>CM012457.1:20795988-22013168 GCA_003999625.1 Oryzias javanicus
CAACGGCAGATTAGTTGGAAAGCATTTAGACCGGGGGTGTCAAACTCCATAGCACAAGAGGCCAAAATCCAAAACACACCTTAGGCTGCGGGCCGAACAGGATAAACGTTTATTTAACACTCTAAAATTAAATTTTTAAAACTTTTAAACTGTAACTTTGTACCATAATTATTAACTAGATATATAGCATTACCTGTGTTAATGTGAATGTAAATGTAAGTTGAATTTGGCCGCTGAAGATATTGAAGTTAATAGCTAAAGCTGATAACACTGAAGCTAATAGCCAGCTAAAATATTAGCTGAATGCCAAAGTAGCCTAAAAAATTAGCAGATGTCGAATCTGTCATTTTTCATAAATATTTTAACCTTAACTGTGGAACTGTGGAAATGTGAGATTCAGCAAAAGCTGACCTCCTTGTGCTCTCCTGCGTTGCTGAACATGTTTGTAGTAGCAGGATGAGAGAGGAAGATTCTACTTCTGATTTAATGCTCTTCCTGTAAAAACACCAAACGGAGAAGTCGACAAATGTCATCTTCAACCTAATGTCATACTTTCATGCTGTGACATGTGCAATGTCCACATGCTTTAGTTGAGGTTTTTTTTTTCTTTCGAAAACACGTTTTGAATATTCAGTCTGATTATGACACAGTTGTTGTTTTACAGTTCTCTGAAAGCTCCAGGCCTGTTGGTAAACTAGTCTTTGCACACGAGAGAGTGTCCACTCTGTGTGGTTACTTAACTAATTTTCTCACTGAAGATGTAGCTGTTCTTGCACATTTATTTGGACTGCAGAGCAGCCCCAAGAACATTTGTGTGTCAGTGTGTGCAGGTATGGCTTATTTTTCAAGATACTTTATTTTATTGATAATTCATTTATTGATGTATTCATCAGAATTTCACTGCAGTTCATTTTTTTGTCTTCTTCTTAGCAAACAGCCTTTGTTTTGTGTTGCTCTGAAAGCTTTCATTTCTGCGTTTTTGATTGTCTAAACTAAACCGTCTGGTTGAACGTCTTCCTTCTCAGCTGCAGAGATGGTGAAAGCCTGCCTGCAGTGAGTGGGTGGACTTGAGGAACAAGGGCAACAGGGCAAGCTGAAGAAAAAAAAGAACTGCATTCATTTGAAAACAAAGTTTGAAATATATACATATGGGTTTTTAAATGCATGCTGTAGGCAAGCAGCACAGTAATAACAAAAGGTCAGAGGCAGAAGCTCTGAAAGGACTCAGATTACTGATTAAAGAAGACAGCAAGGAGCGGAGGGGGGATTCTGGGAGAAATTAAAATAGTCATGTTAAGATTAAAAAAAAAACATGTCATGTAAAATGTCAGTTATGATATTCTAAATTTAAAGATGAGATAGTCTCCTTAATGTCACTGTTTGCATACAATGCGATTAAAAGCAGTTATCATATCAGTGCAAAAAAATCTAAAGAAATAAAACAAAAAAATAAACATGTCTGTTATGTACAAAATGTTTGCTATGTGCATCCAATGAAGGATGGGAGATGTATGTTGCAGCTAAAAATCATAATTGTGCATAAACATAACAGATAGGAGGTTAGAAAATATTGAAATTAGAAAAAGTAAAACTTAAGTAGACAGATATCTACACATATCTATATGTATCAGTACAGCATCTTGTTTTAAACATTTTATTAAAGATTTAATAGTTAATATTTACAAAGATTTTTTTTCTTTTTCTCTGTCTTCCTAAAAGTTATTTAATATGTATATTTGTTACATTTTTATAATTATAATTATTTTTTTTATAAAGTCGCTTAGGGGAAGTATTTTTTCTTTATGGGTGCCAGTAAAACCCTGACAACAAATCAAAATTTTAGTTTTTGCAGTAAATAACATAAATGAATCTGAATTAAAGTACTTTAAATCAACTGATGATGTAAACAAAAATTTAAGAGTTTCTCAACTCAGTTATTAAAGCAAAATCCCAGATGACTTTTATTTTGTTACAAACTATTTTACACCCTTTTCACGGGGAGTCAGACAAATGTGTAAAGTGACCTTCCGGTGTTTGGGTTTAGAACGGCAAAACGCTGTTTAACACAATTTTACCTAAGTAATAAAAGGTAAACTTACCAATTTCAACAGAAATTTGTACGATATTTATTTTATGAATGTCCTGCCAACCTGTATTTTAATTTCCTCTCTTAGATTGTTCACAAGTCAAAATACAAATTTGAATAATCCTTCAATATTTGAGATTTTATTGAAAATATCTACCTTTCATTTGAGCAGATATTATTCAAACAGTTCTGTGTTGCTTGATGTTATTCACACGTGTTTTAAATGTGATCGGGCACAAAAACCGATGCAAATTCATGTTGACCACATGTAATAGGAGCAGCCAAGATGCACTTTGCTGCTAATTGCTCCCAAGACTAAGTTTATTTATTGTAACAAGAGGTATTTGGGGTTTTTTTTCGGGGTATTTTAAGGGGTAATTGTAAAAATTGAAATGTTTACCAAGTAGCACAACGGATATTTTAAGGGCTGCAATTAAGTCACTTTTTTTGTAGCTTTCAAAATAAGAGTGGCCAAGACAAAAATTCAGGACTGGCCATATGTATTTTAGAAATTACATCTAGAAACGTGCAAATAATCACTTCCTTATTTATATTTTTGACAGTTTCAAATTTTTTTTTTATCCCTGTTTACCTTTATCAGACACGGCTATGAAAATAAGGATTCGTTTTTGTTTATTGTAAGACGTTGAAATTGTCTTACTTTAGCTCTGTTTTTAGTGATTTTGTGAACACGGAATTTTAAAGCAACTTTAACTGGGCAGAGAAGATCTTCTGTAGCTCTGCGTTTCATCCCCGTCATGGAAAGCTAGCATTAGCATAAATTAGAGGAAGAAAATTAATTACCTTCATAATCAAACGAGCAGCATTCAAGGAAGTACCTCTAACCTTCGTCTAACTTTAACTGGGTTGTAAGAAATAATCCACGACTTGTTTAATATCATCCATACGATTGTGGGGAAGCAGCTGTGGAGCATTCTGCAGACTAATGATATTTGAATTTTGATTTGTGAAAGATCTCAGAAAGAAGAACAAATTCAACGAAGTGAGACATTTCTAAAATAAATATTGTTACAATATTGTTAAATTATGTTACAACTGGTTAGGTTACCTTTCATTATTTACATAAAAACACGGTGAGCAATGTTGTCATTTTATGTGACGTCACACGAAAAGAATCTATATATGCTGACTAAAAAATGTTCAAATCAACACTGAAGAATGAGCATCTAATTAAAAATATTTGCTTAAACTCAGTATTGTCCCAGATCAGGATGCAACGCGAGTCCAAAAGCCCAGTTTAAGTGATGTTTCAAAATAAAAGTCTCAAAATAAAAATGACAATGGAAACATTTGTACAAAATCTGGATGCTTTAGAGTTTAGAGTCAACACATATAAGGAGCATGTATTGTGTGAGATAATATGATCACTTCATAAGTGAGCATTTGACCTACTTCTGTTTGATTTAAATTGTTTCATCCACTTCATTGAGTTCTAGGTTGCAGCTTCTCTAGCATGCAGTCCTTCTCTGAACTCTCTCTTCATGAAAAGAATGTTAAAAATGCATTTAAATGTTGTGTTTCTCAACACGTAAAATCATTACCTCTCTGCTTGCATGCAAGATCACTTCATGCTGTGAATTTAGGTGAATCTGGAATAAGCTTACAGGCACGTTAAGAGCAGCCCAGCTGTCTAGGAGGCAAATAGGTGATTCTTGATCTCCGTCAGTTGTTGATCAGATTCCCCCCTCCTAAACTGTTAGAGTGGAAAGCTCAGCAAGTGAGCTGTGCTGTTCATCCCTAAAGGCAGAGCAGGTGTTGGGCCAGATGGATGCAGCCTGCCATGATTAGCCTCCGTCTAGTAAGCTAAAGGAGGACAGGAACAAACATTGCTGTAACATCAAATTCTTTGTTTTTGCATGCATTGCTATTTATTTTGTTAAAAAAAAAAAAGGTTTTCTGATTTTTACCTAGAGAGACTGCATGAATGGAGGAAACCAGACTATAGAGCTGGTTTACTCTAGTGCACTAGGGAACCCCTTATTGGTAGCAGAACTTTTGACTTTGTGGTTTAAAACACATCTATATCCAGCAACTGTAAAAGTGTGGATTACTGAATGTCTCAGCGATTAAGTCCAAGCTCCTAAACTGTCTTTTGGGACGTGCACCCATTTTCAATTGGACACAATTTAACCTTGTTAGATGTAATTGAATCTGTGAAAATTCCTTTTCATTCAAGCGTTTGTCAGATAATTCCGGTTCTTCGACGCAACTGAACTTTTTAAGGTTCAACCAGACATTTGCTGCTCAAATGAGCAGCAACTGTCTGGTTGAACTTCTAAAAGTTCAATTACTCTGAAGAAAAGGAAATCCGAGACATAATTGTCCTTGTCGTCGTGCACTTCATGTTCTGAAATCCGACCGGAGACGGACTGGACTGCTGAAGACACGCTGGCGGACTCTCGTCCCCTCTGTCTCGGCACTCCCTGAACCTTTGGGTTGCCGAACATGTTTGGACACTTGTTTGCAGTTACGTCAGGGACAGTGAAAGGCTCTGAGAATTCAGAGTTCCTAGAGTTTGTTTGTGTTTTTGAAAGGTGCACCTCCTGGGAGTTTCGATCCTCCTGTGACCAAAGACAGTGAAACCAGGAGGTGTGTGATTCAGAGAAGCGACCTTAAGCCTTTTGTTGGGTCTATAGTAACAGCATATTGGTATTTATGTGTCAAGTGTTTTTGACTTTAGAAATTAGTCTTGATATTTGACTCTACTATGTTTTGTGGTCACTTTAATCTTGGCCTGTCCTGTTCTGATTGATCCCTTAGAGCTTTTCTTGCTCTCCCAATAAATCTGGAAGGAATCGTTTTAAATCGGGCAGAAAAAAATGTGACAAAGGGAAGGAAAGGTTCAGATTCTAATGAAGTAGTAGTTCCAGAAACAAGGCTGGGGCTGTCACGTTGACAGTATATGAGAACCTTAGTGAATGACCCCTCCCCCCTTTTGCGTTAAATAGTTAGAATACCATTCTTGGTCTGATTTCTTTTTTTATTCATTTATTTTTTTAACCTGTTTTTGATTTTTTTTTTTTTTCCCCCATAAGGTTTTGTCCGTAGATCAAGTTAACATTTGTAGAAGGTACTAAAGGTAATTTTTGGAACATTCAAAATGGCACCCTCTCCTCAAGTCGATGGTCAATGATTTTTTGGTTGTTGTTGAGGACTTAACCTGGTGGTATGTGTGTGAAAATTCAAGAAAGTAGTTTTAAAAAAAAATGTTTTATCTCCAATATTGCGAGAAAATGTGAAAATGTCCCACTTTAACAAAACAAATTGTAGGTCCTGTGGCCATCCCATAATAACTTTTAAAGTCATTCAAGTTTAAAAAAAAGACTAATCAGATGCCTTAAAAGAATGTGGTTCCATATCGAACATTTCAAACGTTTGATTTACTGTTTCTCCCGAGCCCTCCTTTAAGTGGTAGGGGTGTGGCCTTGTAACAAGCTCACTCCTGATTGGACAGAGTGGTGACCATAGAAATGTTGACCCACAAGATTTGGAACAATTACTGCTTACTAACAATATGTGGTTCTATCATGGCAGCGTCAAAAAAAAAAAATAAAATAAAAAAAAAACTGAATTCATGTTGCACTCCCTTGGTCCAGTTCTCTTATACAGTCAATATAGCTGATCACATTTAGCTTAAATCCATGCGAGCAAAATAAAAAAAAAACCCAAAACATTTGTCTTAAAGCAATGACTTTTAGAACCTTTTTTTGTTTCAAAAAGTGAGCGTAAGGTCAGAATATTCATCACATATTTTAGAAATTGTGTTTTTTAGATTAGAAGACCACTTTACCCCGTAGATGTCTATCATTTTATATTTGCAACCACCAGAGCCTCCATCCCTGCAGCTTTGAGAAGGTGTTTGTATTTATGCTTTCACAGCCTCAAGAACAAATGAGTTCACTGTCAGTGGGATGGATGACCTGCAGCTCAGGACTGGGAACTCTGAATGTCATTGGATGCAGAACTGACATTGCGTTTGCTCCCCTGCAGTCTCCTCATTAGTATCCCAGAATGCTCTGCTTCCTCTTTTAAAACCTTAAAGCTGCAGGTTGCTCCCCACTTTCAACTGTAGGATTCTGCTACATCTTTGCAAATAAAATACAGCAAAAATGTATTGATTCTTATCCTCTGAGTTTTTGTTTTTATTTAAAGTGTCAATAGTTTCTCTCGTTTTAGTTTTGCATTCCAGTCCAACAGGAATATAGTGAATTGAGATTTAAAGAGCGAAAGAAAAGGCAGATTAGGGAAAGAGAGGAGGAATATAATTAGCCTGAGGAGCAGAAGGGGATTTGTGCCCCACCGGCTGCCCTCTACTTCTGTTGCGGTCCGCCCTCCTCCCCTCTTGGTGCTTTCCTAGAAACCTCTCACAACTTTCAAGTGTCAGAAGTGCTGGGAGCACTCGTGTGTTGTCACCTCTGCGAGTGTTTGGGAGCTAGTCTCACTTTTTTGGAGTAAACAAAGCCTGGAAGTGGAGTTTGTGCAAAGAGTGAGTCAGCTGTTTTTGCCCGCTTTGCTCTGCACTCGC
Organism: Oryzias javanicus; assembly: GCA_003999625.1. NCBI lineage: Eukaryota > Metazoa > Chordata > Actinopteri > Beloniformes > Adrianichthyidae > Oryzias > Oryzias javanicus. Next base: position 20,802,621 of record CM012457.1, read on the forward strand.
TCCTGGATGTGGCACTGCAGAGGACGCCGGGCTGCATGTATCCAGAGCAGGGGTTTCGTCATGGGATCCATGTGAGAGCGTGGCGTTGTGGTCTGCAGTGACCCGGCACTTCAGAACCCAAAGACAGTCCTCCTGTGTTTGCATCTTGAAGTCCAGCAGTCATGTCTCTGCATGAATTCCTGCGGGAAGGCGGTGAGGCTTCTTACCGGATCGTGAACCGCCTGAGCCATCTGATCCAGAACTTGGACATCTCTGGGTTTGGATCTCCTTTCCCTTTCAGTCCCGCCGGCCGCAAGAGCTCCTGGACAGACTGGGATGGTAAGACTGATAGTAAGGCAGTAACACTTACCCTTTGTGTGCGTGTTTGTGTAGAATGGACTGCACATCTGTGCGCATGAGGAGAGATTTATGCAAGCCGGCGTTTTGTTCTTAATGCGTTCCTGATGAGAGCTCTGGACAGGGTTCTGCAGGGCACCGTGCCTAGACCCTCAGACACAGCGTTTCCTGTGAGCTCCCCATCCCTCTGAGCTGCTTCTGTTTCTGTGCATAACATCTTGTGTGTGAGAGCACGTGACCACGCCGCAACTTGCAGATCATCACAGCTGCAGTGAGGTTTTTTTTTTTTTCTCCCCAGCAGCATTTGCTGCACACAGCCCCCCTTTTACCTGCAGATGCGCCGCTGCAGGATCACTGCTCTGGAGTCGCTAGTATTTGTCAAAGATTACGCTAACACGTATTGAGAGAAAACAAAAAACAGGATGATGAAGAAGAAGAAGCGAGCGTCTGAATTGGATACGGTCATACCAATGGTACCACTTAAACCATGTGAGTCAGAGGCTATCATTTATGTTTGAATGTACTGTGTTTTTGTTAAAACTTTCAAAAAGCATGTACCTGCTAAATATGAAAAATTACATGTTATAGTATCTCTGACTTTTATCTTTTCTACCAGACATGAGTATTTTTGTTGTTTCAAAGTGTAACAGAAAGGGTCTGTCAGCAGCTGAAGCTCCATGATGTTAAAGGAAGTTTTCCTTTTAGGCTTCACCTCTGGAAAAGTCATTAGTGGTAAGGATTGTTTAAAAGGCAGATTTTTTCTGAAACTACAAGTCAGTGAAAGAGAAGTGAAAACTCAGACCTATAGAGAAGTTATGAATCTTTTCATCTGCTGAAGTACTGATCGTTTTCTGCCAATTTTAGGGGTCACTGTAGAAATGATTGTACTCTGAGAATGTCTGAGTCTTCCTGCTGAGACACGGTTGTAGATTAGGTGGAGGGGGGGGGTCTGTCTTTGCTCAAATTTTTCCCCCATAATGTTCTCTATGATTTTTTTTTTTTTTGCTTTATTATGTCTCACAGCAATCCTGCCTTGACAAAAACCACTTTGCTTTCAGAATTCTTCTTTCTTAATGCAGGTTTGAACAACAAATTGACCCCAGCCACATAGTCAAAAACTCACCAAAATTTGCCCACACTTAATACACAGTGAAATTGAAATTTAGGCATCATAAACGACCCCCCACACCAATAAGAGCTGACATCACAGCAGGCAAAACCGTCAAAAAATGAGTAGGACCGACATCTCCATGTTGCTATAAAATATAGATGTTAAAATCCACTAATGAAACTGTAATACGCGTCTCTGGGATATTCAAAGGAAGTTTTTAAGTTATTTTGGGATGGTCACAGGACCTACGGTTTGATGGCCATTTTGAGGCAAAGTGAAAAATTTGGCGATTTTCACATTTTCACACGGGCCATTAGGTTAAATCCTCAACCATAACCAAAATGTTGTTGATCTCTGACTCAAGTTTGCCATTTTGAATTTAGAAAAAATACCTTTAGTACCTTCTGTAGATGTAAACTTCTACAAGGGATTTTAATCTGTCGCTTCCTAACTCCTCTAGCATCATTTAGAACAGGGGTGGGCAAAATTTTTGAATTTGTGGGCCAGAAAGGGTTCTAAAATTTGGCATAAGGGCCGGACAAGGAGCAGATGGAAGGAGAGATTTGATAATGAACCTCATTAACTAAAAAGATAATATGGAATTTAGAGAAAAACATGCTTTAATTTGGATTAAAATTCACATATATTCATTTACAAACACAAAATTGGGGAATTTTAATTTCTAAATTTAGATTTTGTTCTCTTTTTGGTGATCCAATGGGTTGATGTTCTTCAGAGGAAAATGCGAACTCAAAGAAATCTGAAAAATCACCTTCTGACTTAGAAAAAAACACACACTAACGCCAGAGAAACAACACCATTCATGAGAAGAAACCAGAAATACAATGAAAATAAAACAATAATTAGGATTTTTGATTCAATGTATTTTAATCTGTAGGGCCAGATTAAGTATTTTAAGGGGCTGTATGTGGCCCCCGGGCCGTAGTTTGCCCACCCCTGATTTAGAAGCTATTTTAGGGAAAAAAAAAACATTGTTTAAAGTTGGCAGATTTTAAACAAGCCTTCAATAGTGATGTTCCCCTGTTGTTTACTTATTTTTACTGGAACACTGTGAAATTTTGATACATGAATCGTTGGCTCAAGCTAAATGGCATACGATATGAACATTTTAGGAATGAGACCTTTGGAAACAAAAACCTACCACTATGTTGCCAAGGAAATCCAAAATTGTATCTTTGCCGATTCTTTTAAAAAATTACATAGATGAGTTCATCATCCTCAGGCGACCAAAACATAAAAGTGTTGCCATGAGATAATACCAAAAAACAGCCACCATTTTGAAATATTTGAATTTTTTAATTTTTATTTTATTTTTTAAATGAATCTCTCACATGTAAATCCCCCGCAACACTCATGGCAGTTGCAGTTTTATTTTATTTATTGAAATCTTTACCTTTAATAAACCTTTTTTTATGTCACACTCATAATTTTACCCTAGTAGTCAGTGTTGGGATTGTTATCTTCCCTATAAGGATATAAGTCATACCAGCAACCTTTTGATTAATAGTTTCAGTCACATGACGCTGGAGCCTGCCTGGAGGCTAAACATGTTCTAAAACAGGAGTTTACACAAGTGTTACAGAACAGCAAAACTGGTCAGTTTTCTCATGGTTTTGTTTTACCTTTGAGAAAATGAGTAAGATAAAGACACGTAGAGAAACTTTTGGGTGCTAGTGTTACATTTTTGACACTCCACCACTATCATTTTTCTACTGTCTTCAAAAAGTTCTTCAGTGAGATCTAGTCAGAGAAGCCCTATACGGCTCACGAAACACATGGTCCACCAGTTGATACATAAACATAGTACTGGGCGACACAGAAAAAATTGTATATCACAATATAAATTCTTTTATATCACAATAACAATATATATCACAATAAACCAAACTAAAATATATTTTCTGTTATTCTCTGAAAAAATTTGAAAAAAGTGTAATTACTTACTTTTCTCTGACCTTTTGTTAAGTAACATGTTACTGAATGAGAAACATGTTTTAAAGTACACAACAGTTTCATGTTTCTTAGTAGGAAAACACATTTTTGCACAGAAGTACAGCAATAAAAATTAACAAATAAACATGATAGAAGAGAAAAAAGTCACAACAGACACAATTTGTATCGTCATATCGCCCAGCACTATATGAAAGATTCAACTTTGTGGTGAATATGACACAGTCCAATTCTTTTATCTAAATGGATACAATCTACATATTTATTTATTTATTCCTTTGACATTTAAAACTATAAGTTAAAATGCCTTTTAACAGAGATTTTTTTTTCTTACTGCCACTTTTTATTTTAAGCAATGAACCCAAAATGCCTTTGAAAGGACAGCTTTAAAATCTCATACTTTACATTTCAGGTATTTTAGACAGTTTTGCTTTTTGTGGTGTCATGTTAGTTAATCAGGTTTTTGTGCAGTGAGGTGAAAAAAGGGATTATCAGATGTTTAGTGAACACAACACACATCTCTAACTGTGGTTCCCCATCAGCCAATTGTAATTTACCCGCATCAGTGGCAGCAAGCTTGTGATTGGACGTCTTTTTGTTTGCATCACATGCAGATAAAAAGGCAGAAGGTAAACAGACAAGAGAAAGAGAAACTGGCGTTTAATTGATTATTTACTTCCCGATCAATGTTGTACCATTTTACTTACATAGTCTTGTTTACATCTGTGGTTTTTAACTGATGATGCTGTTATTCTCAGTACTAGATCGATTTCTTTAATATTTATCTGTGTCTTTTACATACCTAGTCTATAATTGTTAAACAGAGAAGACATTTATTTTAAGAGTGAAAGCAAAAACTAGTAACTAATGCTAGATCTATAACAGGCAGTTAAAGCTAGTTTGACTTTGTGAGCAGCTTTGTTGAGGAATCTGATTTTTTGCAATAATAGGTGCTCTAAATATCAAAGAAGGAACTCCTACAGTTTGTTATGACCTCACCAAAACACCCACACCGTCTACCCGCCAGGACTACGGTCACATGTCCCAAAATACCACCACACAGCAACATTAATGCAAGCTTTTCAGCAAATTTGATAGTTTGTTAATGGAAGGTGGCAGTCACATTTTTTCACTCTGTTCTAGCTGCGAAAGGTTTTAAGAGAAAGTTAATCATTTACAGCCTCTGGATAAATTTTCTCTAAAAGCTGGCATCAGTCAGTGGCCACCAGGGCACATTTTGAGGTTGAGCGGTGGCAGGATAGTGTCTCAGGAGGGAGACATCTCTTGAGAATTGACTGCACTCAATCTCCCATCAATCCCAGCGCACAGTGTTTGGAAGTTTCTACACCTGTCTCTCATCAGCCACAGGACATTTAAGCACTGTTCAGACCACACGGTGCGAAGTATTGCTTGTGCCTTTCCATCTGCATACTGAGGATTTTTCTCTGACCAGATCACCCGTAACCTGATCCTGTTTTGTACCTGATGCCTGCCCTGACCTTTTGCCTGGACTACAACTCTGATTTAGATTTGTAGACTTTTAGCTTAGCCTTGCTCTCTATCCAATAAACCTGCTGCAAGGGGAACCAGTTGTCTGCCCGTTTTGTGATACTGCGGCAGCTGGGGATGACACCGTTCAGGCAACAGCTCGGAGGCAACAGGGCGTTGGCAGCCAGAATCACCGACCAGCAGTAGCTTTGACTAGACAATGTGTAAATGTTTCCAGACGATGGTCATCCATGCCATGTGCCGCCAACTGTAGATAAAAAGCGGACCAATTTACACGCCTAAATGCCGCCATCTACATTCATGATAACACCAACAATTTCTAAGAAAATTGGGCAGCTGCATAAAATCTTGAATATTCTGCTGATACCTTCCCATCACAGTCGTATTTGTGACCGTAGTTTTAGTGTACTCACCTCCTCACATTGACATTTTATGGAACATAATTTAGTTTTATTTGAATGAAATAGTAATGTTCTCTTTTTTACTTTTTAAAATTATTATCTAAAAAAACAAAAAAGCCTTTTTAAATAAGGTTGAAACATTTAATGAGTCCTCTGGGTGTCTGCATTTAAATTTAAATAGTCAGTTTAAGAAACGATATAGTCCTTTACCGGGGTCTCTCTGGAGTTGCTTTGTTCTGTCAGAAAGTTGTAGAAAGAGTTCTTTTGAGGGAAATTAGCAAGAATAGAGGTCTCAGTTGAAAGTCAGTGAATGGGTAACTGGGAGTGCATGAATGGTCGGGCGCTCAGAATGGAGGCTTTGTACGCTTGCTGCTCATCTTCTGAGATAAGACGGAAAAGGGATTTGGTTTGGTGAGGTACATGAGCCACGGAAGCCGCCGTATCTAAAACACGGACATTTTACTGAGCAACATTTTATTTCCTGTTCCTGACGAGCTTTTAAGAGGGTGGTGATAGGATCGCCCGTCATCTGAGGAGACTGTAGCCTTTGTCCTTTAAGGGCTCGGAAAGAGGGCGGCTGGGCGAAGAGAGAAAAATGGGAATGAGCCCTACACTGTTGCTTTTGTGTAACACGAGGAAAGGTAACACGAGGTTAGAATAGGAAGTCCTCTCAGTTACTGACTGATGTTTGCAGGCTGCTGAGCACCTGTAACCTGGCAGCAGGAGGAGGCTGGATGTGGAGTTTGAGGGGAGGTGGAGTCAGCTCGACTAGGAAGCAGTTTATGCAATGATTTGTTCACAGAACAAATGTTGCAGAGCAAGAGCGAACAAGACATGGAATGGGAGAGGAGAATGGAAGAAGGGGAGATGCTGGATTCAGGCTTTTTCATGGAGGAGGAGGAACCAGAGTTTGACTTAGAATCTGACCTTCACTCAGATGGGCTTTTGAGTTCAGATGGATGCCAAGAGAGAGTCGAGTCGGACTGGGTTATGAGTATGAAGGAGCTCCTGTTTCTGGATGATGAAGAAAGACTAGAAACAGATGAAAGCTGTCTGACAGTGAACAATGTAGAAGCTGAAGACCAGGATGAGAGGAGCAAAGAAGAGAAGATGGAGAGTGTTTGTTTAGGTCCAGGAGAGGGGTGTGGACACACAGTTCGGATATCCATCGAGGAAATGGAGACTTACTGCAGGTTGTGTCGCCGCTGCTGTTGGATCTGTGGTAGGTGTCAACATCGTTTTGGTTCTAGTCTTTTGTCTTTCTGTCACCGCATTTCTGACTCATCAAAGAAAACAAAAAACATGTCCACCGTGTTTAAAAAAAAAATAAAACAAACACCCTCCCTTAACCTTTAATGACAAACATCCAGCATTTGCAAATTGATGTAGAGATCACCTGAACTTCCCCGTTTGCGCTACATAGAGGAAGTTTTTCTGTGTTATCATGCTCTTTGTTTGCATCCTCACCTGTCTGTTACCTGCAGCATTCAACGCTGTTCTAAATGTCTGTTGTTTTTTGTTGACCTGTTTGCACAGATGCATCCGCTCAATAGAAACTGTTAAATGCAAAAGAAAATAATCATAAGGAAGAATTCTGCAACAGTTAAAGATGATTGTTTTCATATATAGATGATGACACGGCCGCTCACTTTACTCCATCCACAGAAAAATAAACTCTATTTTGCTGGACGATTGACTGCAGTATCAGAAGTTGTACCTGCAGCTCAGCTGGTGGGCGGAGTCTCAGTGGGTGTGTTTTATCCTCGTTTAATCTGTGTCAGTACTGTCGGGCGGTCCAGGTGTGTGACAGTGACCCACTAACGTTTGACTTGTCGGCCTGAGCGTGAGCGGACACTAATCCTCTTCGTTAAGCCTTTGAAAGAACATTAACTTATCAAGCAGCATGTGGTGGAAGTGTGTTGGCGTACGGGAAAGGCAGCAAAAGTTACTTTATCACTAAGGAGCAGGAAAAGTGACTTAAATAAAGACCATGCAAATGTTTATTTTTTTCATGTTATTGTGGCAATTTTTTGATGATGGAAACAATATATAAAGAAAATTATGATCAAAATTCCATTTCTGAGTAGCTGGAGTCTGGCTCAAAACTGTAAACCTGGACTGCTCTGATACTGAAAGACATTTTTGTTGCTCCAGTAATGTTAGGTTGGGGTTGTGAGGAGCTGTAAGCTGGCAGGAGTGTGAGAGTCACCCATTCTTCACTGACATCAACCCAGCAGGAACCAAAAAATCTGATTTTACCCTTTGGAAAATAAGACACTGGTTTGTTTTTATGTTAATGTTACTTTCAAAATAAAAGACATACTTCTTTCACATAGGATTATCTCAATGCAGCAAATGTAGAAACAGATACTGTAATGTCAGCAGTGATAAAAAAAAATTAAAAAAAATTAATCAGAGTAAAAAAATGAGACCCTATATTTAGTTTAACCACAGAGGATGCTTTAAGTCTTTCAATTTGTTCAAAAATAGAAAATGCTTTTCATAACCCGCTTCCCTAAAAGTACAAATTCTGGTCGTGCTTACTGACTTCCAAAGTGATTTTTTGTGCTAAAAAGCTGTGAAAAATGTTTTAGTTGTGATACATATTGTACTTTTATTTATTTAATGGAAAGTTTAAAGAGTGAAATGTGGCTCTGGAGCCACAGGTTGCAGACTCCTGATGTAAACACATGGATGACGGAAGTGTGGCTGGGCTTGCTCTGCATGGCCCCGCCCTCAACTCAGAGGCAGATTTCTAATGAACTCCTGCCGCTCTGCAGAAACTATGTCCTAGAAAAGGACTCAGGTTTTTAGCTTTTGTCTAAAATTAAATGATCATAATTAGATTACCAATGGGAATGCTTTTATAATAAATCAGAAGATTGTCGAAGTGGAACTTTCAAGAAATGTACGCATTTTTTTGCTACAAATTTTGTTTATTTCAGATTTTTGTAACTTTTTTTATATATATTTCCATGAAAGATTCCAACTTCATGAACTCCACCTGGGAGAAACTTGTTTTTTTCATATATCAAAAGTAAACTTAAAAGTAAAAAACAACTCTTAGTTTGATGTAGGGTAAGCAACAGATCCTCATGTGTGGGGTGTAAAAGATATAGTCTTTGGAGCCTGCATGCTTTTTGTGTTTGAAAATGGCTGAAAGAAGTCAAGAGAAGCAGCTGATCAGAGGATTTTAAGCATTTTTTTGTTAAAGACAGTCTTTTAAAAAAACTAATTTTACTGCTATGGTGGGTTAATTTGTGAATCATTTGAATCTAAGTATGACTTAATTCGAGGTTTGTTCAGAAGAAAACCCACAAAATGATATGGAAACATGGTTTAGATTTGCAAAGTGTTCATAAAAAACTACAAAAAGCAACAGTCATATGTTTAAACATTAATTTAGGATTCCCTTTAGTTCAGCCAAACATTTTAAACGTGTTGAACTGCATCGAAACCTTCATTTTTAAACAATTTAAGCAAATTTGTGCATAACACACAGACAATTTACAAAAACAAGAGGGAAATATTTATAAGTAGGTATTTCTAGCACCAAATATGTGCAATTTTTATGTTTTTGCTAAATAGGCAATATTTATTTATGTGTTTGTTGTTTGAAAAAATCATTTCAAAGCCTAAGATGAGGAGCTCCTACTCTCTGTAATTGTAGGTACAAAAGATCAAAATGAACATTCATGGATTATTTTCCTCATCCTCAGACAGTCAGAGTTTAGAAACTGGACTGAAATAGTTTCGCCGTTTGTTTGACGACAGCTTCAGTTGCATCCGATACCGGCCTCGTGTTTCACAGAGGAGGCTGGAGGGGCTTTTTCAATTGTCTGCGATCGATGAGAGGTGAGGAGACCTCTGCAGAAGTCCTGCTCTGAGTGACTGTGAGAAGGTGTTGAAGCTGAAATTGGGCGTTCAGGAGGGGATTTTTCAGTAACAGAATAGCCCTTGTTTTGGCCTGGAGGGGTTGTTGCCCTTGATGTGATACGCGTGGGAGGTTCTGGGGGCAGGGCGTGGCGGGCTGACAAAGTTAAGTCCGTTTAGAGCAACAAAAATAATAGAGGTCATGAAGTTGAGCGTGTGACACTCCTCGAGTATTTTGGTGACACAGCATTTATTATTTGTTTTATAATAGAAAAAACAAACCTGTTCCTATTTCCATTCACCTTTCATGTGTTTTTGTCAAAGTATTTCCTACGAAACGAAAGAAAGTTTTAGTTTGTGGAGCCTGAAGACTTGCAAAAACTCAAACTTCAAAAAAAATTTAAATAAAAAGGAGTAAAACTCAATTTTTTTAAAGCTGTTGGTTAAAGGATCTGTGCGATGGGGTCGGGGGCCTAAATTATTCTAAAAAAATAAATTGGGCATCGGACATCTACACTGACAGTAATGGAAAAAAAAAAGAGTCTGGTACCTTTGAATATGTAATGCACGTTTAATGAAAAGTCTATGTAAACGCATGTTTTGCGGTTCTGCTTTCAAAACTCAAGTTCACGCGCAGCTACAAAGATTTTTAGACCAGTTTTAGCCTTTTATGTGCAAAATGCGTGACCACTGAACAGATGTTACTAGATAAACCAGGTTGAAAATTAAGAATTGATCTTGGAGATGCTGGTGGGCATGAGCTAATAAACTGTAGAAAAATAATACGCTCCTCCGTTGGGAAAAACGCACGTTCAAAAATGCCCAATTTGTCCCTTTCTTGAATGTGTGTCACGTGTGGAGCGAATGTAGCACCAGACTCAATGACAGACCTGAACAAAGTCCACATCCCTGATGCAGAACTGGTTCATCCATCAGTCTCTGCCTCCATCCTTCACTCACGTGACAAAATGCCCAGATACCCAAACTCCTTCATTTTGAGGGGAGTGGCTTAACCTTGACCTGTAGAGCTCGTTGTGGATGTAAAGATTCTCCTCCAAGCTGCTTTGTATTCAGCGACAGACGGCTTTAAACTCAACTGCAAGCCTCTGCATGAAAAACATAAGGTCATGTCTCAAGGACGCCAAAATGACCAGGTTTTCCAATAAAATCAAAGAGGGTATTCTAAAGTCTAAAAAAACAAAAAAATTGACAGCATGTTAAGCTTTGTTCATAAAGGTCATTGACTGAATGTATGGCAAAGGACAAACAGACAGTTATCATACTTAAAGTTCCCCAGTACATAAAAAAAAAAACAATTCAGCAAGTCAGAAACAGAAAATGACGTGGGGGTATTAAGGCTGCCAAATGAATTTATGAATCAAATAAATAAATGTATCAGAGTTAATTCATAAAATTAAGGTCAAAATTTTGATAGAATGAAAATTGGAAATTTATAATTTAAAATGTTTTCATGGAAAAAGCCATTTTCATTGAGGAGTCATTGAGCCAGTTGGATGTTCATCTGATTATTTGTAACGGTTCATGTCCGATTGGCTTTTATCAAAAACTGTTAAGGCTAAATATAACATATTATTTGCGCAAAACCAGGACTTTTTTTGTCATAAAATTGTGACTTTTTGTATCATTAATATTTGCCTTTTGTCTTGTAAATTGTTTGATTTTTTTTCCCCCCAACAAATTTACTTTCTTTCTCATAAATTTACAACTTTATTCTTCTATAAATATTGGCGTTTTTATCTCCTGATTTTCCTAAATTTTTTTCAGATAATTGTTTTTTTGTTACTTTTATAGTGGCCCAGTTGCAGACTGTAACTTGAGATGGAGAAACAAAAATCCAAAATCTTTATCAACAAACTTTTTTAAGTTTCTGAATTTGTGGTGTATTTTTCCCCAAAATTCCATTCTAAGAAGCTGGGATCTGGCTCATAACTGTAAAAAAAAAAAAAAAACAAAAGAACAAAACATTGAAAAAAAAATAAAAATCTGATTCTCAAAGTCTCTTTTTGGTGTAAAATCTGACTTTCGATCGTGGAGGAAATTGTTCCCTTCTGAAACCAGCCTCTAGTGGTCATTGGAGAAACTGCAGCATTTGGTTTTTCTGGGTTGGTATCAAATTTGAGAATGTTTTATAGGGACATGGTCAAAACAAATCCCTTTATAAATGTATCTTTAAACCTTAAACTGAGGTAGAGGGCCCTCTCCACCTTCACAAAACAAGTCATTTGTTTCTCTCTGCACTAACATCTGCAAAGTTTCCCCATGTTTCATCTGGAGCTCAGTAGTTCTGTCTTCTTATTCTTTCCAGATGAGATCATGCAGCTGGACAGCAGTCCGCTCCGAGCCGCAGACATCACGGCCGACCTCAAAAAGCAGTTCGCTTTCCTTTCAGGTGACTCATTATACTTTACTGTACTTTCAGGTGTTATGTAATATGCATAAATCGGTTACTTTCTTCATTTTCACCTGCCACAAGTCCAGCATGTTATCTGTTCTGCTTGATATTTGCATATGTGAATTTTCATCATCTGGTATTTAAAATTTGCCATGCAAACGTCTCCTCTCTTTTTCCTCTTCACCACCTGTCAGGTTTAATACTTCTCTTTTCAAACCATCTGGCTCTTCTTTGTTTAAGGTCTTCGTGCCACTTTGGTCTTTTCACGACAACATTAACTATCGGCTTTATACCGTTTTTATCTTCAGTTTCTATAAATTATGGCTCTACTTTAGAACAAAAGGATTGTCAAAAAAAGAAAAACAGAGTATTTCTGAAGATTCTGAGAAAAGCAAAATTCAAAAATAATAGACTCTATACGACTTTTGTTAATTGGTTCAACTTTGTTGTTTTTAGCTGTAAGTTCTAATTATCAAAAGTAGTATAAACAAACCAATAAAAATAACTCTATAATTACTTCATTCTTTACTATTACAGTACTTAGTTTTACTATCATACAATTTACCAAAATAATTATGTACAGTAATATTTTCCTTTATTAAAATACATATATTTATTTATGGAGAAATTCTTTGCATGTGCAAGCATGAAATTTACATTTTTATCTTTTTATCTCACAAAATATGACGAGCACATTCAACAGTGCTTAACATTTGACATCTTAACAGGAAATTTAGTTATTCTGGCTTTTTTATTTTATGCAACCTTTATTTATCCAGTCAAGAAAGGTTAATAACAACATTATTGTTCTCAACGATCATCTAGCAAAAGGCGAGACCTTTGGAGAATAAGCAAAGAAAAGCGGATACAGAATAAAAACATTTCCAACAACAGAAGCCAAAGTCTAAAACTTATATGTTTATAGTTAAATTTCCAGCTATAAAAGTTTTCCAAATTTTGCACAGAGTGGTAATTTAATGCACTAAATTTTTGAGTCTAAATTTGCTAGAAAAATAAGATGAAATAAATGTTTTGCTGAATTGTAAAAATTTTGTTCTGGACAGTGTTTAAAAACTTATAGAATAGAATAAAACTTTATTGATTCTATAAAAGGGGAAACTACAGAACAAGATATAGACAATAAATAACACTAAAGATACACTTAAAAAAACAATAAGTAAATATTATATAAATAACAGAAAGAAATAGATTAATCTTGCAAAAAAATGTTTTTAATATAAATTTGAGTTATGGAAAAATAGTGTCATCAAATCCATATGTTATACCACTTGATATCATTAATAGTTTCTGGTCATGGTGGTTGGCGTGTAGCTGCCAGAGCTCGGAAAATGCATAACAACATGGTTTATAACTTCGTGCTAAAACAAAAAGTCATTACGCACATTTAAGCATAACCGTATGAAGAAATCAGTTTCACCTGCGCCACAGCTCGACACAGATCAACCCCACCGAGGGAGGGATAGCCAGCCTTAAGTCGCTACGGTTCCTCCTTAAAAAAACAACAACAAACAACTCCAAATGCCCCAACAATTGGAGCAATGAGGAAGAGCCAGAGGGATAGGGGATGAGTTTTGGCCTAAGTATAGGGATTTTTTTCTAATACATTGCACTGATTATTTTTTTTTTTTTTTTGGTCACCCCAGCATTCTATATCTTCAACTTCCAACAGCAGGTTTAGAAGCCTCTCACAGAAAAAACATCCCAGAAGAAAGCATGACCGTGCACTTGCTGTTGCTATGGAGATGAGAGAAGAAAAGGCAGACACATTGAAATTCCTGCCACACGCTCTGATGGAGAGGCTGTTCTGCTCACAGGAGGAGAAAGTGTTTGGCTGTTTTTGCTGCGTGCAAAGAGGATGTCAGAGTTTTCATGAATAAACTTCATCACTTCAGACATGATGTTCTATAAAAGCTGCATCAACAGTCACTCAACATACTTAGAGCTATTTTGTACAGTTATTTGTCGTCCTCTTTCGTAAAAATCTTTCTGTTAAAATGATTCCACAAGTGTGGAGCCATCTCTTTAACAGATAACCTGATGCATTTATCAAATTATTTTGAATCAGTTAATTTTTTTTTTTGCCTGAGGTAGGATTTGCATAATAATCAATACTCATGTGGATTATAGTAAATATCAATTTTTTTGTAAAAAATATTTTTAATTTACTTTTATTATATCAACAGCAGGAAGGAATTTTATTATAAAAATGAAATATTTGACATAAATAATGGTATTTTTCTTTGTCTTTCTCCATTTCAGGAGGTAGAGGGGATAATGGCAGTCCCGTCATCGTGTTCCCAGAATTCCCTGCGTTCAGTGAGATCACGGACAGAGAGTTCCATAATGTCCTCACCTACCTTACAAGTGTGCCAAGGTATAGTTTATCCACAAAAGCATACTAACAGTTCATCCAAAGTTCTTATTTACACTATAAGCTGCTTTTGTGTCACTTCCTTGTATTTTTTTCTTTGTAGAGGAAAGGATTTAATACAAAATGTAAATCTTATGCATGTATTCAATCAAACTAGAATAGACCAAAAAGTAGAAGCAAAATTTTTGATATCCATTGATTACTGTATTATGGTCTTTTACATTTTCTTTTTGTTTTATCTTTTTTTTCCTGCTTTGTAAATGTGTTCAAACTTTGTCGTTTAGTGGTCTTTCCACCAGGTAGAAGTTACACTCCCCCTTTAATTTATTCTGCTAAAGACTAATCTATAGGGAGTTGAAATAGTTTAAGTCATAATTGTCACATTTTACTGTGTTTTCACTTTAAAAACTCTTTATTTTGTATTGTTTTGAGTCCTATTCTTCAGCACAACCTCATCTCTATCATTTTTACATCGTTTTTTTTGTAATTTTGTCGCACTGAACCTAAAATCCCACACAAAAATAAAATAAAAATCAAATTTTTTTTTATCGCAAAAATCATAAAAATGTTGAACTAACATTTTTTGTCTAATGTAAAATAAAATATGTATAATATATAGTTTTAAAAATTATGTGGGGATTTTTTAAACAACAAAGTTAAATGCTGCGTTTTACATTAAAAGATAGGAAGCAGTGCATTTTTTTTGTTATACTAAAAACAAATTCTTTTACCACATCACAAGCAAATTTTAGCAAAAAACAATAGGCTATTTTTACATTACATAACATCTGTTTTGTTTTGCATCTTTTTGTGTTGCTGTGTTTGCTGTGATGACATTTCTGAAGCCGTTTATTTGTAATTCAATAGTGATTTGTGGGTCATTTGTGAAATTTTACCATTTTATATATATATATATATACACATTGATGGTACATATGTAAAAAATACGTCAGACGTACATGAAACAGTTGTTGAAAGTCACAAATTTGTGTTTGCATCGCACAAGATTTACGTAATAATTGCATATAAACCACATAAACTAAACACAAACTGCGTAACCAACCAAAAATCTTCAACCGCTCAGAAACAAATGCTCATAAAGGCAGAGACTCTCAATAACCATCAACAAATGACGAACGCAATTATGAATTACTTATATCACGCTTGTATCATGCAAAATCAAAGCATTGTGTGAATTAAAGTATTACCGGTTGACGGCTTTAAACTTAAACTAAAAATTTTCTTAGAGCAGGCTGGTCAAAACTCACACAGGGAACCAAAATCCAAAACACAAAGTAGGTTGTGGGCCAAACACAGCAAACATTTATTTAATACATAAAAAACTAATTTTTTTAAACTTTTACACTCACAAAATGTCCCCTTTTTTTTAATATAAATATGAATAAGAACAGACAGGAATATTATTCCAGAATAAATCAACTTAAACTTTAAATAACTTTCAATATTTTGCTCTCAATGATAAAAAATTCAGTCAAAGTTAAATATATCCTGTCACAATAATACAAGATAACATCGGGCCATTAATAACAATAATATAAAATGATCTGGTGGGCCGAATATGATTAATTGGACACGTGTGTTTCCGACCTGCACTGAAAGCAGCAGAACCTAGCACAGCAGTTGTTGGACGTACAGCTGCTTCTAGTTCAGTCCTGCAGAAGCAGTTCCATCTCTGGCTCTTCTTCTCTGGCTTTAGCTGCGTACATCTACTGCAAAAGACTTCAGTTTTTCTTTGTTTTTTCCTTTGATCTTCAACGCCCCTCCTCCTTATCCCCTTTAGCTGAGTTACAGCATAAAGCGGGTTATATCGTATTCCTGTGAAAATCCTCCAATGGACCAGAAAGGAAACAATCAGATGCTGACATTACCTGGAGATAAGGGGAGGTTTTCAGATTTTACAGTGGATCCATTTTTGAGAGGAAATCCATAGATCGTTTATTGGAGCGCATCTTTTCATTGGCTTCAGTCAATGCAGCTCCTGGGTTCTGATTGGTTGGTTCAAAAATGGGCTGGATTTCTCTCGTAGGGTAAATGCTTTACCACATTCCACCTTAAACAATACCTCTTGGTGGGATCTGCCTCCTGCACCCCCCCCCCTCCCCCGACTGTACAGTGTTTAGATGCAGGATGCAGTTTGTGGATCAAAAGACATTGAAAGATTTCAGGGATTTCTGTGCATGAAAGGTAAAGGGATCATCTTCACCTGGAAACATGTTTTCTTGCTAGTGAAATTTGTGTTCAATGTTGGTTGTTTTAGGACCAAAGGGGGGTTTGATAGCCAGAAGAATCTGTATAATCTCCGCAGATTCTCCCCGCGTGCCGCAGCAGCAGCTGTCTGTGGAGATAAGGAGCAGCATAACAAAGCAGCAAACTGTGATTTGGCTTCACTTCTGTCATTTCCCTCTCTCTGTCAGCTCTTTTGTTCAGGAGGACTCTCCACTTTCCTTTGTGGGACAGCTGTGATCTCCTCCTTCACTCTCTAACGTTAAATCCTCCATCCTGAACTCTAGAAACCGGGCTCGCGCGCTTGTTGTAACCGATCCAATATCTCTGTTTTTGTCAGCCTGTCGTCAACAGACGTGGGTTTCATTCTGGTCATCGATCGCCGGCAGGACAGATGGGCGGCTGTGAAGGGGACGCTCCTCCGGATTGCTGTAAGTGCTTTTTTTTAAAGTTTATTTTTCACTAAGAAAAGCAAGAATTAAAAAAAAAACAAAAAAAAAAACTAGGAGCTTAGCAAACACAAAGATGTTACAGCCTCCTATAAACATACCTGGTGTTCATTTATGCATAAAGACCCGCTCCGTGTTTATGTGTTTGTGCCATTTCTCTGATGATTGAGGACACGTATAAACATTTAAACAGATTGATGACTGGAAGTGGGGACAGGCTTGTCCTGAGCCAATAGAATTGTATTTTTAATGAACGACTGCAGAACTTGTGTCTAAGAAAACGACTTGGGTTTCGTGTTTTAGTCTAAAATGGTCATAATCATTATTAAAAGGCCACTGGGAACACTTCTAAAATAGATTAAAAAGGATCGGAGTGGGAAATTAAAAAATTAAATATGTGTGCTAGACCTCAGATCAGACCAAAAACCAGGATTTCCTCAGTGACTGTGAGCGAAGAAGGAAGAGCCCATCAGTCCGGTGGGCGGACTCTGAAGTGTGGCCTATGAACTCGTGCCGGTGTCCGAGTCCTTCTGATTGAGGCTGGGTGGGATCCACTTGCAAAACGGGAGCCCCCAGCCTCGCCGCTCGAGTGAATTTACCCTGCCATGTTGAGTTGCGAGCGACACCGGTTCAATAATAAGTCTCGGCCGCTACAATCTTTAAAGCGTGTGCCGCTCAGGCCTCGCCGCTCCGGGGCCATGGATGAAACGCTCACTGAACCCTTTCTCCCGTCTGCGGGACTGGCGCAGCCGTCGACCGGGTTGCACTGTTCTCAGTCGGATTAGACCGTCATGCGCTGATCCAGGCGCGAACCTCCTCATATGCAACAGGCGCTAGCGGTCTACAGCGATGTCTGCTACCATCCAAAACGAACTGAAGAGTCAAATATTTTTAGTAAATCTTACTCTGTGTGTAGATTTGAATAAAATCTCAACCATACATCAGGTCTGCATTGTAATATAACAACCTTTTTTTATTTTTATTTTTTTTAGTTTAAAATGTTAATTTGTTGCACTTTGTACAAAAATTTTAACACTATGACCTGGAACTTTTATCTGATGATCAGAGGTTTTTTTCTTTAAAATCGGACCAAAATGAAACATTTTAGGGTCATTTTACTGCATCTACTAAACCCTGTCTCATAATTTTTTACCAGTCCAACATCGTTTCACTCTTTTCGTATCTTGGACAACAGTTAAAAGCCTGTGTGTCTTCTCTAGGGATATATAACTCATTGATTGAATTCATAATTAGCCTCAAGAGGAAATATCTTAACTGTCGTCGGAAGCATATTTTGCATATCTATACTAGAAGCTCACCGGGTTTTTTTCCAGGGAAAGAGGGTAAACTCTATTCGAACTTTGATCGAGGACTTCCTTCTAATGATGCTGTGGCAGCCAGGTCCTCTGGTTCTCTGACAGGATCTAACCATTTCCTTAAAATAGTCCTCCTTCACCATCACTGGTGTGCCATTTTCAGAAGAATCTGCGATTGTTTTTCTGTAAAATGAGCCATCATTTGTTTTCTATTCACGATTAATAGTTCTACTTTCTGTAGGATGTGATACACTTATTGTTTCATTGTTTCAATTGAATTGATATGGAGCTGAAACACTTTGTGTGTATGCTCACATGTCAATCAATAAAACAGAAAAACAAACATTTCCAAAAGGAACAAACCGCAGACAGAGTATCAGAGTGGAAAATAAGCTTCTATTTCCTCCCTCAGGGATCCTGGAGGCCCGCTCTGACATTTAATGAAATTTATCCTCATTAATCCCTGAGGTTTTCCTTTTTTTAAACTTAGCCGGCATCAGCCAGCCCTGAAATGAAGCTCTGCTCCAGCTGATTTTGCCTGTCTGCTAAATAAACAACAGTATAAGTAATTTCCAGTTCAGTCAGGGTGAGCATGTGTGGATGTATGAGAGGCTGAGGTTTTTTTTTTTTTACCCTTTCTTTGTCCTAATGTGCACAAATGAGCTTCTGATGCAGTCGTTGCTGCAGAAATGTGGGTCAATTCCCTTGAAGGATGCAGAATGATTTAATGAAGTCTTCGTCTTGTGTGTTAAAGTGTAGCTATATTAATATAGGATTAGGAACAATTATAATCTCAAGAAGATAGCTTCATTTTCTTTTATTTTATCCTTTTTTTCTAATTTATCTGTGAATGGATATTTTAAATAGATTTCATACATATTTGTACTTTTTGTTTTTGTTGTCTTTTTTCTTTGTTTTATTGCAGAAATAGCTTGAAATAAGACAAATCAATGAAAAAGATTAGGCAAAATTAAGATTATGCATCACTTTTATCCTCATAACAAACAAATGTATCTTGTCTAATAATAGCAAACTATATATTACTATTTGCTCTTATCCCAGTAGCAAAATATTTTTAAGTAGCTCTTCTTTCTCATAGATCAGATGTCATGACGTTGGCTTCTAAATCTGTTTTCCTACATGTTAACATATGCTTTAAACTAACACTTATCCTACACTTTTCATCTTACGCCTTTTCTTTAACATGTTTGTCATTCAAACCCTATGGAAAAAAGGGCTTGTACCCTTTAAAATGAGTTTAAATGAAATAAATCGTATCTTGAGGAACATTTTTCATCCAGATCATATAATTAAACATCTAAAATGATAATACATTTTATTTAGATATTTATATACAAGTAGGGTGTCATACTAGCATCTTTAATTCTTGACTGTTACATCTTTAGATATTGATTCGAAAAAAAATTGTTTTAAACAAGATAATATATCATATTTTCTCAGAAATTTTGATTTTTGTTTTTTTATTTAAAAAAAAACAAACGCATTTGGTTTCCTTTTGTCTCTTCAGGGTTCCTTCCCCGGCAACCTCCAGCTGGTTCTGGTTCTGAGGCCCACCACCCTCCTGCAGCGGACTCTGTCAGACATTCTCTTCAAATTCAACAAGGATGATTTCAAAATGAAAGTGCCGGTGCGTCTCGACCATCACATGTATAGGATTTAAAGCAATTAAATGCAGCTACTTAGACTTTATTATGTAGGAAGAAGTTTGAAAACAGACTAAATCTGTTCAAATGCGCCATTATGTCATTGAAAGGTCATTTTTAAGACACTTTTATGTTTTTTTTTTCAATATGAAGAACACAAACAATGATTTTATTATGCTGATAAATGTAGTCTGTGATGTTAATGCACCGTTATGTTAATGTTACATAATAATCAAAGTCTGGTTCATTTTCATGAATATTATGTTGTATTTGTCTTTCTTTTCATTAATAAAAACAAGATACCGTATTTTCTAGAGTCTAAGTCGCAAGAAAAAAAAGTCTAATCAAGAAAACCATATGAGTCGCTCTGGAGTACTTTATTGGGAGGAAAGTCTGAACAAATCCACCCAGCGTAGCTAAATAAAAATAAATAAATCTGTATAAGAAAACGTTTAAGAGGAAAACAATCAGATTTCTTCCATGTTTCTTTTGGACGCCACTTCTTCTGCAACTGTCATAAAAATCCCAATACTCAAATGCAGCGCCCTCTAGTGATTGTTTGAGGAACCAACCATTAAAGAACAAATGATGTTTACTGGGAAAATAACAAATAAATGAGCTTATTTATGTTTAAAACCCCTGGCTAAACTATGGAAAAAAACTTGTACTCCAGAAAATACGGTAAAACATGTTATAACAATTCAGCAATCTTATTTAAAGATGTGTTAAAAGTGTTTAGGGTAAGATGACGTGCTTGTAACGGGATGTTTGTGTCTCAGGTGATCATGCTGAGCTCTCTGTCCGAGCTGCACTCGTACATCGATCGCTCTCAGCTGACACAGGAGCTGGGAGGGACGCAGGAGTACTGCCACGAGAAGTGGATCTCCCATCGCACTGTATGAACTCACCCTTCAGCTTAATTTACTGTCACTTTTTAACCGTTCACGCCGCTTTTCTCCTTCAAAATCTGCTGGAATTATGTTGTTCTTGTTAACGGTTGAAAAGTTACAGTATGTTAAAAATTGTGTGTTTAAACATGAATCCACCACAACTTAAAGACCATTTCTACCTCCTCTGATTGCAAAGTCCTGCTGATCGAACCTGCATCTTCCCCCAGCCACAAGAGGAAGCTCTAAGAGGAACAAATCAAAGCAAACCTAATTAGGATCATATGTGTACATAATTCTACTCTTTTGTATTTTAATTCCGAGGTCACAGATACTTAATCCTCCTCTCGTGTAAAGACTTCCTTCCCTTATGATAAAGGCAGGCAAAAATGTTCATGCACATTTTTTTCTATGGGCATGCTGCGACCCACAGCAAACACTTAAGTAACACGTAAGGGTAAGTCACAGTGAGGCACAGGCAACATCGTCCGAATCTTTTAACCTTTTCAACGCCACCAAATCCTACAGACTGTGAGTGCTGTTCAAGTGAGAAGTGTGCGCTCTTGATTTAAGGCATTAGACACTCAGTGTTGTTTGTGTGCGTGCACACACCATGCATGCAGCTCTGAGAAAAACAGCTGCTATCCAGAGTGGATTATTGGCTCCCAACTACTACAGCTAGAGGAAATCAACTCCATCCAGCTCCTCCATAGAGCCTCAAACCTCCACATTAACCCCACCCACCCAGGACGCTCTATATTCACCCATCATGGCAGAATAACTCGGACTAACAGTCTGAGGAAAAGCTTCTTTTCCATGACCATGAAGAGACATTACAAGTGTTACTGACAAAAGAGAAGCTACAAAACATTTTGTTATGATGAAATATAATGACTAGATTAAAGAATTTCTTTCTGCACAAATCCTGCATATATGTGGCATGCAGGTGATATGTAACCGTAGGACTTACTTCACTTCCCTTAAGAGTTCATTACGACCTGTCACCAGCAGCATGCCCATAGGTTTGCTTATTATTGCCCACAGACGGCCTGTATCCACCCGAGAGGGCAGTTGATTATGTAGATAGGGTTTTATTGTTGTTACAATGGTACAATGAAATTCAGTTGGTACTAGGAAAAGCTCATCCCATGTGACAAAGACGAAAGGATTCTTCATAAAACAGAGGTGTTGGCTAACTGGATTCTAAAAATGTCCGTTCGATGTTGTTCCAGGCTATTGAAGGTTTCGCTCTGATGGTTAAGAAAACGGCTCAGGCGCTACAGTCGTTTGGAACCGACCTGGCAGAGACCGAACTCCCCAACGAGATCCAGGCCACAACCGTCCTGCTCAGCACACACACCAACAAGAGGGACAAAATGAAGGTAACAGAGAGTGGGCGTCTCTCCCTTTTGTTTCATCTCCGTATTGCAGTTGTTATTGGTTGGAAATGTTGTCTGTGTGTACAGGAGGACCTGCTGGTGGCTCTGGGTCAGGGTAGCAGACTTCTGGAGAGCATCAATGAACCCATCATGCACAACCCAGACCACAACATGAACCAGGACGAACTAGAAAACCTGGCCACAGTGCAGAGGTTAGGGCGTAGCACTGTATGTTGGATACATTTCACACAAGGATCCAAAAAGGAATACTAAAATTCATTCTCTGAAAATGTTGATGAATTTCTCTGCACTTTGATGAAATCAGTTTAATTTTTAAAAGTTAAATTTTTATTCACAAAAACGCTTTCAAAGTTATGAAATTTGAAGAAACCACCTATGCCCTCTTAAAGAAAATCTCTCTGACTCGCACCACTGTTGCCCTCTGCTGGTCAGTAAGTAGAATGCAGTTGTGAGACTTGCATTTGCTTCAGTTTTAGTCATATTTTGTTTTTCTGTTCAAGCTTCAAATTATATTAATAGTTACTAAATGTAAAGAACATTCTCTTCAGCAAAAGAGTTTTTAAAGCCTCCTTAACACTAGCTGTCAAGTGGGATTGCTCTCAGGCCCGTCAGCCTCATCAACCCTCATAGCAGTGACGGCGTGTCAGGAGGCATTAGCACAACATGCAGAGAAAAACAGCAAATTAAAATACCTCAGTCAGCATCACATTTTCTGCTTGGTTTAACGTTTTTCTTCTTGCTTTTTGCTTCATGGGTTTGCTCTTTTTTTTCGTGTCAGACTGCTGTCTCAGCTGGATGAGACGGAGAGGGCTTTTGACGAGTTCTGGCTGAGGCATCAGACCAAACTGCAGCAGTGCCTCCAACTGCGCCACTTTGAGCACAACTACAGAGAGGTGAGTTCGACCTGGACCTCAAGACACATCAATGAAAACAGAACACATTTAAAGACCCACACTGATGAAAACAGTATTTTTCTAATGATGGAGAACATATATTAAGAAAATTTTGCTTAAAACTGCATTTCTGAGCATTTTTCCAATACAATATGATACAATACATGGCTCACGATATTGAGGGTATCACGATACCGCAATAATTGGTTAAAAAAATCATCTCTAATAAGAAGATCACATATTTTTTAGGAAAATATATCCCTTTTTATTTTTTAACTTGAGCACAATCATAATTAACAAATTGTGTCTTATTTTGTACAATAAATAATTGACACTTTAGTGCAACATTACTGAAATCAGTAATACTATGTCTTTGACAAGTATTGACACCAACTGAACTGTAAAATTCAGTGTTAACAACAGTAAACATGAACAGAAGTGCCACTACTTAGTGCAAAATTGTTGTAAAGAACAGAACAAAAATTGAATAATTCAAGTAGGTGCCAGACACGTTAGTGCTCACGACAGGCAGTCTTGTAACATGCGCCCCCCCATCTACCTCCAAAGAAATGTCTCACCAAAGGACGATGAACATAATCTTTTACAGCCTCTTTAAACAAAAGTTTGAAGTATTTGGTGAGGACCCATCAAAAATCAACCGCAGGCAATGTCGATATTTTGGCACACCCAAAGCTAGCGGGAGGGAGTGTAAACAAAGGGATGATGGGAAATAAGGGCAGGCTTACTACACGCTAATTGTGTCACTAACAACTCAGTGGTGAATTTCTAATGAGCTCCTGCCACTCTGTAGAAACTATGTCCTAGAAAACTAGACAATTTCTTATGTTGGCTAAAAACGGCGGCATTGATTTAGAAAAAAAAAAAAATCACTGGGGAAAAAATTATAATAGTTCAAGAGATGATCAGAGTGGGACTATAAAGTTTATTACATCTCATGACTCGGTCTTCTGATGTGGATTGATGAAAATGATTCCTCTGCTGCAGGTCAGAGCTCTGCTAGATCACATGTCGGAGAAGCTCACCACCTTCTCTGAGGTCGGCATCAGTCCGGCCCACGCTGACCACATCTTCAGTGAACTCACCACCTTTGAGGAGAGAGTCTGTGTGAGTCCCTGCGGGGTTTTTGACTTCAACTACAGCTCTTCAAATAAAGCCAGAATGACATGATTTCATCTATTTCTTATTTCTTTAAAAAAAAAAAAGCTTTCTATTAGTAGTTTATTCTTAAAAATCTCAACAAAATTGAAAAACAATTGATAAGTAGGGATTTTTTTTGGAATATAAACATCTTCAATCTGTTGGAAAGTTAAACTGAATGTTTTTCCCGACAAATCATCAAGCAAATTTTTAATTTCCTTTAAAACCTGCTAGATTTCAGATTCCCCCTCGTAATGATTGAACGATTGCTCCGCTCTGCTCCTCAGGAGGTTCTGGACAGAGCCTCGGCCTTGTGTCAGGAGGGTGATGAACTCATCCAGAACTCCCACTACGCCGAAGACTCCATCCAGCCCAAATGCTGCGAGCTCAGAGCCCTCAGCGAGAGCACGAGCAGCAGCCTGAGGGCCCGGAAGGACCACCTCCTCAAAGCCATCGAGCTGCACCACCGCTTGGAGAGGGTGAGGACAGGCTCCTCTGCTTCTCTTCTCTTATATTTCCGTCCTCTTACTCCTCCGTTCTCTTTGTCAGACGTCTAAATGGGTCGATGATGGGATCTACCTGCTGGCATCCCAGCCAGTAGACAAGTGTCAGTCACACGAGGGGGCGGAGGTGGCCCTGCATGAGCTGGAGCGTTACCTGGACAATGCCGGCTGCAGCCAACTGACGGACCTCGGCAGCATCTGGACGGAGTATGAGGGGGTGTTGAACCAGCAGCTCAGGGTAGGAGAGCCAGCATGCTGCATTTTAAATTCAAGCTATGCCCACAAATTAGGTCAAAAGATGTATCCATACAAAGAAACAATTAGGTAAAAAGTTGCGATGGGACAAAAATTCATTTCTCACTGGTCAGGAACAAGTGGAGAAGATTTACCAGAAGCAGGCGTCCATGCAGGAGATGTTTGATAAGAGGACGGTCAGCCTGAAGAAGCTGGCAGCCAAACAGATGAGGCCTGTGCAGCCGGTCGCCCCGAGACCCGAGGCCTTCATCAAGTCACCGCTCAACTCCCCTGGTGAGTTCACACCTGTCTTCAAAAACCACTCCATTAATTCACTATTGAAAGATTAGATCACAATCCTGTGTTGCTCCAGATCTAAAGATTCACTGACTCTTTTGTGGCTGATGGGAGAAACGAAGATTAATAAATCTGCATCTATAACTTAAAATTGTAATCACCACAAACAAATGCAGAGAAATGTGTTTCTCCTTCCAAAACACTTTTCTTTTATTCTATCATCCAAGTATTTTTTAATAAATGATTAATCTTTAAAATTAACAGATTCTCTTCTTTATTTTATACCATACTTTAGTGGTCTAGTGGAAAAGTGTCTGCATTTTCTGATGAAGGAGGACATATAAACAAAACTACACTCATAATTGCATTTCTGAGTATTTCTTTATTTAAATTGTTGTGAATCAGGAGCAGATGCAAAAATGATGTATGAAAAACATCATGTTTACAATGAACGCCACAAGCTCCTGTTCTGCTCCATTCTGATCCATCCATTTTTAGACAAATAGATCCATTTTTGTTTTCCTCGTCTGAGTTGGAATCTGGATCTAAACTGTAGCTTCAATATTGCTCAACATTTTTGTTGCATTGCTAGTTAGGTAGATTAGATTGATTGGGATTGGGAATGTGAAGGACTCTAAGATAGAGGGAGAGCCCGTAAACAGGGCTCGCAGCAACAGGGAAAGGAAAGGGGGCGTGGTTGCTCCACCTACAACTCAGAGGTGAATTTCCAATGAACTCCAGCTGCTCCTAGAAAACAACACAGATTTTTAGATTTTGGATAAAAACAGCATCATCATAATTAAGTTTTCACTGGGAATGCTTTTAAAATGGATCAAAAGATGATTAGAGTGGGTCTTTAAAGGGTTACTAAACCATACATCAACTTTTTTGGGGGTGTTTATCTCTATAAATGGGGTTTTAAAAGTGACGTCATTGTCGCATTTTTGAAAAATAAAAATAACTCGTTTAATTCTTGAAAACATAGTCTAAAACCGTCTGTGTGCTGCTCCCCTACATGTTGAATCGAGGCATTACAGTTGAATTTGGTGATTAGTCAAACCACTTAAGTCCCACGTCATGATCTGCAGCTCCAGTAATGATAACAGTCCTGCCCCCGTGTCCCACCCCTCTGACTGAATTTTCACACTTCGACTGTGGGTGGAGTCAGCCTCCAACTTCCCAGTTTGGTTACCCTTTAAGGGGTTTGATGGGGGCTAAAACCTCTAAATGTTTCCTGATGTTTCCTGTTGCTACTCATTCCAGGGATGAGTTCATTGTGGAGTGACAAAATGTCACACAACTAGCAGAACTTTAACTAAAACTCAGTTATATTCTTTTGTTGTATTTTTGTGTTTCTATTTAATATACATAAAGTTTATTACTGCTGCTCAGAAGGCTTTAAATTGTTTTGCTTAGCAATTCATTTTTCTTTTCTAGCATCCTGTCAATTTCTACTCTCTTCAAGATTAGTTAGTTTAACTAAAAATATCTTCAACTAGTCCTTACTATTTTTTTTTTTTTACTATTTTGAGGCAACTTGCACAGAAACATAGACAATCAAAGCTAAAAACAGATAAGATTAGACAAATAAAAACAGACAAAAATGCTTCAAATAATTAAACTCCTAAAATATAAAATACTAGTTTTTATCTCCATTGCTTCAGAAAAACTGTCTCAAGACGACAAAGCTTTTCTGTTCTCAAAGATGATGCATATAAATGAAGTAATCCTCTGACCTGCAGCTCACAGAGCACAGCAGCAGAAGAACGGCTCAGACTCGGACAACAGCTGTGGAAAAGTAAGTGTTCAGGTTCTGCCGAGTTCTCTACTCCGCCCCACGAATATGAACCAACGTTTACCGAGTGATCCGACTCCTCTCTGTTTTCACCAGGGGCAGCAGCAGAACGAAGACGGGAACAGCAGACATGCGTCTCTGTCAGAAGAGGAGGAGAACCTGGCAGTGCTCAGGCGGTCAGCAGAAGCTCTTTGATCTTTAATCAAATTATGAGACGGTTTTAAAAAAAATGAGTCTTATACTGTTCCGTTTTTCCGGTTCGCAGACACGTCATGAACGAACTGCTTGAAACCGAGAGAGCTTACGTGGAGGAGCTGCTCTGTGTGCTGCAGGTGATTCCTCACAAAGCTAATCCTGACCTCCTTTACATTTATTTTTGTTAAAGTCCCCGTCCGATGAAAGTCATGTTTTTGACTTTTTAACATGTATGTGTTGTATTTTTCTTATGAAAGAAATGAAATATGAGATCGATTTGTTTTTGCATTTCCGAGTATTTCTCTTTTTATATTGCTGTCAATCAAACTGTCACAGACAGACTCTGTTTGAATGAATGATCTTTTTTAAAAATTATTTTTTAAAATTAAAAAAAAATAATGGTGATAGGGGGACTTTAAGCCTTCATGCTTCCTCCACAGGGATATGCCTCAGAGATGGATAATCCTGCGATGTCACACCTCATCCCGCCGTCTCTGCAGAACAAAAAGGAGGTTCTGTTTGGAAACATGCCAGAAATCTACCACTTCCACAAAAGGTGACAGAGTGTCACCTGGCTGTCAGGGGGTCACAGATGCTGATATAACATTATCTGATGTTTTCATTTCTCCACCCAGGACTTTCCTGAGAGAGCTGGAGCAGTACACAGACTGCCCAGAGTTGGTTGGAAGGTGTTTCCTACAGAGGGTAGGTAAATAAATCTGTAACTTGTTAATCTAGATAGTGATTTTTTTTTTACATACATTCTCCCCACATTCTTGCAGATGACAGACCTCCAGATCTATGAGAAGTACTGTCACAACAAGCCTCGCTCAGAAAGCCTGTGGAGGCAGTGCTCCGACTGCGCCTTCTTTAATGTGAGCTCCTCCTCTAAACCGTCCTTACATTGATCTCACCGCAACTGTTATTTTGAAATGTTTTCTTCCATTAGGAGTGTCAGAAAAAGCTGGAGCATAAGTTGGGTTTAGACTCTTATCTGCTGAAGCCTGTTCAAAGGATTACCAAATACCAGCTGCTGCTGAAGGTACGAATGCTTTCTTTGATCAGTTTGGTGGTTTTTACGTCTTTTCCTTGAACTGTTTTTGCATTTGCAGGAAATGCTGAAGTACAGCAGGGGCTGTGAGGGGGCGGACGACCTGCAGGACGCGCTGACCTCCATCTTAGGCATTCTGAAAGCCGTCAATGACTCTATGCACCTCATCGCTATTACAGGATATGAGGTACAACTCTAGTTGCCCTTTTATTAACTACTTTGTGGATATATTTTAGTTTTTTGTGCACCATTGTGTTTCCTTTTTTGCATTTATTCAGGGTAATATGAGTGAGCTGGGTAAGCTGCTGATGCAGGGGTCATTCAGCGTGTGGACCGAACACAAAAAAGGTCACGCCAAGGTTAAGGATCTGGCTCGGTTCAAGCCCATGCAGAGACACATCTTCCTCCACGAGAAGGCCCTGCTCTTCTGCAAGAGGAGGGAGGAGAACGGAGAGGGCTATGAGAAAGCTCCCTCTTATAGCTTCAAGCAGTCCCTGAGTGTTAGCGTTTACACTCAAATTTCCTTTACGTTCTTCTTTGGATCAAGTGGGAGACATTTATTATTTCTCTTTTGCTGCTTTTGGAACAGATGAGTGCAGTGGGTATCACTGAAAATGCAAAAGGAGACAACAAAAAGTTTGAGATCTGGTGCAACTCCAGAGAAGAGGTTTATATTGTTCAGGTAAGCTAACACAAAGAGATGAGAATAATGCATCCAAACTAATTTAACAAAACTCTAAATTTTCTCTTTCATTTTGCATGTCAGGCACCAACAGCTGATGTAAAAACCACATGGGTAAATGAGATCAGGAAGGTTCTGACAACCCAGTTGGAGGCATGCCGAGGTAAAATATATACATATACACTACTAATATCATATTTAATGTATAAATAAAAAGTATTAACACCATTTTCATCAATAAAAATCCATCTTTATTGTAGCTGAAGTGACGAATTGCTTGACATGGATGTTCTTTGTTTTTGACTTTCAGAAGCCAGCCAGCAGAGGGCGCCAGACCCGGTCATCCAGGCACCTCCTGTGCACAGTGTGACTGTGTGTCTAAGGTAAGTCTGTACTAAGCATGCAAATGTAAACAAAGCAAATCAAAACAAAGGAAATAATAATAATAATCTATATTTATAATGTTGGAAACTTAGTATTCTAGTCTAGGAAACAAATTACTTATTTCAAATATTATTTTTATTTCCTCATAGTTAATGTTCCTAGTATTCTAGTTTACTTATTTATAAAGTTCTCATAGGATCTGCCGATGTGTGTGTGTGTGTGTGTGTGTGTTTGTATTCCACTTTCACCCCATTTTCCTTTAACATAAAGAGAATTATTATTAACAAAAAAAAAAAAAAAAAACTATATAAATAATGTTTTACCCATATTTTAGGGCCTTGCTCAAGGGTGCAACAAGTCATCTGACATTAAAGTTAACAGCCTTAAAATACAACCATGATTGCAATGGCAACTTTTGGGCTGAAACTCCAAAACAATTTACGCAAAACATTATAGGTACTTTCAAATTGAACAAAAAAATCTGTCAGGGTTTTATTCAATTACAGTATATACTCTAAAATTACAAAAAAATGACACTAGAATTTGGCTAATAAAGAGAGAACTTCATCCAAAAGCAATAAAGAAACTACACAAACGACTGTATTTTCCGCACTATAGGGAGCACTTAAAAGTCTTAATTTTTTTCGCAAGATGACAGTGCGCCTTTTAATTCAGAGCACCTCATATATGGATTATTTCTGGTTGATCTTATTGATGTCAAAGTGTCAGACTGTCTTTTTCACACATTACTAGCGTGGTTGGAAGTTCGCTCAGCCACAGTCACCTTCATTTCAGTTGTATCAGTTTGGATGTTATTGTAAATATGCTAACGTAGCTAACAGTTCAAATGTAGGTAATGGGTATCATGTAAGAAACATGTTCTAAAGTCTGACTGACAGATTGCATTCTAAATGACAAAAGTTAAAAATAAAAAAAAAAAACATTAATTGACGCTCCACTTTATAGTGTGGGGAAAATGGTACTGCAGTGTCAGTGAGGCAAGTGCAGCTAAGCGCTGCGGCAAATAGATTGTCAATTTTTCCTCTATCCTCTGCTATTTCAGTGTCCATTGCTACATGGGTGCAGATGACTTTGGAGTTGATAAACCCAATACAGAGGTCTACAATCTGAGGCTCATTTCAAAAAGTAACTGTAAAGTAAAATGTAAGTCAGAAGCAAAGTAAATCAACTTAAACTTTATTTAATTGATTAAAGAACAATACGTATCACTCCATAATGTTTCTGACTACAGTACCCATAATTCTCCAATTCATCAAGAGGTTTGGTTTCATAGTTTACCAAAATGTAACATTTTGACAGATATGTGAACGCTCTTTACCACAGAATGTTAATTTGAAGTCAGCAAGCACAACCAGACTTTATACTTAAGCTGGAAAATAAAACAGACTTTCCATTTTTGAACAAATTCAAGGATTTTAAATCAATTTTATGAAAAAAAATTATGATGCAACACAAATGCTAAGATAAACTGTGTATTTTATTTAAATATACAACTATTATATTCAAAAGTTATAAACTATTTTAGATTTAGAAAAAAAATGTTTTCTCTTTGTTTTATTTATGCAAAATTATAGATGGTTTATTAATATTTATCATAGCAACTAAAGCATAAAACTTAATTTTCAAAAAGGGTGAAACAAGATGGCTCAAGAGTTTAAGGTTGTTGACCCCTGACCCAGTACTATATTTCTCTGAACCAAGAGAATATTTTTTCTAGTTCACAGTTCTAAAACAGGGCTTAGTTAGGTCATTCAGGAAGATTAAACCTGAGTGATGTTTCATGAAGTCTCCTCTTTAATGTCTTTATTTACATTTAAGGTTTGAGTTTCAATTGCGAGACTTTAAATAAATGTGTTAGAAATATCAAAAATAAACTCAGAACATGCAACAACCCATCAGGTTAAACCCCAGAAATGTGTCTGCATCTTCCAGCTTCCTAAATGACCCGTCTCCTTCTTTAAATGATCTCAGGGGTCAGCAATCATTAACAGTCATAGAGCCATTTGGGTTCGTTTTCTACTGATCAAAACCTAGAAGGAACTGCATAGTCTTACTTTAGCCTTTAAGAAATTTGGATTTGCATTAATGGCCTTTTTTTTTTAATAAGGAATATGAATTATGTCTATTTTTTATATGAACAACAGTAAAAATACAAAAACAACCTAGCATCTCTCAAAATGCATTTTTTTATATGTTTGACAGAAGCTCAAATAACTTCTTTTCAAAATTAAAGATGCTCTGTGCCAAACAGGACCATCTTAATGCACATCTGGGCAGCTAGTAACCAGTGATGTGCAGCATAAGATGATATGTGCTTTTAACTGGAGGTGTGTTGAGCAAACTTCAGGTCAACAGGGATGTAAAAACCTACTTAATTGATCATCTATTTGCACCTCAGCCATCAATTTACAAAAGAAACTAATCGGATTTAAATAAATGCTACTTAAGTAATCATTACTTAAAAAAAAAATGCTATTTTATTTTTCTTTTATTTATTTATTTTTTTCTTTTTCCCCTCTTTATCCTCAGCAGTCTTCCACTGCTGGGTTTTGTTATTTTAGTTTAGGGTTGGATCTTGGTAGTCTTAGTTTGCAGGCTTTATTTGTTTTCTTTAGGTAGTTCTGTTATGCAGCCATTAGCAGGGAGCTGCTGACTCAGACGGTCAGACATCGCTGAGTCAGCAGTCTCTCTGACTTATTTTATGTTTGGTCGAGGAGCCACCATGGAGAGATAAGAGAGCCTCATGTGGATATGGAGCCGCAGGATGCAGACCCCTGGACTAACAATATTCAGGCCACAAAGCAGGTGCTAAGCTCCAACCGGAATCTGTTTATGTCCTCACAGTCCGTTTAAGACCAGCCAGAAGACTCTGAAAAAGGGAGAGGAGAAAAAAGCTGAGCTCCCAGCTCTTGATGTCAGCTCCTCTTCTTCACCAAAGCTCGCAGGGAAAGGTGAGTAGAGTCATCTTTGTGCATTTTCTTCAATTGTACCCGTGTACGTCCGTCTTCATATGACTGACCCAACGTTTTGCTGTCGGTTAACATCTTCCCTCTTGAATGATTTCCTCCTGTAACCTCCTTCCTTCCTTCCTTCCTTCCTTCCTTCCGTTTGTTTATCTGTCTGTCTGTCTGTCCCGTCTTCTTGCTTTCCCTCTGGGTCAGACGGGGCTGTGACAAGCCCGACCTCAGACAGAGCTGCTGTGGCTAAAAAGCGCTTTACCTTACAGGGCTTCAGTAACCTCAAAGCTCAGAAAGGTAACGGCGACCTATCGCTTTCCTTAACCATCACTTTGGAAAGACATTGTCATTTTAAAGGGGCCATACCGTGCTTTTCTTCAAATTTTCAGGGTAAACTATATCCATATAAATGATCATATATTACCTTTGTCACACTAAAAACAAATTATTCATGAAATTTGAGTTATTTTTGTAAATTATTTTCATATCTGGAAGTAAAACGACTCAATTTCTGAGGCTCTGTCTTTGGCTCCCTGAGGGTGCCAACCACTTCAAGCGAGGCTAGCGGATCTCTGCTAGCTCGAGCTGCTTGCTTTGGGGTGAAAGAATCCAAATTCCTCCCTTCTCCCAAGCCTTTGATTTTCCCCTCCAAAGAGAGAGTTATTAAAAATTTGTGTCTCATATTTTGGACGTGACTTTTGTCACCAATACTCGTCGGTCCATTAGCTTTAGCGCGGAGCTTCCAGCGCTCGAATATACACATCAACCGAAGTTTTCTAACTTTAAAACGTTCATGCTACAACAAAAAGTCATTACTTACATTTAAATTTAAACGTCTGTGGTTCAGAGCGCAGCCATGTGAAGAAAGGCGCTTCCCAGCGCGACGCGGTTTAGCTTCGCGGGGGAGGAGCATACTCTTCGTAGAGGGGCGGTTCTCACCTTGTGACATCAGCACATGAGGACCTGCTTGTTTTCGTGGGTATGAGAGTGCAGGTTTGTAGAGGATTACCTCTTTGGGGTTCTTTATAGTGAAGATTGAACATTATAATACACTTAAAAGCTCAAAAAGTTGTTTTTTTTTTTTTCATGGTATGGCCCCTTTAAGCTTCTCTGTCCAAATAAAACATCTTAAGATTTTTTTTCTTTAATTGATCAGAAACTGTTCCTCAGTCTCTGATAGAAGAAGTCTCTCTGTCCACAGAGTCCTCAGCTTCTAATGACAGAAGTTTTACACTTCCCATGACAATCTTCTCATCAGCAGGTATCCTACATGCTGTAGAAGCCAGCGCTTTTTTCACAATTCTGACAATCTGTAAATGAATTTGTAGGTTGTGAAAAAAGGGTGTGGTGTTGCCTCCTGCATCCTAGAAGCACTGCAGCAAAGTTCCCCCCCAACCCTCGCTGCTTGTTTTCCTTTGTTTCTTCCATCAGTCAGTGATGTCCCGGTCTGTGTTTTCTCTGTGATGTTCTTCACGACTCATCTTCTTTTCCTCCTCGATGGTAGGATCTCCCACCAGCCCGGATCGCAAGTCCAAGCGCCAGAGCGACCCCACGCCGTTTGGCTACAAAGGTAACCCGTCCTGCCCCTCGTCTGATTAGTTGTTGATCCGAAACACTCCACAGATGTTAGCGAGAGTGTGATTGGCTGTGACTGCAGCAGCTGTACTTCGTGTCCCTCAGATGCAGGTCCTCCTCCCCACCTGACCAGAGCCAGGTGGTTCAGTACCTCTAGTCTCTTACAGACAAAGTGGAGAGGTATGCTGGGATTGGTCCTTGCCGCTCCTCTCTAGGAGTGCCCCTCTTGACTCTATCCTTTGGTTAGAATCGTGGAACAGCATGCCAGCCACCACAACTTGTAGTTGGGGAACTGATTGTGTAACACTGGGGTTCCTGGGATCTACAGTGTTTCCTCTCTCCTGTCCGTCTTTTCTCCAGAGGATCTCCGTCTGGTTACACCCACACATTGGCTGACAGAGGACGGAGCTGTGAACTGTTCTGCTTCTCTGTTCTGTTCAGGCTGGAACAAGCCGACTCTGTCGCTAGACGCCTCAGGGGAGAACGACGGCTACTCCAGCGCGGAGGAACCTCTCAACTCTGACCCCGAGGATGAAAACACAAAGAAGCTGGTGAGAACGTTAGTCCATCCCAGTTACTGTATTTTCCACACTGGATTATAAGGTCCAGTAACTTGTGTCATATATGAGGCGCACCAAACAAGACAAAAGAGTCAGGAATAAAGCTACTGAGAGAAAATATTTGATTGGTGTATGAGTAATTCTTGATTTGCTACTCAAACTGTTACCATCTGTACTTGTAATTGTGTATTCACGTGTACAAAAATTACAAAATACAAAATTTACACACATGCACAACTTTAAATTATAGCATCTTAAAACTACTACACTCACAAATCTTTAAAAAGTACATATTAATCACCTGATACACACACATAAAACCGTATTCACGCACAAATCTGATGTGAGACTCTTTTCACCTCTCCAAGATTTGAGATGTGTTTAAATGCTGCTAGAATGCTGGGTCATCAGAGTTTTCTTATCAGACACTTTGAACTTAGATTGTGAATATTTTCTGTTGACATTTTCCCACTTTATTATACAGATATTAAACAGGGCTAAGACAAATTTTCTTTAAAAAAAAAAGTTTATTTTTAGAGCAATAACAGCTTGGAACTTTTTACCACTAATTTTAATGGAAAAATCTTTCAAATTTCGCTTTTAAAAAACAACTGAGGTCACATTTTGGAGCCACATATTTTAAATGAAGTATATTTTTGAGTAAAAGTTGAATTAGATCCAAATTGAGTTTGTTTCCTTGGTGTTTTTTGGGATAGCATAAAATGGCTTTCATGTTTTTTTATTTTGATGGGTTTCTTATGAAGGACCACAACAGCTGTCTGCTAAGCTCAGCTAATGGGGATCCTAAAAACAAACAATAAATATGCCTCAATAATTAATATATTTAAAAAGTCTAAATATACGTTTTTTAAAACACTTGACACTTTCTCTATTCTCATCGCTCCCTCACGATTGCACTTCCTCCTCGACACCCAGAGAGCGTAGTGGGTTGATTAGCCCCACGTCCCGCTCCTCTTCCTGGGTGTGGAAAATGTCCTGGCAAGTTGACAAATTAAGAATTACGCACACACAAATCAAAAACTACACACTAAAGCCTCGTTTCCACTGAGCAATCTGGTAGTTTTGAGTAGCTCCGACCCCTTCCTTTAGAGCAGAGGTGTCAAACTCAATCGCATGAGGGGCCAAAATCCAAAACACACCTTAGGTCGCGGGCCGAACAGTACAAACATTTATTAAACACCCTAAAACTAAATTTTAAAAAATTTGAAACCCTAACTTTAAACATAATTATGAACTAGAAATATAGTATTACCTGCAATAATTCTAGTGTGAATGCTGTAAACTGAATTTGGCCTCTCAAAATGCCAATGCTGATAGCTGAAGATGCTGAAATTCATAGCTTAGGACGCTGAAGCTGATAGTTGAAAATGTTGAAGTTGATGGCTGAAAACGATGAAGCTAATAGCTGAAAACGCTGAAGCTGATAGTTGAAAAGGTTGAAGTTGATGGCTGAAAACGATGAAGCTAATAGCTGAAAACGCTGAAGCTAATAGCTGAAAACGCTGAAGCTAATAGCTGAAAACGCTGAAGCTAATAGCTGAAAATGCTGAAGCCAATAGCTGAAAACGCTGAAGCCGACAGCTAGCTAAATTATTAGCTATATGCCAAATTAGCCTAAAAAAACTAAAAAAAAAAAAAAAATTAAGTTAACCAAAACAGCTAGCATTTAAATGAAATGTGAGCTAAACTTTAAAATACCCTAAAAAAAATGAAAAAAGACTAGATTAGCCAAAACAGCTACTATATAAATATAGCCTTACTCCAAACTAGCCTAAAAAAACTTTTAAAAGCCTAAATTAGCCAAAACAGCCAGCATGTGGCTAAATATTGGCTAAATTCCAAAATAGCGGGAAAAAAATCCTAGTAAATGAAAAAAAATACTACAAAAAGCTAGCAAAAGCAAATTTAAAAAAATTTAAAACTAACATTTTAACATAATTATGAATAATAAAAAGCAGGAATAGTATTCCAGAATAAATCAACTTAAACATGAATAACTTTCAATATTTTACTCTTCAAAAAAAATATTTTTGTTAAATTATACAAGTTAGAAATAGAGCAAGATAACATCGGCCTTTAATAACAATAAAATAAAATGATCTGGAGGGCCGGATGGAATTACCAGGAGGGCCGGATCCGGCCCCCGGGCCTTGACTTTGACACATGTGCTTTAGAGGGCCTCCATCCGTTGTAGGTCCATAGAAAAATAGAACGGGACGGTTGGTTGAGTCGCTGTTGCCCCTTGCTGACTGGTAGAAAGTGATGACAACATTAGAAAGCACCAATATAGCGCTAAGCTAGCGATCTTTACGGTGGTATTCTTCTTAGCCGCCCGCAATCTGCTTTAAAACAACATTAAATTCTTGTAGTACATGATGTACTAAAAGTAAAGCAAGAAATAGACGAGCTGCTGCATGACCTCCATTGTTGTTGCTTTTCTAGTCGTCCCACTACAATGACACGCTGGCGGTCTACACCGCACATGTGCCATGAAAACAAACCGCTCAGTGGAAGCAAGGCTTAACTGAGTGGAAACGCTTGCCAGAATTAACTGGATCGTCCTGTACTACTCCTCCTGTACCGATTAGTGGACACAAGACTAAACATGCAAACACAAATTACAAATCAAGAATTGCGTACCTCACAATGAGACTATCTCCTCTCCATATTAACTCATCAGTCAGTCAGACTCTATTAACTGCTTTTGCAGTAACTCTACAACATGTTTGTAGCATGCTACACATTAGCCACTTTAGAGGCATTAGTATAATAACTCCCAATTCCCAACCATGTTTGGAACACCTAAAAGAAGACTGATACAGCTAAAACAAGCATGACTATGACTACACTAACTCCCAACCTTGTTAGTAACACACACATTACTGTTTTCACAGAAGCACCCAATCTTGTTTGTAACTCATAAAAAAGCAGACTTACATTTTGGCAGACCTCTTAAAATCACTTTGACATCAATAAGTAAAGCTAGAATTCTTTACATTAAGGTGCTCTGGATTTTAAAGCACACTGTTGTTTGGAAAAAAAATAGGCTTTTAAATGCAACTTATAGCAAGGAAAATATGGTACCTGCTAAAGTGTGATGTTGTTGACTCAGTTTTTAAAGCGCTTTGTGTTCTTCTGGCTGTGACTGCTAACAGTGCGCTGGAAAATACACTGTGCTGGTCGACTATGAGAAAGGAGGAGCCGAGGAGCTTTCGGTCAGGAGCGGAGACTCTGTGGAGCTGGTCAAAGAGGGAGACGATGGTCAATGGTGAGAAAACTCCTATCATACACATCAAGTTCACCTGATTCCAACTAGTTTTTGTTTGAAATCGCTCAAATAAAAAAAAAAAAAAACCACGAGTGTGTATATGTATGCGTATATGTATGTATATATATAGATATATATATATATATATACATATATGTATATGAAAATATTTAAGTGACTATTTCATCGTAATGTTCTAAAATATGTTTGCTCAGAGATTTTTTTTAACTTGGCCACTCTTATTTTGAAAGCTGAAACTACATGGCCGCTCTTAACATTTTCACTGAACCAAACCCTTCCTGCTTTTACAATTATCCCCTAAAATATCCCGTAGAACAACAGGTAACTTTAACCTGAGGAGTGATTAAAATGCATTTGGGCAATGCAGCGATCTGTTTCTTTGTCGAAGGAATTGAATGTGGCCAACATGAATTTCTATCGGCTTTTGTGCTTGATCGCACTGAAAGTATGTGCAAATAACATCTGCCAAAATAGAACCCGTTAGAATAATATCTACTCAAATGAAAGTTTGATTTTTTTTTCAATAAAACCTAAAATATTGAAGGATTATTCAAATTAGTATGGAGATTTGTGAACGATCTAAGACAGGAAATGAAATTACAGTTCAGCAGGACATTTGTAAAATAAATATTGTACATTTCTCTGATGAAATTGGTAAGGTTTCTCTTTGTTATTTAGGTAAAATTGTGTTAAACAGCATTCAGCTGTCCGCTTTGCTGTTCTAAATGTTAACGGCGGAAGTAACTTTTGTCTGCCCTGTCGCCATTTTATCTGACGTCACCGTGAAAAGGGTCTATTATCCCTTTTTAATGGAGCCAATCAAATGATATAATGGACTAATGATTAGCATACTCTTTTTTTTTTTTGTACGCTCAAGCAAATATTTAATCATTAATTCTTCTTTTTACGCAATTATTTCTCATTTTGCAGAATTGCTGTAACAGTTTGTTTGTGTTCAGGTTTGTCCGTAACTTGAACTCCTCTGAGGAGGGCTGGATCGCTGCTGCCAACCTGCTCACTCTCATTGAGAAATCAAAGTCCTGCCAGTCTCTCACCAGCTCAGGTACTGAAGGAAACCGCTCAAAATGAACACAGAAACATCGGCACACGAGATCTGCTTCTGATCATACGTGTTTGTCTACAACAGAGGGCAGCGGCTCGGGGAACCTCAGCACGTCATCCAGCTGCAGCGAGACCTACACCAACTTTTCCGAAATGAAACCTCCAGCTCTGCAGTGAAGCCGCCTTCCTTGGGGGCCTGCATCACATTATCTGTGTTGTATTGCCAAGATCAGTACTTGAATCAAAGTTTGCACAGATTATCTACAAATCTCCTTTGTATTTCCTGATCACACGCTCCTTTAGAAGTTGAAACGCCGTCAAACAAATGAATCTATATCACACCGTGACAGTATAGTGCAGTGATCTTCCTCCATTTGCAA
Source organism: Oryzias javanicus (assembly GCA_003999625.1). Lineage (NCBI taxonomy): Eukaryota > Metazoa > Chordata > Actinopteri > Beloniformes > Adrianichthyidae > Oryzias > Oryzias javanicus. The sequence goes on from CM012457.1 coordinate 20,841,644, forward strand.
ACGTATCTGGTAGTCAAATAATAGGTGTACATACAGACGGGACAGCATATAGTTTTCTAGATGTATTTATTTTCAGGTTCTGAGGATTTCTATGTCCATATCTCAGCTGATGTTGTTAGTCAGAAAAACGTCTTGTTTATTGAATGTTTTTCTTTTCCCTAAATGTTATTTATTTGTAAAATCATTCATTTATTTCCTAGTCTTCACGTCTGTCTGTAAATTGTCAGCCTGTTTGTAGAAACCTGATCTCCCACCAGGCCTTGCACTCCCAACAGATTATTTCCTGTGTGATCCATCAGAGATCCCTGTCAAAGATCAGTGTGGTCCGTGTGGACGCTTCAACTTCTGAATGTAGATATGCTGTGTCATTATCTGTGACATGTTTGTTAATGAAGAGGCTTTATTGTAAAATACGCATAGTGGCGTCACTTTGGTGACTTGCACATTTTTTTACATAAATGACTTGTGATAATTCCATCAGTGTGAGTTTGTCTTTGTGGGTGGGGCACTGAAGAAAGCAAGAAATGAAAGTGAAACTGGGTTGCCAGGTTTTGATTTAATCAAGTTTGCCAAAACTGACTCCTACGATAAAGGTTGTTGGATAGAACCCGAGCTAATACTTGGGCTAACCGTCTAAACATCACAGGGCATTAGTTAAGCATAATTAATTGCTGTAGAAATATATCTCAAACTGTCCACAGATGGGGATGCCAGCTCTTAAGAAGTTAAATTTAAGATGCAAATGTTCATTGCAAGATTGCTTTAAAGTCTCACTCTGACAGCTTTTAAAATCTATTTTTAAGGTGCATTGTTAATGTCATTTTTGGGCAATTTTCTAGACATAGTTACTACAGAATGGCAGTGGTTTATTAGAAAACCACCTCTGAGTTGTTGGTGGGGTGTAAGCCCATCCCCACATCCTGACATCCACTCTTACATTCTTTTCCTATAGCTTACAGCCCCTCACACCCCCAACCTAACAATAGCTGTGCAGCAAAAGTATAGTTTTGCGTTAGATTCCAGCTCAGATGAGGAAAACAAAGAGGTTCATGGATCTATTTGCCTGCAAGTGAATAAATCAGAATGGAGCACAACATTGAGCTTGTGGCTTGCCACAGTAGCTGTTTTTTTCCACCTGATTCATAGCAATTTAAATGAAAAAATACTCAGAAATTAAACGTTAAGCTTAGTTTTCTGTTTGGAAACCCTGGAAGAACATTAAAAACTCAACTTTCATTGAAGCATGTCTTTTTTAAAAAAAAAAAAACCTTAACAAATTTTACAAACTCAAACTCCAAATTTAGCTATTATTTTCTGTATGTATTTGTTTCAAAAAGAATTATGGCCACTTTACAAGTACAAGCCTCAACCTTTGATATATAAATACTGCTTCAAAACTTATGAAACAGATAGTACTTTAAAGTATAAGTGTGTTAAAATATGTAATTAATTTATTTCAATAAAGTTTCATTTGAGAAAGGGAAAAATCCAACGTCTTCATGTCGAAGACACAAGATAACGATTTGTAGCCCGAATGGGGGATGCTAGGAGAAGAACCTGGCAACTTGGACTGAATCCCTGGTTGGTTAAACAGATATTTACTCCTCAGTGTATCAACTTTGCTGAATTAGTCCGTATTTCATGAAATTACGTCGTTAACCTGTAAACTGGTGACTAGAAATGAATCCAGTTTCTTGTATTTTGTGCCGGCGGTCGGAAGAAACGGAGGTAACCGGAGCCTTGTCGTCGAAACAGGAAGTCACGGCGCATCAGAACTGCTTGGTAGGGAAAAGTCGGGGTTTCTTCTGGATTTTGTTTGTGCACGTGCGCAGGTGGGAGGTGAAGTTAGCTTTTTCTTCGGCGTCGAGTTCATCTCAGGAGGATTCACTGACTGTATATGTATATGGGTGGAACACAACACAATGGAAGCTGAGTGTTTGCTAAATGCAAATCATCGAGATGCAGAGAAGAGACGTTGAAGTTTACGTTCACCTCGGAGCAACCCTGACTCTTATATCCTAGAATGGAGCAGTTGGTGATTAAAAATCACAACCTGCAGTTCTGGGGTTTGGTTTCGACCAATGGGGTTCGACTTGAATTTCAAATTAAAAGCCGTGTTTTCCTCCCCCTCTACATCCTCTTGAATCTTTGAATGTTGAAGGCGCGAGCGCACCAGTCAGGAAATCAATCAGTTTATACGCTTGTACGAGATGAACCCGGGCTTCCGGTTGTGCTCAAGTAATCAGGTTACTTTGGTAAATCTGATTAGCAAAAAGGAGTTTACTTAAGTATTCTTATTAAAAAAAGTTTGTGAAACCTTTGGATTATTCAGATTTCTGCAGGACTGTCATAAAATCATAATACGAAGAAAAAATAATAAGGTTTCATTGAACAAAACGTGTAAACATTCAAAGTGCAGGGTGGAAAAAATATCTGACCCCCAAAATCCTGCTTTAGGCCCACCCAACAAATCACAACAGTAACTGGGATAGGCTCCAGCAACCCCGGGTCACAGATTCAGTGGGCTCTTTCCCTTTTATTGGTGCACAGAGCAGGTTTTTGCATTTACATTTAACGATTTGTTTTTCTTGTCTTGCAGTTATTCTCTTCTGGCATATTTTGCGAGAGTTCGCCCGAGTATGACGAATTGTTTGGTTTCGCCGTGAGGAATGTCTTGGTGGAATACCAGAGAGGACGGAGACTGGTAAAGCCCCCTGCTGGCTGGCTGGCTGGCTGACTGCACAGGCTGAATCCACTGCTGGGTTTTCACATGGAACCTGTCTCTGTCTTCGTTTTAGACGTGTCACCACTGTAAGAAGAGTGGCGCAACTGCAGGCTGTGAAATCAGAAAGTGCAAGAAGTCCTTCCATTACCCCTGTGCTTTTGAGCGTGGAGCTAGGATTGTTGAGGATCATGAAAAGGGCAAATATGGGTTCGTCTGACAAACTCTGCATGTGGAGAGATTTATTTTAGATGTTTTTTGATGATACAAATGAGCATTTTTCTGTTTTATGCGACAGGATATACTGCCCAGACCACAAAGAGTTGAGTAAGTGTATATGCCACAATTAGCTACAAGTATTTTTAATACCACAGTACATCAAGTTGAATGTTATTGTTTTAATATCAGTAAATGGAAAGTCCGTCAATGGAGACGTGAAGCCTCATTCCTCCAAAACTCCCAGCGTCTGCCGAGCATCGAAGGTTTGGTTCACAAAGCTGTTCATTTTGAGTTTATTTGGAGTTAGATTTTTGTGAATTTTTTGAAAACTTTTGCTTCCCCCCCATTATTGCCTTGGTCGTGAAAGCGGAGAAGAAAATAAGTGTCTTAAAATCACCTTTTTGTGAGTATTTGCACGCATAAAAAGAAGAAAAACTCTACACAATACTAACCAAAACTTGTGTGTTTTTTAAGGATTTATTCTGAAAAATATGCTCCATCACAGAAGAGCAAAACTAATGGTGAGTGTGAAGGGGGTTTGTGTTCACAATATGGACAATAAAGTTTTATGATTATGATTATGTTCTAGGAGATGCCTCAGAAGCTGGACCATCTTCCCCCGGCCGCCATTCGTGGAGCGGGTTCCCCACCACCTCCCAAAAGGTATTTCTTTAGTCATTTTTGGGTAAAAGGGTTCTCAAAATTATACCTACATGTGTTTTATAAATAAAGGTGTACTCAAACATACATTGCTTCTGCTAAAAGAAGAGACAAATATTTTTTTTTCCTAAATTAGTGTTTATTTGAAGAGTTTTGCTTTTTATAACCTTAAAGAATCTCTTTTAGAGTTAAATTGTGTAATATAATATTAATGTTCCTTTAGATGCTGAAAAATGATAAAAATTGACCTTTAAAATGCTATTTTTTTTCTGTGGTAACAGAGTAATGCCCTATTTTGTGTGAACAATAAAGTTTTATTCTGTTTCTTTTCTCATTTTCTTTTTAGAGACGTTTTACACCCAGTAACGAGTAAGTTTGAATCCCTTCACCTGTAAGCCTGTCGTGTGAAATCTCATATTTGGTTTGTTTTTTATTACCAAACCAGTAAACACATTTTTTTTTATTAATTACAAATCTCGCAATGCTGAATCAAACTTTAGTGACATTAGATTTTAAATAATTTTATGGATTTAGTTACTGTGCTTGTATCCAGATTGACTTACAAATTGATTAAAACCAAGTGGGCTCCAGCAAAGATGTTGTTTTTCTTTTTATCGCTGGGATGTGGCAGAGAAGATCCGGAATTTTGCATTCAAGTTTTAGACTTTTTTTTGATAGATTTTTGTTGGACAGGCTGAAGTTCATGGGGACATTTTCATGTCATCTGGTGAAGAAGATGCGAAAAATCAGCCAAAAAAAAAGTGAGACCCCAAATCAGAACCCTGTGGAACACCAGCATAGAGACAGTGAAAGGCAGGATTTGAGCAGGTTAGTTAGAGCAGAAAGTGTCGATCTAATACTTGACCGTATATTTGGAATCTATCTGTTTTGCTAGTTTTGATGTTTTATGGTCAGTGTTTGTGAGCTAGATTTCAAAATAAAAAGTTCATTTTGGATTTATTAATTATAATTCATGAACATTTTTTACAGAGATGAAGAAGAAGAAGAAGAAGTAGTAAATCTCTCCCAAGTGAGGCATAAAAGATCAAGAATATTAATGTCAGACGATTCTTCGGACTCAAGTAAAATCTTTTGGTCAGAAAACAAAGAATCCGTCCCCTGGGATTCATTTCACTCATTTAGGCTGTCACATCCCTCCAACAGCCGGTGATGGACTCATTGCACCCATCGGATCAGATGAAAGCCTGAACTCTGCTCCAGAGGAGCAGGTAAGTTCATCCGTCAGCGGTTTCAGAATGACTGCAGGCTGAAGATGTTTGATGTAACGCCGTGTGTCTGTTTTCTGAATGAACCTCCTCATCTGTCAGTCACCTGAGCCGCAGCCCACCAGGTAAGACGTGTCTCAGCTTTAAATACCTTAATGTACTTTAAGATTTCAGATTTTTAAATATAATAGAGGATCGCTTTTCCTTCACAGCAGCGTGCCACAGACGCCTTTTGAAACAGGTGAGCTCCCACGACAACACCAGAGCTACAACCTAGAATGAGTCCATTAACTGTTTTTATTCTCTTAGAAAACCACATTGACAAAAACGGAGGCTGTGAAGATGATGATAAAACCATATCTGTGAGTTTCCTGACACACTTTTGTCACAACTCCTCCCAGTTGTTAGGACAGATAAGAGTAGAGTAAAAAGGATGAAGGAGTTGGTGGTTATTCTGTGAACTGACTCAACGGCGGTCAACGTCGTTGGAATCCATCCTCAAACAGGAAGTAAAGCTGCTGGTGGCGATGCCTTTCCTTTCAGGATGCTGAGTCAGAGAGTTTGCTGAGTCGTGTGATGACTTCCTCCAGGCGTCAGTCCTGCTCTGAAAACGCTCAATTCAGCGTGGCGGTTCAGACCATCAAGAAGGAATGTGAGGGTGAGACAGTCTAACGCATACGCATTATGAAATGACACAATAATATGGTGAGTGTTTCTTAAGCAGTTATATATATTACTGGATTGACCAGAGACGAGCATGCAGGCGCCATTGCTGTCGTGGCAGCAGAACGCAGTTGTTTCAATGACAGACATCAACCACAAACATCGAGCTCGCTCCCTCACATCTTAACCAATTTTCACAAAATATGGCTTGAATTGAAAATTATTATGTGATATATCTGAATGTTTTTTATCTATAAAAATGAATCTGTAAATAGTGCAGGACTTTCACCCTCTACTGCTACAGGTAATGCTGCATTGCTGTCAAATTAACAGCTTCTAAATATCTGTGATTTTTGATTTTGCCTATATGCTAAAATCCACATAACAGAGCTTGTTAATGCTTGTCACCCAAACCCAGAAAAGAGGGAGATTGATGAAGTTTAATGGCATGACTGGATGATAAACTTGACAAATTGAAGTATCAAAGCCCATTTCCTATTAAAAAACCTTAAAGTACTGTACAAAGAAGAGAAAAACACCCTCTAACATGCATACAAATATAATTAGATAAGTAACAACAAAACGTAGAAACTGTATATTTAGTTACATTTGCATTGACAGCTCCTTCCCTAACGTCTGCTCTCTTTAGTCTTAGTTACTAAGCAGAAAGTGAACGCTGCAGATTCATTTTTCAAATTAAAATCCAAAACAAAAAAAACAATTTGTTTATTTGTTATTCAACTTATAGTCAATAATGTAAAAACAAAATAATGAATAGATGATTGAATAGAAAAGATGTCCAACACTGGCTGTACGTATTTAGAAATTTGCATGTGAATAATTGATTTCCTTTAAAAAAAATAAAAAAAAGTGCAACCTCCGCCTAACGGAACTTTCCATCACTTTTTATGCTGGTCGCATGTAAACGTGTTTGAGTAACATTAGTCTTGTTTTCAAACATTAAAATAAATAAATCTGAAAACGAAAACCCAAGCTAGCTCCCACTTTAGCACAAACGTGAAGCTTCCCAGCCTGTTTCTCTCTGTTAAAATATGATTCCTATCCTGTGATGATTCCTTTCAATTGGAGTATTTTGTTGTCAACGTTTCTAAAGTTGATTGCAAAACATTGCATCTTTGCTTACTTATTCACACCTTCATAGTAATGCTGCATGTCTGTCACGCTGTATGTCTCGTGAGGGCTAGTCCAGCATATTTATCAATGGCTCCAAGTCTTATTTTTTCTAGAACCTTTGATTTTTCCTTATTATTGTTGTTCAATGGTTCATTGTTAAATTGCAGTTCATCTTTCACAGTCTCACTGGTTTGCAGATTTTTTTTGCTGCAAATTTCCTTTTTTTTTTTGCACTTTGGTTTGTGCATCACCAATCAATCTCCTCATTCTTCATCAGTGTGTTCAATTTTTCATTTTTACATAGATCCTCGATTGCGATCAGATCTTTGTTTTCATTCTACAATCCTGGATTTATTTTTCTATGAAGGTTTGAACTTTGAGAGTTTAAATAAGAGAGAAACGTGTGAAATCGTCTGTCTGAGAAAAGTGTAGAAAGTGTTTAGTGAGAAATTTTACCACCTTAAAATATGAAGAATAACTGTAAAAAAAAAAAAAAAAATCTAGCTGACTAACTTGCAGATTTCACCTATCACAGGTTATAGTTGAAACAAGACTCGAGGGACAACTCTATTAGCATTTCTTATGAATAAAAGCCCTTTTTGTTTGAGCTTTAGTGAAAACAAGAACCGTTAATGTACATTTATTCCATTATGGTCTCAGACTCAGAATTGAGTTCATGTGCTAATGTTGATTTTAGCTGAACTCCACTCTCATTCCTGCTTGAGGACTTTTGTTCAGTCTGCAGACAGAAAGGAGAAAGTTTGCAGCTCCTAAAGCCGTAAGAGGAGTGAAAGTCCAGGACAAAGAGGTAGAGATTCTTAGCTGGAAAGTTTCTGAGCAGACATCAGAGCTGCCTCTGGCTCCTCTAATGATGTGGGCAGTACCACAGCCCACCACTAGGGACATCTTTAAAACCAGAGATCATTCTAGTCACAGAAAAGGTTCAAAACATGCTTTAGGGATCTCTCATACGCCTCTGATCTTCCTTTACTTCTAGAGTTCAGTATCCAGGTCGACCATTTTGCCAGACCTGAAGTAGAGGACGTCGGTGGCTCTGTCCTGCAGAACAGCTACTCCGACTACGCTCCCATCCCACCTCACTCCAGTCCTCGCAGCGTTTACGCTCCTTCCTTCGCCCCCTCAACCGTTGACCAGGACGGGGGGGCCCTGCCTGCACCCACGAGCGCGACCCTCCCCCCGCCTCTGTCCCCCCCGCCCCCCAACAAGGAACCCACAAACAAGGAACCCACAAACGACTCGGCCGGCTTTTGGAGAAAATGCAACGCGGCCAAATGCACGCAGGACATCTTCAACGACTTCATTAGATGGTTAAATATTCTCTCCAGTAGAATTCAGGCAGACGAGGCCAGTCAGGAGGGTAAGAGAGCAACGCTTCACCCCAGATAGGAATCAAAGCGTGGAATGTAAACGATTTTCCTGCACAGAATGTGAGCGCGCGCTGTCGGTGATGAAGGCTTCAGGTCAGCTGGAGAACATCGTGGCAACACAGCAAAAAGGTAATGTTTCTGTGGGTAAGGCTTCTGCTCCGTTCACTGCGTTGATGGTAAATGAGACCTGGACTGAACAGCTTCAATTAAATGAAGTCAATTAAGCCACCATTTTTATTATTTATGTTGGAACCAGATGTTAGTAAGCAGGGATTGCTCCAAAATCTGTAGAACGTTGGACATGGAGGCCAGCAGGAACCACATGCTTTTTCTGAGGTATCTGAAAAAATATAATGTAAAAAATTAAGATTAGCGAGACATTTTAAAACAAACAAAAAAAAGTATCAGAAAAAGAATGACTGAGTAATAGTTGTTAATTTCTCTATTGAAGTTTTGGCTTCAATAGAGAAGCTGGAACCAGCGGGTACTTCCTGTTAGTACGATGAGGGGGAAGGGTCATTCAGCCCAGTTCTCATGTACAGTCAATGGTTCACAACTATATTACACTAAACAAAGGGGGATTCCTGATTTAACCCAAAAGAAATCTTCTCGATCAACAAATTCAATCGATAAAATGTATTTATCGCCTAGCTCAGGGGTGGGAAACTTTCAGACTTGTGGGCCACAAAGGGGTCTAAAATTTAACAGAAGGGCCGGACCGGAGCATGTTTTTATAATCCACGTCATAGGAGAAAAAAACAACATGGAATCTGGATGAAAACCCAGGTTTAATTTGGTTGAAAATTACTCAAAAATAGAACATTTTTGAGTTTGTATTTCAAAATTTTGCTCTAATTTTAGAGCTGATGGGTTGAAGTCCCTCTGGGAAAACACAGAAATGTAATGTTCATGTGGTGTTTGAATGATTGGTAAAAAGGCTGTCCAACTCAGAAAACACGCTTGACTGTCAGAAAAACAACACACCTTCACACCTCATGAATGCAGAATCATTTTCTGCATCTTTAGATAAAGATCAATGTATTTGTTACGTACGTCTTAGGACACACCAGAATTACAGGAAAAAGCTACAACTAGCTAACTAGCTACTACAAAAACAATGCTCCAGAGGGTTTATTTTTTGCATCAAAACTACAAATTTGTTATATTTATTCATCCACATCTTTATAGAAAAATTTGTATTTTGAATATTTACAAACAGAAAAATCTGTCAGTTTTAATTCCCATCACTTTACAAGTTGTGTTTTGCTTCCATTTAAGTTTTTCCGGTCGTGCCCTGACAAAATAAATACACGGTTGCAGCAGTGCTGGTTTTTGTTGATTTAGTAAAGGATGAGGAACTGAGGCATGACTCAGCAGATTAGCACTGAAGACAGACAGATCCTTTTTACTGAAAGTGAAATGAATGTTGTGAGGTCTGCACGTTTCTCCTGTGTGCTGCTTTGTTCTTGAGCTTCTCTCGTTCCTCCTGTGTCCTTAATGATACCATCAACACTTGGGATTGAAGTTTGCTCTGTAACTCGTGATCTTTTTTTTTTCCATTCGTGGGTACAAAAGTTTAATATTTTTACACTAAAGGTAAAAGACACAAAGTACAGTTTGGCAGCGTAATGCTATGTTCGCACCGCCGTTAGCAACAGTTCGATTTCAGACTTTTTAGGACATTTTTAACCCAAGAACACTTTTGCCATAAAAAGTTACATCATCACTTCTACCGGTAATTTTTACCTGATATAATTTATACCCAATAAAAAGTATATGGTTTATGTAACAAAATAATATAACAAAAACAAAGAAAGATCCTAAAAATATGCTTAAAAAATGGCTGAAAACTCAGGAATTTGAGAAGAAAAAGTTTCTTAAAAAAATTAATAGGATTCCTGGGACTTTACCCAAGAAACCATGACACTCAGAAAAATGCAACACATTGTATCATGAAATCATGTAAATACCATGCATGTCAAAAATTAAGACCAAATTTTCAGTTTATTTCCTGTTTTATGATCAATACTGTAGCTTCCTGTTTGTGGCATGATGCTTTAGAGCTCTTCTCTGCTTCTTTTTTCAAAGCAGCAGTGGGCATTCATCATATTGGTGTTTATTGACATAATTTGATCAAATTATTCGTGCTTATATGATTTTTATTTTTTTAATTATTTTTAATTGAAAATTTTAAATTTTGACATGAAATGTGAAACAACGAAGTTCCAAGCAGCACAGTTTTTAAGGCTTAGAAATAAAAATTCAAGACTTTTTTTTTAAAGGCTTTTTAAGGTATTATTTTTAAATTCGTATGTCAGACTTTTTAAGACCACGTCCCCACGGGAACCCTGTTCGAACCAATCAAGGACTCCGATTTGTTAGTGACATATGAATTATACAGTCTGAAACTGATCGTACGGGAGAAAATAGTGATTGTGATTTATGTCCGGCTGGAAATATGCAACATTAAGTCTTTAATATTTCAGAACAGAGCTGTGAAAGAAAAATCCTGGAGCCAGATACATGAGATTTTCACAGTTTTGACTTTTTGCACTGACACTCTTCCAACTGTAGGTGGCAGACGTGCGCTAGTGTGAACACCACCATATGCTAAAGACGCTAAACAGAGATTCTTGAACATGCATCACATCCTCAGACTGTACATAACATTATAGTGTAATGATACAGCAACTGACATTCAGAAAAGATTTAAATCATTTTTTGTAGGGAAAATAATCAAAACCAAAGTAAAAGTGATCACATCTTCCTCAGCTTTATTTCAGACAGTTCCTGTTTGTAGAATCTGAGAGCTGATTCCTGTTCTGATCACTCTGGTTCCAGACTTACAAAGACGGCTAACGGAGCTGCAAGCAGCAACTGCTGCAATGGAGGAGGTGGTTTCAGCGCTGAGATGAGTCCATCAGAAGTCTTCTTCTTCGCCCTTCAACTGCTCTCTTTAGCCAATCATCCGCCTCCGTCCAGCCCTCTGGTCTGCATCCTTCTGGCTCACACAATAAACTCCTTAAGTCCTCTTCCATGCCTTCTACTCCTAAAGCAGCAGCAGTCATCCTTCAGGTCTCCAGGAGAAATGCATGTCTATCTGCGGTACAGGTGAGAGCTGGATGATATTCCCAAAAAATAACATCTGGAACAATCTAAAATAGACTTTCATAACTCCCATCATATAGAAGGACACGTTTTTCTAGGAAAATATATCCCAATTTATTTTTTAGCTTGAAGACAATCATGATAACTTGTGTTTTATATTGTTCAACATTGCTGACATTTTTTAGAGCATTGAAACCAATTGAATTGGAATTATCTGTTAAATTCATTGTTAACAATAGTAAACATGAACAGAACAAAAATTAATTAGCTCCTTTAAACAACAGATTAGGGTTAAATAAGGGAGTATCCCGTACAGATTTTTCATTTTTCTCATCCTTCCCCAAAACCCCTGCAGGTGTAGTTAGTGCTGTTCACAGGAGAGGTGCGAGCTCCTTGCAAGCAGCTTGACTGTTAGAAAGAAGAGTGTAATTTGTGGGGGTGTCTTATGGGTATTTACACATCACCTGCATATGTGCAGCATTTACGCACGATAGGTAAGGAGCCAGCACTTGCACTTTGATACACTTACCACACGTTCCGTTGTCATGACGACCCTCAAAGTGGTCGCATGAGCCTCAAGGGGACTGCAAGACACACCTGCACTTCCTTTATGATGCATCTGCTCCTGCTTTACGACCCTCTACGCCCAAAAACCTGCAGGACCCGTATGGATCAGCCCCCCCGTAAGGGTACATGTGACTGAAGCAAAAACTGTCTGGTTGTTCCAACACGTTATGGTTTGTTGCAGATGCTTTAACAGTCATTGTAGCCACACAGTAAAGACAATATCAGTGAGTCTCTTGGATCTCATGCATTTGTTTTTTTTTTATATACTTTAAAGAACTTAGTAAAAAACATCACCTCTGGACTGAAGGAAGACATCGTCGAATGAATGTTTGTGGAATTTGTGCAAGAAAAAGATTTATTGAATGTAGATCAGTTTTTTATAATGTGTGAATAAACAATTTGTTGGGATTTTTATTACTTTAATAACATGTATTTATTTTATACATATTTAGTAATGGAACCCTGTGATATGTACACAAAATGGCAATTCAAGTTGAAGACCAGGATTCTTCCTCCAGCCAATGAGATTTGGAAATAAAGAAAACTCAAAATAAAAGTTCAAATTTTTATTCCTCCAAATGCAAAAGTTACAAAATTGAACTGGCACTCCACAATACTCAGTAACAACAGAAACTTAGTTTCTTTACTGTTCAACAGAATAGTACTTTCTTATAGTCATACAAGCGTATGAAAATACTTTACAATAAATGAATCTCCAGTAACACTTCGTCAACACTTCAATGTTTTATGATGTAAAACTTTATTTAAAAAGAACAAAAATCAAATTTAATGCCCAAAGTGAAACAATGAACCATAAACATCAAATATTTAAAGACTGAAATACACTTCTGGGTTTATTCCCCTCTGAGATTTAAGATTTTCAGCAAAAATCTCCTGATTGACCTATTTAAAAAAAAAGATTCAGCTTAGAATGCTGCAGGATCCAAACAAATAGTGTTTAAATTCTTAGTATTCTAACATCCGATTGTGCAAAGATGATCTTAAAAAAGGATTCTGCAATGTTTTCAGTATGATGATGTCATAAGAGTGCAAACGTTAGAATTTCTGGAATGATGGAAAAATACTACAAAACCCTAAACTTTAGAGCAGCTCCACAATAGTAAGACAATGATGAAATAAACCTTTAAAAATTGATTTGTTTTGATTATAAATATATAGCTTTTAAATTAATATTTTACATTCTTAATTTGTTTAATTTTTTTCTTTCCTTCAGTTATTTTATCTCACTTTTCTAGGATGGAAAAGCAAAAGTTTTGGGATGCAACTGACCTTAAAAAAAACCTTCAGGAAGAAGGGAAGAAAAAAATGTTTTCAATTTTAAAATGAGCAAATAAGTAGAAGAAATAGGTGAAAATCTGTGAAAGTTCTTTGTCTAATATTTGTTTTTCTTTGGTTTCCTAAACTTTAAAGTTCCATTATTTTGTGGAATTCCTTTAATTCCAAAGTAAAATAACTCGGTCACTACAAATTAACTAAACTGTTTAAAAAAATAATTGCAGGAAGCAACTGGCAAGGAATCTTGCTTTGTTACAAAGGTCCAACTTGCCTAAAAAACGTGAAATGTGTACTTTCTTAGAGGCACGTTACGGATCAGCAGATCCAGAACTGGAACTCAAACCAAACCTGATTGAAGTGTTGAACATCTTAAGAGTTTCTGCAGAGGATTTCAGGCGGCGATGACGCACTCGGAGTGACCTCTGGAGCCCAACAGTTGTCCCGTCCTCGCCTCAGGCGGAGGTCAGTTTCTGAAGGCCCCACAGCGGCTGGCTCTACATATGAAATCTTTAAGCAGATTTCCATCAATCTGCCAGAAAGCAGCAGTCTGGGTCACCTCGGTCATGTGGTTCACGCAGAACTTGAAGCAGAACTCCTCCAAGTCCTGAAAGACAACGGAATAGGTAAAGAAACATTTCACCTCATGTTGGTGAAACCAGGACACTCTTGGATAAGGTTTATGTTTTTTAAAACTAACTTTCAAAAATGTAGTCATTAGTCATTATTCATGTAAATACAATATTCCTTAATTTATTTTGAGAGTCAACTATTGATTTATTGCAGCTAATTTTTAGAACTTGACTTCATTCTGGACGTTTAACCCTTTGGAACCCCGTATTTTTCTACTTTTGAATTTGAAAGACTACCTGCTTGCTTGTTTGCTATTTTTATGCTGTCATTTTTTTTCATATTTTCACACACTAAAAAAAAAAAAAACAACTAAGTTTTAGGTGTAATTTTGTCAAAATTAAACATGTTTTTGAATGATAATGCAAAAGATTAAATAATTCAGGTGAAATTCACAGATTTCTACGGAAGCTGAAAACTGCCTGCTCCACTTTTTTTTTTTCCATAGTTTTCTCGTTATAACGAGATAATCCAGAACGAAGAATGAAGCGTCTTCCCTTCTCGCACGGAGACGCCGAGACCTCACCTGTTTAAAAAGAACTTTTGTGGAGTGTTTTCAGTCTATTTTTTGTATTTATTGGTGCATCTATGCTCTTTAAACGTCTTAATTCAGTCTCATAAAACAGCCCCGCTCTTAATTTCCCCAAAAAACCCCGAACAAACGTTGACAGATTGACAGAATTCAGGTCTGCCGAGTGTTTTTGCATGGTGCGTTCACTGAGCTCCAGACATCAGCAGCAAAACAAAGCAGGTTATCAGAGGAAATGTTGAACCCCAGAACTGATGCTTATAAAATCAATGGATTAAATGCAGTCGACATTTATTCTGAAAAACTGCTTCGTTTAGCTGAGGATTGTGTAAAAATGACAAAAGTGCAGTAGCTGACTGAATTCGGCCGAGTGCGTGTTTGGGTAATCTAATGACCGCAGTTCCTTGAACACATCATGCACAGATTCTCGTTGGCTCTTTAATCTGTCAATCAGCCTGTTGAGAGGTTTGTAAAAAGAGGAAGGATGGTTTGAGGAGCGTAGACTCAATAATAAAATAATAAAAGAAAACAGACTAAAAACAACTTTTGTGGAGTGTTCTTCTGCTGTTTCCACTAAATAAAGAGACTTTAAACAGGAGAAGTCTCTGCATCTCTGTGCAGGAAAGTGAGAGCGGGACGCCTTCTTCTTCATTATTGATTATCTCGAGAAATCCTTATAACGAGATATTATCTTGATATTAAGAGAAAACGAAAAAAAAGTAGGGAAGGCCGCTCTCGGCTTCCATAGATTTCTTTAGGCCACAAATATAAAGCGTTTCTGTTGACAGAGGAACATCACAGACCTCACAGCTCCATTATATGGCTGCATTTCAGTCTACCTGTGTGGCTTCAGCAACCTAAAAAAAATAAGAATTTCTTTCCTAAGAGCACTGCAGTCCATTTGACATTTTCACTGGAATTGTTTTCCTTTTATTCCTACTTCCCTCTTGTAACAGCAGTGGGCGGGACACCTGCGGTGAACCGCAGAGTTGCCGCAATTTTTAGATACCAGCACTCGTTGTAGTAACCTCATGTCAATCCCCATCTCAAAATAAAATGATGGGTTTCTTCGTTGTTGGATTTCTAATAGCAGACAGCTCCATACGCCTCACAGTAGATCTGTCGGATCAATATTTATATTCTGCCTCATTTATCAAAATAAAAGCTAGCTTTTGTCTGAAAATTACAAATAAATG
This sequence comes from Oryzias javanicus, assembly GCA_003999625.1. NCBI lineage: Eukaryota > Metazoa > Chordata > Actinopteri > Beloniformes > Adrianichthyidae > Oryzias > Oryzias javanicus. Next base: position 20,856,979 of record CM012457.1, read on the forward strand.
CCATATTCTCTCTTTAATTCTGTAAAATTCAAATACGTTTCTTTTAGAGTTTTATCCGGTTGATCTCACAGCGGGACGTTTGTTCCAAAGGGTTAACAGCAGTAAATCCTCACATTAACAACTTTGTAACCACTTTTCTCAGACAGACAGGAACATTTTCACACTTTTCTCTTGTTTAAACTCTCAAAGTTCATAGAAAGTCCAAGGTTACAGAATGAAAACAAAGATCTGATCTCGGCCAAAGACTTGTAGATTTGGAAAGTTGAACGGCTACAGGAGATAAAGCGCCGTCAAAAAAAACAAACAAAAAAAGACAAGTTAAGCAGAGCCTGACCTCTGCATCGTAGCGCACGGCAGCAGACAGCAAGGAGAAAGCGTTCTCCACGGTGATTCCTCTCTTGATGATGTGTTGACACAGACGTTTCAGACGGTTCTCGCAGTAGGAGGTGGCCAGATCCAGCAGTCCTGAGGAGACACGAACGAGCACGCCGTCAGAGACGACGCCTCAGCGGACATCTGGCCGACAGGTGTGCAGGAATCAGACCGATGGCATCTTCAGGAGGCAGCTCCACGTGGTCCGTGTAGAGGAACTCCAAGAAGGACCGGTAGACCGGATAGGAGAACTGGTCTACTTCTATCACCTCCTTCATGTCTTCGGTCCAGTGAGACTGGAACATTGATCGAAAGTGTTCACATCTACAAAGCAGAGGGACAGAATCTAAACATGTGTACCTGTCCACGCAGACTTACATCATTTTTGAAATTTTATGCAATTATTAAAATTAGTGAAACTGTACACAGATTTTCGGGGGGGGGGTGTTCCAGGTATTTGGCTAATTGAGTTAAGCTAATATTTTTAGCCCCATGCTAACGTTTTTGGCTAATGTGGCATCTACTGTTGTTTTTAAGGCTAATTCTGAGTTAAACTAACATTTTGGTAACATGTTAGCCTTTTTGGCTAATTTGACGTCTAAGGTTTTTTGGGCTAATTCTGTCTAATGCTAACATTTTAGCTTATTTGGCTAAGGTGGCATTTACCTAGTTTTTTGGGGCTAATTCTGAGTTAAGCTAACATTTTTATAACGTGTTAGCTTTTTTTTTTGGCTACGGTGGTATCCACTGAGGTTCTTAGGAATAATCTGGAGTTAATATAATAGTTTAGCAATGTTGCGATTTTTTTCATGAAACTCTTCAAATTCTTTGAACACTTTCTGCAAATTATGCAAGCTTTGTATCAAAATGTTCAACACGTTCATGACTTAATTCAACAATTAAAATAAATGCCTTTAGCATGTTCGGTAAAAAGCTTTCACTCTAGCATTATTGCAGGTAATGCAACTTTTCCACTTAGAGCTGAAATCCCAACCTGATTTTGAGGACCGCTTTGTGGACGTAGATGTACTTTCCATCAATGCAGAACTTGAGGTCAGCCGTCTCTGGATTGTCAAACTCCTTCTTCAGAGACTGAGCCACCGTCAAGAAGTCATCATGCTCTGGAGGAAAAAACAAAACCCATTCTTTCACTTTTTATTTTTGCAAAGTCTCCCCTACAGACTCATTAGCCCTTTAGCTAACTACAAGCATTCAAGTTGATTAAAATGTTTTTAACACGTTCCTGTGACATTAGAGGATATTTATGAAGAAAGTTAACCTTAAAATTGCACTTCTGAGTCTCGTACCCACAGACAGAAGTCTCCACATCACTGAGGGAGTGGCGAAGCACGCGAAGGCGTCGTCGGTGCAGGAGAAGTGGGTTAGATGAGGTAGAACTATGGACTGGCCCCTGCACTGGCCCCACATGTACACCTGCCCGCTCTGAGTCTTTGCAGCTGACGTGTGTGTGGAGTGACAGGCGGCAACCTCCACGATTCTGCAGAAAGGGCAGAATAAGGCCGTCAGCGTCGCAGGGAAATGAAGATCCGTCGTGGACCGGTGGGATCTCACCTCTCTTTCTCCGCCATGATCTGAACCGGACTCAGCTGGTTGCTCTTGTTGCCCGTGCCCAGCTGTCCGTAAGTGTTTGAGCCCCAAGCGTAGAGCACTCCTTCGTCTGTCAGAGCCAGGCAGTGGGCGTACCCACACACGATCTACACAGAAACAGATTTCATTATTTACATGCAAGACCATGCAAATATTTTTTATCCTGAACTTTCAGATTAATTACAGACAAATCAGTTAAAATTGTAGCTTTTCAAGTTTTTTACTGTAGTATTAATGTTTATGCTGATAGACAAGATGCCATGTTTACAAATACTTTTATAAAAAATATTCAGTACATTTTCCTTAATATTTGAAGCCTAACAACAGAACAAAAGCATACATTTAACAAGTTATTTTAAATATTTCCTGTCTGCTGTTCCAGAAGAAAAAAAACAGAATAATCACAAACTCAAAAGTAGAACTTTTAATATTTTTTCTCTAATACATGATTTAATTCTCTTTTTTATGTGTTATTTCAAACACATAACTAAAATTTCAGTAAATATTTCTGTAAACATCCCTTGACATATACCAACCCCCCCATTAAATTAAAAATACAATATTTGGAATATCTGTAGAAAGTTTGATTCAATCAAGTATTAACATAAAATTCAAACAAAGAAAACCAAAAAACTGTCACACACAGTATGTGCTAAAAACTGCAATTGTCGTTGGGCTATTTTCTCTCTTTCTGTGTCTTCCTGTCACCCACAGGTGTTAGCAGGTTTATTTAAAAAACATTTGATGTAATTTTCAACAGTGTCCCTTCATACCTGAAGCACACAAAAGCCTTGCAGGGCGACGAGCCTGCAGGGAGTTAGCTGGTTCCCGTTATTCCCCAGCCCAAGCTGCCCGTTCCCGTTGTAACCCCAACCGTACACCTGCAGACAGACAAAGGCGCGGTGAGGGGCGTGGCCGTCAGAGTAGAGTTCCAGTGGTTGGATGAGTCCTTACCTCTCCGTTGTCAACAACAGCCAAAGAAGAAGTCTGACCGCAGACGATGCTGACCGCCACCTTGTTCTGCAAGCAGCTCGACACTCGGCGAGGGGTGGGCTGGTTGGCTGTGGAGCCCGAGCCCACCTGACCACAGTTGTTATATCCCCACGCATAGACCTGACAGAGAAGGAGATGTGAAGAAATGTCATTATTACAGGAGATTTTGCATTAAAAATATACTTTTAAAGGGTAACCAAACCAGGAAGCTGGAGGCTGACTCCACCCACTGCTAAAATTTTAAAATCCAGTCAGAGGGGTGGGGATGGGGGCAGGACTCTTATTACTGGAGCTGCAGATCATGACTTCTGAAACTCACATGGTTTGATCAATCACGTAATTCAACTGTAATTCTTGGATTCAACCTTTAGGGGGCAGCACACAGAGGGTTTTAAACAATTTTAATTGATCAAAAACTTGGCAATGACCAACAGACAGCACTTTTAAAGCCCCATTTATAGAGGTCAACAGCCAAAAAAAGTTTATTTAGGCTTTGATTACCCTTTAAACATGGAATATTTTATAGTATCCACGTCAACTTCCAGTTCCGTCACTGCAGTCTGGGTTCTGCAGCTCAGGCAAACAGGAAATGTTGCCTAACCAATCACATGATGTAGTAAGTCTTTTCCAAAATTCCTATGAAATAAAACTGCCTCAAAATAAACAGAAATACCTGTGAAGATTCTCATTTATTCAAGTGTATTCCATTAAATTTGAAAGTATAAAGAGGTGAAGTCTTTATCTTTTATTTCTGAAGACATTTCTACTTTTTTTTTTTTTTTTTTTTTTTTTTTTACAGGAAGCAATCCTCAAAATATTTAAAAAATGTAAATAAAAGGTTTTTAGTAAATGGAAATACATCCTTGTATTTCGATCTGAAATGCTTCAGAGAATGGTGGGAATGCAGATATATTTTTTATTTTGGAAACTTAACATGGAATGTGCTTTTTATCCATCAAATACAATAGACTTCTTGTTACTCAGATTAGTTTTTAGTCTTTTCAGCTTAAAGCTGTGATCTGATTGGACTTTGAATCCTCACAATGATTAAGTAATGCCTCGGGGTTATGACATTAGAGGATTTCACAGATTTCCTTTTGTGGGACCGGTTTTGTTTCTATAAACCTCCAGAGACCTACTTCTCCTGAATCCGTCAGAGCCATGGAGTGGTGAGACCCACAGGCCACCTCCACCACCTTCTTATTCAGCATGTTTGCAGACACCAGCACTGGAGCTACGCCCTGATTGGTCGTCCCGTTCCCCAGCTGGCTGTAGCCATTATGGCCCCAGGCGAACAGTTCTCCATCTGAACCGCAAAGAGATCGGTCGGTCATTCTTGCTCCAACCGTGAAGGTGATCATCGGGGTTTTAGTGGGTACCTTCAGTAGCCAGCAGGATGTGAGGTCCACTGCCGTAACTGAGGCTCACGATCTTCCTGCCACTTAGGAAATCCAGCTTTTTGGGAACAATGGTGCTCTGGCTGTCCCCCGTCCCCAAGCAGTTACTGCAGTTCAGTCCGAGAACAAACACCTGGGAGGAGGATCAGAACAACCACTAAAGCGTCTGTAAACTGATTAAATGCATGTCTATGTGTGGTTAAAGTCCCACTCCAATCATCTTTTAGCTCATTTAAACGCAGTCATATTTTATTTAAAAAAAAATCAAACAATTTGTGTTGTTTTCTAGGACATATGTTCTGCAGAGTTCATTAGAAATGAACCTCTTAGGACTTTTGGTGTAGAGCAACTCCACCCTCTTTTACTGGCCCTTGAGTAGAGCTCGGAATAGGGAGCTTGTGACCCGCCCGGCTTTTTTTCTGTCACAAATATGATCGTCTTCAACAGCATTTTTTTTTACTTCTGATCCACAAAGATTTCAATGATGAAATTCAATTTTTTTTATCGGAAATTACTTTATAAATGTTTTCCATGATTAGAAAAAATGCACAAGAACGTGTTAAAAACATAATTTTCATCAGAACAAGTCTTTAAATGAAAGTAAAAACATCTACAGCTCAATTGTGCATAAGCAGAAGACGAAGCAGGTTTAACAAATTTAGAGTTCAAACCTGAACTCGGGGTTCTCCGACTCAAAATTCCCAAACTTAGAGTTTTCAGTTTCAGAACAGCTCAATCAATTTCAAGTTGTCGGACTCAGAATTAGGTGCGAGTGTCTCGACCATTAAAAGCCCTGATCAATGGAGCAAAGACAGCCCGATTCACCATGGCAACGGGAACAAACACCAATAGGGCGTCATACTTCACGGTAACAGAAATTGTTGTGCTCCTACAAGAATTTGCCGACTACGAGCACATGTTCCACTGAGAGGAAATAGCTGCAGAGTTAATGTGTACGTCTACATTTGCATCATGCCTATTTAGGATAAGTACTAAATAATGTCAGGAATGTAATTTTCTCACTTGTTTAGTAAGGAATTGTTTTTGATAATTAACCAATAATCTGCGTAATTGCATGAATGATCGTTTTTCGTAACCCCACACACACGAACATCACTGCACACAAAAAAAGAAACACTGTAACTGCCTGAAATATGTTAAAATACGTATTTAATTTAAATGTTCATGAATTAAATAATTTTTACTGAAAAGTTTTTTCCAGCACAATATAACTTCTCCACGGCCAGGAGTCGAACCCCGCTCTTCACAAAGGGAAGGAAGCTACGCTGACACTGACTGGATATCTCCCAGAGAGCGCGGTAGAAGCTTTGCTACGCATTTCCAGTATTTAAGTTTTAAATATTTTTGTTGTTGAGGGTTTAAAAAGAGGAAATGAAAACTCAGCATTCTTAATAACGAGTCAATGAAAAACGGTATCCCTCAAATAATAACGACGTCTCACCTCGTCATCGTGGGTGATGTAAATGGCCTCATTGGCAGACGAGCCGAACACGCACGCTTTCCGAATCATGGAGAGTTCTTCCAGCCCCATCAGGCTGAAAATGGGCCACTTGGTCACGTCTACCATGATGCGGTGAAAACTGGGAGTTCAGAGATGAGGCAGGTCAGGGGGCGGGGCTAGGAGGACAGGCTCCACGGACAATGCCGCCAGCGCTGCAAACACTGTGGAGTCACAGGATAGCAAAAATATATCCTCTGGTTAATTCAGTCAAATCTACAAAATAAATGTCATGGAGATGAAAGGAAAAAATATAAAATATAATAACTAGAAAGCTATTTATATATTTGAGCGCAGATTTAAATAAAGTAACATCCTTTTTATCTCCGTTTTTTAGATGCACAAAAAATACGAACAAAACTTGACTTAGAAAAAAAAGGAATAATTGTAAAGGGCAGTTTTTAACAATTTATTTTGATATTTTTTTCTGATGGAGGACATATGAGCAAAAGTAAAATAAACTTAAAATTTCAGAGTATTTCTTCAATTTATTTATTTTTTTTACATTTTAATCATTGGGAATCAGAAGCTATTGAACCTGAGATGTGACATATACACACACATACATATATACATACACACATATATTATATAAAAAGTAAAAAAAAAAAAATCAAATTAATAATTTGTGGTCACGATCTAGTTGTTATTTTGAGAGCACAAATTACTATTTTGTAAGCAAAAAGTAAATGAATCGAATTGATTAGATTATGATTTGAACTGGATAGTTAAAATGAATTGTTACACATCGAGTGTGCACAAATTAATACTCTGTAAACCGATGGGTGATGGGAAGTGGGGCTGTGCTTACTCCATGCAAATAGACACAACTCAGAACTTCGGAGGATAATTTCTAAGTCCACCCTCTGTGCAGAAACTATGTCCTAGCAACAAGTATTTTGATTTTGTCTAAAATTGTAAACCACTGGAAACGATTTTAAAGAATGTCAAAACATGATTGAAATGAGTCTTTAAACTGAGAAGAACCTCACAATTTTTTCCTCTAATGCCTAATTTTTTTTGACTAAACAGGTCATTTATTTTCGCCAACGTTTAGACTGAAAACATGTATATATAATTTCTGTTTTCATTGAACTTTTGAACATGTGGTGGTTTAGAATACGAGAAAAAATGGATTCAAGTAAGTTTCCTGTAGACATACAACCAGCAGACGGGGTTTCCGCTTCAGAGTTTAGAGTTTACAAAGCTCTATTTTTGGATTTGGAGAAACAATAGATTTACTTCAGCGACCTCACAGAAAGGACTGTAAATGTATCTCATTTAACCAAATAAAGTTGGTTTTGTCTTAACGTGGTGACGCAGTCCCGCTGCGTGACGACAGTCCGGCTGTTTCCACAGCACGAGCGCCGTTAACTCGCTGAATCACGTTTGCTTTTGTTCCTTTTTCCAGCTGATGGTCCCGCGAGACAGCACGGCCCAATCGAGAGCAGAGCGAGAACAACGCTGATCCGTTCCAGAAGAAGCCGAGCTAATCTGAGCTAACTACTGTGCTTTGGTGTTTTTAAGCGGACTGTCGTTAGCTGTCACGGTGACCGCTCCTCTTACCGGTACAGACGAGCCTCTCGGGGGGTAAAGTAGGAACGGTCCGGTCCAAGCGCGACCACAGGTGAACCGGACGGAACGCTAACTCCGTTTGGAGTGTCGGGTTTATGACGCTTATCGGAGGGGGGGAGGTCACGTGATCACAAGACCCAAACAATCGAATCTGCTGATGAGATCAAAGTGCCAGGAATGTAAGGTCATTTCTAACGGAGTTGTGGAAAAACTCTACAAATAAAATAAAAGCAAATGAAATAAAATAAATGTACTTAGATTCGAATAATCTTTTATCACCGATTTTATCACCGAGGTCAGTACATTGACTGTTTTTACAGTCTATGGGTCAGTAAGATTATCTGAATTTAAATGAACAATACTGGGATAAAAATATTTTATGGGAAAAACTAGCTTTCAAATAGAATATTTCAATTTTTTTTTTTAATTATTTTTATTGAAGAAGCAGCATATGACTTGCCCTGCATAACAATTCAAGGTGCTTTACACAGAATACTTTAGTGGGGGGAAAAAAAAGTTATATTTATTAAAGAACCTCCAAAATTTGTCTTTTTTTAATCAGTACTGCAAATTAAATGCACCCGTTTTTTTTTTTTTCCTGATTCTGTTAATAAGCTTTGTAAGACCTTAACTGATAGGATCCTGGATTTGGAAATACATGAATAAAAATCTCATTCCAAATTATATAAAATCAAATTCCTAAGAACCTACATATTTGTCAAACAACAATTTCACAAATCCATCCATCTCCTCAACCTGCTTTACCTTTCAGGGCCACAGGGTTGCTGGGACCTATCCTGGCTACTCTTCCACATACATGGACAATGAAGTCACCAATTAACCTGTGAAGCGTGTTTTCAGACTGCGGGAGGAAGTCGGAGTGTCAGGACAAACATTTTGCATGCATGGAGAGATCATGCAAACTCAAAACAGAAAGAACCCAGATGGAATTTGAGGCCTTCTCACTGTGAGCCGAGAGCGCTAACCAGTGCATTCATAAATGCTGCTTTTATCTTTTCTATTTTTCTGGCAAATCTTAACACTTTGACATACTTTTATTTTAGTTCCACACAAAACTAAAAACTTAAATTTTCACAAAATAAAAGCTACATTTTTAAATGCAGAGAATAAAATCTTTCTAAACTCAAAAGATTTTGCAGTCACTTTTAAAAATACTAGTCTTAAGGGCTTCCATAAAAAAATAACTTGGGTCAAACCATTCCATGTGTATTGTAGACTGAAAAGTGGTTCCTTCTAGTTCTTCAGAAAGAAGCTGAAATTATGCAGCAGAATTTTATGCACTTAAAAATCACATGAAGCGACAGAATTGGCATTGTTTGTTAATCAGCTCTCAGTCTATGATGAAATAGAGGTAAGGTGTACTCAACATTAATAATGCTTTTGTTTTTTTAAGTCTGAGATCTGACCTGATTTCTATCTCTTGCGCTTGCTCAGCAGCTCCTTCACGGTCATTATCCAGGATTTAGGGTTAATTTTTAAACTCGTAAAGAATCCTTTTTACCCATACATTTTTTTCTGTAAAAATAACTTCTAAAAATTGAATTCCACTATAAACAGTAATTTGGTAGAAAATGTCTCAAATTGCACATTTCGTTAATGTCAGAAATCTTGAATGTGGGGTTTGCAATGCTGAACTTCTTAGTGCATTAAGATCACCTCCTGTAATCTTTCTTCAAGACATTTAGAGTTCTTTGCTCCTAAAAGTTTCTAAAACCAGCTCAGAGTCAACATAAACAGATACTGCATGTATGAAACCACGCTTGCAAACCAAACAATCCAACAGCTAAACAGCAACTTTATTTTGATCAAGATTAGAGACACAGATGATGTCCTGAGGGTAACATGAAAGGAAATCCCCACATCCCGCCACGATGGGAGGGATGACGTCCGGGTACCGAGGATGATGGGAAGGGGGGATAAATTGCAAATGTACATAGTTCAATATTAGGACAGGAGTTATTCTGGACAGCAGAGAGAAGCACTGACCATTTTCATGGCTCATTTCACAACCGACTCACGCCACATCTCCCTCCTATCCGTGGAGAGTTCGCCGTTTCAATAAAACTTTGTTTAAATTGAAATGAAAAACAAAAGGCACAATGATTTTCAACTCATTCTCGTCTTTAATATGCACAGGAGTTGAAAGCATCAATGAGCCACCTTAAAGAGAAGAATTCAATCTAAAATTTATAAAAAGATAGAAACAATCAGAGGCCAAAATGCTGTCTGTTGCTTTTCTAATATTTTATTTAAAACAACTTATTTTTATTAGCAAGTAAAAATCTTGCAACAAACAAGCTTGTATCTAAGATCAGATACAAGGCAACAAAATTGTAAATCTTTAAAGTGGCTCGGTCTGGTCTGCTAGTTCATGACTGTACACCCTCAAAAATTTTGTTCGAAAAAATAAAATAAAAAAAAAAAAAATCTAGTCCCATTAACAAGCCTGGGCTGCTCACGACAACCCTACCCCGTAATTAAAGCCTCTTCGTGACCCCGCCCCCGCTCCCGAACCCCTGCAAGTTATTAGCAGCCAAAACGAAGGGGCGGCATATTGGCGAGGGCGGGGCCGAGGGTCCAGCCTTAAACTTGAACCCCTCCCCCAAAAAACGGCAACACAAGACGGTACATTTTAAACAGCCCGTCACCACAAAGAGGGGAGGGGCTAAATCTGTTCCAACTTTCAGAGTGCCACTATATCATATATGCATTTATATAGATGCCAACCAAAAATAAAAACAAACATTTCTTAAAAAAAAAAAAAAAAAAAAAAAAAAAAAAAACACCCTGCCATCTTTTGACAGTTATTGTCCATCTATGACTGTCAGCTGCAGCAGCTTTGTACAGGCTTTATGTCAAATATATTCATATGTTCCTTAGATGGCAAAGACAAACATCGCTTTTTTACAATTATTCAAACTGAGCGATGACATCCGACCTCACTGAAAGCTAAGGATTAAGTTCTGTTAAAGATCAGGACCTGTACACCCCCTGACTCCGGCTTCCTGTGAGCGTAGGTCCCTTTCTGCAGGCGAGAGCCAGCCTGGCAGACGTGTGCATAAGACTGAAGAAAAAGTCGAATAAAAAGAATTTCCACAGACTTAACCGGAAAAAAGGAAAATGTTTTCTTTGAGGGTTTGAGAAAAAAAAAAAAATCCTCCGTCTGATAACTTTTCAGGGTGTGACTTTTAGCGTGAAGGTTTAAGTGAATCGCTCCTTCGAAGTTTCACATTATTGGGGAAGTCTGTTCACTGGATGTGACCAAATGCAGCAAAAAGAAAAAAAATGAAACAAACCCAAAATGTCCTGTGGAGGAAACGGACGCTACAGTTGATGTGCTCCTCCTCTCTGCGACTCACCCACGCGCCGCCTCCCGTGACAGCTATTTACAATTACTTAAAAAAAAAAAATCATCTCATCAGATGCAAACAGCTGGCAAGTCCTAAAATTACATTATAAAAAAAAAAAATGGCATTTTTCTTCACATTTCTGATGATCTTCTCAAATAAAACATTTTAATAATCCAACAGAGGTCACCTTAAAAACTCTGGTGCCAAGTCCATCACTTTGCCAGAGTCCTTTGTTTTTTTTTTTTTTTACCTTAGAGCCCTTTCCCCCCTCCACCTGGAAGGCAGCGAGGGGTCTGTGGTTAATCATGGCTTAGCTCTGGGGAAAAACTCTGGAAACTAGACAGAGGGGTGTGTATACTTTGTTCACATCTGTGCGAACCAAAGTCAATCCAGGAAGGGAAACAAAAAAAAAAGCAATATTTCATCATCCCTGTTAGTGATTTGACAGATGAATATAGGGTCTTTTAAAGTGTAAAAAAAAAAAAAAGTGTGCACTCATTGTACATCTACGTGTTAGAACGTGTGCTTGTGTCTTCGTGAAGACTTGACATTTGGCAAAAACCTTCTTCCTTCCGTTTTTACCTTGCAGTTACATTAGGACAGGGTGGGAGAGGCCGATGCCTCCTCTTGGTGCTGATGGTGCCGCTTATATTATAGCAGGACTCGTGTGACGGGTTACAATCTTCCGTGAAAGACGGCGATAAAATAAAAAAAACCTAAACTAAAATCACCCCACAGTGCAGGAGGAGGCGTGAATAAATCCTTAAGTGGTGAGTTTGGATGCGGACATGAAAATCCTTCGGACCAAAAGGTGCCAGATTGTTGGAGGGATGGGTTTGTGTCTGTGATGGGGCCCGGCGCTCAGAAGTTAAACTTCTTCGTTTGCATGTTAGAAGCCGGGTCAAAGTTAAAGGTTCCTCCTTGAGTGGTTTCAGGAATCAAGTTGGGATCTTCATCAAACTGGAAGATCAAAATCGCAGAGTTAGTGCTTGACCAGGAAGCAAGAAATTAACTTTTTTTTTTAATTTAAAGAATAACACTTACAATATCTCCTGAAAAGTATTGATCAATAATCTCAAAGGCTAATTTGTAGATGTCTTCATTTTCATGCTGCTGCAACTGTTCAATCTTCTCCAAACCTTAAAAATGAAGAAAAATTCACAACAATGAGAATGCCATTAATTTAATGAGTAAAACCATCCATGAAGAGTCCAACTCCAACTATATTTTTTTCTATTGTAATATTGTTCCCAGTGGTATTTTAATTATGATGACATTTTTAGCCAAAATCAAAAATCCTGTGTCTTTCTCTAGGACATAGTTTCTGCAGGGCAGTAGGAGTTCATTTGAAATTCACCTGAGTTGTAGGCGGGGTTACTGGTAGGGAAGAAAACTTTCTCCAATCTTTTTATGCACATTCCTGTTATCTTACAGCCCCTCACACCCCCAACATAACATTACCAGTGAAACAAGAGAGCAATACTGGAGCTATCCAGCCGTACAGTTTAGATGCAGATTCCAGCTCAGACGAGGTAAACAAAGACGTTCATGGATCTATTGTCTGCAAGTGGATGTATCAGAATAGAGCAGAGCAGGGAGCTTTTGGGTCGCCCAGCGTATTTTCTACATCACAAATTTGTTCTTTTTCAAGCATTTTTTTAGACATAACTTTAAAAAAAAACAGCCAAAAAATGAAAACATATATATGGTTCCTTTTTATGGCCACAGATGAGTATTTAGTGAGCATAAAGTAGCATTTTGTGGCCAAAAATGATTATTTTTGCAGTAGGGCAATTTCCAGAATGGATTCGATTCCGATTTTTTTTCCAGATTATTTTGAGCCACTTGATTCAATTTTGAATTTACACAGTTTACACATTTGTTTAGAAAAAAAATAACAATCTATATATAAGTTTTAAAGATTTTCATATGATTCTGATACAGTTCACATACTGTAAAGTTTATTAGTGAACTAACAATAAGATTGTTAATACCATACAGTGTTTAATGGATTCTCACACGGAGAAACTTCAACAATTGTCCTGTCTCTCCAGGAGTGTGTTTCAGTTTGGCCACTAGGTGGTGATAGCACTATAGCATTACACCTTATTCTAGATGAAGAAGAAAGTATGAGCAAAAAATTGTGCCTTTGACCACAAACCGTTACTTTAAAAAATAGAGTTTGTAAAATTCATCCCTCTATGTTTAGGTCAACTGAGCAATAGCATTAGCCGTCCTATGGGACATTATACGTTAGCATCAAGCTAGCGGACTTTAGGATTATGCATTAGATCTCTACTTTTATGGATTGATTATTGATCTATTAAACTTAGATCAATTAATCGATTTTACCAACCCAGCCCTATTTCTTTTCACAAAAAAATTTAATTTTTTTTGTGCCACAAAACACCAGCTTGTGGCAACAAATTACTAATTTAAGTGAACTATTTATTTATTTTGAATGTCATATCCTATTTTCCATCATTTCAAATAAAAATTAAATAATTGATTAAATACGGTATTTTATCTGCTCTTGATTCACTACAATTTGAATAAAGAAATATTAGGAAATACGCTTCGAAGGTCAATTTTCTTAATATACGTCATCCATTGACAGTGAAATGCCTCAAGAACATGTTAGAAAGACCATTTTGATCGGAGTGGATCCTCGATATAAAGCTGCTAACCTCCACACTCCTCTATGATCTCAGCAATAGTGCTGGCTTCCTGCCCCGCCATGATGAGGATGTTCTTTAGGCCGTCCAGGACGACCTGAACCACCTGAGAGTCCTTCACCGACAGCAGGCTGCAGAAGGGAGGGATGACGTTGTGCTCCACCAAGAACTCCACCTACACAAACGCATACACACGCGCCACATTCAGACCTGATTACAACACAGGTGCACCGTTACGAGAGGAGAACATACGTGCAGATCACCGAGTTACACATTTCAGAACCAAGGATTATCACGTCATTTGTTAAACACAATAACCCAATCAAGAATTTTCTGAAAGCTTTAAATATGAATTCTAAAAAGTAAAAAGAGAAACAAACCTGATCTTTTCTGCCACTGATGGTGAGGTTGCTGATGGCCCAAGCTGCTTCCTTCTGAGTCCCAAAGTCACCCTGCAGAGAGCCAAGCTGTTACTGAGATCTACCACCACACCCTTACTGTCAGCGGATGGAGAACTAGTCTGATACTTCTTCAGATCAACCTTTCGGAGACTTCGTTTTCGGTGATCCCTGCATAAAGGTGAATAAATCTGCTCCTCAAAGATCCACAAACCTTAGCAAGCTGATGGATGATCATAGGAATCAGCCCTGCATCAATCACCGCTTGGACCTGCTGCTGGTTCCCAGCTGTGATGTTGGACAAAAACCAGACTGCTTCCTGCAAACAGACCCGATCAGAAACCATCATGTAGACATAAATGTTCTTCAGGATCAAAATCCTAATTGGATTTAGCGTCAGCTACACAGAAAAGTAAGTCAAATGCAGAAAAAAGACCAACACATTTCACAATTTGGCCATTCTTGGCAGTGAAATTATGTTCCTTAAATGTAGTTGTTACCTTGTTGATCTTTTCTTTGGGGTGTGTGAGCAGGTTGGGGAAATGGAGGAGGACGTCACAGTTGAGAACGACCTGCGTCTGTTCGTCTGTGCCCGTCACAATGTTCCCGACTGCCCTCAGAGCTGCCGTCTGGGGGACCGGAGAGAACACACAAACACTTCAGACCAGTGGTCCCAAACCTTATTCAGACCACTGACCCATTTAAATTAAACAATATTTTCGAGGACCGGTCCGAAGTTGTCATTTTTGAGCTTCTGGTTTATGAAAATCTATTTTCAAAGTAAAATGTCACTACAAGAATTTTGTTTAACAAATTCTAAAAATATCAATACATTTTTTTTTGGCAGATGATGAAGATTCAATGAAACAAAGTTGTTAATTTGTAATAATCCTTTCTGATTTGAAAACATTCAATAAGAGAAACATTACATGATTTTTTTTTCCCCATAGAATGTATTTTTTAATACTCTCCAGGCTCAAATTATCATTCAGGGCAAAAAGAATCATCATATTTGGACTTGATATACATCCGCATTCATCAGGTATCTTTTCAACACACAAAAAAATTATTTTTGCTTTAGTTTCTGAACAGATGTCTGTCTAATTCAGCCTAGCTGTAGGAAAATTCTTAAATGTCCCTTTTACAAGTTTCCATAAATCAGCAACTTTATTTGATTGAATCTTCATTCTCTGTGAATTTTTGGTTTAAACTTTGTGATGAAGATTTTCCCTGAACGTCTGTCATAAACTGGTATTTTATAATTACAATATAAAGGTGAATCCACCGTGTCAGTTACTTTACTGTCTGCCTGTGTAAATCAGTCGAGTCTGTCACCACACATCAGACAGAGCGACTTCTGCTACATGAGAACAACTCTCTCAATAATTCTGTACGTGGAGGAAGACTCCAGGTTTTGTCTGTAAACAGCAGCTTTATCGTTTTTTGAAATTGAAGGTTTGTCTTTGGTTTTCTCACTGACTCTTTTTCCCCCGAAGAAACTTTACAAATATGTTTATTGTTTGATTTTTACATTTAGCATTTAGCTACTAGCTTAGCAATCGAGTTAGCCATGTAGGTAGCTGCTTTAGGTAACGTGACCCAAACGGATGTTGTGAATAGAATCAGTCTTTCAAAATCAAACTTCTTTCAGGATTAGAATATAAATGAAATGGAAATAGTAGAAGTTGGCGCATTTATTTATTATTTTTTTGTCTGCGGCCCGGTACCAGGTGACCCACAGGCCGCGGACCACTGCTTTAGACCAGTAATTCCCAATAGTTTAGAAGAAAAAAAAACACAAACTACATTTAATGATTTGTTTATAATCTGAAGGAAGTTTGATTTTGAAAAACCATAATTCTTCCAATCACATTCGACTCATTCTTGATGCATGTCAAGTCAGTCGGTCACGTGTCAAAAATAAATTACTACTTTTCTAAAACAGCTTATAATTGAAACCCCCAAGCGTTCATCCGGGACCGGGTCGCGGGGGCAGCAGTCTAAGCAAAGATGCCCAGACTTCCATCTCTCCGGCCACCAGTAAATTGAGAGTCTTTCTTTCTGGCGGCGCCTACATATTCTGTCCATAGAGCATCAGAATCAGAATGGTCTTTAATGTAAGCATAATGAACTGTCCTACATAATTATTTTTGTCCAAGCATAATCAACAAAAAATACATGGATTTGGAATGCTTCTTTAGGAACAAAGGAGCCAGAAGACTTCAAAACAAAAGAATTTTGAATTTGAAGAAAATTCAGCAACCAGTTGTCAAATGTTACAAGGATGTAGGTAATAAAGTTCATGTTTATTATCATTTTTATTCATTTTTTTCTTGTATTTATCTGTCAATCTATCTAAATAGTCGAATGAAAGTGATGTTGGGGTTTGATTTTTTTAGCTTCCACTTTGACATTTATGGTTGAAAAGAAAATCCAGATCACACTTTAATGGTTCTTGATTGAAATCTAGTGTACAAAATGTTTAAAGCATCTGAGGATTAAGATAAACGTTACCCTCCAAAGTTAGGTTAGACTCCTTTAATGTACTCAAGAAGGGAAAGAGGGATCAATACTTTTGACAAAACAGCCTCACCTGAACTTTGACCTCCTGATGGCTGAGGAGAGGCACCAGAAATGGAACGACCCCAGAATCGATGACCATCTGGATCTGTTCGTTGCCTCCATCCGTCAGATAAGACAGAGCCCACACTGTGTCTACTAGTATCTAAAGTATCAAATTTGCATGACAAAAAATGAACGATTGAAACAGGAAGTTATCAAAGATGCTCATTTGATACTCACATTCAAGTCGGTGTGATATATTAGCATACAGAGCGCCGGCAAAATCTGTCGGGGAAAAAAAAGACAGAAAGATCATGAGTAGAAATTTCCGCAAAAGAACCAACAGCCCTTCAAAGTAAAAGACTTTTTAAGGTGATGAGGCTGATTTGAAGCACAAAAGCATGTAAATCAGGTCCAGACACACCCACCTCTTGCACAGTCTCCATTGGTGGGGGAGGATCCTTGTTGCGACACAGGTTAACAATAACCCAGGTAACATTACGGAGGAAAGTAATGGGGATTGATGGACTGATGAAAGAGAGCAGCGGCTTCACCACACCCAAGGAGATGACATAATCCCTGCACTGTGGCCCATCGCCTGACCGTACGACAGGTGGCATGTCAACATTGCGCTGGACAATGTCATATGTTAGGTACACACCCTCACCGCCGCAAAGCACTTACCTATGATGTTTCCTAGAGCCCATACCGCCTGTTCACATACGTTCTGGTGAGGAGAGTGTAGAAGTCGCAGGAACAGCGGCACTGCATCTGGGTCAACAATCAAAAAGCTAATATGATGAGACTTTACTGACATGTTAAGATAAAGTTAACGTGTCTGCGGAGCAGCTTAACATCCCACACAGCAAACACTCATTATCTTAAATCATTTAATGAAAAAAAAAAATCCAGTCGTGTCCTTCAGCTGCATCAACCTGACCAGCTTCATCCTGTTTAGGGACTTTTTGTACAAATTTTAACGAGTAACGGGATTTTATTTGTGCTTTCTTTAAAAAAAAAGTAGCTAAAAACTAAT
Source organism: Oryzias javanicus (assembly GCA_003999625.1). NCBI lineage: Eukaryota > Metazoa > Chordata > Actinopteri > Beloniformes > Adrianichthyidae > Oryzias > Oryzias javanicus. Next base: position 20,874,485 of record CM012457.1, read on the forward strand.
AAATTCTAATTAGGTCATTGTCTCAATTGTGTCTGCAAACTAATATGCTTGTAGTTTAATTGATTGTTGTTCATGGAGCAGATTTTTTCATCATTAGTGACTATTTCTTTTTGTGTCTGAAATAAACAAACATCATTTTAAGGATCTAAATGTGTCTTAAGGTAAATACAGTGTTTCCTCTTTTATCATGGGGTTACGTTCTAAAAATAACCTGCAATAGGTAATATTTTTAAAGTAGGATTCTTGAGGTTTTAAGGCTGTAAAATTCCACACTTCGACTTTTCTCAGACAGACATGAACGTTTTCACAATTTTCTCTCTTGTTTAAACTCTCAAAGTTAAAATCTTTATAGAAAATAAATCCAGGATTATTGAATGAAACAATCAGATCATGATCTAAGATTTATGTAATACATTTTTCTGTTTATAAATTATATTTTTTCTTTATTTGCACAGTTTGGCTGGGGGTGAAACTACGATGGGAGTTTTTCTTTTTTTTTTATATCAATAGGGCTGCCACGATTAGTCGAGACTATGTTGACTGCTGCAATAGTCGAGGGTTAATTGTCTGATTGCTGAAAGCAATCAGAGTATGTTATCCACATTCTTTATTATATTTTATTGTCTGATTGCTGAAAGCAATCAGAGTATGTTATCCTACTGCTTTATTATAGTTTATTATTATTGTCTGATTGCTGAAAGCAATCAGAGTATGAGATCCTACACCTTTATTATCTTTTTTTATTGTCTGATTGCTGAAAGCAATCAGAGTATGAGATCCTACACCTTTATTTTCTTTTTTTATTATTATTATATTTTCTTATTCCGTCAAAGTTTGCCGGACTACTCCTCCTACAGTTTAGCAGCTACAAAGCTGAAACTTATACAGTATGTAGGGCTTGTTGGTGTGACGTGTGCTTGTATTCAACTTTTTAATTGGAGTTATGGTTGATTTTATATTAATATTTTTATGAATTAAATTCCCATTGACTTAACATTGGGAGCACCTTTAAATGCTTATATCTTCAAAAGTACTAAAGATAATTTCATGAAACTTTACAATATTGTAGCCTATAGTAAACTACACGTTATATTAAAATTGTAGCTCAATGGTACTCTGTAGCGCCACCAGGTGGCCGTTTTAGTAAGCAATTCGTTTTTGGCCTCTATCTCGAATACCGTAAGTCAGAAATTTGTGCTTTCTTTTTCTGTGTGTTCCTTGGATGCTAATGAACGTTTTTCAAATTGGGACTATGGACTTCCGTCTACTTAGATTTTTCGCAATTTGCGATTTTTCGTAAAACACATTTTTGGCTCCAACTTCAACATAGTTTGACAAAACTTGACAAGATATCTTATATACCCTATTTAGACTACCCTGAATTCAATGGTACCACTCAATTTGCGAAATTCCTAACCGTTTTTGAGATAATCGTAATGCTAATGAGGTGGGTGTGGTCACTGATTTTTTAACATGCTCTAAATCCTACAAAGATTGTCAAAACCTCACAAGTTTTAAAATGTAACTTCATCCTACAGTGATGAAGAAGTATGGAAAGTTTTATGAAAATATTCCAATAGGTGGCGCTATAATTTAGGAAATGGTGTTTAAGCCTCTATCTCAAAAACTACTCAACGTAGCTACATAAAATTCAACGCATAGGTTGTAGGAGGGGACTTGTATAACATACTAGAAAAAGGGCTCTGCTGCGCCACCTAGTGGTGACTTAAGAAGGATAAGCTAACTTTGGATGGGTCCTGTTATCTTCCAAATAGTTGCATGTATCAATATGCAACCACTTGTAGTTTATTAAGCTGATCAAGGAGATGTTTGATTTAAAACTTCGTACCATTTGGGTCTATGGTTGATTTTATATGAATTTTTTTAAAAAATGTTCCTCCTATCAAAATACATGGGACAAACTTTAAATCGCTATTATCTTGAAAAGTAGTTGATCAATTGGTATGAAACTTTGTAAGTAGATACTTCAGACCAATCTTTAAATGCTCAACCAATTTTGGCTCTATATCGCCACCAGGTGGTCAATTGGAGCACTAAAGTCTATAGGCCTTAATCTCCAAGTGCATTAGTCTTAAGCACTACCTTTTACTGCTTTGTGATTCATTTGATAGTAAAATAAAAGCCTATATTCATCAGCGATCTCTATTGTTTAAGACTTTTTCGCAATTGACGATTTTTCGCAAAACACTTTTTTGACTCCCTTTGTCACATACTTTGACGAATCTTTGCAGTTTTCAACACATACCCTATTTGGTCTACCACAAATCCAATGGTAATATCCGTTTTCCATGGTTCCGTACGGTTTATGCGTAACACGTCATGCAAATTAGACAGACTGAGATTGTAATGTTTGCAACGCTGCAGCTCCTTAACAGTTTCACATAACTTCACCAAACTTACAAGACTTATTCCACAGTGTAAGATGAGCAAGCGCAACAACTTTCACAACGGTGCTCCCGTAGGTGGCGCTACAGCCAATTCCTGACGTTTCCTCTAATATCTCCAAAAGTACTTGACCTACGCGGATTAAACTTGGCGTGCGTGTCGTACAGAAGGTCTTTAACACTCACAGCTAGAGGATATTTCAGATCTGTCTTGCTTTCAGCAATCAGACGCAATTTCTTCAGGGAATTGCAAATCTAGTTATTATTATATTTTCTTATTCCGTCAAAGTTTGCCGGACTACTCCTCCTACAGTTTAGCAGCTACAAAGCTGAAACTTATACAGTATGTAGGGCTTGGTGGTGTGACGTGTGCTTGTATTCAACTTTTTAATTGGAGTCATGGTTGATTTTATATTAATATTTTTATGAATTATTTTTCCCATTGACTTAACATTGGGAGCACCTTTAAATGCTTATATCTTCAAAAGTACTAATGATAATTTCATGAAACTTTCCAATATTGTAGCCTATAGTAAACTACACGTTCTATTAAAATTGTAGCTCAATGGTACTCTATAGCGCCACCAGGTGGCCGTTTTAGTAAGCAATTCGTTTTTGGCCTCTATCTCGAATACCGTAAGTCAGAAATTTGTGCTTTCTTTTTCTGTGTGTTCCTTGGATGCTAATGAACGTTTTTTCATTGGGACCATGGACTTCCTCTAACTAGATTTTTCGCAATTTGCGATTTTTCGTAAAACACGTTTTTGGCTCCAGATCCAACATAGTTTGACCAAACTTGACAAGATATCTTACATACCCTATTTAGACTACCCTGAATTCAATGGTACCACTCAATTTGCGAAATTCCAAACCGTTTTTGAGATAATCGTAATGCTAATGAGGTGGGTGTGGTCACTGATTTTTAACATGCTGTAAATCCTACAAAGATTGTCAAAACTTCACAAGTTTTGAAATATAACTTCATCCTACAGTGATAAAGAACTGTGAAAAATTTTATGAAATTATTCCAATAGGTGGCGCTGTAATTTAGGAAATTGTTTTTAAGCCTCTATCTCAAAAACTACTCAACCTAGCTACATAAAATTCAACGCATAGGTTGCAGGAGGAGACTTATATAACATACTAGAAAAAGGACTCTGCTGCGCCACCTAGTGGTGACTTAAGAAGGATAAGCTAACTTTGGATGGGTCCTGTTATCTTCCAAATAGTTGCAGGTTTCAACTTGCAACCACTTGTATTTTGTTAAGTTGATCAAGGAGATGTTTGGTTTAAAACTTCGTACGATTTTGGTTTACGGTTGATTTTATATGAATTTTTAAAAATATTTTTTCTCCCTATCAAAATACATGGGACAAACTTTAAATCCCTATTATCTTGAAAAGTAGTTAATTAATTGTTATGAAACTAAGTAAGTAGATACTTCAGACCAATCTTTAAATGCTCAATCAATGTTGGCTCTATTGCGCCACCAGGTGGTCAGTTGTAGCACTAAAGTGTATAGGCCTTTTTATCCAAGTGCATTTGTCTTAAACCCTGCCTTCTACTGCTTTGTGATTCATTGGATAGTAAAATAATAGCCTATATTCATCAGCGATCTCTATTGTGTAAGACCTTTTTCGCAATTTACGATTTTTCGCAAAACACTTTTTTGACTCCCTTTGTCACATACTTTGATGAATCTTTACAGTTTTCTGCACATACCCTATTTGGATTACCACAGATCCAATGGTGATATCCGTTTTGCTTAGATCCGTACGGTTTTTGCAAGACACGTTCTGCAAATAAGACAGGCTGAGATTGTAATGATTGCAATGGTACAGCTCCTTGAAAGTTTCAAATAACTTCACCAAACTTTAAAAACTTATTTCACTGTGTAAGATAAGTAAGCACAACAACTGTCACAACAGTGTTCCCATAGGTGGCGCTACAGCCAATTCCTGTCGTTTCCTCAGGTATCTCCAAAAGTACTTGACCTACGCGGACGAAACTTGGCGTGCGCGTCGGACGGAAGGTCTTTAACGCTTGCAGCTGCAGGATGTTTTAGATCGGTATTGCTTTCAGCAATCAGACGCAATTTCTTCAGGGAATTGCAAATCTAGTTATTATTATATTTTCTTATTCCGTCAAAGTTTGCCGGCCTACTCCTCCTACAGTTTAGCAGCTACAAAGCTGAAACTTATACAGTATGTAGGGCTTGGTGGTCTTACGTGTGCTTGTATTCAACTTTTTAATTGGAGTTATGGTTGATTTTATATTAATTTTATATGAATTATTTTTCCCATACTTAACATTGGAGCACCTTAAATGCTTATATCTTCAAAAGTACTTAAGATAATTTCATGAAACTTTACAATATTGTAGCCTATAGTAAAACTACACGTTCTAATTAAAATTGTAGCTCAATGGTACTGCTTAGCGCCACCAGTGGCCGTTTAAGTAAGCAATTCGTTTTTGGCCTCTATCTCGAAATACCGTAAGTCAGAAATTTATGCTTTCTTTTTCTGTGTGTTCCTGGGATGCTAATGAACGTTTTTCAAATTGGGACCATGGACTTCCGTCTACTCTAGATTTTTCGCTATTTGCGATTTTTCGCTAAAACACGTTTTTGGGCTTCAAATTCCACATAGTTTGACCAAACTTGACAAGATATCTTACATACCCTATTTAGACTACCCGAATTCAATGGTACCACTCAATTGCCGAAATCCTTACCGTTTTTGAGATAATCGTAATGCTAATGAGGTGGTGTGGTCACTGATTTTTAACATGCTCTAATCCTACAAAGATTGTCAAAACTTCACAAGTTTAGAAATATAGCTTTCATCCTACAGTGATAAAGAAGTATGAAAATTTTAATGAAAATATTCCAATAGGTGGCGCTATAATTTAGGATATTGTGTTTAAGCCTCTATCTCAAAAACTACTCAACCTAGCTGCATAAAATTCGACGCATAGGTTGCAGGAGGGACTTGTATAACATACTAGAAAAAGGGCTCTGCTGCGCCACCTAGTGGTGACTTAAGAAGGATAAGCTAAATTTTGGATGGGTCCTGTTATCTTCCAAAATAGTTTGCACTTACCAACATCCAACCACTTGTATTTTGTTAAGTTGATCAAGGATATGTTTGGTTTAAAATTTCGTACCATTTGGGTTTATGGTTGATTTTATATGATTTTTTAAAATTATTTTTTCCTCCTATCAAAATACATGGGACAAACTTTAAATCTCTATTATCTTGAAAAGTAGTTGATCAACTGGTATGAAACTTTGTAAGTAGATACTTCAGACCAATCTTTAAATGCTCAATCAATGTTGGCTCTATTGCGCCACCAGGTGGTCAGTTGGAGCACTAAAGTGTATAGGCCTTATTCTCCAAGTGCATTAGTCTTAAGCCCTACCTTTAACTCCTTTGTGATTCATTGGATTATAAAACAATAGCTTATATTCATCAGCGAACTCTATTGTGTAAGACTTTTTCGCAATTTACGATTTTTCGCAAAACACGTTTTTGACTCCCTGTGTCACGTACTTTGACGAATGTTAGCAGTTTTCTGCTCATACACTATTTGGACCACCCCAAATCCAATGGTAATATCCGTTTTCCGTAGTTCCGTACGGTTTTTGCATGACACGTTATGCAAATAAGACAGAATGAGATTGTAATGTTTGCAGCGCTGCAGCTCCTTGAAAGTTTCACATAACTTCACCAAACTTTCAAAACTTCTTCCACAGTGTAAGATAAGTAAGCGCAACAACTTTCACAACAGTGCTCCCGTAGGTGGCGCTACAGCCAATTCCTGTCGTTTCCTCTAATATCTCCAAAAGTCCTTGACCTATGCACACGAAACTTGGTGTGTGCGTCGTACGGAAGGTCTTTAACGCTTGCAGCTAGAAGATATTTCAGATCGGTCTTGCTTTCAGCAATCAGACGCAATTTCTTCAGGGAATTGCAAATCTAGTTATATTTTCTTATTCCGTCAAAAGTTTGCCGAACTACTCCTCCTACAGTTTAGCAGCTAGAAAGCTGAAACTTATACAGTTTGTAGGGCTTGCATGTGTGACCTGTGCTATTATACAGATTTTTGATCTCAGCTATGGTTGATTTTATATTAATATTTTTATGAATTATTTTTCCCATTGACTTAACATTGAGAGCACCTTTAAATGCTAATAACTTAAAAAATACTAAAGATAATTTCATGAAACTTTCCAATATTATAGGGAATAGTAAACTACACAAACTATTAAAATTGTAGCTCAATCAACCTCTATAGCGCCACCAGGTGGTCGTTTGAAACTTTTTTTTGTTTTTGGCCTCTATCTCGAATACCGTAAGTCAGAAATTTATGCTTTCTTTTTCTGTGTGTTCCTTGGATGCTAATGAACGTTTTTCAAATTGGGACCATGGACTTCCGTCTAACTAGATTTTTCGCTATTTGCGATTTTTTGTAAAACACGTTTTTGGCTCTCTATTCAACATAGTTTAACCAAACTCCACAAAAATTGGTACATACCCTATTTGGACTACCCAAATTCAATGGTACCACTCAATCCGCGAAATTCCTTACCGTTTTCGAAATAATCGTAATGTTAATGAGGTGGGTGTGGTCACTGATTTTTAACATGCTGTAAATCCTACAAAGATTGTCAAAACTTCACAAGTTTTACAACATAGCTTCATCCTACAGTGATAAAGAAGTATGACAAGTTTCATGAAAATATTCCAATAGGTGGCGCTATAATTAAGGAAATAGTGTTTAAGGCCTCTATCTCAAAAACTCCTAAACTTAGCTGCATAAAAATCAGCACATATGTTGTCAGAGGGAACCTGTGTAACATACTAGAAAAAGGGCTCTGCTGCGCCACCTAGTGGTTACTTATGAAGAATAAGCTAAAATTGGAAATGGTTCCTCTTATCTTCCAAATATTTGTAGATATGAACATGCAACCACTTGTAGTTTGTTAGGCTGTTCATAAAGATGTTTGGCCGAAGATTTCGTACCATTTGGAGTCACGGTTGATTTTATATGATTTTTTAAAAATGTTTGCTTCCCCTATCAAAATACAGTGAGAACCTTATTGAAAAAACCCTATTATCTTGAAAAGTAGTTGATCAACTGCTATGAACTTTGTAAGTAGATACTTCAGACCAATCTTTAAATGCTCATCAATTTTGGCTGCTATTGCGCCACAGGTGGTCAGTTTGAATACTAAAGTGGATAGGCCTCTTATTATGCATGAGCAATTGTCCAACACTACCATTTTTAACTTTTTTGTGATTCATTGATAGTAAAAGAATAGCTTATATTCATCAGCGATCTCTATTGTGTAAAGACGTTTTTTCGTAATTTATGATTTTTCGCAAAAACATGACATTTTCTACCCCTGTGTCACGTACTTTGACAAATCTTTTGCAGTTTTCTGCTCATACACTACTTGAACTACCCCAAATCCAATGGTAATATCCGTTTTGCGTAGTTCCGTACGGTTTTTGTATGACACGTTAAGCAAATAAGACAGAATGAGAATGTAATGTTTGCAACGCTGCAGCTCCTTGAAAGTTTCACATAACTTCACCAAACTTTCAAAACTTATTTCACAATGTAAGATAAGTAAGCGCACAACTTTCACAACATGCTCCCGTAGGTGGCGCTACAGCCAATTCCTGACGTTTCCTCTAATATCTCCAAAAGTCCTTGACCTATGCGCACAAAACTTGGTGCGTGCGCCGTACGGAAGGTCTTTAACGCTTGCAGCTAGAAGATATTTCAGATCGGTCTTGCTTTCAGCAATCAGACGCAATTTCTTCAGGGAATTGCAAATCTAGTTCTTTTTCTTATTCTATTTTATTCCGTCACTTTTTTAAAATGCTTCTAGTCCTAGAGTTTTGAAGATATTAAAATGATTTCAAAAGTAGTTTGTAAAGCTCCATTGGGAGCAGAGTGCTATTACTTTTTGTAGTGATTGGAGTTATGAATGATTTTATATTAATATTTTTATGAATTATTTTTCCCATTGACTTAACATGGGGAGCACTTTTAAATGCTTATATCTTCAAAAATACTAAAGATAATTTCATGAAACTTTCCAATATTGTAGCCTATAGTAAACTACACGTTCTATTAAAATTGTAGCTCAATCCTCTAAAATAGCGCCACCAGGCGGTCGTTTATAGTAAGCATTTCGTTTTTTGGCCTCTATCTCGAATATCCGTAAGTCAGTGACATTTGTGCTTTCTTTTTCTGTGTGTTCCTTAGATGATAATGAACGTTTTTTCAAATTGGGACCATGGACTTCCGTCTACTTAGATTTCGCAATTTGCGATTTTTCGTAAAAACACGTTTTTGGCTCCCTATTCAACATAGTTTGACCAAACTTGACAAAAGTTGGTACATACCCTATCTTGGACTTCCCGATTCAATGGTACCACTCAATTGGCCAAATTCCTTACCATTTTCGTAATAATCGTAATGCTAATAAGGTGGGTTGTGGTCCCAATTTTAACATGCTCTAGATCCTACCAAAGATTGACAAAACTAACAATATTGATATATAATTCATCCTACATTGATAAACACTCACCTAAAATATGTGAAAATATTTCAATAGGTGGCGTATAATTGTTAAGGAAATTGTGTTTAAGGCTGTATCTCAAAAACTACTTAACCTAGCTAAATCAAATTTAGCATATAGTTAGTAAGAGGTGTGTTGTATAACATACTAGAAATACAGCATTGCTGCGCCACCTAGTGGTGACTTAAGAAGGATAAGCTAACTTTGGATGGTCCTCATATCTTGTAGATAATTGCAGATATCAACATCCCACCACTTGTAGTTTGTTAAGCTGATCAAGGAGATGTTTGGTTTAAAATTTCGTACCATTTGGGTTTACGGTTGATTTTATATGAATTTTTAAAAATATTTTTTCCCCTATACATGGGACAAACTTGAAATCCCCATTGATAGTCCACAGGATTCTGTGAAAGAGCAATGCTGCCATCTAGTGGAAATAAAAACCATGGACACACAGTTGCATTGAAAGCACCTTTATATGCTGATATCCTAAAAAATGCTGAAAAATACTTTCATGAAAACTTTCCAGTATCATAGGGTATAGTAAACTACAAGTTCTATTAAAATTACAGGTCAATGCTCCTCTATAGCGCCACCAGGCGGTCGCTTGAAAAAACATTCGTTTTTGCCCTCTATTTCTAATACCGTAAATCAGAATTTTGTGCTTTCTTTTTCTGTGTGTTCTTGGATGCTAATGGACGAAAAAACTTTTTTGACTCCCTGTGTCACATACTTTGACTAATCTTTACAGTTTTCTGCACATACCCTATTTGGACTACCACAAATCCAATGGTAATATCCGTTTTTCATTGTTCTGTACGGTTTTTGCGTAACACGTCATGCAAATAGACAAGCCAGAGATTGTAATGTTTGCATGCTGCAGCTCCTTGAAAGTTTCACATAACTTCACCAAATTTTCAAGACTTCTTCCACAGTGTAAGATGAGTCAGCGCAACAACTTTCAGAACGGTGCTCCCGTAGGTGGCGCTGCAGCCAATTCCTGACGTTTCCTCTGTTATCTCCAAGAGTACTTGACCTATGCGGACGAAAATTGGCGTGTGCGTCGAACAGAAGGTCTCAAACGTTTGCAGCTGTACAATGCTTCAGATCGGTATTGCTTTCAGCAATCAGACGCAATTTCTTCAGGGAATTGCAAATCTAGTTTCTAATTTAATATTCGATTAGTTCCTTTCTTTTTTTTCTCCTTTTTAAACCTCAAAACTACAGCATGTGAAGTTGAACACAGTTGTGAGCACTCACCATTACCAAATTTTATATTTAAGTCAGTAAGACCAAAACTTTATCTTATGCAAAAAAATGTTCCTTTGTTTCAGATGCTGACCTCATTTAATTTAATCTTGTTTTAATGTCAAAAGGAAAGAAACTGCATGATTCATTAAAGGTTTGATAAACTGTTGTCCTAATAATCTTTGTTTTTTTGTTAGCATCTTAAACACTTTAAATTTAAAGCTAATGAAGCTTAAGATGTACATCCAGTTTATACATGACCCAATTAGTCGACTAATTGGAAAAATTAACCAGTGATTAATCAGTAAAGAAATAAAAAAAGAATGTCCGAGACAGGGGATACAGATTCTGGCAGGGGGAGAATGGCTTAACACAACACCGGGCTTAGCGGAGTTGGTATAAAGAGGCACAGAGGATGAAGAATTCAATGGATTTAGTGATTGAAAGTGATGAAAATACTCGAGTTAACTAGTTGGAATGTTCTTTATGGTATGATTATCTTTATTATGCTTTTTTTCTTTGAGTCCACGGCTCGTGCTCTAGAGCTACTTCTGTACAAGAGACACAGCACGGAGGAAATTGATAAGGTCAGAGAGCAAAACAGTGTTATTTAAAAATAAAAATAAAAAAAACTGCACAAGAAAGTGAACTACAATACAGCGAGGGAACACTGTAATCTCTTTAAATCAGTAAACATTTGAGTCTGTGATTATCCCAGCCAGACATTTGATCTGTATCTTATAAAGATATGCAAGATATACTGCTGGTGCTCCGGCTGCTTCCTGCGTCCTCAATTCACAGAACTGTTTTGATGTAAACTAGCAGCTTAGCTGAGTGAAGACTGAATCTATTTATATTCATGTTTCCCTCTTAATGAAGGGAGGTTCCATTTAAAACATTCCAGCTTTAACTCCAAAAACAAAAGGAAGACAGCTGATACTACCCTGATACAGCTCTGGGAACAATAAAGTATTTTATATCAACATCTATGGATTCTGGGTAATTAAAATATTATTAGAAAGGAAAATAAAGTTACTGCAAAAAAATATCTAAGTTTTACTTGAATAAATTGTATGTGGATGAAAGCTCAGGTCAACAAATGGTTATAAATGACTCATTTTTATAAACAAATCAAGCGTTAGAAATCAAAATGACATTCTTGCAATATTTAAGTGTGAGCAAACTTAAGAGGAAAATAAAATAAAAGGTTAATGGCTTAAAAAAGCAAATATATTTGTTTTTAGAATAATAGAGCATCAAATTTAGAATACATGAGTGTCAGACTGTCCTGTTACCTTAGCAAAAACTAGTTTATGTAAATGTACTACAATTATACTTAGTGTATGCTAAAAGTGAGGCAGTATACTTATGCTATTAATATTTGCCATCCTTGAACTTGTACTCTAGTATACCTAAAAAAAAATAAACTTCAAGTGTAATACTTTTTGTTAAGGGTAGAACTAATCTTTACTGGTCTAGCAGCAAATGAGACAACAAACTGATTTGCTGAACTTGGCGGTGTAGACGGCGTTCAGACCCGGACAGACGGGGAAGCATTTGGAAGACAGAGACTTACTGGATTTAACCACAGCCTGAGTCTGCGCTGACGTCCCAGAGGCGATGTTGGTCAGAGCCCAAGCTGCCTCGAACTGTAGAGAAGGGCTGAGCAGCGAGAGAAAGAGAAACAAATCGGAGAGAGATATGATGCCGCTGGTTTCCATAGCAACAAACACAAATATGAAAAACTATAAATGACACACAGCTCCAGCCATCATCTTGAAAACAGGTGGAGCATTTTTTCTTCTAATTTTATTTTCAAACAATTTTTTGTAGATTTTGAATTAGAAAAAAAAAAAAATGTTTTTATTTTCTTTTTTTTTTTTACTAAAAAAGGATTGAAAGAAAATGTGTGCAACAAAGTCACACATCAGCAGATGCTGTTCACACTTGCAATGTGATAACGATTGTCTGATTGTAGTACAGTTAACCATCACTTGCATCTTCTGTCTAGTTAAGCATTTTTTATTTAGCTGTAAATATTATGCACTTGTTAAAATGTAAAATGATAAAGTTGTATCTATCCATCACATTTCTAGTTAATTCAAACATATTTTAAATATCTTATTGGGGGTTTTCTTCAGTTTTCAAGATTGATTAAGAAAAAAAAATGTTCATCTTAACAGTTTTTTAAGAGTAAAAAACAAACAAAACATATATTTATTGGTATTAACTATTGCTTTCATGAGATTCATTTTTTGTGCAATTAATTAATTAATCTAATTAGATCGATTTTAATCACAATAATTTAATCTAATAATTGCTGTTAAAAGCCTTGTTTTGAGGTATTTTATTCAAGATAAAAAGTAAGGGACAAAAAAATAAATAAATAAAAAAAGCGGCTTCATGAGGTTTTTTTTTTTAATTAAAAAAAACTTCAATCCTTTACTTTTACACCATCGAGGGTTCTTTTTGTTTTTTGCGCATGCTGAAGCCGTCGCCATGAAAACGTAATGCACTGCGTATTGTCTGATTTGTAAAAAACAATTTAAACTTAAAAATATAACAGGACTAAAGTTTTAAAATTGTATTTAATATTTATATTTTTCTTAAAGGACCATGGTATGACTGTGAATAAATGCTCCTCCAGGTGTGCATAACACAGAAGTAATCCACTGACGCAAAATCAAGATTTAAAGAAAAATAATAAACATGCTAAAATGTCCATAATGTGATAATAATTGTGATTAATTTAATAATCTGACTGCCCTTTTATTAGCATCGAGTGTAAACATTCCACAAAAGAAAACAACATTTTACAGAGTCAGGTTTCATTATAAAAATGTCAGAAGATTTTACTTGAATGTCTTCACAACTATATTTTATTACCGACTGGAGGTGAACATATTTATTTTTTGTCTCCTTTGAGATTTCATTGTGACATTTGCTGAATTATTTGTCTGTGGTTGGTAGAGTGAGTTTTATCTTCTCAAAAGCCCAGAACTGGAGGGTTTTCTGCCTTCAGACAGCAGACAGACAGCAGTCTGTCTGACATGAAGAACTACAGTAAAATCTGCTGAAAAGATTTTGTTTTGACATTGAAGTTGATGATGTACACGCTCACAGTGAGGTTTGGGAGAGAAGTTGTACTTAAAATATAAAAATTTATTATCAATATCACTTAAAATTAAACTCTCAAACAAAATTCTGAATTGCTAAGACAGTTTTTGTCTGTATGTAACAACATTTTTTTTTTTTTTTTAAAGCTCAATTAGTTACTTTTCATCGTTGCTGAAAAACAACATTTTTTTCATTCCTATTTGACATTAAAAAGTTCCATTTGAAGTTCTTTCTTGTTTCCTCTCATCATTGATTCTTCTACTTCCTGTATTTTTACAGATCAGTTTTTTGTCTTAAATTCTAGATGTTCAAAACAAGAACTTGCTCCTTCCAACCAAAACATCAACTATTAAAGGACGCCATTGTAAATAAAACCACATCAATTTCTTCCCTAAAAGCGGCCGGAGCTTTTTATTCTGTGCCCCTCGGTGAACCAAAGGTCCTGGGAATTCAGTGAGATGTAGGAGAGAGGAATGCCGATATATTTGGATTGGCTGAAGCTAAGAGAAGCAGCCAGCTGCTCTGCATGCCACCGCACACGCTCACATGTGGACTCGCAGAACAAACCAACGAACGCACACAAAGCCTCTGCATCAGCAAAGGAAAACAAACTTCACCTGAAGTTGGTTCTAGATGCAGACTTACTTGTCATCCCTTTCCAGGCATTTGACTAAAATAGGAAGAATCCCAGACTTTATCAAGTCATCAATAGGAGGGTTTCTGTCACTGGAGAGCAATTTCCTAAAACACACAGGCCAAGACAGAAGAAAAATTCAGCAGATTGTTTAGTTTAGTCAAACTTTAACTACACAAAGACGGGCTGATGTGTGTTTATGTGTTACCTTGCTGCCTGAACAGCACTGAGCTGTATCGCTGCATTGTCACTTGTAGCATTCTAAAGAAAAAAGTTTTTGAAAATATTTAAGGATCAAGTTGATCTTTCATGTTAAAAAAGGCAATACAACATAAAGATACGTTTATAGAATGTCGTACCTGTAAAATGTCGTCAAGCGTTACATTTTGCTGAAAAACAAGAAAAATAAAGCCGATTAATAATTTATTAGCTTTAAATAATAAACAAAGCATAAAACCTTTATTTTTCTAAATCAATGGACACCGACTACATAAAACAAGATATTCAAATAATGCTAAACCACTGCAAATAGGACTAAACTTGCAACAAAAAGTTTAACGTTCAAAGTTTCAAGACATGCTACAAATCTGGAACATCTCTGAACTAATTCCATGTGAAGATCTCTTAAAAATCTGAGTTATTACTATTCCATATGATGATTTTTCCAAACATCCCCTTTTTTCTGTCACTAAAACTTAATTTGGCCCCGAGAGGGTTAAAAAAAACACTGGGAAAGCTTTGAAAATGACTCAAAAGATGGTTGGAGTAGGAGTTTAACACATTCGGCTCAGCTGTCAGGATTGTGAGTAAAGGTGTAAAGGAGTCTACAGCAGCCAAGATGCTCATCATGGTTCACTTTAAAAAATAAAGTTATTTCAGTTCAAGTCTCCTTTCAACAGCTGAGCCAAAGCAAACTTCCATGCACCGTCACAAAATACATTATTTGTTTTATGTGTTTTATAGGATTCTTTCAACGTTAACAAATACTCTTCTACTGTATTTTTGATTCGCTTTTGGCAAAAAGAAAAGGAAACATCACATTAGACTTGTCCAGGCTCGTGTGTCATACACTTCCAATTGATTTTTCTTTCTATAATACACTCAAGGTTTTGTTATTTTGGTTTTTTGAAGAGAAACCTTGGTTAAAAAAAAGATGTTTCACAATATTTTTTTAATAAAATGGAAAATGTAGCCTCTTTATTTTGAAATGTTTGGACAGACAACCTTGAAGTCGAGTGTCTAACCCCCCTCACTTACTCCTTTGAAATCTGAGTCCACGTCAGAGTCTTCTAGACTCTCCTCCTGAGGGACGTTTCTCTTCTTCAGTAGATGTTCGTCCCGTTTGTTCTGACAAAAAAAAAATAGAGTTAGCAGACTCAAAACCACATTCAATCTTTCAGAATGTGTCTGTCTTTAGAACAGATTCATTAGAAATCTAAAATTGAATTTGCCGTCACCGATTTTTGAGGGTTACTGAACCTCAAGTGAGTAATCCCCCAACATAAAGCATTTCCCTGTGGAGCACATGTTCATTCATGGAGCTTTGAGGCATGTGAGTCAGCGGTAGGAGGAGATTCCCTTGCCCTACATTCCAGTGCATCATGCTGATGTGCGTCATTGATGAGTAATCAGGCAGTGCGGAGCTTCTTGCTGCACTGATCCAGATAAATGTCCCACAGCATCTGTAGTACTTTCACTGCTTTCTGTCTGTGGATCCATCTGACCAAACCCATTTCCCTTCATTCTGTTCAAAAGTAGAGTGATCTGACTTGGAAATTTTTCATTCCATCTTAAATTTAAAAAAAAAAAACCTCACTATTTTACAGCTATAAGAACTAAGTGTTAGTTTTCTCCTGTACATGACATGTTTATTATCCAAAAAGCAGGGGATTATTTTGAAGGAATTCTACTTGACCTCTTACCGTCATCAGATAAGAGTCTAGACTTTACACCACATGCATGCAGACACAAAACCAAAATGGAGAGGGATCAGAGTGGGAAGTTCAGCCTCTGACTGAAAGTTCAGACACCTGTAGTTTTCCTACGGCTTTATCAAACCAAGGAGAACTGACCTCAAACACACAGCTCTCAGATAATCCTTTAAAAACCAGCATTCAAACCAATAAATGTAACTTCATCTGATCTGACTGTTATCAGTAAATCCACACAAATATGCATCTGAAACATATGACTCTAAACCAACAGACTGACAGTTGTTTTCACTGTTTAGGCTTCTATTGACACTCTGTAAGAGGAATCCCATGAGGCTCTGGTCTGTAGAAAAAATATATTTCTATTAGAAAAAAAGATCTGTCTCATGATCATTTAGACGGCTTCTCAGACTGCTCATACCCAAACAAGAATCTTATTTATGTATTTTTACATACTATTCATTTATTAGCTACAAAATCTGGGAGGTTTTTTTTTAACTGAAAAGAAAAGAATCATTTTTGCAAAAGAATAAAGATGTGAGGACATTTTTGGTATTGGAAGAAAAAAAAAATGCATATTCATTTATCAAGCACTAAAAAATAAAATAACACTAAAAATAAAAATATTAGCGTTTAAGCCAATATCAAACGATATTGTAACGTTTGAGTATTCTGCTAATCTGTGATCACATCAAAAGAAATTCAACCTTGATGGAAAATCCAGCAGTTTAAATCCACAGCAGCAAATGCAAGTAAGAACATTTATTCAATACATACGTGTATATTTTCTATAGAAATTTGAAAGTGCTTACGATTAATATTGGAGTCTGCAAATCTTGTATTTTTAAATCAAATACTTTTATTCTGTTGAATTCATTAATTATTTAAATAACAAAAAAATTAACTTAGTTTTTTTTTTTTCTCAATATTTAGGTTTTCTTTAGAAAGAGAAAGACAAACATTGCAAATGTCCCCATGAGATTCAGGTATTTCATGAGAACAGTAATTTACCAAAATGTAATACAAATATTTTCTAAAAACCTAAATACCTCTTCCTTCATACCTTGAGAAAAGAACACGCCTCTTACCTTTCTTAACTCCACTGTCACCTCATTTCGATGTCTTCTCATGGTCTGAAAGGAACACAAAAACAGTTTTAATACATTTAACAGTTTCATGATTGTGTCATCGAGACAGCAAAGCTGGAATGACCTGAGACGATTTTGACTTCAATATATCCATATCCTTAAAATGCTAGAGAGGCAACATCCTAATAGAAGCTATTTCCTAACTAAATCCTTCATATCAAGACTAAAAGGAAGGATGACATTAATGTTTGTGTTACAACAGAAACTCTCCAAAAAACAAGCTTCAAAAGGAGCAGAGTGGGTTTGGTTTGGACAGAACTTGAACACTGATGATAGTCGATGATCTACAGTCTTTGCAATAGAAATAAAAAAAAAAATGGGGCATCCCAAAAGGTCCAGGACATTCTTCTCATATGAGACTGTTTTCAAGATGATGCTTTCCATGTAAAAGCAGATTCAGCACACATAATTCTGTAGCCACAATTGCCCTCGTGGATGGATTTGGGCAAAGCTGTATGGGGCCAGCAGGAAATTTGAAGATTGTTGATCGTTCGGTGAGCTTAATGGGCAAAAAAGTTTGTGTATATTTTTTTTTTCTATGGGCATGATGTTGGGATCAGGTTGTAGTGAACACTTTAACAGCAACTAAGTAAGGGTGAAGTAGGTGAGATCCAGGCACATCCTGCACACTGTGGAAGTTAATACTAATCCAAGTGTTGAGTGTGTGCAACTTGAGGGCAGCCTCACTGTTAGAAATGAGGAAATTAGACAATCAGAGAGTAGTTGTGTGTGGACATCCTACGGCCGTGCACTCAGCCAGTAAGGAGCCAGTACTTACACCTTACTAAAGACTAGTGTTGTGTAAGCTCGACCTCATCCCGCATACGTCATAATAACTCAATGAAACTTTTATTCTCCTAACAAATATTTCACGATAAACTTCCTCCATGCACAACAAAAATGGTATGTTCCATTTTCATGAAAGCCCTTAAGGTGGCCACACGACACACCTCCCTTTAAGATGTGGCTGCGCCTCTCTACAACCATCCATGGGACCGGATGACCCAAAAAGCTGCATCACCTAGAAGAGTCAAGCCCCGTAAAGATGCATGTGACTAAGGCACAATTTTCTGTTTTGCCCTCAAAAAAAAAAAAAACAAAGACAAAAATATTAATTTACTTTTTTTTTCATAAAAAAAGAAAAGTTACAAAAAAACAGCCAATAGTTAAAAACAGAAAAGTTGCAAAAAATTTTTTTTTAAAAATGCAAAGTTACCCAAAAGCCTGTTTGTCAGAATAGGCAGATTTTTTAAAAAGCTGTTATTTTAACAGAACAAATGATTGGCAGCTCTGGCCTTGATAAAATTTGCCACCTCAGTGTTTGCATGCTTGTTTACAGCCAAACGAATTCCTATCAGCAATGTGTGTAGATTCTCTAGGCTGACCTGCTGCTGCCTGCATTTCGCATTCTTTGCCTTTGACCACAAATAAAGCTTAGATGATTATGTTACTATTATGCTAAGTGAAAACTTCAGATTAAACTTGATTGAACAGAATTTGTTTTCCATCATATTTGAAATAATAAAGAGAACATTTCAACTCTTTGACACTCTTGCATCTTATTTTCAGTCATTATCACCCTAATGGACAAAGAGTAGAATTTACTGATACTGAAACTACAGTGATGGACAAGACCGTACAGAAAAGCTGGACTTAAAGTGGCCAAAAATGCATACAGTATTTTGATGCAAATTTACTGGATGTAAAAATATATCAAAACCCTCAAAAACGTATTTTGTTTAACCCCTCGATGTCTATTGATGCAAATATGCAACAAACCACCTTGGCTCTAAAATTACCCATAGCATTTATTTAAAAGTAAAAAAATAAGTGTTTAGATTTTTTTCTTTTTTGACAGCTGGAAATAAATTCAGGTGTTAAGCACAAGCTATCAAATATTAATTTTTAACAACTTATACATTTCACCTAATTTATTTCATATTTGTCTTATTTTCTATTGTAAAACAAGATGTTTGCATTCATTTGATCTAAATTGTTACAAGGTTGAGGAAAAAAGGACCTCTGGTCTACATCATTTTTTCAAATAAAGCTTTTTTTAGGTGATCGGAACCAACCTTTGGCATCAATTTAATATATGCGTGTAAATTCTTTGAGGCCTTGAAGCTTTGATCGCTTCAGCTGTTCATGAAGCTTCATTTACTCATCACCTCTTTTTCAACACAATCTTTCCCTTCGTCAGACCTTATAAGTCTCACTCATGTATATATTTTTGTGTTGCTGTTTTCCCTTATGACTCCATGTTTCACTATTTTCGCAAAAAAATCCCAAAATATTCTTAAGTCACATCTCAGGGATACATCCCTCCTTTCTGGAGGCTAGATTGAAACCCCTAAGATAAATTAACCAAATATATATAAATATTTTTTTTTTTCCCAAAAGCCTCTCTTCACAGAAAAGAGCCAGTTGTGTTAAATTGTGTCTGAGATTAAACTGATCTGTGGCCTGAAAAGGTTGAAAGCCACAGTCTTAGGATACAGACAGGAGCCCACAGGTATTATTTTCAGCAAAACAAAAATGATGCCACAAAATCCTACTGACAGCATCGAACAGGGCCCACACAGGTAAACCAAACAACAAGTAGTCCAAACGATCAAACTGCTTTAAGCTTTATCATGAAATGTGTTTGTGCGGCTGATGGGTTTACTGTTTATCCAAAACATGGAGATGTCCTAAGATCTTGTGACGGCTAAAAAGGTTCATATTGCCTTTTTAAATAGCCACTTATGTAATTTGGAACTGTTATAACTGAGAAGGCAGTGGAGAAGAGAGGGTCTCCCAACAAAAATACACGTGTTGACCTGAACTGACCACTCCTTTTAGTAAATGAAACCAACAGAACAAAGAAAACATAAATGAGAGTAACTGGAAATTTAATGATGAAATTGGATAAAATTATATAAATGACAGTTCTCTGTGGTGACAAACAAAAAGATTATTCGCAACATAAGAATAAAGGACTTTGTTTGGTTCCACATAAAAACAAATCTAATTCTACATTATCACAATACTTCTCCGCTCATTCTGTACTTCTATTAGTGGCAAGAATAAAGAAAAATTTCAGGATGGTTGATTTAAAAACAAACACGCTTTAGTGGATATGTCTACCTATTGCAGTTTGGCTCACCCACCAAAAACCCTGGTTCATGCTGGGGCTCTAAGAGGCCCGGTTCAGACATCCAAGATGCCTGAAATAGCATCAGGAATGCAGTTGGCAGCGTCTGTGTGTGTCATGGTAGCCATGTGCTCATCAGCCGGACCCAAGTTTCAAAACAACAACCTGTGTTGGTGTGTTCAATCTGGGCACTTAGGCGGTGATGCAGAAACTACAAACCCTCAGGTGGATTTGGAAGGGCCCTTTTTTTCAGACACACTTTTGTTTGGGGATTACCTCAGGATTAGACACAGATCACAATAACCCAGCACAAGTGTGTCATTGTTAATAAAAACCTTTGGCCTGGATTGTTTAAATAAACTCCTTGAATAAAGAATACATGTTTAAATTTTACTTTTTAATGCTATATTATTTTATGTTTTCTTGTCTAACCCAACAGTAGTCTACCCAGATTATGTGGTGTGATGCAAACACGAATTTAGAGTACTCCTTCTGGTAGTTTCACTTGTTATGATAATGAGGCAACAACAAGCTTTATTATAAAGTATAGGAACCCGTGAGGCCAAAAGACAACCGACTCTCAACCACTAAAAGCGACAGAATAAAATACTTGTGTGAAAATCTGATTACAGTCAATAATATATTAACATAACTGATAGTTAGCTTGAAAAAAATTACTTGAATAGTTATTACGTTTAGAATTTATTTGTCTAACTTTGCACACTTTGAAAATAAAAGCTTTCAAAAACAGTAATTAATGAATTGTTGATTTGGCTCGTGGTTTACCTGAAATACCTAAAAATGAATGCTAGCTTGACGTTAGCATGCTAACGCAAGGGGGGAGGTAAAATGTGACCTAGACAGGAAAGTGATTTCAGCATTTACGACTGTTACACAAGTTATGATGACCGAGTTCGCCGCAGGTACCACTGACGCAGATTAGGAGTGGTTCACCAGAATACGATAGATGTAGCGATGATGAAGCCGGGCAGGCCCAGCCCCGCCTGCTACCGGTGTCCATCAGCTAGCAAGCTAGCTGGCTAGTTAGCCGGCAGTGACAGCTTCGTCGCCTACCGTTAATCACACTGACTGTGTGAGAGATTGCTTTTCACAGCGGCTGGTGAATTTACAGGAAAAATAAAGACTGAGTTGACAAAATCACAGTCATTAGACAACAAAATGTTAATACACGACCTAAAATAGATTGACAGATTTTATTGCGAACTCTTCCTGATGGCTTACAGTAGCTTGCTAGCTGACTTGTAGGCAAACGGTTTCAGTAGGGGCCAGGGTACCAAACGAGGCCCGGTTATACCTGAAAATGATTCCCTTCGGGATATTTCAAATCACGGGATCGTCGGAACTCACCTCGACATCCCGCCCTTTGTTTTTGAAGCTTTTGATGCGGTGGTTCTCCAAGCCGGCGTTCTCTGCCATGGCTGTGCGGGCTTCAGTTAATACTCCCTTTTTGTGGATCTCCTCCGTCAAAGACTAGGCACGGCACCTCTTGTGATTGCTGCTGCTGCTGCCGTTGGCCCCACAGAGGAGGAGGGGAGGAGTGATCGTGGCGGCTCGCGGGGAGGTGGGAGGAGCCAAAGCCTGCCACCCTGCCTCTCACCCCTCCCACACCTGATGGGCTATCCCTGGTTTCCAAGGCTTCCAAGATGCAATACGGACACATTCACCCATACACACACACAAAAAAAAAATTAAATTAAATAATTGCAATAATTGACAAATACCCACTCCAGTGAAAATGATGTTTTTAAGATGTTCTTGTAGCATTTTCTGATGAAGAAATTAAAGCTTAAAATTGCATTTCAGCATATTTTTTTATTCAAATTGTTGTGAATCAGGAGAAGATGAAAAAAAAGCAGTTTAAAATCCATGTACGTCTTCATTTTCCTCAGCTAGCTTAAAACCGTACTCCTGGGTAGCTCCAATATTGCTCAGCATTTTTGTTGCACTGATAATGTAAAGTTAGAGGTGTGAGGAAGTGTAACCAACCTGGGGAGAGTGTAAAACAGATGGATGACGGGAAGTATGGGTGGGCTTACTCCACTCCATTGATCACGCCCACAACTCAGAGATGAATTTCTAACAAACTCCTGGCGCTCTGCAGAAACTATGTTGGAGAAAGCGACACAGGTTTGTTTGGTTTAAGATAAAAACAGCATAATCATAACGAAAAGAACAATTCGAAATGCTTTTACAATAGAACAAAAGATGATTTCTAATTAAGCAAAACCACTCCGATCATCGTTTGATCTTTGATCATCAGTATGAATGAATAATGGGTACGCGTTGTTAGCGCTTTGAGCATCTGGACAAACAAAAAAATCCAATCAAATTAATTTGAATGATTTTAGACAAAATTTGTGTTAATTGACTTTAGATGAACTAAATCCAAAAGAGGACCTGATTTGGTGAGGTGCAAACGTGTGAGGACCAACCATTTGGCCTGCATTCTTAATAATGTCACTATATTCTACTTTTAATTTCCTCCCCTAAAATAAATACATTTTTACCTTAATCCCTGACAATTTGTCAGGTTTTTTTGTACTGTTCCTTCTCATTTAACATATCTTTCCTGCTTCATGGTATGTGAAAAGGGAATTTAGCCAACCAATATCAAGGAATCATATGCATAGCTTTTAGAAAGTGCCAGGACCGTGTAATATTTACATCATGAAAGGAGCTGGTGGGCCGCATTTGGCCCACTGACCAGACTGTGGACATGCCTGACCAAAGCCAAATCTCAACTGAGTTCAATTCATGAGCATAGCCAAATCTTGTTCAATTCATAGTTTGTAAATTTGGCCCTGTTTGGCTCCGCCCTAAAATGTCACACAAATAAATGAAATAATGCCAACAAGAAACACCCCTACTAAGAGAACTGGAATCTTTAACAGTGTGCAATAAAATCTTATGTTTCTTCAGCAGGGGTGGACTTACCATTTGGCAAAGGTAGGCAATTGCCTGGCCCCCCACCACCTTGGTTGCCCTGGTGTTTAAAAAAACTTAACATCAATTTTTATCTAAGTGTGGCACAAAAAACAAATCACGTAAATGGCACGAGACTACTTATATGAAAGTGATATGCCCTTCCCCATTTCTGTTGAAGTAATGGAATATTCCAGCAGCAGCAAGTTAGTAAGCTGAGAAAGACTTCAAATAGAGAAAAACAAAACAAAAAAAAGGTTCAGGCTCAGTGGCCTTATGGTAGAGTGTCCGTCCAGAGACTTGGAAGGTTGTGAGTTCAAATTCTGGCCCAGTCATACCAAAGACTCCAAAATCAGGGCCTGATGCCTCCCCGCTTGACACTCAGCATTAAGGGGTTGGATTGGGGGGTTAAACCACCAAATGGTTCCCGAGCGTGGCTGTGTCTGCAGCTCACTGCTCCCTTAGGGGATGGGTCAAATGCAGAGAACAAATTTCACACACCTAGGTGTGCGACAACTGATGGGACTTTAACTTTAAATGTTTAAAAACATTTTTTCTGCAAGATTAAAATATCCATTAAAATGCCTATTTATATATTTTATGATATATTTAATTACTTCAGGGCCAGTGTGGGCTGGAAGAGACAATTTGAAATAAAAAATACTAATAAATATATACGAATAAATTATTAAATAAGTGTGTCATTAATTATTTAGAACTGGTAATCAATAAAGTCTCATTAAGAGTGTCAATATTTAATTCAATTTTAAAAGATTTAAGAAACATTCATTTATTTAATGAACGATTTCATGGTCCGGGTAGTTTAGAAAGCAAAAAAATACAATTTAAACACACAAACACAAGCCCTCTAATGTTCTTAAATTAATTAAATAAATTGTTAAATATGGAGAACTACTATTGGCGGACTGATAAAGTTTTTCTAGCTGTCTTCAAGTGAATGTATAGGAATGGAGCAGAGCAGGGAGCTTGAGGTCCACCAATTGCATTTTCAACATCACAAAAACTATTTTCGAACAGCATTTCACAACAATTTGAATAAAGAAATACTCAGAAATTATATTTTAAGCTTAAATATTTCCTCCATCATCAGAAAAACTCCACATGAACATGTTAAAGAAAACTTTTCATCGGACTGGGTCTTTAAAGCACAACAATAAGAATAAAAAGGTGAGCTCTTTAAACCCTCAGGTGTGAAAATGTTTGGGTTTTTTTGGTCAAATGATTCAGAAACAGTGCCTTCATACAAGTATTTATTAATAATTGAACGAGAACTGGATTTAAACAGGATCATCAGTAGTGCAAACAAAAAAAGAGAAGCAGTTTAAATATTTTCACCCTTCAGAAGCAGATATACACTGCCAATAAAACACAACAGGTTGACATTAATATATACGTTTCCAATCGGATAGTGTGATAAAATGCTGACAGATGAATAAAGCAACAGTTAACTGCCAGAACTGTGGATTAACAGGTAGTTTTTATACACATTTTAGCCATTAAAGGAATATTTGACTTTTTAAATGCTTTCCCTGTACTTTCAGAAGAAAGTATTGCTGGCGTCAATCTTACATTTCATCCCCGTGAACTAAAATACTAACAAGGCAGTAAAATGCAGGTGACCGTATTTGTATTAACATAGCCAGATAAACACACAACAAAAGCATATCAAAATGAGCTTTTTCCTTTGATATGGACCCAAAATAAATAAAGAAATAATAGTATGTTAATAAAGGGGTGATACAACATGAAAGTGACGCTGAATGATGAGAAGAAAACAGATTTTGATTGGCATCCACACACTGATGGATGAAAGCAGCAGCTGACGGTGAACAGTTTGGTTCCCCCTGAAACAAGGCCATCGTTTTACAGGTTTCTATCAGCACACTTCAAGCATCACTTCCTTAATGATTTACCAACAAAAACCCAGAGCAGCATATAACAACAGACACGGAGGTGAAATAAAAAGAAATGAAGAGATGCACAAGAGTCACACGAAACGATTGGTTGAAAGTCACTTTAGTGTCACAGAGGTCGCAGTGAAATTCAGAGGTGGACTTGAACACATGTAGAGGCCGAGGCGCTCCTTCAGAAGATTTGCTGCTCGAAGAGGATCTTCTCAAAGCCTTGAGGAGCTGTGTGGTAGAAGTCGCTAAACTGACAGTCTAAGATGGCGCTGTCGTCCACTGGAATGAGAGGCGGATAAAACACATCATTACACACCGTTTGGATCAACTCTCCTATTGGACACAATAGATTCTGAAGCCATAACAAGAAGCAACTTTCTTAGCTTCTTACAAAGCAACAACTTACATTTTGCTTTTTTTATCTATAGTTTTTTCTCAAAAAATAGAGTAAATATTTGGTTTATAATGAAATATTCTTTGAACGCAACACAAGACTCGAACAAATAAAATAAAATAAGAACAGAATCTTGTCCTAATGACATAATCAAATAGAAAAGTTGAAAATTTTTGTAAAAAAAAAAAAAAAAAAAATTGTACTCTAATTGCCTTAGATCACATTTTTTGAAAGATGTACGTAATGGATAGTTACTGTAATATAGGTATTAAAAACAATTATTTAATTTTTTTTAAAAAATTACAAGTAAAAAAGAAAAACCTATACTGCCCTCTAGTGGAAAAATATTCCTGCAATAATAAATCAACAAAGATGATTCACTTCTCCAGCCCTCAAAACAAATATAACAGGTTATTTTTCATATTTTCATGTTCTATACATTTTTTTATCTACATCTTTGATGAGCTATTTTGTTTATTAAATAACAAAAAGATTACAATTTACCTGAAGGTTTATAAAACATGTGACGGTAATTCAGGCTTTAACTTCATAAAAAGCAATTGTTCAACAATAAACCTTACCATAAACAACAGGGTAGACTGTGCCACGGATCCCTGACGCAGGACAATGCATATGCTTTCCATTCAGATATAAATTCATCTCCACGTGGTCATATGTGATGCCCTGAAGAACACAAATACACACATTATTGCACCAAACACCTGAGTTCAAGGCAACAGGATGTGTATGCACACAAACACATTCTGTGTTCTTCCTTTTTGTTGTTTCCTTTGTTTAGATAGATAAGTTGAGCTGTTAAGAATTAAATAAGTCTTGTATAAAAAATGCTTTAAGAATAGAAAGGTTTATAAATTGTTAATCAGCATAATTTATAAGTACAAATGTCATGAAATCAGAGTTTCAAAATTTGTCAGAAATATTTCCTAAAAGTGGAGACAAATCACAATTAGATATTACATAATGATTTACACTAGAAATACTTGGGATAAAACGCAACACGAGTATTTCAAAAATAATTTTACTTTAGTACAACTTAAAGAAATGAAATATATAACATATATAGAGAGAAAATTAAGATTAAAATTGTATTTGAGTATTTCTTTATTCAAATCATTGTGATTCAAGAGCAAATGGAAAGAATTTAGTTTGAAAAATATCGTATTTGTCCCATAAAAAATACGCAAGGCGAACCACAAGCTCCCTGCTTCCAGGTCCGGAGCAACTGGGAGGGGAAGGGGGCGGGGTTGCTCTACGCCAACTGTCCCGCAAACAACTCAGAGGTGAATTTTTAATGAACTCTAATGAAACTATGTCCCGAACAACAGAGGTTTTTCAATTTTAGATAAAAACAGCAAAATCGTAATTAAAAGACTACTGGGAACGCTATGAAATAGATAACATCAACATTATACTTCTTTTTAATTGCAACTGCAAATACTATGGGTTTTCTTTAGTCTGTTTTCTGCTCTGCTTTGAATTCCTTTTCACACACCGGAATTGTAAGTTAAATAAATTTCCTTAGTTTTTTACGATTTTTCAGATTAAGCTATGAACAGTTCATTAATTCAAACATGACAAGAACAATTTTTTGATTTTCTGCCTGAAAGACAAAGCAAAAAACGCTTAAGTCAAGGGTGTTTAAAGTCGGGCTCTGAGGGCCGACTTCCTGCTGGTTTTCCAGAAATCCTATCTCACCTGTTCCTGATTACTTACTTGGATCCGGTGTGTTTAGCCAATAAGAACCTTCAATTGCAGGTTTATTGGAAAACAGGTAGGACATCGGCCCTCGAGGTCTGGATTTGGACACCCGTGCTTTAGGTGTTGGTAGATTAAGACTGAACAGGAAGCGTGACACTTACTATGACATCACCTTCCTGGGGGAGGCTGTTTGCAGGCAGGCGATTTTTCTCTTCATTATTGTGATAGACAGACCCATCATGCCTCAGGACCAGGCTGTTTGTGTCTCTGCCCAAAGGCACTTGGTTGAGATTCACTTTCTGAGTGGCCACACCAATTCCCCACACACCTGAACATGCAAAATGCGACAATTTTACTATTTAAGTCACCCTTATTTAGAACATTTAAAGTGAAAAATTGAAGAGAAAAATACACAAACTAAACAATTTCATCAGTAAATTTAAAACACAGTAAAAGTGGAGCCCTACATGCTAAAAAACCCTATTTATAATATTAAGCAAACATAATCACTGACAATTAATAATTTCACCAAAAAAAAGTTTAATATATTAATATTAAAGTTTATAGTAATTTAGTGAATTTCCACAAAAAAGGTTCTAAAATATTTTTTTTAATTCAACTGGGAGGTTTAAAGAAAGTGAAAAGCAAGTATAAAGAAAACAGTGCTTACCTGTGGATTGGATTTTAAACTCAAAATAACTTTTGTTTTGGTGTAAGGGAGCATTAGCGAGGCAGCCTCCTGTGCCACATATTCTTCTGCCACTCTTTACAATGACGACATCAGTGCCTGCAAAACACATTTAGAAGTCAGTTTTCTAAGATGCCAAACTCATCAAAATATACAATAATACAAGTACGTATCTCCTCTACTAAAGTTTTACTTTTAAAATAATTTTAGGAGTTTTAAAAATTTTTTCAAACTAGTGCGCTGGCAGGTTGCCAGCAACCATAGCTCTGTGTTAGCTTACTTGTTTTTTTTGTTTTTATTCTCTTATTGTTAATCTGTTTTTGACAGAATTTTTTTTTCTTTTTCTTTTACACACATGTAATGGATGCAGTGACATGTCCACTACTCACTGTTGGACTATTTTCAACCACTTGTGGGTCTGAAAGGTCTGGGCTGGGAGTGCATTGTTGACATGATCAGCTGTTGTCGCTTGGCAACAACAAAATGCTACCAGAGAAGCAACCAGAGATCGCAGGAGAGGCTGAGGAGACTGAGGTCCTTCAGTATTTGAAGGACTCTTTCAGAGGGTTTTTTATGGTTGCATTGTTCCATCTACCCTCTTCTACGGAGTCAGCTGCTGGGGGAGGGGGAGTATGTTACAGGAACTTGAATCCATCATGGACAACCCTCCTCATCTTCATCATCATCGTCCTCCTCTGCATGAGAACGTGGCTGCATACACCTCACTGCAGGAAGGAGCGCTTTCACAGATCTTTATTCCTATTTCAATGCCTCAGACACTGGACAAAAGTTATTCTACAAGTTATTCATTTTTGAGTTTCATATTATTTAACTGCTGTTTTTAATGGAGCTACAGTACAGTACTTTCCTGTTTGTGAGATCAATCCCCAAAAAAACCAAACCGATTTACTGAAGTACTAATGGCAAAAAATGGTGTCCACAGAATTATTCATGAAGTTTAAATATTTTTTCTAGTTGACAAAAGGCTTTTGTTGTCAGTTCTTTGAGTAGTACTTTTTTTAAACTGAGTTTGTTTTTAATTGACTTTAAAATATTATAAAATAGGTTAAAATTCTAGGAAACATAAAACTAGCAAAGCCATAAGCTTCTGCTTGAGCTAAATGTTTTGGTCCAGAAGGGGGTGAAATAACTGACGCTAAACCAGAGATTTTATGTGGGGAAAAAAAGGCAGAATTTAGAAGATATTAAGAATTTATTTAGTGCAGCGGTCTGCAACCTGAAGCACTGCAGCCACACGTGCCTTTTACCTCTCCATTACGGCTCGCAGTTTAAAGAAAAAGTGTTTTTAATTTTAAAAAGTAACACATTTTTGGGACGATGAAGTACATCAAGCAAAACCAAGCAATGAGATAAGTCAAACTTCACTATCTCATTCCCAAAAACTTAAGGACAGAGCGTATCACTCCACCAGACTCCTGTCAACTGCTGTACTCTGCTCCAACAATCCATCATCTGGTGCTGCTTCATAGTTAACTAAAGTTGTACTAAAACACTTAGACTAACTACTGAAATAGTCGACAACTAATTTTGTCTTTGACACACATGCACAATAGTTCTAACCCGGGTCAGAAAGTGATGTCACAGGAAGTTCTAGGAAGGCTCAGGGACCATAACAATGCGCCAACGGTGCTTGAAAGTGTGAGAAGCATAAATAAATAAATAAATAAAAGAAAAACGCATGCAGTGCAATATATGCAAAGAAAAACTTCCACAGCAGAACTACGCCGATGCATGAGCACCTAAAAAGGAAGCGTGTTGTGACAGAGTATGATAACGCTGATGAGGGATTGGCGTCTAGGTAAGCTATGCTAACATTGGTGCAAACAGAAGGCAAAAAAAAAAAAGATGATCCTCTAAACTGGTGGAGTAAAAATGAGGGATGTTTCCCCACAATATTGAGGCTAGCTAAATGTTTCTATGCGTTCCTGCATCCTCTACCCCATCGGAGTGAAAGGTCTCCGCTGAAGTGAACATCTCTCAAAAGAGATAAAATCTGTCTGCAAGACATGTAGAAATGCTAACTTTCCTGCATCAGGCATGAACCTTGCACAGTTTGGAATTATATCCAGTCAGAGTGTGGTGAAGTTGAATACAGATGTGAACGCTCAGAACCACAAAATGCACTTTAGATTTATTTGAATCAGTGAGACCCAAACTTTGTCTTTTGTGAAAAGGAGTTCCTTTGTCTCAGATGCCGACCTCATTTGATTTAAGTCTTGTTTTAATGCCAGAAACAAATGAAGGAATGACACAACAGGATTTATTAAAGGTTTAATAAACTATTGTCTTTATCTGCAGTTGATTTAAAACTAATGATGGTTAAGATGTGTATTTTACATCCAGTTTATGCATAACCAATTAGTTGATTAATTGAAAAAAATACCGGTAATCTGATTAGTCCACTACCGAAATAAATGTTTGTGGCAGCCCTAACTTACATTTTTGAATGTTGTGTACCACAGACGATCAATTTGAAGTCAGTGAGCATGACCAAAAGATGATGATTAAAGGTGGAATTCAAGGTCCAAAAATCTGGTAAGGATCACTTTATTAGCTCTGAGTTCATTTGTGTTAGATTTTTTAAATTAGGCTGAAATTCAGAGAAAAAAAAAAAAATCAAAAATAAATTGTGTGTGTTTTAAATCACTGCTGACATTACACTACCAACTACTGTAATTCTCTGCATTGAAAAGGCCTTATATTGTCTTTTATTTTGAAAAGAACTCAAGCAAACCTCTGTCAAAAGTTATAAAGTAATTATTATTTAGGGAAATACATTCATCCTCTTTATTTTTAATCACAACTTCATTTATATTCATTACAATGAAAATAAAATAAATGCCAAAGGGTGTCTTTGCTAAATAGGTAAAATGAGACTTTTTGGCTTCAAAATGGTTGGTTGTCAATGAGGAATTAACCCCAATGGCTCTACAAGTGTTTATGGTCTCAGACTTCTGATTTAGACACTTATGTAAACTTTAATTATAAAAATACAGACTTTAAGTTAGTTCTGTAACCAGAGAAAAGCAGTTAACCTCAAAGCTAGCATAACTCAGCTAGTTAGCTGTTTCCACGGCAGACGCGGCTAAGCTAACACTGTTAGCACTGTATACATCAACAAAATGCACATCAAGCATCGCGAGACACGCTTACCCATGTGATGAGTGTCCAACTGAACCGTGGGCATCTCTTTGAGGGGAATATGCCCCGACCCTCCTTCTCCGCAGCATCCAAAACAACAAGTAAACATCGAAGCCATTCTGGACCCGAGCTCAGCTTCCGGGAGGAAACACGTCACTTCCCCACCAACCAATGATCGCTGTCGTAGGGGAGGCAACAGCGACACCACGCGGACGGACACCGGAACAACCAAAGCCTCTGCTACTGTTTCTGCATCCAATCACAGCGGGTACGAGAGGCAGTTGCTCCTGATGGCATGGAAACAAGGGAAGAAAATCAAGGTCAATGTTTTTGTACGTCACTGAAACATTGGGGTGTCGATGTTACATAACCTCGAATAGCCAAAAAGTGAATTATAACCCACTTATTTCATTAATTGCAAACTTTTACGCACAAAAGATGTGTCAGAGTTTGTCAAAATACCATTTTATTAAAATATTTTTCCCCACAAAGTGTGTTTGTTTACATACAGTCCCTTGGTGGAGTTTACACTGACATGAATGGTTTTAGTTTATGATAATAAGGACTCACGCTTGTTTATTGTCAGTTAATTCACTTAAAAAACACACACAACACTTATAAGAAGTAGTCAGCACTAGAACATGTGATGTCAGGCGACTCTAAAAGCCAGTTGACAGTTTTTCACGCTGTAGTGTTTTGCATAGCAACAGCCCCTCCCCCATCCCATGGTTAGGGATCCTCTGAAAATTACGCGCGATGAAAAAAACGTAAATACCGTGTTTCTTTCAAACACGCCCTCGAAAAAATTTTTAACTGTGCATTGATGTGTGTATTATAACTCTCGCTATTTATGGTGTATATTACATACGAGTAAATTTGAAGAAAGACAGGTGGCCTAATTTTCTGGGAATGGCTGAAATAGTTAACAGCAAACCCGGAAAAGGCAAAGTCTGCACAGCAACAAGCGCCATGATTGCGTTGCGCTGAGCGCCTCAGCAGCTGGTGAGTGAATCTCCTGGTCCAGTAGTTGCATGTTACTATGCGCTTGCTAAATCTGTCACAGCCTGCCTTCGGTACCTTGCCAACAGGACCAGCGCGCACGCGAATCCTGCTGTCGATAACTTGTCGCATTTGATTCGTGTAGGAGAGGTTGGAGATGTGAGCCTCACCCCCTCCGTTATGCGAGTGATCCAAGAAAGACAGAAGATTGCTGTTTGTGCGTTTACAAGTTATTGATATTTTAAAACTTTTACGCACAAGAACGTCTTTTTAAAGCGAGGATGTGGTCCAGCGGTGAACGCGTGACTGGAGCTGCTGGCAGCGCTCGCGCCGTCTTTTTACGCGGGCACGGTCTTCAGTTTCACTTTCGGGATGGGAGCTCTCGGGGCACATCTGGAACATGACAACAAATCTGTATCCTTTGGCGAATTTGTAGAGTTTTCATGTGATTTGTTTGCTTGAGGATGGCATCCATGTAAATGGGGGTGCGTATCAGCCCTCTAATTCATTGAGATCAAAGTTCTTGTTTCATAATTTGACGCACCGTTTTGGATGTGTTTGCAGGGAGCCATGGAGGGGCTGGAAGAGGAGCTTACATGCCCGATCTGCTGCAGTCTGTTCGAGGACCCGCGGGTGCTGCTCTGCTCCCACAGCTTCTGCAAGAAGTGCTTGGAGGCTCTGGTGGAAGGGAGCCGCGGCGTAGTGTTCAGAAATCCCCTCAAATGCCCAACATGCCGCAAAGAGACCCCTCACAACGGCGCAAACTCCCTGCAGATCAACTACTCCCTCCGGGGAATAGTTGAGAAGTACAGCAAGTTAAAGGTGATGCCCAAAACGTCCATTTGCAAGCAGCATTGCGGCCACCCTCTCAACATCTTTTGCGCAACCGACTCGAAGCTCATTTGCGGGATTTGCGCAACATCGAGTGACCACAGTGGGCACAAATTCAGCTCCCTGGAGGATGCGTATGAGCAGGAGAAGGGGGCGTTTGAGGAGATGCTCCGCGGGGCGGAGAGCTGGCAGAGCGCAGACATCCTCTCCTGCCTGCAATCCCTCCAAACCAATAAGAAGAAGGCGCTCCAATCTGTCACCGCGGACGCGGGAAAGGTGGCGGAGTACTTCGACAAACTCATCAGCACCCTGGAATGCAAAAAGAGCGAGATGCTGTCCGATTTCGAAACGCTGAAGCTGGTGGTGATGCAGGCGTACGACCCGCAGATCGACCGGCTCAGCGCGGCGCTGGAGGAGCAGAGCCGCGCGCTCGCCATGGCGGAGTCCTTCAAGAGCGTCACGGAGCCGCTCTGCTTCCTGCAGCAGATGCAGGAGTTCCGAGAAAAGCTCGAAGTCCTCAAACAGACGCCTCTGCCCTCCCGGAAAGATATCAACATCGACCCCTGTGTCCGAAATTTCGATGTGAAAAAGTGGGATTCCCTCAGGCTGAGTGAAGTCGACAAGATTTCTGTCCCTCACGAGAGTGGCTCCTACCGCACCGGGGGGTCACGGATGCCAGGAGCCAGGCGGATCGTTTTCTTCCTGACTCTCTTGCTGCTGCTGCCACTAATCCTGCAGCCTCTGATGCCTCGCAGTTTTGGGGCAGACGTGGCCTCGACGTTTGATCCCTTCACGAAGGCGCTGGTCTCTCAAACTTCCGCGTTTATGCAGAAAATGACTGATCTGTGCAAACGTTTCATGGATGCAGACCAGGAGTTCATCTACTGGCCAACCTTTTGGCAACTGTAAGTTGTCATGTAGACTCTGACACCCCACTAAAAAAATCTCACGAGATCTGTGAGATGCGTAAAGCAGATTTTGAAACACTTGTTTATTTGATTTTTTACTCCGCCTCAAGCAATCACACTAAATCGGTGTTCTTAGGGTGTGCAATCTGTTCATTTTTTGATTACACTAAAGTTTCTTTTTGTCAAAAATGAGCTTGACAAATAAACTCAAACTGAGTCCCTTTATATGACTGTTTTCATTCAGGGCTGGAGCGCTGATGCGCAGCCAGAGGAGCACAGTGCGATCGATGGCTCCCCCCTTTGAGTGCGTGTGAACCAGTGATGCTGCAACCTCCTCAAGGTTACAGGAGTTATGTAACCAGGCCTGCTGAAATATTCAGACTCAGATACTGCACGTTGCGCACATTTCCTCTTGAGTCCAGCGAGCCTCATCGTGTACAACCATGCGGTTTGTGCGAATATATCAATTTTTGCCCTACTTTTAGATCTTTATTATATATATCTAAAGCAGTAAGCTTTAGAAATATTTACCTTTTAGAGTTAGGATGCTGTCACTGAGAGGGGGTGGGGACAAAAATGTCAAAATCGTAAGACAAAGTAAATCCGTGATGTCAGAACCGACTATAATTCAGGATGCGGCCGCGTCATGACGCGCCAGTACATATATAGCCCTCTGTTACCAGGGAAATATAGGATGAGACGGAGAAGGCCAACCTAAACGTTCAAGCTGTCACGCATACATGAATGCATCCCGCATGAATGCATTATCAGTATTTGAAAGTTCAAAACGCAACAAAATCTTACAAAATGACACAATTACGCACCAAATTCTTAGAAAACGGGGCACAATTACGCACCGAAATCTTTCAAAAAAGACACATTTACGCACCAAAATCTTAAAAAAGAAGCAGGACATATTTGTGTCACAAAACCTTAAAAAAGAGAGACATTTTTACGCACCAAAATCTTTAAAAACAGGAACTATTTACGCACTGACATCTTAAAAAATCAGGACACATTTACGCAGTGAAACCTTAAAGAACAAGACACTTAAAAACCTAAAAATCAGGAAACATATAGTGAAACCTTAAAAATAAGACACTTTAAAGCACCAAAATCCTAAAAAAATAGGACGAATTTAAGCACTGGAATCTCAATAAGCAGGACACTTTTACGCACCGAAATGTTTAAATAAAGAACACATTTACTCACCAAATCTTAAAAATCAGGACACTTTTACGCACCAAAATCTTTAAAAACAGGACAGTTACGCACTGAAATCACAGTGCGTCAATTCAGTTTTTTAAATCATACATGGGCCTAAAAATTACCAAATATTCGAATCGTCTTTTTTCAAACAATGTCACTATGTAAAGGAAAAAAAATATTTTGATAGTGTCTGAATATCCGTCACTGATTATGAAATGCACCAATATACTATGGAGAGGAAAAAACGGACCCACTTCAACAAAACACTGACACCGTTTTGAGACTCACTGCGTTAAATCGTCAAAAATGCAAGCAGAAAATCCTAAAATGACGTTATTATTCACAAAAATTCGCATTAAAATGTGATATTAATGTAAAAAAATCAATTAATATAAGAACTCCCGCTCTGAGAGAAATTGAATTAAAAAAAATATTTAACTATTTCTACGTGAAGCGCATCGATTTAATGTTAAATAGGGAGACGCACGAGTTAAGAAAACGTTCATTGTATTTATTTCGTTAATATAAATGCCAATAAGTATTAAAACCAGCGTGGAATCTAAACAGCCTCTTCAGATCAGTTTTTTTAAAATCAGAATCGCCTAAATTTAATTAGATTTTAGCTTTTAAATGCGCAATCTTTGATGTCACCGTCTCTTCGTTTATTTTATCCAAGCCAAAAAATGACGTACCACTAATCATTTAAATGAAACAAAGTAAAAACGATTGATTTTTTTTTCAACTGAAAAAGAATAATTCTAGGCCCAGATTTCAAAATAAAACGAATGGCCTGCCAGTGGAAAAATGAGAAAAGCAAATGTTATAAATGAAAAATCGCGCTATTTTTCAAGAAAAACGTTTTGAGACGGAGCTGATTAATCTGGAATCGTCACGTTAGATTGCTTTTACTGAATTCTTATGTAATAAAAAAAAAACAAATATGGTTTCTAACCAAGTAAAAAATAAAATAAAAAAAAGGTTTATTTTTTTCATTTTACAATATTTAATTCAACCTCGTTAAAAAGGATCAGCGCTTTAGACACGACGCATGTGTGGAGACGAACAGAAAATACTAATCAAAAAATGAACTTTAAAAAATGTGTAATTATTTAAAAATATGTTATAAAGTAAAAATAAAAGTGTTTAAGCCCGTATCAATGACTGATCCTCCTGAAAGTGCGCACGCAGAGCCGGGCTCTGTCCACAGCCTCGCCCGGGCTGCAGGCCCGCCGCTCCCGCAGCGCTGCGTGGCGCAGAGGCTGCGCTGCGGGCAGGCCGGGATGCGCGCTCGTTCCTCCGGAGGCGCAGCGCCGAAAACCTGGATCATTTGAAATACTAAAATTTAGGCGTTTTTTCACATGTTAAAATCAGATTAAAAAAACATTCTGAACACAAATGATGAGAAAAAAGTTGAAACTTTTATTGAAAAAAAAAAAAAAGTACATTTATTACAGAAAACGGTCCTGATGATACAGAGAGAATGAAAAGAAGCTGAAGCACACAGACAGGATGGGAGTAAACATGGGGGCTGTAGCATCACTAAGTCGGCTGTGATGGTGAATGGTCAGCTTTGCTTCAGCAGCACGATCAATACTGGAGACTTCAGTTTGTTGACCTCCAATATTTACGTGCTGCTATAGTAAAGCGACCAGGCAATGTGACTCACAAATATCCTTTCATCATCATCATCATCGAGAATAATGTGAGGTTCAGGAGAAGTGGAATAAGTTCTGTTGTGTTGCATAATCGGGCATTACTGCGGCAGCACAGCATGGCCTGCATCTCACAATAACCCACAAACCATTCCGTGCTGCTACAGCATCACCAGAACTCCAGCTGTACCGCCGCGTTTCCCTCTTCATCATCATCTGCTTTTCTTCCTTTGAATGTGTATTTACAGACGCCACTTATCAATATGTATCTGTACAAACAGTGAGATGACCATTGAGAGCGTCCATCCTCTCCCGATCGAAGCTAGGAGCTCCTCCATCTGCAAAACAGAAAGGAAAGGAAGTTTAATGCAAATGCATCCAGTCCTCAAAAACAAACAAACGAAAAAATAACACCAATCTCTAAAGTCTAAACAGTAGCACAGATCCCTCCCACCAGTTTAAGTTTGGGAATTAGTGTTGAAACCGGATCATATTCCTCAAGATTACCTGACGGAGTGAGCATTTGTAAAAAACTAAACTGCTGAATTCACCACCTGTAAGGAGCGCCAAACAAAAATCTGATCTTAATTTTCTTGCAGGGACCAGCTATAAATGTAGCTGCTCATAAATTCTACAAGTGACAGGTTGATGTCACATCTTTATCGTAATTGTGACGGTTGTGATGTGGAGTCTGCTATCAGCTGGAACTGGAATAACTCTCCCAGCTGTTGTGGTTTATTCCAAAGCCACTTTAAGCTGAATAGAAGTCACACTAGTGCCAAGTCTGAGAAGACATTTGAAAATGCTGAAGAGTTTCAAAGCAAAAGACCAAAGAGAGTGGCTTCACGCATGTTCCATTTCAATGCAGGTTCAGGTTTTGTGTGATTAACCAGCTTTTTAATAATAAAATAAAAATAAAAAAAAGTCCATAAAGTTATAGCCTAACACAAATGAGCAATCTGAGATAAAACTGGGGTCTCTCAGTTACCATTTACACCCAGTATTAATAGACCCACCATGACCACTATGCATCAAAACTCCCCATTAAATGGAGCACAGCTGTTAAAGTGATTTCTTGCTTAATGTTGCTCTATATACAAGTCATCTTTTAACATACTTATTCAAGTTATTTAAGTGAATATTTAACAAAAATGATATTTAAAAAAAAAAGTAAAATTTGACACAATCTGAGAAAAAAGCTGCCGACAGTTACGAATCACTTTGTGAAATTATTGACAATAGTTGTTTATAAAACGTTCACACCATTAGTAATCTGATAGCTGATTTTGGAAAGCTTTACTCTTTGAAGATGTATATAGAGGTGTTAAAAAAAAAAAAAAAAAGAGGTCTTTCCGTTTACAGTGACGGATATTCAGGTAGTTCTCCTTGCTGAAAGCAAAGTGTAAAATAAGCGGCTTTGTTCCACACAAACCAGGATGATGTGCACACTAGAGATGCCGCAATTCTCAGTTTAAAACCTAATCTTGTGTTTACACCATTGAACCAAATCACAGGGACAGTGAGCCGCTGCGTCCCCACAGTATGTCTACGTTGAAACTGTCACGGCTATTGAGTTAAATTTAATATTTATTGTTTTATCACAATATGTCATGGTTAGTATAAGCCAACTAAAAGTTATAATTTGCTTATTAGCAAAACTAAACTTTTTTTCCCCCCTGAATTTGATTTTTTAATGTGCAAATCCGATATCGAACTGAAACAAAACTGTGACCCAAAAATTAAGGTTTGAACGGAATTGTGGGGAAAGGGAATTGTTGCATCTCCAGTGCACACACGGTGACGTACTGAAATAGTGCCTTCAAAAGTATTGTATTATGGGCTAAAAGGCAAAAAAAAATAGAACATTTTAAGAATCTAAAGTAAAGTAATTCAAAGCAACTCATAGGAGCTCTCAACATATTTGAATCTGTTCTGTAGTGATCGAGGCGAGACGATAATCCTCAACTAAATTAGGAATGCCGTGTCACATCTGATGGACTATGGGAAAAGATTCTAAATAACAACCACAGGATTTTATAAAAGAGCTAGAACACCAATCTTTTTTTTACTTTTGCAGTTTCCTCAAACATCTTTAATCTTAAGGAACTGGATGTA
Source organism: Oryzias javanicus (assembly GCA_003999625.1). NCBI lineage: Eukaryota > Metazoa > Chordata > Actinopteri > Beloniformes > Adrianichthyidae > Oryzias > Oryzias javanicus. Next base: position 20,913,241 of record CM012457.1, read on the forward strand.
ACAATTGCACTGCCACTAGAGGTCTCAATGGACCTATAATTATGGCCGTAGACTGAAATGGACCTGAAAGCCAGAATCTAATAATATATCAAACACACTTCCCCTCCAACAAGCCCTGATAAGTCATGCAGTTCTTTATTTTTCAAATCTTTCTCACACACCAGCTCTGTCATGGCTAACAATATGGTTTATTTTACTCAAAATAATCTACATTTTTTTAGATTAGTCATTTTTTGTTAATACCAAAATGAAACCACTTGAACGAAACAAAACTCAACAGTAACAGAAAGCCATTCACACAAACACACAACATCTTGTCCTTTGCTACTGTCTGACACGAATCAGAATAACCGGTTACACAAATAAATATTTACAAAATGCAAAAAGAACGTAACAGGATCAGGGAAAGGTGTCATTTTAATCTGAAAAATACATTTATGCAAAAAACTAGTGACAAAAATGATAAAAATGCTGTCATAAATGTTATGCCGCAAGAAAATTTTGTTTGTGTCGGTTTTACAAAATACACAAATTTTTTAAAAAAAATATTAAAAAACAAAAAAAATATTTATTTAAAAAAGATAAATAAGATTACTTTTTAAATCAATCCATTTTATGCTTTATTAAACATATATCTGCAGATGAAATTTGTCGGGTTAGAGTAAACAGTAGAAAAGTCCTCTGTGAGCACATCTCACAGAAAACACAGAAACACCAGCAATCTATGATGCTTTAGAATTTATAAAAAATATGCTAATAAACGTGTTTAATGTAAGAATGACCTCACAAAAAAACAACAACAAAAATAACTTGATCAAAAATATTTTTTTGTCTCCCCGGAAAACAATAGCAGGTAGACTGCATCATTACCTTCAATTCATTAATCCATTACAAGTCAAGTTGAAAACTGTTGACATGTGGGGTTCTAACCTCTCCCTCTTTCTTTCCTTCTCTTTTAAGGAAGCATGTCCAGACATGCCACCTTCTCCACGCAGGCTTTTTAACCCGTTCCTGACACTTGCTCTGCATAAAATGACCTCAAAGAGTCACCTGACCTTGAGGTTGAAAGGTCAAGTAACCTCTTACATCCTGCCGAGTTCAGGGACGTGGACATGACAGCCCATCGCCTCCCCAGATCAAGCTGTCCAGGCTTCTGTGTTTTACACACATTGTACTTGTGTTGCACTAACAAAGGACACATCTCTTTTGACATCAGTCACACTTTGAAAGAAATTTTTTTTTAAATATATATATATATAAAAAAAAGAAAATAATTTATAAGTGTTTAAAGATTAGTGTTAAAAAATATAAGCGGATATTTTCAGACAAATTCCAAATTCAACTCGTCAAGTACACACTGCTAAGTGTAATGGTTTAAACATTTATATAAATAAATATTTATTCTACAAGTGGAAGAACATTTTTATGCTTTTCCTCATATTTCTACATGAAACTCAAACTGGTAATAATGCAAAAAAAAAATTGTTTCTTTGAGTATGCATTTCTGAGTGTGTTTCAAGTGTGTATGTGTGTGTGAGTGAGTGTGTGAGGGATGATGTTGGCATGTACAAGCAGTCCAACTGATGTTAACTGTACGGGGATGCTACCAAAGTGGAACATCAGAACAAAACACAGGTGCCCTGACGGCATGTGTTAATCCAAGAGAAGCGTGTTACATTTGCGCACCCTGTTAAGCATGCAGCATGGAACAGGCAGGACTTCACAGATTCCCTGGGAGATGCAGCCAAACTTTTGTCAGATGAACTGAGATACATCTGAAAAGGCTGAAGATAGAAACCCAAATGTGCGGACGAGCTACAAGTAAGTTCACACAAACGCACACAATGGCTTTTCCATAAAGGTCAAACACCAAAACACTTCAGGATCATCAGACGCACCATGAAATTTCAATTAAACTGAAAAATAGCCACTACCTAAAGAGGATTTGAAAAAAAATATATAACTAATTTGACAAAATACATATTTTAATTTTATTACTATATGCATATCTAAAAACTAACACGGACATGGTTTGGTATGTTTATTGTTAATGATCTGAGGAAAAAAAAAAAAATCCCATTCTAGGGAATCCTAAAGGCTCAACCATGTTTGTTACCTCAAACACTCATGTGGTGTAATCTAAAATTTGCATCCAAAAACAATCAAATATTGTGCCCAACTCAACAATAGTGTACTTTCAGGCAAAAATACTCCCTCCACCACATCATTTTTAGTCTACTCTACCTCAGTCAAACAGAAGTTCCCCAAAGCTAGTTTATACAAAAAACCAAAACAACAATAATAATAAAAATACATATTTGAAATTTTTTAAAAATATTTTCAAATATTGAATGCATGTTGGAGGATGTTGTAAATGCCCGTTTACTTGCATAAAGGAAAAAAGAGGAAGCAGGTAAAAAAAATTGAGAATTGGAACACAAGTATATACACTTGTGCATCAGTTACTGGAAGCCACAGACTAAAATTTATTTTTGTAACAATTGCAACTTAAATTCCTCATTCAGCCAATCCAGCGTGTTTAAGATAAAAGACTATGACAATGTAAAATACCAATAAAGATGCAGTATATTTTCTACAACACAATTTACTCAGTTTTCATAATGTCACACACACACTCACACACACGAAACTCACGACTGAATTTTTAAAAATGACTAACCTTTTTAAAAATAATTATAATAATGATACATGATAATTACACATTGATAGTATTTGCTTTTACATTTATTTTCAGACAATCATTTATCAGTGTAATGAAATTGTTAATATGAGTAGTAAGAAGTAGAACAATGACTCAACACACTGATGTTACGTCTGGAAATGAACCAATTTATTTTGGAAGGCCATATTGACTAAAAAAAAAAAACAACAAAATGTCATTTCCTATTTTTTTGTGCCTGTCTGAATAAATAATTAAATAAATTAAAAAAAAGTTAAATTTGTAGGTCACAAACTAAACTTCGCTGAAACCCAATGCCAACAACACATAAAGATAGTTAAAAAAATATTTACTTAAAAAAAATTTACAATAAAAATCTAAATGAATGTAGAGAAGAGAAATCGTGTTGCATGTGGGGCATCTAACTGTCAGGAAGCACTCCTTAAAATGTAATTTATGAAGGATGTGCATCAGCACACGAGCCAACATGTAGTTACACATGCTACAACCTTCAATTATTTACTGTATAACCTCAGTCACCTGTTACCATCAGAAGTCAATTAGTATCAACACACACGTATTAAAAGGACTAAAGAAAAAGCAGAACAAATGCTGTGAAGAAGCATGAAAGGACCTGGCACTCTCATTTGCTGCACGGCTGCCATTACTGAAATTACCCTAAACTAACTTCAGGGTAAGACCCATCATGCAAAACAAACAGACTTTTTTTCCCCCCGCCCCTAAGATAACATCTAAATCTGAGGCTTAACGGACCACTATCCAAATGATTGCAGAACTTGAATAATGTGTACAGGGAAGCTAACTGATTATTTAACAGCTTCTGTTTAATGCTGCACGGACAGCAAACTGACTCACAGTGTAACACCTGGAAAACAACCGGCAAAAACTCACGAAAACCTGTTTCTATCACAGCAAATTTGAATACTATGGTTTGTGCTGAGTGGTGCAAAAAGGAGGAAGAGATGGGCGGAGGGGGGGGTGGAGGGGTTCTCTGCAGTCTGGCTACAACACATGTAAGCAAGTACATGAAGAGAGGCACAGTTTCACCAGGAAATGGGGGTGGGAGCCCATTTTGCCAGAGGGGTCTGAGAAGACAGAATGATGAGTCACAGAATGTCATGTGGACAACCTAAAACAGCACTATGACGAGACACCAAGGTAAATAATCAAGAACAGAGGCGGGACATGAACCTGTAGCTCTTACAGTACACTACGAGGAAGACACTGCATGCAATAAAAATCTTTTTAAAAATCCACAAAAATTTAATTTATGTTTTTAATCATAAAAAAGTTAAATAAAACTAATAATATAATTAACTTAAATAAATTGCAGTTATTTAGGCTTAGATACACATTACAGGACTTGGTCAGACATCAAAGAACAAGTATGGAAACTACTTTTAACGAGTGCTGCTGGTTTAACACATCTACTAACTTTATTTTCCAAATTAGAAGCAAAACCAAAGCATCCCGCAACTTCTATTTAAAATTAAATTTAAAAGAACACTACTACAGACTAAAGCATGTTGCAATCAAAATAAAACTATATTTTCAGAAAATCCTCATATATTTTACTTATTTTTTATTTTTATGATTATGAGAAAATTTAATATAAATATAGAAAAATGTGTCATTTTTTTATTTGATGATAAATTGCTACATATTAAACTTCAGTATTCAGACTTCATGAAAAAAAGTTGACTTAGCTGACTGACACACGATGTTCTTTTGAGATTTAGCTCAGAAAAGTTAAATAAAGCTAATTAGCTCACATATATCAAACACACCGAGTAGCTATCACATTGAAAGAGATACAATAGTGTAACCATGGCACTGGTGTGCACCACATTACCAAAATGAACTAATTTTAAACACACCCCACACTATTTATTTCACTACAAATCTAAAATTATGATTATTAGTAAACAACTAAATTAGGAAAAAAAAATTAACAAGTGAACAACAATCACATGTGAAGCAGAGCAAGAAAATGTGACTCTTGAAGTAAAATGGAAGCCTGATGCAAGTTTATCTTGATCATACACTTTACACCAACCCTGTTTTTTCCACCCATAAGCAAATAATCACATGCTTGACACATTTCACGGTTCAAATATAATAATATAAGATCTACCCACAAGTTTACTTGTCAGAACCACTGGATATAATTGTACTGTAATCTCCCACTTTTGTTTAATACTACTTTTGCTATTTGTCTGTAAAAGGTCTTTTCATCACGTCACAGTAAGTTATTTCTTACTCAGCTGAACGCCCGCAAAGATAAAAATAATATTACTAGATGAGCTGGACGGTTTCACAATGAATGTTGTCCCATATAGGTTACAGTTTTGCATTAGGAGCACAACCTCTAATTCCACTAAAATACACATCTGCTGTTTTGGTAGAATTTTATTTGAAGCGTGCAATATTTAGAAAAAATAAAGAGTGCAACTCCTGACTCTGCCACTGTAAAATATATGCCACATTAAAAATCCCAGAAAAAAAAATGAAAGGACATTGTCAGACGTAAAAATGCTATGGAAAATGGTGCCAAGAGTTCTTAATATAACTTGAAAAATATTTTCATATTTATAGAATTTACACAGAGCTACTTATTTGTTAGAACAACAGGAAAAACTAAAAGATGGGAAGGCCTCGTATTATGTAACACATTAAACCGATCCCCTCTTACAAGGAAGTAGAAGGGGCGGATTTAGACACAATTATATGGAGCCTCTCTTTTCCTCTCATAAGCTACATTAGTCTGGTAGTCTTGTTCGTGCTAAAAAAAAAAAAAAAAAAAAAAAAAAAAGAAAAATAAGCATTTGTTTTCAAGCAAGCTCTTACTTTGAAATATTTTTTGTCATCCGCCGAACTTCTATTTAATCTCAAGGCACATAAATGGTAGCATGGGCAAAAAAAAAAAAAAAAAAAAAGAAGAAAAGAGGGGGACGGAAAGAAAAGAAAAGCCTGAAAGTCTTCTGCATCAAATAGCGTTAGAGGGAAAAAAAAAAAATCCAACGTCACACTGAGCCAAAAGCAGCGCCAAAAACTAGATTCGATTTTTTTTCTTCTACTTCTTTTTTCCTTCAACCAACAAACTTCACCGTGTCGTTCAAGGCTGTGACAGCTTCTCGCCTACATCTTTAAGACAGCTTTTAAAGTGAAGCCTTTTGAAGTTGGCGATTGTAGTGACTTGGCAGGGAGCCACATCGATCATCTAACGGTCATCTTTTTATCACCTCGAAAAAACTCGTGAAAATAAAGGAAATTATTAATTCCGGCACCGACGGCTGCCTCGTGCGAGAACAACTTCAAAATGCGGGTATATGAGGGGAAAAAAACTAATTTTCTATCAATGAGAATAACACTTTAATCCCATAATAATAATTTTAAAAAATCATGAAAATTAAAAATAAATAAATTCAAATAAGCCTTGTCAAAAGCAGTCGCTCCTAAAGACACCGTGCGCGTCCTGGTGTCTCATTTAAATTTTTTTTCCTCTTCCCTCCCAAGCCACTGTAGGTGCCGTGTGCATTTGTTGACACTGCCGTTTCTCCTCCGCGCGAGCCCGGCTGCTTTCGCTGCTCCCGCTCAAAACTAGGCTCAAAAACACCGAATAAAACCCTCCGCCGTAGTTTAAACTTTGACGCCGCTCATTAAAGTTCTCAGTTTCCTTAATGTGGTACAATATTAGATAAATATATGTATGGTCTGACCCCCCCGCACCCCTCTCCCCTCCCCCCGAAACACCCTGCTGTATGAGCGATTTTTTTTTTTCCTCTCGCGCACCAAAGTCAGAAATCCCTGTTAGCCCGCTAAATTAGCATGCTAGCAGCTCTGAGTAGTACAGCCTGCCAAAGCTGGCCAAATGGCTAACGTCTCCCGCCACAGTGGGTCTCTTCTGTTTACCACCTATTCCTCTCGTCGGTCCGTTTGAAATGAGCGCACGAAGACCGGCTCACGTCCGCGTTTACCTGAGTCTCCTGCTGGAAATGAAAGCGGTCCGCCACCCCCCTCTTTTTCCTTTCTTTTCTTCAAAAGCGCAGTTTTATCTCTTGGTCTCTCGCAGCCCCCCTCCTCCGTCTTCAGCGACAGCTCTCTATATTCGCAGCATCCTCTCCCCGCAGCTGTTGAGGCAATCGCTGCTCACTCGAAAATGGCGCCGAAAGATACACTCCTCATTCAAATTCGATAGATCCTCCCATTCTCCTTATTGGCTCGATGCGAAGTGGATTTGGCGCCGCTGATTGGACGCCGAGAATGCACTCGCAGCCCACCGCAGCTATCAACCGGGAGACAAGTTAACCCCTTCAGGCCCGCAGCGGCGCCAGCGGGAGTTACTGACACGTAACTCAAACAACTCAAAGCAAGGCTCCCTTCAAACACAGATAACTAAGTTAACATTAGTTAGTGAAGTCAAAACAACTTTCATAAAAAAAAACTCTAAAGATAATGATGAAAAATGTATAATAAACCCGTCCTTACTAACAAAAACATGCTTTAATACACGGCCTTGATGACCCCCTCTGATAAAATTGTATTTTTTTGTTTTTTTACCCATATATTTTTAACTTTTGTCTCATGATCGAGGGTATAAATTAAGCGGAAAACTCCTTTACTGAATATTTCTTTATTCAAACATTTTGAATAAGGAGCACATGCAAACATGCAGTTGGAAAAAGCTTGTAGATCGAATGAAGACGTGACTACGGCAAGCCACAAGCCTACTCCGTTTCTTTCTTATCATTAACTGTAAAAGAGAACTGGACTGAGTGACACCCCCCCCCCCCCACCCCCCCCTCGTGCTCCAAACTGGAAGTACCTACTGGTCCCAAAAAGCTGAAATCCCATGTCTGAATTCTCACCCTAATCCCTAACTACTAAAAACTATATAGTGCAGGACTGTTTAATGCCCTTGATTTTAAAACCAAGTTGGACACCATTTTTTTTTAATGGCAACTTGGTTTTTGGGGCAAAAAATGTTCAGACACCATTGTAGTGACCATTGAACCACGTTGGGTTTTTCACAAAGACTGCTGGGAAATTTCTAGGGCACTCTATTTGGGAATTGTGGAGAAGGACAGCACTACAAAATAGCAAACGAACAATATAGTGCAAATATCAGTGAGTAGTAAAGGAATTTGGACATAACCATAGTCTGCTATAGAGAAATTAATAGCTATTCCTCAGTCTGTTTTTTTTTTTTTTTATTCTATCAGAATGACAATTCTTGCTCTGATACATCCTTTAACATATTCATGTTAATTCTTTATTTTTTTGAATAACATTTTATTTTGTAGCATAAGTTATTCAAGTTAATACCTGACCAATTAGTTGCTTCAGTAAAAGTAGGTGGCCTTGCGTCAAACATTAGAAGCATTTGATTGACAGATTCTTTCGAACCTGCTTTCAGTAGAAGGGGTGTGGCCTTCTAACATTGCTCACTACTGATTGGAGAGAATGGTTGACTGCAGACTAAGACTGACATGAACCAATCATGGATTACTGAGGATGTCTGATTCCAACATGGCGACAGACATGTCATGGAAAAATGGCGACTGAATTGACTTCATTTGGTTGGAACCGGAAGCAAGTCATTTTCTATGGGAGACATCTCCCTCGCTCCGTCCATTATCATATGTAATCAATAATTCTGATGCATCAGCTTGTAAACATAGATCCATGTACATCTTTGCTGGAATCTGGCCCAAACTTGTCCGGCTGGATAGATCCAATATTGCTTGCCATTATTCTGCATCCACAATGTTCTAGGTTAGAGTTGTGAGGGGCTGTAAGCTAGCAGGAGAGCATGTAAGCAAAGGGATGCTGGGAAATGAGCGCAGGCTTACTCCACCTTAACTATCCTGCCCATAACTTTCTAATGAACTACTGCCACTCTACAGAAACTATGTCCAAAGAAATGAATTTTTAAACATATTTTTTGCTCAAAACGGCATAATCATAATTAAAAGATTATCAGGAACGCTTTACAATATTACAAAAGGTGATTGGGTTACGACTTTAACCTATAAGGGCCAACCATGCATTTGTGCTGTCAACTGCCTTGCTTTTAAATGATCCTTAAAAACACACAAATAAACGAACTTCAACTCCTCTTGTGAGAGTGCTCGGTGTGTGGTGTGCTTTCAAAGTAATCAACAACAAAACAGCAGTGTGCTGGTTTCATTCTCAAGGTTGCAGCTCTCTGCGCCTCACCATGATGACACCAATTAGTCATCAGTATGCCACTTCACAGCCACTCGCTGAATATTTGTCTCTATTTTAAATATGTAGGAGAACTTTTCGAAATTAAAAAAAAAATTAGGGGCCAGCACACAATCTGTGTTGAAAGACACAAACAGCAGACTGCACGAGGAAGTGAGATTACAGAACACATAGCGTCATGGGTATCAAAGCACACAAACACTTTGCATTTACTCTTTCAAACTTTTCATACAAGCAGCATGTAGATTCATTTACAAAATCCACAACAAATTTAATGCAATGCGTTACTTTAAAATACACTTTGATAAAAATCATGCTTTTGGTGTTCTAACATGTTCTTTTGGGATTTTTCTAACGATGGAGGATATATATAAAGAAACTACATCCTAGAAAATGACAGTTTTTTATTTAGTCTAAAAAAAAGAATGATTAAAAGATCACTAGGAGAGCTTTGAATAAAGATGTTTAACTGTTTAACACTGGAACTTCAGTGTTTATGTTCTTTGATTTTCTGTAATTTTTTAATTGTTATCACAATCAACGTAATTCCAATAGATTCTACTAGAATTACGTTGTGTTAACAGTTGAAAAGTTTCAATACGGTTAAGATTTTGTGCTAAGGCGTGGCCGGCGTTGCCTCAGGTGTTAAAACACGGGTGTCAAACTCAATGACACAAGGGGCCAAAATCCAAAACAGATCTTAGATCGTGGGCCGAACAGGATAAACAATTCAACACTCTCAAACAAAATTTTTAAAACTTTAAAACCGTAACTCATGAACTAGATATATGGCATTACCTGCAATAATGCTAGTGTGAATGCTGTGAGCTGAATACGCTGAAATTGGTAGCTAGCATATAGCTGAAATATGAAACTCTAAAACAGCTTAAAAATGTTAGTAAGTGCCAAAATAGTCCAAAAAGCCAGTAGAATGCCCAATTTCAAAACTTTAAAACCGTAACTTTTTACTTTAATTATAAATAATAAAAGGCAGGAATATTATTCCAGAATAAATCAACTTAAACCTTAAATAACTCTCAATATTTTACTCTCCATAAGAACATATTTTGTCAAAATTATACAAGTTAGAAATGAGCGCAGGATAAATTCGGGCCATTAATGACAATAAAATAAAACGATCTGGAGGGCCGGATAGAATTACCCGGCGTGCCGGATCTGGCCCCTGGGCCTTGACTTTGACACGTGTGTTAAAGGGTTAAGTATCTGACTTGTGCATGAAAGATTGGGTTTAATCTCATGCCCAAAAATGTTTCAACTTACAACAAGCTAGGAACAATTTGTAGACCCACTGTGGGTGGTTTACTTTGCTGCAGACAGAATTACTTCTTGTTTGCAAAATAAACTATTTTTTTTTTTTACCTCGTATACAATTGGCTCAGTGGAGCTTGTCTTGGGCGAGGCTGACCTATCAAAGGATGGCCCGCGTAGCACAACATCTGCTGCATATACAGTAATCAGGCCATCGTGTAAAATTCTGAAACCATAGATGCAAACTGAATGATGCTGAAGGAGCGAAAAGAAAAAATAAAAGAATGTGGTTAGCGAGGCAGAAAGGGAATAGTAAACACAGTAACTGAGAGAACTGTTCTCCCTTTTGGTCATAGTTTACTGTCTTACTTTTTCTGCTTTGAGCAAAAACATTGATTTCTCAAACTGCGCCAGAATCACATTGCCCTTTCTAGTATTAATTAAGTTTTCTTTTCTGATGAATCTTTTTTTTTTTTTAACACTTTATCAGTTGCTTGCCTTGCACAGGAGTTGAGAAATAGCTTCTGTGAGTGCTTTCCTTATAACTTATGGAATACAAATAATTTGAAATCATGCTGACAACAATAGAAGTCACAGCACACATGCAGACCGGTGCATGCTACTAATTTTAAAACTGCGTCTCTTTTAAAATAAATCCTCAGCTGTCTTGTTTTTTTCCCTGGTGTCGATGACTTTTTGTGTCTCGTGAACTCGTAAGTAAGGAGAACTTTTTTCTGGACCGCCGAGAGTTGAGACAAAAAATACATGTCAGACTCTTTAGATTCTGAAGCACACAGGCAGACCGGGAGAGAGAGGGCGCCCATTGTATATGCATTCTGGTGTGGTGTGGACAATAGGGTGGAGAGGAAAAAAACACATTTGTTTACAGATAAACTGGTTTGGACAGGAAGCTGCCAAGGAGGAGCTCCTTGTTGTTAAAAAGGCATGCGGAGAGGCAGAGATGAGCCAGCAGAAACTCAACAGTACCATGAAGTGGGCATCAAAAGCAATAATATGACCATTTAAAAAAAAAAAAAAAACATGAAACTTTTGTTAGTTCTGCAGACAAAAAAAAAGTGTTGAAATACATGCACGTGTGCCAGAAATATCCAGAGCACGACCATTTTGGAAAAAAAAGAAACATATGGGCACTAAGTAGCTGAGCCAAAACAGTAGCTAAGCTGGGCCGGAGTGAATACTATACAGTTCGTCCTGCATTGTGTCACCGTCACATGAGCACACACTGCCTTCCATTAGGCAGGAGATCCTTATGACTCACGAAAACACAAGTCACATGTTACTACACAAATGAACCATGCTACTCAGAGGGCCCTGCAATCCCACAGCTTTTCTTTTCTTTCCAGAGCTAAATGAAATAACATCATAATGCATCTCTTCATGAGGTTGGACGAGACCAGCCTGGCCTTTCCCTTGTCTTCTGGTAGATGAACAAGAGCAGCAGTGTCGCTTATCATGATGTTTCAGCCGCTGCTCGGCCAACATGGTGGAGTTTTATTCTCAGTGTAATTTGATTTCATGTTCGATGACTTGCACACATATTTGGCTGTTAGGGCTCTGCTGCTTTTACACATTTATTTGGGTTCTCCCTCTCCCTTCGTAAACGGTCCTTCACGAGACACCGAGCTGGAAAACAGGCAAAATGGAGCAGCAGAAACAGCTAAAAAAAACGTGTAGTAGAGCTGGTCATCGATTATAATTTCCAGAAACGATTCAATTCATAAGAGCCTGAATCAATTCAATTCCGATTCCTTTGATCCTTCAACTTAATTCAATTGTAAGTTTACACATTTATACACATTTGTTTAGAAATACATGAATAATCTACTGTATGTTCAGATCATTAACATTGTAAACATTCTTCTGCTTCTCCTGGAGGGCGTTTCAGTTTGGCCACTAGGTGGCGATCGTGCTATAGCATTAAACCTTATTCCAGAAGAAGAAGAAAGTATGATCCAAAAACTGTATTTTAGACCACAAATGGTTAAAAATATTTCCTTAAAAGAGTTTGTAAAATTCATACCCAGGAGTTTCTAAAGATGTTCATTTATTCATCAATGTATGTTTATGTTGATCGAGCGTTAGCATAAGCCATCCTATGAGAAATTCCCTTAAGCGTTAGCATGAAGCTAGTGGACTTTAGCTTTAAATCGATCTCTGTTTTTAGTAATCGATTATTGATCTGTTAGGCTTAAATAAATTCAAATCAATTTTATTAACCCAGCCCTGACTTACAGAGTCTTGTGTCTGTCCCGCTCACATGATTCAATACACATCTCCATATATGGTCCATCAATTGAGGCATAAAAAATTCACTTTGTGGGGGATACAGTCCAATTACCTAAACAAATACAATCAAGCATATACAAATATGTTATTCATTTGGAATTGAAAACTATAAATGTCTTTTAGCAAAAAAATATATTTTTTACCATCTTACAGGCACTTTTTATTTAAAGCAACAAAATAAACAGTTTTGAATATTAACATTTGGCATTTTGGTTCTTTTAGACTGTTTTGTTCTTTGTAGTTAAAAAAATGTGTTTCCTTGATTTATTCCAATATTGTTTATTCCAACCTGACTTAGTAGAAGCAAACCGGTGATTGGACTCCTTTTTTCTTGCGTCACATGCACATAAATAGGTAGACAACTTGATTATTTACTTACTGATTGATTTTATGCCTTTTTACCATCATAAAATGGTTCAAGTCTGTGGTTTCAAACCTATACTACCGTTACGTCTAGTGATTGATTTGTATCGATTCATCTTAATAACAATTTGATTCACATCGCAATTTGTGGTTGACGATACGATTCATGGTCAGTATTGGTTCATTGTGAACGATCCGATTCATTGACAACTTCAACCAGTGTGACTCAGACATAGATACTTGTGTACTGAACAGCGCTGATGAATTTTTCCAAATTCCTTGAATTTCATGCAAGATAATGAAGTGTATATTACATATAGGTACAAAACAAAAAAGTAAACCAGAATTAATGTCAAATCCATTCACATATTAGTTTGATAAAGTTCAGCTCACTGTTGTTTTTCCACGTCAAACTAATACAAACAGGATATTATTAGATCATTCTACCACACTGTATGGCAGGGGTCCCCAAACTTTTTCTTGTGAGGCCAAATAGCTGTTTTGTTCTGTGATGTGGAGCCGGGGTCGGTTTGTAGACTAACAAAAAAGAAAAAAAAGTAAAAATCACAGCCTTAACGTTAACATTTATGTCTTTCTAAAATGCCACATTTTAAAAATAAATCACTGTAATCTTTACAGAAAAAAATAATACTAAAACATTTAAAAAATTAAACCAATAAACAGTCTGTCCTCTCCCGTCATAGTTCAGACTGCAGAAGGGTGAAATAAAAAGTCACCCTCTATGTGGGTCCCAATTGGCCAGATTGAGAAGAAAAAAAAAAAGCGTCTCTGATAGTGTTTGGGGGGCCGGGCCAAATGTGGAGGAGGGCCAGTTCCACTTTGGGGACCCCAGCTGTATGGTCACAAGCATTTCCAAACGTTGGACTAATGTGATGACTCTTTTTACATTACAGTAGAATAAACAGACTGTTTCTCAATTCAAATGGTATTTTCCAAGATAGTTTATAATCACTTTATTTCATTTTAAAGCATTTTATAACGGTATCGGCCGATTCGATTACCAACTTGCCTCAGACAGATTAATCTGCAATGGTTGTAGGAATATAAATTGATTAATAGAACCTTTTCACGGTGAGGTCAGACAAACTGGGGACAAGGTCAAAAATGCGAATAGAGACTTCCGGTATTCAGGCTTAGAATGGCTTTTCTCAATTGACAGACACACTGAAATCGTCTTATTGTAGCTCTGTTGTTAGTGATTTTGTGCACACGAAAATGTACGCAACTTTAACCGGGCAGTAAAGATCTTCTGCAGGTTTACGTCTCTTGGAAAGCTAGCATTAGCATTAGCATAAGTTTGAAGAAGAGATTCTTAATTACCTTCATAATCAAACAAGAAGCATTCAGTGAAGTACCTGTAACTTTAGTCTAACTTTACCCGGGTTGTCAGAGAGAAACAATCCCGACTCATTTAATGTCATCCATACAGTTTTGAGGAAGCAGCTGTGAAGCATTCTGCAGGCAGGACGACTGACGTTTGATCTAAGAGGGGAAATGAATTCAACCAGGTAGGACATTTATTAAATAAATAGTGTACACATTTCTGTAACAATATTTTAGGTTACATTTCATTATTAATGTAAAATTGCTTCACATGTGAACCATAGACATAATATATAACTGGAAGTCACTCTACACACTCGCCGTTTTGTATGACGTCACGTGAAAAGGGTCTATTGGCAGAGTGGATTAATTGTTACGCCTCTTGTATCTGTCTCCTTTACATCCCTAAAATACAGTCATAAAGTAGATTGAAGCCGCAAAACATTTCTAAATAAAGTCAAATTAAATGTGAAAAAATACAAACAGTTCTCATGCTAACCTATGGACCAGCAGAGGGTCTTAAAAAATGATGTGAAATATTATTTTCGCCATGCTTAATGTCAAAGCACAGAAGAGTTCTCTCCCGTTCACAAACACTCCGCAGAGACGGATCACTTTTCCACCAACTCTGTCTTTTGATCGTCAGGCCTTGTGACTTTTAGGAACATTAGACACTTTTGCAGCAAAAGTCAAATCCGTCTGAGCTCCACTCCAAGTATAAAAGACTGCGAGCTTACTTTATTAACAAGGCATATTCCTTAGTCTCGGTCTCTGGAGAATACAATAAGCCCCAAAGAGAACTCCACACTGCAGAGGCTCTCCATTGACGTCTCCGCGGCTCCCCTCCCCCTCTTAGACATCTGTAGCAGCTGCCCCCTTGTGCTCCTGTCAGCAGGGCAGAGTGTGTGCGCTTGTGTGTGTATGCGCCGGTCGAGGTGGGGTCGGCCGGGACGTTAGCGCGGGGCGTGTTGTGACACCTCCCCCTTTGGAGGGGTCCGGCCCGCACACTTGTGGGACATCACATTTATCAATGGCTAATAGTCACTAGCAGGTCATCCTGAAAACGCAACACAGACCTCTGACCTCTTTGTACCACAAAAGCTGCAAGGTGGTCACATTAACCCTTGGCTGCTATAAAACACACACACATGCCGCTCGCTCCTTCACATGTAAATTTGCTATGTGTGTGTGTGTGTGTGCACTGAAATATTGCCTTTCCTTTCGAACAAACATTGCCTTAAAAGAAGTCCCATGACCAGCAAAATGTTTGGCAAAAGCGAATAACAGACTTTTACTGCTGGAGTGTCACATGTTGCAGCAGCAAATTTCACAGTTCAAGAACCCCCCCCTCCCGTTTGCTTCGCCTCTGCACACTCCCATGCAGATTTTCACACAGCAATCAAATTAAGTGGGCATAATTCATCGAGCAGCCTAATGGGGGTCAATTATGGGGAGAAAAAGTCTGGGCAAAAAGAACTGATGAGGATAAGCGTTTGGTAAGAACAGAGAAACGTGTGTTTTCGGCCTTTTTAATGTGTTGGAAAACTTCAGAAACTAGTGACAAAACATTGTAGAAGTCTGTATTCGATTGCAGTTTTATTATAAATTGTTTTTTGCAATGAATATGAGGTGAAGGATGCGACGCGCAGGTCTGAATAATCACCTCAGCGATGTGAGATTTTGCATCCGGTGTAAAACGCCTCACATTTACAACTCACTAACAAAACATGAGTCCTGATGATAACTGAATTATCCACAAAAATCGTCATCAGGACACACATTCAAACAACATGTATTTCGTTGACACCCACCACAGGTAACTCGAAAAGGAAGTTCCAGTTAGCTTAAATATCAAAATTTCCCCCTCAAAAAACTGGAATGCAACATTATTTGTCTAACTTATCAACTGTTTCATGAAATTTGACTTAAGATTAGCTTTTCTAAATAAGCTTAAAAATGACAGAAAATACAGAAAAAAATAATAAATCTGAATATTGCTGAATTTATTTGCAGCTTATACTTTTGCTGTCAAATAGATGCTAAATTAAAGCATATTTTCATCAATGGATGTCAATAGGTTAAGAAAAACGCACAGGCTTTTCTCAAATGGGTTTTAGCATAAGTGACAAAAAAGATCGAACTCTGGGTCGCATAGACCAAACAAAACACGGGCTCACTCCATCAATCTAACCTACTGGACTCAGTAAAAATAACATTTCTGAAACGCACTGTTTTTTGCTTTTCCTTTCTCTGCCGTTTGAAGTGTAACGCTTAATTTTAAAGAATCTGGAGGGGTTTTTTTTCCAACCAAAAAGTTTGTGTTTGTAGGTTAAAATACTGAAATGATTTTCCTTCTGTTTGTTCTGTAGTGTCTTAGTGCATCCATGCCAGGGGTTAAAGAGGACGGCATGGAATAAATCATTCATATAAGCTGGAAAGTGCGTATGTAATGAAAGTTTTGCACGCCATCACTTCATGTTTGGACCTAAACTTTCCTATTATGTGAAGGAAACGCTAAAAATGACATTGTAAAAACATGATTATTGTCAAAAAATAATGTATCATTGTCAACATGCCTAATTCTTAGCTCTTTTTACAAAACCTTCATACATATTTCCTGAAGCAAAACAATATAGCTTTGAAAATTTGAAAAACAGATAAATGTGAGAAAGGATTTTCCAAATTGTAGAAGGTTAGATTACAACTTTTTATTTTGAAGCTTCTGCAATCTTCTTATTATTCTACGGATGGAAGGAGCTGTCCAGCAACAGTTGAGTTCTTCAAAGTGTTACACTCACCGTGCACAACATATATTTTTTTGAACGGATCAAAATCCTTCAACATCTTTAAGCTGCAAACTTGTAACTACACAGAGCTTGTTGTCAACAATATAGATTTTGACTGATGTACAGGCATGTAAAAACAATTTAGCTTCAACATGTAATTTTGGGGCAAGTATGTTACATAAATTGTAGGAATAAAATCAAATTTAGAGGCTGTGTTTTGTGTGTAATATCATTATTGATTAATAAAGTAATAAAAATGATTAAAGATTTTGTGATTTATTGCATTTAAAAAGTTCTGCTCGTGTTTACTTTAGCTAGATTTCTATTTTTTTCTTCTGCAGCTTCCTCTTTTTTTCTGATAGCGTGTGTGGGATTAAGAGAACAATGCGTCAAACTCCAACACTCTAATCACTGGACGTGAAAAAAAGAAAAACAAATTTTTCCCTGGAGTAAATTATTTCTGGCCACGAATTATTGTTTTCTGCACACAAGTTAGAATTTTATTAGCATTTTGTGCACACAAATAGTATTTTTGGGCACAGATCTGTATTTTGTAGACAAAATTTTGGCATTATGTGGCCAAAATTTGTATTCTGTGGTTACAATATTTTGTGGGGACAAAATAGCATTCTGTGGGCACAAATTACAATTTGGTGGTCACAAATTAGTAATTTGTGGCCACAGAGTAGCATCCCGTGGCCACAAATTGGCATTTTGTGCTTACAAATTTGTATTTTGTGATGACTAATTAGCATTTTGTGCATATAAATTAGTATCTTGTGCACAATTTCACATTTTGTGGACACAATTTAATGTGTGATGGCCACAAAATTGCATGTTTTTAGCATTTTGTGTAACCAAATTAGTACTTTTGCGTACAAATTTGCATTTTGTTAGTATAAATTAACCTAATGTGGTTACAAGTTTTTATTTTTTGGCCCTAAAGTAGCATTCTGTGGGCACAAATATGAATTTGGTGGTCACAAATTATTAATTTGAGGCCAAAAAGTAGTATCTTTTGGGAACAAATTGGCTTACAAATTAGTATTTTGTGATTACTTATTTGCATTTCGGGCATGTAAATTAGTATGTTGTGCACCAATTAGCATTTTGTTTCCACAATTTCATGTTTGATGGCCATAAACTGGCATGTAATTAGCACTTTGTACAAATAAATGAGTATTCTCGTGGCACCAATTAGCATTATCTGGTCAAAATGAGTATTCAATGAAAAATATTCAGCATTTTGTGATCACAAATTACTACTCTGTAGTAACAAGTTAGTATTTTGGGGGCCCAAGCTAGAATGTAGTGGTCAAAAAATTAATTATTTATGACAACAAAGTAGCCTCTTGTGGGAACACATTAGCATTTTATGCTCACAAATTAGTATTTTGGGTGGACTAATTAGCATTTTGGGCATATAAATTAGTATTTTGCAAACAAATGGGCATTTTGTGGCCTCAATTTCATGTTTGATAACCACAAACTGGCATGTTGTTAGCATTTCGTGCACAGGAATTAGTATTTTGTTGGCACAAATTAGCATTATGTGGTCAAAATTAGTTTTCTGTGAAAAATAATCTGCATTTTGTTGTCACAATTCTGTAGTTACAAGTTAAGTTAGTATTTTGTGTACACTAAACATTCTGTGGGACCAAATTAGAATTTAGTTGTCACCAAAATTAGTAATTTATGACCATAAAGAGACATCTTGTGTGCATAAATTTGCATTTCAGGCTCACAAATTAGTATTTTGTGAGAACAAATTGGCATTTTGGACATGTAAGTTAGTACTTTGTGTAACAATTAGCCTTTTGTGGCCACAATGTCATGCTTCATAGCCACAAATTGGCATGTTATTAGTAATTTGTACACATGGTAAGTATTTTTGAGCACAAATTAGCATTATGTGGTCACAAATTAGTATTCTGTGGGCACAAATTAGAATTTTTTGGTCACAAATTAATAATTTGTAGCAAAGTAAAGCATCTTTTGGGAACAAATTGAAATTCTGTGCTTCCAAATTAGTATTTTGTGGCCACGAGTTAGAATCTAAAGCTCACAAATGAGTATTTTGTGTGGAATAATTAGCATTTTGGGCACACGAATTAGTATTTTGTGCATAAATTAATCACAAATTAGAATTTTGTGGTCACATTTTAACATTTTGTGGGCACAAAATATCAGTAATAAGAATTTCAGAAACTAAAATGACAAATTATCTGCACATAATGTTTACAACAAACGCCTTCAACAAACTAGCTTACTTTGTGTGCACACAATGCATAAATGTGGTCATAAAATACTAAATTTTGGACACAGAAATGCAAACTTGTGCACATATAAGACAATAATTTGTGCCCACAAATTATTGATTTGCGAGAAAATTTGATTATTTTTTTAATGCCATGCACATTGCTTAGTATCTACACAGTCATTTATCTGGTGACGTTATGGCTGCTGTATCAATACATCTATTTTAGATCATTTCATTGTCAAGTTAAGAGCAAGATGTGCAATAACAATGAAACTAATTTGGAATAGTTGATAACATCTTCCTCCTCAATCAAAAAGGTTATTATTAGAATGAAAAGCTTTTACAGGAGCATCTATTTTTCTTCTGACACTCCAGAATATTTATTAAATTAGGTGTTTTCTGACCCTTTTAGAAGGATGCAGCCATCGAACAGTGTTTTACTGACACTTTTATGCGATAAAGAGGAAAAAAAACAAGTCCTGCTATTTCATAGAATTATTAAATCATCAGAAAGAGTCTTCAAAGACATCACTGCTGTGTGCATTGTCTTGTTTCTGGACTACAAATTGAGATTTACTGCGGAAGTCCCACCTTCAGCACTCCTCTGTTGTGCCTCGATGATGTAACCCCCTTCCAAATATAGCGTGTTGCTGTTGGCCGGCGGACGCTCTGATTGGCCGAGGCCGCTGTCAGTCTCGGCGACGTCACGACTACCGTGTTATTATTGTAAACAGCCCGCCTGCTCTCCACCGACTCTCCGTGCCGAGTCGAGTACTTCATCCAGCCCTTTGTTCGGTGCCGTAAGAACACCGAGGCGACAAAAGCCGGGCGCGCGCGCGCGACCCCAACTCCGCATCAAACACCAAAGTTGCGCTTCCTTCACCTCGATGAGTCGTGACGAAAGTCTCGCCTACAAACGTGTCGGTTGAATTCGCCGGGTTTGTCTCGGAGCCGGCAGAATGTGGTGTCCTGTTTGCGCTCCAATTTACACAAAACCCAAACATTTATGAATAAAGCGGCATGAAAACATTGACGCACGTGACAGTTTAGCCATCAATGGCTTCAACGCCGAGGGAAGACTTCAAACTTGTCATATGGAAACATGCACAATAATAATAGTAATGTGCGTGAAGTCCCCGCACGAATCCGGCTGGAAAATAATAATAAAAAACTTTCTCCCGCTGCACAGAAGCGTGGAGTGTGCGCGGTGACTGACACCAAAAAGTCCAAACGACTCCGGTGAATGTTTTCGTGGCACTTACTTGGCTGCGTGGATGCGTTCCGAAGTGATATCGCCCGCACGCATCTCCCTCGCTGGCAGCCGGGCAGCCGGTGACACCCCGCGCCGCGCCGCGCCGCGCCGTGCCGCGCCGTGCGTCGACGCTTCCATCTGCGCCGCGGGAAGTTTTAACCGCGCGCCTCCATTCTCAGACAAAGTGCAGTTTCAGCAAAGCTTCAAGGAAGTTGTTTCTTTTGTTCCAGTATTTTTGGTTGCGTCAATGTTGCGAAAAGGAGGGGGGGGGGGCGGAGCGGTGGCAGCATAGAGCGACCGAGAGAGGGGGGAGAGAGAGAGGGAGAAGAAGAAGAAGAAAGAAAAAAGACAAACAACAACATCTGAGCGCACTCTAATCGCGTAAAGATCTCCAGTGCGCACAGAAGCCCCTCACCCAAACGGCGCGTTTTGGAGAGCTTTCATCCGTTCGGATGCTCCGGACGCCCAGCATCCTTTCAAAGTGAGAGAGACCGCACGGTCCCGATGGGATCGGTGCGCCCGTGCGCACGCGCGCGCGTATGGAGCAGAGGCACCAACGGCGCGGATTTCTATTCCGCCTTGCCTGTCTGCCTGCCTGCATGCATGCGCGCCTCCTGACTTTAAACTCTGCGGGAGTCTGAGACCGGAGAACTTCCTCCAGCACAGACGCACGAGTGTGTAATGCAGTCCGAGTAAAATTGACTTTAATCAATGCCCCTACAAACTTCAAGTCTTCACGGAGACGGATAAAATAGCGGAATTTCTCCTTTGAAAGCAAAAGGTTTAAAAATTATTTGAAAGACAAACAAATACATAAGCAAGCATAACCTCATTGTCGAACAGACAAGTGTTCCTGAGCAGAGGACAGGGACGCCTGAGACGGCTTACTATGCAGAAATAGGATCATGAAGGTTCATCGGATAAAAAGGTGAGCACCCTGTTTCCCCGCTCTGTTACAGTGGCGTTGCGTCAGGAAGTCGCTCGTATCAGTGAAGTCACTATCACCACCCACCCTGCGAGTCTTTGCACGCGCGCTCACCAGCCCTCAGACCATTTCTAAAGTATCTGCCAGACAGTCTTCCACTTTTCAACACGTCGACCTCAGACAGGATTCTTGATGGCACAAGTGAACAGACGGCGCGTGTACCTGCAAAGACGGAACTAAACAGGCGCATCTGCGCAACGTCTCCAAATGTCTTCTTCTTTGTTTTCAAAGGAATATGAATAATACTTTGCAAAAAAAAGCATTTGAATTTGTTAAATGTTTGACAGTCTCTCAAACATTAAAAGTATAGGCCCCCAAAGACTGCGCGCGCTCTCAAGTTGAGCAAAAGTTCAGTGCGTAAAACACTCTGTACCTGTTTATGCGAATCACAGCAGCGCAGAGAGATTTAAACAAGTGTTCAAATGCTTAAAATCTCTCCATAAAGAGATTTACCTGCCTTATTTTCACGCAACTAGAAAGAGGTCAACGGACATGTGAGCCCAAAATTGGGGACTCACAAAACAAGAGTGGAAGTTTGACAGCAGTGGCAAATTTTTCAAAGGGATTCTCGTTTTTTCTGTGAAGGAAACACACGCGCTGTCGTCAGTAAACTAAATAAAACAGGAGAAAAAGTAACCAGTGTTGATAGAAACTCACATGTCTTTAATATGGCAGTAGAAAAATTAGCACAATTTAAACACTGTTTATCATCTGCTCACTTTAAATGCACGAGGGCATGCATTAGTGCTCATTATAATCGTTTATAGAAAATTTGATTTTTTTCTTGTAGGATTTTTAAAAATTCAAAAATGCACTGTAGCATTCCGTCAGAAATTTTCATCTCCACCATAAAAACATATTTTTTGCGTCAAAAACTGCGTTTGGGTAAAGATCTTATTTAGCTTAATCAATACGAAAGCCCAGAAGCAAAAACAGAACTGAAAATATTAGAAAACAGGCTCCACGGGATCATTTTACTCACTTTGATTATGAGCTTCTTGGCTTGAGCAGCTGTGCAAATGAACTCTGAATGAGCTGAACACAAACGAGTTCAGTGTCCTGTTTCTGATGGTGTCACGCAGTTAGACAGCAGGATTTGAATATTTGCGCGCTGTGTGGGAGTCAGGATGCAAAGAAGACACGGTGATCAGGCGCAATTATCTGATGGGGCTGCGGTTCTCCTTAAAGGTCACCGATGAGTAAGATTGCTAAATAGTCGTGGATAGATTTGACAAAGCAGACACACGATGTTGTCTCTTAGATATCTGTCCATCATAAGTGGGGGAGGACAGAAGAAAAAGAGAAAAACAACTCACAAACCATATCTGAAAGTTTGTGTGGGTTCTTAATATTCCGTCTCCTCGTGTTTCATAATTGAAGTGTGGTTGCCCTGACTTACTGAAAACGCGCAAAGACACGTTTGCGTAAAACTTGAAGATCCATTCCTTTTGGAGTAAAATCTCCCGATGAAGTTTTTTTTTTTTAAATATCACAAACCAAGATTAAAAAAAACTTTAAAATTCCTGGTTTGAGACAAAAAAAAAAAAAAAAAAAAAATTGAGTTGTTTAAAATAACCCACATTTCCTTGTAGTCGCACCTTCCCAAACGCGTAAAAAGTTTAGGCTTTTGTATAGCATATCCAAATCAAATTAAGAATTTTCCATCAAAGAGCAACTTCATTTGCGCAGGAGTTTAGTTTCACCCAATTTGGATATTAAGAATTTGAAAAGCAACTGAAAGGTCATATTGTGTGGGAAGAGTCTGTGTGAGTCAAAAGAAAAAAGGCACAAACCCACATGTCTGTTTGTGTGTGTGGTGTGTTGCATTTTACCGTCTCAGCCAGTGAAAAGTTTTTTTTTTTTTTTTTTTTTTTTTTTTTTTTAAGATCTTAAGATAAAACAAAATCTACACATTTTCTGGTACTAGAATTTTGGAGCAAACGACAAATATTTACTGCGTAAACCTTTCCTCCAGGCACCAAAATGAGGGAGGATTTCTCATGTTTCACGGGCACAAACGAGCCTGTTATTTGCATTTTGAGCACACAAGTGAGTATTTTTTGGGCACAAATTTGCGTTTTGTAGGCACATTTTAGCACTGTGGTCACAAATTGTTATTCTCTGGTCCGCCACAGTTTAATGTTTGACGGCCACCAAATTGCATATTATTAGCCTTTTGTGCACACAAATGGTATTTTTGGGGGCACAAATTAGCATTAAGAGGTCAAAATAAGCATTCTGTGAAAAATAATCAGCATTTTGTGGACACAAAGTTGTGCTTTTAGGTCACAAATTAGTGTTTGTAGTTAGTATTTGTGGCCACAAAGTACCATCTTATAGGCAAACAATTTTTATTTTATGATCTCAAATTTGTATTTTGTGCGTACTAATCAGCATTTTGGGCATGAAAATTTGTATTTTTTGCAAAAATTAGCATTTTGTAGCCACAATGTCGTGTTTGATGGCCACAAACTGGCATGTTATTAGCATTTTGTGCAAACAACAAGTATTTTTGGGGTACAAACTTGCATTTTGTAGGCACAGATTAGCATTATGTGGGTACAAATAAGTGTTTTGTGGCAACAAAGTGTATTTTATGCTCACAAACTGGTATTTTCTGAAGACTAATTAGCATTTTGTGCATTTATTTTAGTATTTTGTGCAAAAATGATCATGATGGCCACAAAATGGCACGTCATTAGCATTTTATGCTCACAATAAATATTTTCTGGGCACAAATTTGCATTTTGTCGGCACATGTTAGTATTATTTGGTCACAAATTAGAATTCTGTGGTTACAAGTTATTATATTGTGCCCCCAAATTGGCATTTTATGCTAACAAATTAGTATTTTCTGAAGACTGATTAGCATTTTGGACATGGCAATTAATATTTTGTGCAAGAATTAGCATTGTGTGGACACTATTTCATGTTTGATATCCACAAACTTGCATGTTATGAGAATTTTGTGCACATCTTAAGTAATTGTGTGGGCACAAATTTGTATTATGTGGCCACAAATTTGAATTTAATGCTCACAAATGAGTATATTTTGAGGAATAATTAGCATGCGAATAAGTATTTTGTGCACAAATGGACTTTTTGTGTACACATATTAGCATTTTTTGTTCACATATTAGCATTTCGAGTGCACAATTGGTATTTTGTGGCTCCAAATAAGCAGTAATAAGAATTTAAGACACTCTTTTGTGTGCCAAAAATGCTACTTTGTGCGCATAACATTTTTATTTGAGGCCACAACATAATTGCCTACTTTGTGTGTACAAAATGCTCATATGTGGTCACAAAATATTCAATTGAGTGGAAGTGTCTGACAGGCAACAAAAGGAGGGGAAATATCTCAAAGTAAAAGCAGCATTAGTGTCAACCCCACAGTTTACACTCAAGTCATTTTGGATGAAAATACTCTACCAGCTGCAAACAACTACAGTCAGTCAATGCTATCCTTGTCAGCTGGGGACACATCCAAGATCAATGATGTGCACTCAATTAACCTGATGGATAAAATGCCAATGAAGTTATGGATGAGAATGCCTTTAGCTTTTTCTCTGACCGCTTCTGTCCTTCTCTGCCTCAGAGCGACCAAATCCAAAGCATCAATCGGGACCAGAGAGGAGACTGTGGGTGAGGCCTGCCTCTTCTAAAGCTCCCTGTGTCCACTGCAGAAGTAGGTCAACAGAGACGGCTGCTTGATGAGTTGGAACAGGAAAGAAAAAGGAGGGAAAAAAGTTATTGCCTTCTGTCGAGGGGATAATTAGAGACAATTTCATACGTGCGACTTTAAAGAAACTCTTGCCCCTTTTTTGTGGAAGAACAGAGATCTCGAGCTCCTCCAAACACTCTTTATGGAGTTAAAAGTTCTGTTTAAGTTACAAGCATGTCATTCAGAGATGTTCAGTGTGCAGCTGCAACAAGTTACAGTACAGTAAGCAACAATAAAGCCTCCACCTTTTGAATAGTTGGACTCATTCAGCGTTTTTGTGCTTCACAAGACAGAACCTAAAGCATGCGGAGTATTTACAATAATCGAGAAGATCTATAAAAAACACAAAGTAAACACTGTTATTTAAGTAATAAGAAGAATTTAAACATTTTTGCAAAAACTTTAAAGACCAAAGATGCCTTTCTAACTATAGAAGATAATAACTATTCTAAAACAGAAAAAATACTATTGATTCATGTTTGGATTCATTGTCACATGTTAAGCATGTTTAATAGTCACGTCTGCCCTCGCATAAGCTGACAGGAAGTCAAACATGGACAGAACCTCATTGACTTTGTACAAGCGGTGCCATATATACAGAGTTTGAGTCCATAGTGACTCTAGGTTTCTTCTGTTAAAGTTTTTTTTTCCTGCCCTGCTTTGTCAGTCAACACAATAGAAACCAACAGGTAACCTTGTGACCCGAGCCAAACAATTTCCAGAAAAAGTGTCGTCACAATGACTTACACCACAACCTCCTTTCTATATGTCCACTAATGATTCATCTTAATTTATGGGAAAGAGACCAAAGAGTTTAAGTAAATAGAGTTTCCTCTTTCCTTTTACCTGCAATTCCAGAGTCACATGTGGCTCTTTGACCTCTTCATTAAGGCTCTCGGGTTAATAAAAAATAAAAACACAACAATAAATATGGCATACCACAAATACAGCAGATTTTCTATTTCTTGAGGATTTTAAGTGTACCTGATGGTTAAAAAAATACAGTAAAATTAATTTAAATAACTTGTATTTAATTTTGATTAGTGAGATTTATAAATTTCTTACACCACAGATAGTAAAATAAACAGTTTCCTTTATTACTGTTGACATTAAGGTTTCCTACTACCACATTTGCTGCATTGAGATAATGCTATGTGACACGGGGTGTCTTTTATTTTGAAAGGGAGTCATTTATTTAGAAGAAATAGTATTTTATATTTATGTGCATGTTTTATTTATGCCAATAAACAACAGTTTATTTATGTATATGTTAATAGTAACATTGACATAGATGTAAAACCATGTTTTTATTTTAATAAAGGGTGAAGTCAGACTTTGTGGCTCCTCTTAAATTGTGGTCAGTAAGAAATCCACTCAAATGGCTCTTTAAGTGATGAAGGTTGCAGAACCCTGCACTATACAAATGAGTTGTGAGTATGTAGGTGTGTGTGAATTGAAGAAAGTTCATATGGGGCCTTTGAACTTCTCCTGGTGTTCAAACCCATCTATCATTCAGGGGTCAAAAATGACCCTCGAAACAAACTTTATACCCTTGTGGTGTACAACCCAGATACAAACAAAGAAAATAAAAGCATCACTTTTTCTAAATATGAATCTTAAGGAAAAATCAAAACACTTTAAGTTGGAAAATATATACATTTTTTTCTACAACTAAACATGGTTGTGGGTCACTTTTACTTGCAAGTCAACCTAATGGTTAAAAATCCATTGAATATAACTTGGTCTTTGTTTTCTGCCCTGTAGTTCATTATCATTCCACTAGAGGCAGTAGAAGTACTTCTCCTGCTCATTTCAAAATGGTTGCCTCCATGAAATCCCCAAAACTCTTTAAGCGGTAAAACGTTTAGCAACTTTATGGTGAGAATAACTCAGCTAATGTTATTCCATTTTTTTAAACAACTATTTGCTGTATTTAAATAATGCAAACTTTGTTAATAGTAAATTATTTATAAAACAGTTATGTTAAAATGTGTGGATCAAATTTCAGGTAACTCAGGCGTTTTTTTTCCTGAACACTCATGTCAGTATTTTTGCATCTTAAGCTGAAATTGTTATAAGCAAAAACTTACCAAAGAAACCCATTGTATAGAACTCAGACTGTGTTTTCTGCCCTGTAGTTCATCATTATTCCACTAGGGGCAGTAGGAGTACTTTTCTCATTTCAAAATGGTTCCCTCCATGAAATCTCAAAAACTCTTTTGGCGGTAAAAAGTTTAGCCAGTTTTTACAACTTTGTGGTGAGAATAACTCATCTATTGTTATTCAAGTCTTAAAATAACTATTTGCTGTATTGAAATAATGCACAATTTGTTTATAGTCTTTAAAATACAGCTATGTTTAAATGTGTGGATCAAATTTCAGACGATGGGTAAATCAGGTGTTTTTTTCCTGTGTCAATATTCTGGTATCTTAAACTAGTATTGTGTGAGGAAAACTTTCCAAATCATCCAAAGGAATCATAATGACAAAAAAAAAAACTGTATTGAATTTTTTTGTAGATTTCATCAAAGGGTTTCAAAACGTCTTAATTCCCCAAATTTGAAATGCCTGTTCATTATTTTATGTAGTGGTCTTTACAGGGTTAATAGTGAATGAATACATTTACTCTATGAATATAGAATTCACTTTATTGCTGTACAGTTCATTTTCTGAACATTGACACATTTCTTCTTTGATCTTTAATTGTTTTTTTTAAATCTCTCTATTCTACACATTTTCTACTTAAGCAGGATTCTGCCTGAGTCTGTCTTCAGGTAAAAGCAGGAATCAACTGGGTCAAATGAAGTCTCAAGGTTTGAAAACCAGTAAAAATAATATTATCGTAAAAATCAACAATGGAGGATAACATTTCTGTTATTTGTTTAGGCCCCAGAGTAACTTTAGAAAACCCTGACTGGCTCCATTTGCAGTTATACGTTCCAAGCCTGCAGAGAAAGATAACGGCACGCAGGCAAAACTCAAGGAAGTGACCAACCATGTCATCTGGTGCAAAGCTTCAACTCCTGCCTCGTAAGTGAGGCCTGTGACTAAGATCGGAACAGAGGAGGAGTGTATGCCGGTGTTGCCAAACCAATGCTGCAGAGAAGAGAACAAAGGTAGGAATGAGTGGATGACAAATAAAACCAAAAATTGACAATGTGTAGGGATGCAATTTTATTCAAGGGAGTATTGTGAGAGGTTTTAGGTCAAAAACTGGGGTTTGTTTGTGTATTTTGTTGAGAAAAACTCATTTCTATTGTTGTAAATTATTAACCTTTAATACATGAGACCGTCTACCTGAAGTGTGCTCTCTTTTGTCGGGAATGGGAAAACATTTCATCAAAGTGTGGAGACCTATAGGGGAAGTATTCACTGAACTCTTCCACTTCTCCAAAACCGTCTTGCCTAACAACACAGTTTACCAACACAGCTATTGTGAGAGTAGAAAGCCTGAGTAATAACAGCTTCTTAAAGCCAAATCGGTTGTGTCGTTTTTTTTTTTTTCAGCTTTATTGTTACTATTTTTGTCAGGTCTTTGCTGACCTTATCTTATTTTTGCCTCATTGTGGAATCACACCCTCACATCACCATGAGCCCTCCTTCGTTCCCTCCCTCCTTCCTGCTCCTCTTTGTCCCACGCAACATGCCTCTCTATTTATACTGTTGAGTCAGTTTGCTGCTGCTAACAGCAGTGAAGGAAGATTAGATCATCGAGTATTAGAAGCTTTCCTCCATCAATTGGCTCTTTAAGGAGCACTTTGAGTACCAGAGGCAGTTCATTAAAGGCATAGGTTGATTTTTCTTTTTTTCTTTTTTTTGTGTGTGTTTGTGAGTTTTGGAGTTTTGTCTATAATACAAGTAAAAAGAGAATTTCCTGATGGGCAAAAAAGTTCAAAAACAGATTTTGCTTTTGTTTTTCAATACAGTACAAGCTTAAAAAAATTTTGTACTTCATATTTTGGACAAGTATGCATTTTATTAATTTTATTCTTTTTGCAAATCAAATTTTTCTGCAATACATTAGTTAAAAAAAAACCTATACTGGAGGGACAGCTTTTATTTTAAGGAAGAAAAATATGCTGACTTTACATTTTTTTTCCTGTTATAAACAGATTAAATAAAATTAAAAAAAAAAGAATGAAGAGCATATCGGTGTAATCCCAGGGGAAAAGTCCTCAGCATCCGCAGTGGCTCTGGAGAAGGAGAGGTGTATCAGCCCGGCAGGATGCTTGGCCCATAGGTGTCTGGTTTCAGATGGCAGACATGTTGGGAGCACAGCACAGCCAAGTGGACAACAATGGAAGCATGCAGAGGCACAGGTGGCCCCACCACGAACCCGGAGAGTGACAGAGCGTGTTTATCTGTGACACCACGAGCATGCACGCTCGTGAATTCTTGCGAGGACTGTGCATGCACTGCCAGTGTGCTGCTGCAGTAAACATGCACATTTCTGTGAGTGTCAGTGTTAGCTCTCTGGTATTGATTCATTTCCACTCCGGCTGCACTTTCATTGCCCGTTCATGCTTCTCTCAGCCTGGCTGCACCTGCGGTGCATTTCCTTAATATTTGACTTCTTTTTAAGAAGCTCTGATTTTTCTGTAACAAGCTTTGTCTCTATTAAAATTCTCCTTTTTTGCTCATTTGCAGATTTCTCACTCCGTCTCCTTTAACTCACTGGAGGATGCTAACCCATCAGATCTGCTGGCTGTTCTCCATAGGATGATGTCATTTCGGATGACATCACTGTTCAGAGTGTGTGTTTGTGCTGTGTGTATGAGCACATGCACCCCCCCCCTTCAACACTTTCTCCTTTTTCCTCCTCCCTTGCAGCTTTGCTCCTCAGAGAAAAGGTGATGCTTGCCTCGGACCCGCCGTGCCAAATGATCGGCCAGACCGCCTCGTTTGGCAAAAGAGCTGGGTCAAGGGGATCGAGAGCGGTGGACGTACAGAAGAGGGCGGCGGTGTTTGGAGCTGGTCTGGCGTGGAAGTCTGGAGGTGTGGCGAGGTCTCTGGGAGGGGATGGGCACCGAGGGGCGAGTCAGCTTAATTATACAACATTGCTGCCACTATAACACCACAGAGCCCAGTCATTAAGACAAAAAAGTGGAGCATGGAGGAGAGCCACAGACTGTCTGAATTCTTCTTGGCTCTTTTGTCTGTTGTTAACACAGTTATATATAAGTCTTAACAGCCTGGTTTAAACTTGTGGTAAACAAATGGGTTGTAAGGAGTCAAAGATTCCCATTCAATCTCTGCTGTGTGAGCTAATCCATTTCAAATTAAAAGTCAGAATTTGGTAAAAATGTCAGTATATAACAAAGTCATTAATATTGTCAGTGTTAAGTACTGACTATCTATATCCATTCATATATCTGAAACCTCTATCTCATTAGGATGACCCAAACTTTCCTTAAAAACCCATTGTAAATGACTCGGTCCATGTTTTCTATCCTGTAATTCATCATAATTCCAATAGAGGCAGTAGAGGGCTTTTCCTGCTCATTTCAAAATGGCTGCTTCTATGAAATCTTAAAAGGACTTTTGGTGTGAAAAAGTTTTGGTAATTTTCAAAACATAATGGTGAGAATAACTCATTTATAGTTCATTTTTAAACGACTGCTTACTGTATTTTAAATAATGTAACAATTAATTCTTTAAAATACAGTTTCAGCGTATCATTGACATATATAAAGATGGACAAATCACCGGCGACATCTCCCATAGAAAATACCTTACCTCAAGTTCCAACGAAATGAAGTCAATTCAGTCGCTATTTTGCCGCAATACAGACTAATACGCCATTTCGAAACCAGACGACGTTGGTAAGCAGTGATTGGTCCGAGTTGCTCTGAGTCATCATTTCTATGGCAACCGCTTTCGCTAATCAGTGAGCTTGTTGGAAAGCCACACCCCTTCCACTGAAAACGGGCCCAGAAGAATCTCAATCATTTGAGGTGGGGCCAGCGGGCACCACATGCTTTTTTTGAGGCATCTGATTGGCCAGTTTATAACTTGAAAAACTTGGAGATAAAGAATAAATATCATGATAAAAAGAGACATTAGTGCAAGATTATTATTCTGTTATTACACTGTATATTTCTCTATGGTAGTCCATCAGGTTTTGGCTTTTTGAGACCATCGGGTACTTCCTATTTGTAACATGTGTGTGTGTGTGGGGGGGGGGGGGGGGGGGGGGACGACTTTATTCAGTTCTAATATATAGACAATTTACCACATTACCAACTGCATGGATCACATTTGAGAGAGTGGCTAATAAAAGCATTCCCAGCTGTCTTTTATTCATGATTATGCAATGTTTAGCCCAAAAAAACCCCAAAAAACAGAATAGTTTCTGCAGAGTGGCAAGAGTTGGTTAGAAATTCCGGTACAACAGAAACCGCAAGCAATACTGGAGTAAAGTTTTGAACCAAATGCCAGCTCGCACGAGGAAAACAAAGACTACATGGATCTATTTGTCTGTTAGTGCATGCATCAGAACGGAGCGGAAGAGTTTATGACCTGCCAAAGGTAGCACCTACGTCACAACTACAAGCTTTTACCAACATTATTTTTCCATCTCCTCCTGATTCACAATGATTTCAATAAGAAAATACTCAGAAAGGCAATTTTAAGCTAAAATATATTTTCATATGTCCTCCATCATCAGAAAAATACCGCAAGAACACGTTCAAAACACTTTTGTTTTAAAGTTGATCTTTAAACTAACATTTTTGTCAGCAAAAACTCACCAAATCACCCAACGACTCATAATTGATAATGTCCATATCATAATAAAAATATATCACAAAACTGTTTTGTGGATTTCATCAAAGGGTTAAAAAAACATCTTGGTTCCAAAAAAAAATATTTTCTATAAATTCTTTGATGTTATGAGCTTTACAGGGTTAAAGGCTTTAAAGGCTATTTTCTGAATAAACCCTTAACTGCCCGACAGGTTTTTCTTTTTCTTTTTTCCAAAAAACATCTTAATGAGTGTGATCAAACATCACAACTTAAAATTCTCTAAAGATTCAATATTTAACTGCATATTTCGACTGTTGGTGTTGAATAAATTATAATTGGCCGTTGTATCACAAATCAAAGCAAATGTAGTATTATCCGGCCTTCAGGTGTGACTTCTAAAAACAGCAGAGCAGTTGTTGTTAGGCAGCACTGAGGCGCTCGGTTTGAATATCAGTCGAGGACTTTCTGTCTGTTTTCTGCACTGCAAAAATAGGTGCCATGGAAAAAAGTAAATAATGAAAAATAAGCCAATTAATATTAAATAAGCAAAAAAAAAAAAAATCTGCCAATGAGGTAAAACAAATTCTACTCACTTAGACATGTTTATTCAATCTATGATAATTTTACTTTTGAAAAACGTCCTTAATAAGGTTATTTTTCTTGTAAGACTGAAAAATAAGATGTTAAGTCTTGAAATAAGAGTCTTTTTACTTTCTTAAGATTTAGTTTTTGCTGTGAGTAATGACTCCATATTGTTTATGCTGCTTTTTTGCACGGTCATGTGATCTTAAAGTGAGCATACATGGTTGTCTGATTCTGTTTGTCTTTCTCTGGTACTGTGGTGGCGTGCGGGCCTGCAGGACACTCCCCAACATTCAGCGTGTGCGAGTTGGAATTCTCTCCTGGATCAGTGACTCTTTAGATTTGGGAAAGAAGAAGAATCAACACTTGATCGCTATCAGTCTGCGTGTCTACGTGGTGGTTTGCTGTGTGGTCTCCAAGTGACGATGCTCACATGTAAACTTTTTTTTGTCTCTGAAGATAGCAGTTTTTTTGACCCACTTCTTTGTGCAGGTTCCAATCCCACCTTGCCTTTGCACAGACCGTCAAATACAGGAAGTATGATCTCATCCAGCCATGTTGTGAGCACAATCAGATCCCCAAATGAATGACTCAAATCCAGACAAGCTCTAACCGTTTCCATAAAAGTCTACCTGTCAGAATAATCCCCTGAGAGATCAGATCTCAACATCATAAACCTGTGAGACCAGGTGATCTGAAACCCAATTTTATTTCTTCCTTTTTTACTAAAACACGTTATTTTTCACCTTTATTCTAAAGTGTGATCCACACCCTGTCTCGCACATAGGGGGCTGTATTAAATCTAAAAGCTCATCTAAAACTTTTAACTTTCTGATTTTTTTTCCTTTAGAACTAGTGGAGTTCCACGATTTACATATAACTACATCATACATGAGATTTTTGCAACCAGAAAGCTAAATTTATGGGGTTTCCTATTTCTATTCTCAGTTCTGTCTATTTGTTTATGCAATGATGCTGTTTGTAGGAATCATACTTGTTTGGTCTGCTGCATGGAGGCTAACCACAGCAGCTACTTCTTTCTTCTTTGGTTTCCAACATCTGTGAGACTTTAGCAACAAAGATTATACAGATCATCTTTTAAAGTTAAAGTTATGTTTTTTTCCAATAACTGTCATGTAATGTTCTTATTTAACCGTTAAAAGTCAAATTATTATTTTTTTTTTTGCACGTCACATTCACAAACTGCACAAACTAAGAAGAGACTAGTAATGTAGCATTGCCTGCGATAGTGCTAATGTGAATGCTTTTTGCTGAATGTGGTTGCTAAAGATCTTGAAGCTGAAAATGCTGAAGAAATTTTAATTGCTGAATGTCATAAATGTGCTGAACGTTTTGATTCCAAACTTGCATAATTTATAAAAAGTGCACAAAAAGTTAGAAGAATTTCATGGAAAAAATTTGCAGTGTTGTTGAATTATTAGTTTAACTCCAAATTAAACCAAAAAACCTCAGTAGATGCCAACTTAGCAAAAAAAAATGCTAGCATGTTGCTAAAATACTACCTTAACTCCATAGTAGCCCAAAATACATCATTAGATAGTAGCCCAAAAAACACAATTGTTTCCTTAGATTAAATTGTCTTTAAAAAAAAAACCTAGCACATTGCTAAAATACAAGTTGAACTGGGAATTAGCCCAAAAAACTTAATTAGATACCAAATTACCCAAAAATGTTAGCATTGTGCTAAAATATAGCTAAGCTCAAGAATAGCCTTAAAAAACTCAGTAGCATTGATGTCCTTAACAAGCTGAAGCAATAGGCGTGTTTGAGTTGACTTGCGCCTCGCCTGCTTCGTCGACGAGACTAAGCTGCTGCAGGAGGGGGCGGAGAAAGGCGCCTGAGATGAAGGTGGACGACGAGACTGCACGAGAACGAGGAGTTGGGGGTTGTCCTCAACATTCGGCTGAATTTTAATACGCCACTCCTCCTAGTATGATCTGTGCTGTTATGTCTTTTATAGTATTTTTTTTACATCTCTTAGAGTAAAACAGATGAAAAAAATAGTCGGGGGATTCATTACATGTACACAATCCCAAATAAACAGATAAAACAAAAATTAAAGTTCATTTTCAAGACAACTATGACACAAATAACCACAGATTATTTAAAATCTTGTATATTTTTTCATCAATGACTCACTACCTTCCAGAAAGAGTAAAAAAATACACATGTTTCCTTCATTTAGCGCCAGTTATTTGACAATAAACTACAAAAACTTTCAGGACACCGTTTCCCACAATGCATTGTTTTGTAGTCATCAAGGCGGCTTGCAGCCAGCGCAGTACCTATTTTCTGGCTGCGCTGGCTTAGGTAGGCGCCTTGAACCCGCCCCTGTCTCGCGATACTTCATGTCGTCGCAAATGTGACGTCGGTGACAGAAACTAACCAGCATGCACCGCAATCCAGGCGATCTGCGCAGCGCCGGGTCCGCCTGCATAATCTCAAACACGCCTAATATTGCAAAAGTTTCAAAGTGCACAAACTGAATTGCATGAAATAAAACAATTGTAAAGATTACCTAAAATAGTAAAAAAAATTGTGAACATTTCAAAAATTTACGTGAATTTAACAGTACCAAAAGTAAAAGCACGAATTTCCTGAACATGCTGAATGTTTTTATTGCATAAATTGCATAAATTTGAAAAATTCCCATTCATTTCAATGGGGCTGAAAAGTTGCAAAAATTGCGTAAAATTATAAAAACCATCAAGCTTACAAATACCAAAAATACAAGCTAATGTTCTTAATGAGCTGAATGTTTTGATACACTTCAGAAATTGCTGAAAGTGTTATTGAGTTTTTAGGTGCCAAAAAGCGTACGGAGGGAAAACAAATAAAAAAGAAATACAGAATCATTATAGTGTGAATGCTTACAAAGCGTTCACACAATTATTCATAGAAAAGTTGCATTACCTGCGATAATGCTAGTGTGAATGCTTTTTGTTAAAAGTAGTTGCTGTAGATGCTGAAGCTTTTTGCTGAAAATGGAGACGAAATTTACTGAAGGGATTTGCTGAAAATGCAAAAACTATTTACACAATTTTAAATTTGCTAAATTTTATATCAAAGAGCAGTGAAGTTGACAAAATTTTCTGAAAAACTTAAAATTGCTCCACCTTTAAAATCTAGATTAAAAAAAAAAAAAAAAATACAACAAGAAATGTCCTGAATAAGCTGAATGTTTTGATACCAAGATTGTTACAATCGCTGAAAGTGTGAATTTTTACATACTGAAAAACATACGGAGAGGAGCAGGAGAAGCACCAGAGACAAATTTGGAAGGAAACTTTTTATTTTGGGAAATCCCACTCCCAAATAAACTTTTACAAGGATTAAAAGAGCAACTTTTTTTCTAGATTGGTGGAGAATGACTAGTAATGATTCATTTTTCTTGATGCTTTCCACTGAACTCTCAGTCAAACTTTTAGTAATGACCAATTTTTCACTTTTCACACAAGTCTGTGGAAGAGGCACCCCAACTCTGAATCACGTCTGAGTTTTATTGAGCAGAGTTGGCGCTGCTAGAAAACGTGATGTCATCCTGTATAGTACGGGGATCAGCAAGTTGCTTAAACCAGCAGTAGTGGGCAAAAGCATCAGGAGCAGTAGCACTAAAATCATTATGGCAGTGAGTTAAAGCCGCAGCATTTCTGATGTGTTTTTTCTACTATCGAGGGGACATTAGTGAGCGCTTTGGAGACTGTGCGCCTGTAAAAGTGGCTCCAAAATTACACGTTGGAAGTTTCCAGATATTGAAGCGTGGTTGGAGCTTTTTAATGTGGCGATGCTTAATAGTGGTTTTACAGTCTGCCAATGAAATCTGTTGTTTTCACCGTGGGACCCCAACATGGCATCATAATCATGACCAGTTTAAGGCAGTAAAATACTGCTTTTAATGTGTTTTCTGAGGAGGTGATTTAATGAAACTCCTGCAGCTTCCATAACAAGAGCTGTGGTTTTGATCATGGGGTTCACCCGTCTGTCTCTGGAGTACAGGCCAAGGCCCCCGTCACCTCAACCTGCTACAGCCTCCAAAGGGGACCAGAGCTAAATATAGACCAACCAGGAAGCTGGGAATTGGACACGAGGCGGTCCAGATTTTCTCTGGAAAACTGGAGCCTGGTTTTTTGCCTAGTTGAGGAAATCTTCAAATAAAATAAAACAAAAGGAAACAAATAAGTAATATACATTTAAAAACCCACTCTCATCACTTTTAAAGTTATTTAAAAAGTGTTCCCATCAGTCTTTTAATTACAATTGTACTGTTTTTGGCAAAATAAAAAAACTGTTGTTTTCTGGGACATAGCTCTCTCTGCTTACATGACTTCCCACTAGCTTACTACCCCTCACACCCCAAACCACACATTACAACAAAAATAGTGAGCCATACTGGAGCCATTCAGTCACACAGTTTTGATCCAGCTCAGACGGGGAGAAGAGAAAATACATGGTCGTCTGCATCAGAATGGAGCGCAGCAGGTAGCTTGCTTCGGTGAAACAAAAACAGTCTTTCAAACTGATTTTTTTTGTCTGGTCCTGATTCACAATGATTTGAATAAAGAAATACTCAAAAATGCAATTTTTGCTTAATTTTCTATATCTATGTCCTCCATCATCAGAAAAATGTCACAAGAACCTGTTAAAAACATACTTTCACCAGAGTGAGTTTTTAAACAGCAGATGTTTTGCACCACTTTTAAATGATCTCTACTTAACACTTTTTATTTACTTTTTAAAAATTAAATTACAGAAATCCTGTAAAAGCAAAAAATGCAACTTTCAATATTTAAAGGGCTCAATTGGTGGAGTAATAATAAAAATGTACGAAAAGCAGCACATTAAGATTTCTTAGAGACTCTAGACTTGAC
Source organism: Oryzias javanicus (assembly GCA_003999625.1). Classification (NCBI taxonomy): domain Eukaryota; kingdom Metazoa; phylum Chordata; class Actinopteri; order Beloniformes; family Adrianichthyidae; genus Oryzias; species Oryzias javanicus. Next base: position 20,950,675 of record CM012457.1, read on the forward strand.
TCAGAAATTGTGTAGAGTTGAAGGTTGAACCTACCAAAGATCAGCTACAATACCCTAATGAAAACTGAAAACCTGGTGCCTAAAAAAGATCTTATCTTTGTGACTGTAAAGCAGAGACGGAGTCTTTTGGATCCATATGCAAACATTTTAATGAGGTTGAGCAAGGACAAGACCTAATACGTAGTCTAAATAGGTCAAAATCACAAGGGCGAGGCAGATAAACAAGAAAACACACAAAGATAAAGGCACAAAGGCGGTAACAAGGAATAACATTGCTCAGAATGTCTGCAAGGCAAAACAAGACTTTACAAAATAGAAGAGGCTGGTGGTTATTTAAATGCTGGATGGTACTGATGAGCTGATGGGGATCAGCTATGCTGGAAATAAGGTGGCTGATGGGACTTGTAGTGTGGCATTGGAGGTCAAAACTCTGGTGAGGGCTCCCTCTGGTGGACAGAAATGAGAGCTGATGGTTGAATCAAGACAGTGACAGTTCCAAAATGAAATGTGCAAAGGAGTTCATTTTTACCATGAAAAATGCTAATTTAAAAGTTTCAAGAAGAGTGATGTGGTGTCCTAAGACAGCTCTTTGGTCTTGTTCCGGTCTGACTGTTTAAGGTGTACAGATGTGTTTCATACAAGCAGCAGTTCAAACAGGCGCCATCGATACAGGTAATGCCATAGTTACAACTGCCATTATGGTTTGTCAGCAAGCAAAATATGAGCGAATCATTACAGGGCACACAGGTGGCTCACAATAAATTATAAGTTCGTAGATCGTTTAGTGAACTTGTAGAGCAAAAATGTTAACGCCCCTTTTTTCTATGGGCATGCTGCGTATGACAGGCTGTAGTGAACACTTAAACCATGTAAGGGTAAAATGGGTGCAACGCAGGGACGTCTTATGAATTTTTCATTTTTCAAACCCTGTGCATGTGATAAGTGTGCGCTCCTTACTGTCATCCTGACTGCTAGAAATGAGGAAATGTGTAGATCATGTGTAGTGTAGATTTTGTGGGCCTCCTGTGGATGTCATAGGGGCATCAACATATCACCTGCACATTTGTGTGGTCAGTACTCACACCTCACTAATGTCAAGAGTGGATATTGTACGACAGCATCATCTGTACATCACAAGTGTGTGTAACTTTCATTATCCTTACAAATACTTCACGTTGAACCTCTATGGGCCTGTACAACCCTGAGAACCGCAGCACCTGTACGGGTCAACCACCGTCCAGGTGTATGTCAGGGACATTCAGTGGAGAGTTGAAGAGCTGCTTAAAGAAGAAATCACAGATATATGAATGAATAGATATTTTTCTTTTTGGTGCTTATGACGAACAAGCAGGAAATTTGCAAGAAAACTTTATCCTGTATATTTGAATATTTTTTGTGGTTGTTGCTGTATCCACATTGCTACATTTTTCACATTTTTCATATCACGCCTCTCTAAAGATTAGAATAGAAAATTACTCAAACTTTAAAAAACTGATTTCCATAAATTATTTTTCAAAATCACTGTTGACGTTTTGTCTTTATTTCAGTCTGCAAACACACATCGAGGCTTTTTACAGCTAATCTCTTTCATCACTTGAAAGCACAAAAAGAACACAGAGTTTTATTTTTTTACATATTCTTTTTCGATTCATATTTATGGAGCCAAATCGAGGCCATGAAGATTTGAAACCCAAATTTTTCAAGTTGTCTTATTTTTCATTATGGCTCCAATTTGGCTCCGTACATTTGGCGAAAAAAAAAATGGCATGATAAAAAAGTTTGGGTCGCTATACCTCCTTTTTTGTATTTTTTCAATAGGTGATTCATTTCATTTGCAACTCAGTGTTGAATTTTTAAAACATAGTCAAAAATTATTTTTTTAATGTATGTATGTAATGTTGTTTGGACCTTGTGTCCCTAATAAACTATTCTATTATATTCTATTTGTGCATTGATTGATACAAGGGTTAACAAAGTGAAATTGTTTAAATTTGCTTTTTTTTTCTCCGTTCATTCAATCACTGTACATTTTATGTCCATGAATTACTTTTGCTGACCCTTTATTGTGTGTTCATGTACACAAGCACGTTCTTTCACAGTGCACTCCAGCTTTGCATGCACCTGTTGTCCTGCATAGATCATGTAGTTCTCCTTCACGCAGGAGGTGAAGCACTAAGCTGCACCCGTGTGGGCGGCATAAATGAAGCAGCGTGTGCGACAGATGAAGAGGACAGTCATAGCGATGGTGTCAGAGGTGGATAATTCGGAGGAACTTTCGCATTTATACACTCGTCTCCTCCTGCTTTTTGCCTCGCCTTCACCCCTTGAGCCTAAATGTCCCCCTAACACTGACATGTTTTGGGTCATTTCTTTTGATGGGATCTCTTGGGAGAACTTAACTTTTTGAAAAAAAAAATGTCCACAGTTTGAAAAGCCCAGTGTTTCCAATTTGCTCCCACATGCTTTAAATTAGCCACCTATTTACTAAGGTCAGGGACTGGGCACCGCGCCCGAGGGGGAGCCTGCAAAAGGACTTGAGAGAAAGGGAAAGTGCAAGAAGTAAGTTGACTTAATTGCTGTCCACAGCTGTGATCATGATTATCCAATTATTTAGCTGAGCCTGTGTAAGCAAATGCAGATAAGCACAACAGTTTCAACAAACCGACAACTCTGAGCGGAAGTTTATTGTAAATTCAAAAAATAAATGCTTTTCTATTAAAATGCTGCACAATATGTTTTTACTTCATCACTACTTAATGGATTTTTTTCTTAGATTATCTAAATGTATTTAGATATTTAAAAGTATTTGCAATCTCTTTCTTTGCTATAAGACGATCTGGGTTTTGTCAGAAAAACCTGGAGATTATGATTAGTCGCTTTTTGTTCTGCAGATTTGTTTTATTTGTTCTGAGTCCAAATGACATCCTTATCGCATCTGCTGTGTTTGCCTTGTTTATATCACGACTCGGTCTTGGAAGAGGCTTCTCCTGTTTGTGTGCACACATGCGTGCCTCGGTGTGTGGAAGGACGGGGCTTACGCACACGCACGCACGCACAATGTGTGTCGGTGAGTGCATGTGTGCAGCCAGGCCTAAAAGCATTTAGGAGGGTATGGGAGAAGGTCTGGAATCTTGGGATGACATCATTATACATGATGTCATTTCTGCAGGGTGACTTTGGCACATGTGAGAGCCTGGCTGAGGTCACGCTTTCACTCCTGACACCCTGTAATTGACAATGAAAGCACGGGTCACCGCTGCAGATTGAGCCATGTAAAATTTACCAACCTATTATGTTGGCAAGTGTAAAAATGTGTTTATTTGAAGTGCTGTGAGTGACACAGGATTAGCAGGTGACATTTCACCTGCATCCCAATAGATAGAAAGGTAATAATATGTAGGTTTGATATTGATCACACTAAGGGTCCTGAACTGCAAAGACAACACTGTTTTTGCAATTCTGCGAATATTTCACCCGAAGACACACTAAAAACCCACCAAATATTGTAAGTACTTAGCTTAGTACTTAGCCCCTATTTTTACAAAAAAAAATAGGGGCATAGTGCATGACCCCTCCCCAAAAATGATGACATCAAAGGGAAAACTGTAAAAAAAAAAAAAAATGGGGCCAAAATCTCTTATGAACCTGAAAAAAAATTCACTAACAAAACCAAAATACACATTGGGGATGCCTAAATAAAGTTTATAAAATATTATGGGATGAGTCACAAGACCTGGTTAAACATTTTGTGACTAAATTTAAATTTGAGAATTTTCAGGTTTTTGCAGACTATGGGAAAAATAAACTTTTGTTTGAGCCATCCTCACAGAATTTCACACACACTACCAGGATAAGTCTACAACATTAACTGAGGTTTTGTTGACCTTTGACCTTAGCAAAAGGCCGCCATCTTGAATTGTCCTAAAAAAAAACACTTTCAGTCCACAAATTTGAACTCCTTCTATCATCTCCTAACTCCTCATCATTGGGAATCTACTTGGACAATGGCGATAGCGTGACCAGCTCACATTAGTGGTGTTTCTCTGTTATTAGCACATTTTGAACTGGAATATTGTGAAAATTCAATACTTGAATCCTTGGCTCAAGCTGAACATTCAATATGAGGATACGCAATAGCAATATGAGCAATATGTCCATACAGACCCTGTTTATGAGTAGAAATGTCTATTTTTCTTTTCCTGTTCTCTTTGATCAGCTCTTTTGTTTTTGTGGTTTTGTGTCACAAGCTTTTCTCCTTACGCCATCATCATAGCTGCTCTATCTCATCCTATGAGTCATGTCAGCAAATTCAATTCTCTGTCTTCTGATCTATTCCAAAAGCGTCGCCAATTCCTAGTTTTTAGACAAAATCAAAACACATGTCGTTTACTAGGACATAGTTTCTGCAGAGCGACAATAGTATATGTGAAATTCACCTCTCCGTTTTTGGTGAAGCTGAGCAATCCCGACCCCACATCCTGTCATCCATCTATTTATGTTCTCTCCTGTTAGCGTATAGCCTCTTAGACCCCATTAGCAAAACTGGTAAAGATCATCCGAGGTATCCAGCTGTACAGTTTTGTGTCAGATGCCAGCTCTGACGAGGAAAACAAAGACATTCATAGATCTATTTGTCTGCTATAGTGAATGTATCAGAATGGAGCAGAGCCGAGAGCTTGTGAGCTGCCGCTTGTAGCTTCTAAGAAAAGCTTTGTTTACACAGCATTTTTTTCTGTCTGCTCATAATTCACAACAATTTGAATAAAGAAATAATCAGAAAAGCAATTTTAAGCTCAATTTTATTAATATATGTCAGGGGTGTCAAACTCAATTGCACAAGGGGCCAGAATCCAAAACACATCTTTGGTCGCGGGCCGAACAGGATAAACATTTATTGAATATTAAAACTAAATTTTTAAAACTTTAAAACCGTAACTTTTAAATATAATTATGAACTAGATATATAGCATTGCCTGCGGTAATGCTAGTGTGAATGCGTAAGCTGAATTTGGCAGCTGAAAATGTTAGTGCTGATAGCTGAAGATGCTAAAATTGATAGCTACAAAAACTAAAGCTGATAGCCTGCTAAAATGTTAGCTAAATGCCAAATTAGCCTAAAAAACTAAAAACAAAAAACCACTTTAGCCAAAACAGCTAGTGTGTAAATATTAGCCTAACTCCAAAACAGCCTAAAAAAACATTTCAAAAAGCTCTAATTACCCAGAACATATAGAAAATATTAGCTTAACACCAAAATTGACAAAAAAACTTAAACAAAAAAGCCTAAATTAGCCAGAACAGCTAGCATGTAGCTGATTTTTTAGCTAAACACCAAAACAGGTTTCACCAAAAATCTTAGTAAATGCCAAAATAGTCCAAAGAGGTGGCGGAATGCCAATTTTTAAAACTTTAAAATGTAACTTTTGAACATAACCATGAATTATAAAAAGGCAGGAATATTATTCCAGAATAAATCAACTTAAACCTTAAATAACTTTCTATATTCCTCTCTCCATAAAAATATCTTTTGTCAAAACTATACAAGTTAGAAATAAGCGCAAGATAACATTGGGCCATTAATAACAATAAAATGAAATGATCTGGAGGGCCTGATATAATCACCTGGAGGGCCGGATCCGGCCCCCGGGCCTTGACTTTGACACATGTGATATATGTGCATTATTGTGGGAAAAATGTCACAAGAATACGACAAACACCAAAAACAAGATTTTCAGTGGAGCGGGTCTTTAAAGTCACTATAAACCTAATTTAGTCAAATTGTGGATTAAAAAACATGTATTACCCATTTTGAGTGGATGAGAAGCAACACAAATCAAATTAAAGTTTCTTCAATTTAACACAATATTCTTTAATTAATGCATTTTATTGGATGAACAATTGGAAGAAAACATCAAAAAATGTCATTTGATGTATTTTAAACCTTAGACTCACCGAGTTACTCATCCACTGAGTGGGTTCTCATTGTCTGAAGCAGAATGTGTCAATGGAAAATGAATCACACTCACGCCACACTCCAGCGTTCTCTAATGTGATCTTCAAACATGTTTCTTCCAAAATCCACTCGTGGACAATTTGCATCAATCCTGTCTTTACTGCATAGTTTAAAGCACATCCTCCTATTCCCAACAAAATGAACAGACACACACAGGCGTACACATGGACGGCTGGAGGCTGGTCATTTGTTCTCATTAGTACCCCAACGAAGTCCGCTGACGGTAAACTGAGCGTGTGCCAAAGTCATAAACTCGCACACCCTTCCTGCCATTACCTCATTATAATGATATCAGACAAGTGTCTCATAGTGATGACATCACAGCACCAGATTCAAAGATTTTTCCTTTTTTATTTCTTATTACATTACAATGGAGCGGCTCAGGAAAAGCCAGACAGCACCCGGCCCTCAGAGTAATGACCAATTTTACTCCTGACATGAAAGTGCTTGGTTCCTCCACGGTTGTCCAAGAGTGACAAGTGCACGGCAGCAGGTAATATTCCTGGCTCACGCCGGTAGATAATAGCTTAGACAAATAAAGTGTTCATTACCTAAAGCATGGAAATTTGCCAAAACCCTGATGTCACGCCGTGTGTTGGTGGTTCAGGTCACGGCTAATAAAGTCTGCGGCGTTCTGATGTATTTGAATGCTGACATGGCTGATGCTCATGAGGTATTTGATGGACTTTGCGTGAAATGCCAATGCGCTTATTGATTGTGTGCATCACCAAAGTCAGCACTTCTAACGGTGATGTCATTCCGGGTGGGGTATGTTTCATTTTCGTGGGAAAATGACAGTTCTGACATAAAAGCATAAATCCATCATTGGGGATATTTCAGTGAAAGAGCAGAGCGGCTGCTTACCTAATGAAGCCGAACTGTCAATCCATCTTCTGAGGTAAGTTCAAGTCTGCATGCAGGACGTTCAGTCATCTCGTACCTGCGACACAATACAAAGATGAGGGGAGGCCTGGAGAAACTGATTTAAAAGCAAAGTTAACGAGATCAAATGTAATCTTTCTTTATTTGGTGATGGGTATTTTTTCACATAGAGTTTTTGTCCTGTAAATTGCATTTATTGCTTCCCGTGAATCATGTTTTCAAATTATGACATCATAGTTGCAGAGATTATACAGTTACTAAAGGTCCGAGCTGTTAAAATATGATTTTATGGAAAATCTCATTTGTTTTTTTTTTTTTAAAGCGGTTTTGAAAAGTTTAAGTTTATTAGATTTATATGGCACCTTAAAATGACCTCAGTCAAACAAGGCGCCAAGCATTAAACGTTCAAAATACAATAAAAACACAGCTAAAATGTTCAAAACAATTCCAGATAAAAATATGGATATGATAACATAAAAACCATAAAAACACCAGGCAAAGATAAAACAATAAAACACACCAGCACAGCAGAGTCTCATGTTGTGTCAAAAGCCTGGTGGTGATATGGGTTTTAAGAAGTTTCTTAAAAACGGACAGTGAGGATGGATGCCTGCTGAATGCTCAGTGGTAACATGTTCCATTTTAAGATGATCAGCTGACCTGAGGCACCAGGTCGGGATGTAAGAAGCTCAGAGGTACGGCAGTGCACAGTTGTTTAAAGATTTAAAGACAAAATAATAATTTTAAAAGTGAAGCCAGTGAAGGGTAGTCCGAATGGGGGTGATGTGGTCCCTCTTACGCGCTCCAACCAGAAATCGAGCGGCAGCGTTCTGGAGACGTGAGGGGGACAACTGGCTGATTCCAAAGTAAAGAGAGTTACAGTAATCCAGCTGGGATGTGATAAAAGCATGAAATACATGGAAGAAGCTGCATTTTAACACTGAGCTTATTTGACAGTCAAGTTTAAAATCACCGTCCATTTTAAAATCCAGATTTGACATGGACTGTAAAGGTTTGGAGCCTTTTTATCATTAAAATTTAAAAATCTTATGGCCATCCAGTCTTTGCTGTCTTGTAAACAAGACAGTAGTGGTGTAACGGAGCCTCCTTTCTTTACTGGTAAATAAATCTGACTGTTGTCAGCGTAACAATAAAAGGAGACTGTGTTTTCTCAGGATGGAACCCAGAGGAAGGAGGTAAAGAGAGAATAAAAGTGGTCCTAAAATAGAGCCCTGTGGAACAGTTGAAGAGTTGGATCCAGACATGCTCACACACAGTCCTGTCAGACAGATAAGATGAAAGCCCGTCGAGTGCAGTCCCACAAACTACACAAGAAAAGTAAAAATGTCTATTAAATAAAAATTCTAAACTAAAATCTTTGTTTTTTATTGCTCTTCTTGGAAATAAAAAAATGGAAAGGCTTCATCCATATTGCTTCAAAAAATGATAAAGACATTTTATTTTTAAATTATTTACCGGACGTATAGGTTGACGTGCTTTAAGACAAGCTTTGATCAATTAGTTTATTCATTGCACTTTGTTGAAGTTTTGCTTTTTTAATCTCCAAATGAAAGGATTGCAGCTTGATATTACCAAGATCTTTAAACCAGCAACACTTTGAACAGAGCTCCACGTGTCTCTGATAGCTATAGACCATTTATTGTGATTTATAAGGCAAGCTCATCCAATCTGACAGGAAAATCAGATGTCTCCTGTATGGAGAGAAAATAGACTCACCCCGATTTGTGTGTGTAATTTTTAATTTGTGTGTGGATTCTTTGGATTTATGAATCCATTCTTCTTGATTTGTTACTCATGCTCAAGTACAAAACTTATGTAATTAAAAAAAAAAACAACAACAAAAAACACAATTTACACCTTCACAACTTAAAATTACAACAGCTTTAAACTAACCACACACAAGTCTTTAAAGATTACGTACAAATCTCTTGTTACGCACACACCAAACCACATTCATGCACGAATCTGATGTGACTCTTTTAAAGTCTCAAAGATTCGTGTGAAAGTGATGCATTTACATGCTGCTATAATGCTGGGTCATCAGAGTTTTCAGCCGCTTTGAACTTAGATTGAGAATATTACCGAGAAAAAACTTGACATTTTCCCCCCTTTCTTATACAGAGCTGCTCGATAATTAATATAAAAAAGTCTACATATTTGTTATTTAAAACAACACTAAAGTTTCTCTAATCTCATCGCTCCCTCGTGGCTGCATTTTCCGTGCAGCGCCTTTGCTGCGAAGCTCTTCCACGAGCAGGCGGCGTGAGGTCTTCCTTTGCACCCAGAGAGCGGACAGAGTCGATATGCCCCACGTCCCGCTCCGCTCCCCGAGTGTGGAGAAGGACCTCGTGCTGCATAAGGGGGAGGGGGATTCCACCAGCGCTAAGTTGGTCAGCTCTACGCCCAGCTCTCTGGAGCAAGCAGCCAGTCGAGGGGTCCGCTCCGCTTCTCCACACCCAATCTAAGTTCAAAGCTGATGAGACGACCTCGTATTCTAACAGCATTTAAAACGCATCACTTAACCACAAATCTTGAAGATGTGATGTCACACTCTGGTCCCGAGTGCGACCAACAGGTCCAAGGCAAAGGTAACGGAAATACACTTGGTGTATAATACTTTAGTTGTAATGTGTGGTTGTTGTTTGTTTGTTTGTGGTGTGTTGTTGTGTTTTTTTTTTTTTTTACAACAGGCAACCACCTCATTAACACCAACACTAGACACAGACCTCCTCAACTGCAGTGAACAGGACAATTTAAAATACATGGCCCCTCCCCTGGGCCAGGTTGTTCCACTTTGGGCTTAACGACTGACTTTTTGTCAGGCACTACAAAAGCGGGCAGATTCTCTCCGCGACTCCATGGCGGGTGTTGGGGGGGTCCGGGCTGCTGCCCCGGCGGGGGGTTTGGGGCGTGGGGATGGCCGGGTCCCTTTGTACATTCCATTATCATAAACCCTCACCTGAGCACAGGTGTCAGTTCACCTTTGCACTAATAGTATGTGTGACAGAATGAAATGCTTTATTTTTATTGGTTTGTATGATTAAGTGTGTGAGCTACAGTTGTATTGTGTACATGTTGACTAGTTTAAATTTTGGCCAACAGGTATGTGTGTAACTACTGAGTGTGTGTGTAGACAGGCTCCGCCCATTCTAGTTTTCTATTTAGACCTGATTGTTTAACGATGTTCCCTCCCTCTGCTGGTATCTTCTTTTATTCTCCAACCCCCTCCAACATCTCTTCTTTTTTCCGTCTGGTCCAACCAAAAAAAAAAAGATACAAACTGATCAATATAAATAAAGTTTACCATGAAATCCAACAGGGGTTTATACTCAATAAACCCCTGTTGTGACAGTAAAATCAGCCCAACACAAGAGGCTCTCAGCCTGTATCTGTTTGCTCAGCTCATAAATAATTCTTCTCTTTCGTGCTAATCATAGCAAATTTTTTATTATAAATACCATATTTTAAGAAATGAAAGCATATTTACGAAACAAAACCCTGTTTTCTGCCTGTATAGATGTCAAACTGTAAATATAAAGCTCCATGGAAGGATTAGCACCATGTTAAAATGTGGGAAAGTCTAATAGATTACTCATATAATTTCTCCTCAAACCAGAATTCTCAGCTTCAAATAACATGTGAAGGGGATTTGTAAACCAAATTGATCTCTTTGATAGTTTGTTGTTCCATAAAGGATAAAAAAAACATTATTTTGAGAATATTTGATGAAATAGAAGTTTGGAGTTTGTGAGAACATGATCATCACAGAAACTTTTCCAGCTTCTGAGTCGCTGCATCTGGTACCAGCACCCCCTGACAGAACTCAACCTTTGGGAGCAGAAAAGTCGGGCCCTGGAATTTTGGGGTCTCATAAATAAACAAATAAACATGTTTCATTCATAGAGTACTTATTCTAATTACAGCCCTGGACTTACGCTGCGCAGCCTCTAATTTTTCTGCGAGCAGAGAAACTTGTGGAGACGTCTGCGGCAGACCAGCAGTCGGCAGATGTAATTACCACATCATCTCTGTTCCTCGGGACGCAGGGAGTGAAGGATACACTCTGAGGGACAGAAAGAGAGATTTATCCTGGTAAACAGTAATTAAGGTTGGGGATGGAGTATTGTGGGACGACGACGAGGCGGGACAGAGTTGGGAGGGGAAAAAAAGAGGGTGAAGAAAGAAGCAGCAATCGGAGAGGGATCAGATTTCAACAACTAGTTCAGTCGTGGGCAAATTTTCTGGGAGTTTTTCATTTTGAACAGAGAAGGTAAACATTAGGTTAAGTTAGGAGCATCTTAAAGGGAATAAAAATCTGAATTTTAAATTTAAATAAAAAAAAAAGCTGTTGAAATATAACGGTGGAGAACTATTATAAAGTTGAAAGAGCACAATAAAAACACAAAGGGATATTTTAAATTAGAAAAAAAAACCTTTATGAATTTAAAAATATTTAAAGTTGAAAGAAATTACAAAATTTTAACAAAATTGGTCAATTTGAAACTTTCATTTAAAAAAAAACCTGTAAACCCAAATACAGTCAATTAAAAAAGTAATTACTAGCAGCTAATGTTTTGTATTCTAATTTTTTTTTGCACAGTTATTGCTTTTATTCCTCAATTTACAGTTTAACAAACTTTTTTTCTGACGTTGAGTCTAAGTTTACATGGGGGGTGTAGCTTTGAGCCCATTGGCTACTGGAACATGATTGACATCAACCAGACATCAGAGAAGGTTCACCTTTTACCACTTGTTTTCGTCCAGAAGATGAAGGAAAACGTTGTTATACAGCAGCTTGTGCAGTGATATGGAGCAATAAAGCAGTGATCTGAACTTTTTTTTTTTTTTTTAGGTGTGCTGGTTCGTTTCTTGCAGTAATACTGCAGAGATAAAAGTCTTCACAGTTCTGCTTATCTTACCGTTAATGTGTTTTAATGCTCACAAATTACACTTCTGAGATAACGCTTGATAAATTTAAACATTTCAGACAATAACAATGAATGAAAAATTTCTTTTAGGCCTGTTTTTGCTCAAAAGTCGCATATTGTCGTAAAATTTTCTTACTAAAAAATAGTAATTAATCACAACACAAAAGTATGATTAATCTGATATTTTTTTTAATTCACAACCTTAATTAAAAACAAATGTGCCAAATGTACAGTTTTGTGTGTACATTTCATTTTGTGATTATTCTCAGATAATAAGTGGTCGGCAAATACTGTAACTAAATAAGAAAAATTGCCAAGTAATTGCGATTAGTTTTCGTCCAGTTTGCGATTGGGCCCTATTTTTCTTTGTGAGAGCATACGCCACACAAACATAAAAATAAACACATAACAACAAACTTTGTAACTAGATAAGAGTCACAAAAGAAAAAAAAAGAAAAAAATAAGATTTCCTACAGACAAGGGGTGTTCAGTTCACAGAACATCAATTGAAACAATTGACACAAACATGTCACGTCTGTAGAGAAAAAGTCAAGTTTGGGTTCATTTTAATCCACAGATCATTGAAAAGTTAATGTAAAATCTTTGACTGTGAATGACAACTGGACTGAGACGTCATCCATAGAAAATGGTTTGCTTCCCGCTCCACCATGTTGTCATTAAGCCGCGATTCATCTGAGTCAGCTTGAGTCAAACTTTCCACTATTGCCAATGTGGCCTTGTAGTAGACCACACTGTGGTAGGCAAAGTTATAAAATGACTAAAAATGGACCTCCCTGCTTGACACTCAGTATTGAGGAGATGGACTGTGGGGGGTGGGTGGGTGGGGGTGTTGTACCTCCAAGTGCTTTCTGAGCGCAGCTATGTCTGCAGCTCACCACTCTCCTTGGGGAGAGGTTAAATGTGGAGAAAAAATATCATACACTTAAGTGTGGAACAATTAATGGGACTTTTTATGTTTTTAATTTATACATGTTAATTCAATTCTATACTTTAAAAACTTTACCTCTGAACTCTTGTCATTGTTTTGCTTATTTATGTGACATGTTAAACATGTTAATTAACTAAACCTACCAACCCTTTAGTTGTTCAAATCCTGTGAATTTTTTCAAATCCAAAGAGCCACAATAGATAGATAAAATAGGTTAATTTATAAAGAAAATGGGTGAAATAGTTGATTCTGAACTCTTGAACTCAATGTCATGTAATTCTAAGGTGAGGTCATTCATTCACCAGTCACAGCTAAAGCGCGTCATGCAACAGGTCAGAACTCTACATTGTCTAAAACCTTAAGTGATTGATAAACTGAGCTGACGCCTCAGACATAATCCAAACCTTAAAAGGCTTGAAACCAATTCCTCAATGAAGTGAAGCAGAGCTGCTGAGACCAGTGTGTCAGAATTCCTCGTTAGTGATGTCAGGGACAGATGACATCCTGCAGAAAGCAATTACTTAAGCTTGTAGCGGCTGAAGGTGCTTCTGTGAGCACATGAGTCATACGCTCATTTTCCTCGTGGTGCTTTTGTTATTTGGAAATGTTTTTTTGGCAAAAGGAATAATGGCCACGTTTGTCATGCATTTTTTATTTGCACACATTTCATTTGCTTGATTGGGACCGGCTCACGACCAGATGACCCCCTCTTCACCCGCTGCATGAACAGGATTTTCAGTCTACCTGTAAAATCGAGAGTGAATTAAGCCATTCTGGTGTAATGCATTTGCCAAACATCAGTTCAATGAGGTCAACGTAAAAACTCACTTAGTAGGTGAAAATTGAGTTTTTAACATGTTCTTGTGGCATTTTTCTGATATTGGAGGACTTAAAAAAAGAAATTAAGCTTAAATTTGCATTTCTAAAATGCAGCTCTAAGAAGATATTTTTTATGATGATGTCCGCTTAAACAGGAAGCTCTCAGCAACAGGGAGGGGAAGCATCAACAGCCACACCCAGAACCTAGAGGTGAATTTCTGAAGAACTACTGCCGCTCTGCAGGAACTACAGTGTGTTCTCAAAAACTACACCGGTTTTTCAGTTTTGGCTAAAAACACCATAATGATCATTAATAGATCACTTCTAGAATAGATCAAAAAGATGATTGATAATGCTAGTGTGAATGCTTTTTGCTGAAAGTAGTCCCTGATGCTTTTTACTGAAAATGTATTTATTCATTTATTTGTTCATTTTCAGTTAGAATGCACAATACATGCAATCTACTTAGGAAGAAGAAGAAGAGTAGGATGAAGACAAAGTTTTATAAATCCCTACCCCACTCAGCAGTGAAACTGCATCTTTATCGTTCCAATATGGCGTCCAACTTTGTGTACGCAAAAATTATCATAAAAAACTTCAGTACATGCCAAATTAGCCAAAAAAGCTAGGACATTTCTTAATTACTAGCTAAATAGCCTAAAATTCCTGAGTAAATCAAATTAGTCTAAAACGTTAGCCTGTTGCTAAAGTAGAAGCTAAACCCTAAATTAGCCCACAAAACCCCATAACATCAGAAATTAGCCCAAAAAGTTAGCATGTTGCTAAAATATTAGTTAAACTCAATTTTATTTGTCAAATTACTATAAATGATTGAAACATAAGAATATATGTACAGGCTTGTTGTTAATCTACTGAAAATTTTGACATTTTAAGACTTTATCCTTAATTTTCTATGGGGCATGTTTTGCTCAGTATTTCAAAAGCTTTAACCTTTATAAATACAAAAAATACAAACAACAATGTCCTGAACAAGCTAAATGTTTTGATACTAAGATTACGGAAATCGCTGAAAGTGTGATTGAGTGTTTTTGTGCCAAAAATTGTAAGGAAAGGAGCAGGAGAATCACTATAGTATAAATGCTTAGTAATTTTCCACAAAATTTTTGTTGAAAAACAAATTATCTAAGATTTTTTTTATACCAATTCAGTCCAAGTTGTTCCTATAAAGTCAGCATCTTACTGTAAATTGGTCTGTGAAAGACACTAAAGGTTTTACCCTTCCACTGTGCATTTGGGAAAATGTGAAGAAGAATATTCCCGAAACCTCCGGCAGAACTAGAATCAGTGGGCGACCATCTGCTGTGACCGGCTGGGGCCAGAGAGGACAGGAAACTGACACAGAACATCTGTTGGAGGAAAAAAAGAGAGATGGGTTGGTAAGTGCAACGATGACCTATACATTCATGGCTGCGAAAGAGAGCAAGCGGGGGAAAAGTTTATGGTGTGGAAAGTTTGGGAAAGCATTCGAGCATCTTGAAACGACCCCTACTTGTGTTGGTCTTCAGCAGCATGACTAAAGGACGACCCAAAGCAAATGCAACAATGAGGCTCTAGCAAAAAAAGTCAAGGTTATGAAGGTATCTGTGTCTAAAACATGCAACCTGGATCTCCAGAGCCACATTGGCTCTTTGATCCCTACCGATTGACCCTCAGGTTGAAGAATAATATCATGCTTTTAATTTTAAGAAGTAACACCTTTTTAGGACTATAAGGACATAAAGTGAAACAAAACAGTCAGATAGGTCCAACTTTTTTCATCTCTAAAATAAACAGTTGAAGGACAGAACGAATCAATTTGCCAAACTTCTGACTATAGCATCTATAATGCTACAACAATCCATTAAGCTGTGTGGCTTTATAGTTGAATATTTTTTAGCCCTTATATCACAGAGAATCAATTTTAGGTCCATATTCTTAATCTTAAGGCAGACTGTATTATTGAAGAACATGCAATTATTTTTAAATTTGGTCAACAAATACAGTAAGGGACACTTAATTATCTTTGATTTAATTTTAGCTTATGAAATTCTGGTTGAGATTCATCTACAATAGGAATGTCAAACTCAATCCAGAACAGGTCGCGGGCCGAACATGATAAACATTTATTAAACACAAAAAAAACATTTTTAAAACTCTAAAAATTTTACTTTTTAAAATAACTGAATAAAAACAGGCATGAATATTATTCCAGAATAAATCAACTTAAACCGTAAAGAATTTTCAATGTTTTACTCTCCATAAAAATATATTTTGTCAAAATGGTAAAAGTTAAAAATAAACTAAACGCTAAAAGAAAAAACACCTAAATTTTATTACTTTTACGTCTTTTTGTATTAAAAATTGCACTTATAAATAACCCAAAATCATTTAATCTCCATAAAAGATATTCTGCTAAAATTACCGAAATATGAACATGCTGCCAAACAGAACAAACAGCCTGGAAATAAAAATAATTTTTTTTTTCAGAAAAAACAAATGAAATCATTCAATTTTCTTTGCTCTTTCTTTGCTTTTTGTTGTCTGGTTGTTTTACTCTGTTTATTTTAGGGCAGGAAATCGATTAAAAAAGCTAACTAATTGATCACAAACAGGGGGAAAAAATTCATTGGAACTAAATTTTTTTAGTTACAGTATTTGCTGACCACTTATTATCTGTGAATAATCACAAAATTAAATTCAACTGTACATTTAGAACATATATTTTTAATTAAGGCTGTCAACTGATTAAAAAATATATCTGATTAATCCCATTTTTGTGTTGTGTTCGATCACTAGAAACCACAATGTCTTACCAGGTATATTTGATGACAACATGTGGCTTTTGAACAAAGACAGGCTGGAGGGAAATTTTTCCTTCATTGTTATTAACTGAAATGTTTAAATTGATTAAATGTCAGAGGTGTGAGCACAAAACACATCAAAACGCATCAACAGTGAGGAGAACTGTAAAAACTTTTATACCTGCAGAGGTATAAAACTGAGAGTAAAGCGTTCTGTTTGGAAATTTATTAGTTTTATTTTTTTTTGATAAGATGGATTTATGCATAAATCATTCATGTATGAGTAAAAAAAAATTTTAACTTCCTCATACACTAATAGGCAACCAACACACACACGATGTGTTTTTCATTCATTAATTTTAGTACTTTAAAATTAGATTTTTAGATTTCGCATGTGTTTAAAAAAAATAGTTTTCTCTAATCAGTGGTTGTTTTCCTATGGCAATAGAGAGCTGCAGATGTTAGTTTTCATTGAGAAATACCCTTGAGATTTGACCGAGTTGTGAAGAACTTGGCATAGAGTAAGCCTGCCCTTATTTCCCATCATTCCTTTGTTTGCACGTTCTCTTACAGCCCCTCGCACAGTATTGCTGCAACAAAAATGTAGAGCAGTATTGGAGCTATCCAGCTGTACAGTTTTGATTCAGATTCCAGATCAGACGAGGAAAGCAAAGATGGATCTATTTGTCTGGACGCATCAGAATAGAGCAGAGCGGAGAACTTGTGACCTGTTGATTGAAGCTTCCACATCACTGCTACAACCTTTCTCAAAGGGCATTTTTTCATCTGCCCTTGATTTAAAACAGTTTGAATAAAGAAATACTAAAATGCTACAATAAAATGTTATTAACAAGCAACCAAAACACACCAAATGCAAGTTTTGGAGAATTTAAAGATTTATTATGGAGTTCTCTGTGTGACTGAGAGTCACGATATTCCTGATTTGAACAATATTCTCTGAGGGGGAAGAAAAATCAGTTCTTGAAACTGGATTTATGTGTGAGCTAACAGACACGTCCTCATCAAAAGGGACTTTCTTCTACATCTGTTCAATGTGAACGACACATTTAAAAAAGCTGTCTTAACAGGACACACATCTTCCTCCTGAGAGCATCGAGCCCTGAACCGTTAGGTCATCCCAGCAGTCGCCCAGGGAGAGGGAAAACACTGCATTCATCCAGAGGCCTCACACAGAGAACACAGTGATGGTAATAAGGAGTCACCGTTTAGTGCAGGGGGTCTGGGAAAGAGGAATCAGGCTTTACGGGAAGGAATATCTCCCCAGTGAGATGACTGGTGAAACAGTCTGCAGGAGGGGGAATGCTGCACACTGTCTGCGCGCGCAAACATACATTACACAGATGCACAAGAGTGAATTGCATTTCTTTCTCGAATTCCCAACATTCCTTCACGCAAATTTCCAGGCAGAGGGAGGCTCACAGTTCCTCGGCTCTGACATCACGAGGGGGTTCCTCTGCCTTCCACATTCTTCCATGCGCTCTCTCACAATCCCACCCATATTTGGAAGTGAGAGGAAGGGAATCCCAGATGATGACTCAAAGGCTTCTGCTGCAGTGGGAAAGTCTCCCCACATCTGTTTTTTTTTTTTTTTTTGTCTGTGCCTGTCATGCAGGCATCACTACTGGCATGACGTTCTTGAGAGCTGACATTTCCCATGTTCTGGAATAAAAATGTGCCACATAAACCATTAAAAAAAATCATCTGAGATTGTTTCTGTGCTGAAAAAGCTTCTTCCTTATTGGTTTGAAAAACATTTTATTTAGAAGTCCCCTTATTTTCTCTTAGTGAATCCCCAAATCAAATAAAAAAGGGCGATAAAAATAAAATGTAATCCACATGGAGAAACACAGAAGCTCCAGGCTGAGTCATTATGGAAGAAATCAAAAGTCACTTTGCACTGGAACCCCATAAATAAAAACACAGTAATAGACTAAACCACTACACCAACTCTCTCCGGAGAGGTTTTTTTTTGGAATCCCCTGTAATTTTAAAAATAGCAAAACATATGGGGAGGGAAAGAACAGCTTGAGGGTTGCTTTGCAAGCACTAGCTTTTTTTTTTTTTTTTAAATCATTAAATGTGTCACCGATGGTGAATTAGGATTTAAGTTTCAAGATAAAGCCACACATTCAGATCCACTTTGTTGTAGTGTGTTTGTTGGTGACAGTGTACTTGGCTGTCTGGAGTTGTCTG
Source organism: Oryzias javanicus (assembly GCA_003999625.1). NCBI lineage: Eukaryota > Metazoa > Chordata > Actinopteri > Beloniformes > Adrianichthyidae > Oryzias > Oryzias javanicus. The sequence continues at coordinate 20,969,302 of CM012457.1, forward strand.
TGGCCCAGTGTATCAGAAAGACGGTTGTTGTTCATTCTGGCAGTCAGAAACACAGACGTTCCCTCCAGCAGTCCAACATGAAAGAAAGGCTTTCATGGAATATTCTGTTTAGCTGTGTGGACTCTTGTGGATAATACTCCCGGGACCCATAAAACAAGCGTTTCACAGACAATATCTCACCCACTCTTTCTTTGCCACAGACTACTGCAACATGAATCCAACTGAAGCTGTGTTCAAACAACATTTGCTGCTTAACGTTGGGCAAATGGGTTTTTGGAAAGAGCAGCTTTTCTTGCAATACAAAAAAAAAAAAAAAAAGAGAATTGATGCACACACTTTTGCACACATGCATCCTACACATCTCTGCTTGAGCATGCAAGTAAACAGTTCTGTAGGTAGAAAAAAAAAGTGAGTCACTGAAAACCAACTGGGACACAGTCACAGCCTCAAAGAGAGCAGGAGATGCCCCTCCTTTCATTAAAGCACAGACGGATTCCTCAATCTGTCACATGCTCGTGTGCCAAAGGGCAACTGGCCACCAAAACAACGTGCACCTGAAAGCACAATCACTGAAAAGGGGAGATAAAAACGAATAAATGTGAGGGGAAGATAAAAACTGTGACCAAAGAGCTCCACGTTATATTTATTACAGCCCTTTAGTGACCTCTAGCGGCAGAGATGAAAACCTGCATGCTGCAGTGAGGCCAAACCGGACTGTACCATTGTCTGGGAAAAAAAAGGTGTTCTTTCAGAATCTAAAGTAAAGTTCTCCCCCTTTGACTTGAAAGCAATTTTAACTCCAAATATATATAAACATTTTCAGACTCATTCTTTTCTTAAAAGGGTGACAAACTGAGTCGTTATTATCTTAATAGCGATAATTGATTTTTCTGAATCGGATGATGGGAAAGGACTAGCAGACACGCGCCTTTTCTGAGCTCGCGCAAGTTGTTAGGGGGAAACAAGCAGCTAAACGCTGTTTTGTAGGCCGTTGCTGGCTGTACTCCATGACACAGTTAGAACCTGAGTTTGAAACGAAGCAGCCTATATCTACTCCGCTTATTTCTCTTAAAAAACATGACTACCAAAAAGAAGCGAACGCCAAACACAGAGAGTAGCGGTTGGGTCGTTATCGCTCCAGGTACGAGGCAAAACGCTGCTAATAATGATGCTAGTTTTTCTCTCTAACTTTGAAAGTATTACGTTAGGATGAATTCTAATGTTTATTCTTTCGAGCTGAGCTGAAATCATGCATTTTTACATGTTATTGTTGAGTCTGTCTACGAAAACTCCAGTTATTGTGACGATAAACCTGGCAAAAATAAACTTGTAATGTTCAATAAAGTTTTTAAAAGTTTTTTTTCTTTATTGACAGACTCTGTCACAGACACAAACAAGCATGGCAGTGACCCGGCCTTCCTGAGACTGAGGAATCCCTCCACAGGTTTAAAAAAAAAAAGATGACACACTTACTAATGTTGTTTTTCTCTGGATTGATTTGATATAATCCAGTCATTTTTTTAAATTAGAACATTTACCAGCATACAGCTCCACTGCACATGTAGACATTCACTGTTATGTGTATTGCAAACTTAAAATCACATGTTCAAAGTGTCAAAAGTAAATATACATCCTGATTGAAACTAAAGTAAAAAAAAAAAAAAGTTTTATATCGTTGCTCCAATTTGGCATTATTTGTCAATTATTTAAAAACAATAATATATATATTCTGTCGGATAAACCAGATCAATAATATTTTTTACTCCATGTAGTAACAGGGAGGAAAATCATCAAAATGGATAAAAAATTCAACAGAATTTTTTTTGGAAGCTTATCAATTATAACGTGAGAAGCCTGAAGGTGCGTTCACACTGAACCCGATTTGCGTCAAAAATTCACGTGCCCCGCTCCTCTTTTGTTGTTTGGTGAATTCACTACTCGCCGCCTGTCAAGAAATGTGTTCCTGACACACTTATGGAAGAAATTTATGGAAGTTATTTATAATGGATTAATCCTTGCTGTCACAATACAGACTTTCTAACATATTCGTCAAGAAGATAGTTGGCTCATGTCAACAAGTCAACTATCACAATAAAAAAAAAATCTTTTATTGTTAGAGCAGTGCTAGTTTCATAAACTCATATCCATGTTTTTTGCCTGGCCATTTTCAGAAGCCTTATATATATCAACAATATCATACAGGCTATGTATTAATATAGCATTTTAAAAAGACTGATGTCTATTTCCTCAACCCTCGTGCTCTCTTATGGGGTCCAGATGACCCCACTTTTATGTAAACAACCCTAGGAGAGCGGAAGGGTTACAGAGAAAATCCTCTTTACATGTTTAAACCTCACTATGTTTTTGCTTTAAACTCAAATATTTCTTGTTCTCCATTTTATACAATTTAATCAAAACTTTCAGTGATCTCTGTAGAAAAACAGTTTGTGCCTCTGACCTGTTTTCAAGTTTTTCAAAATACACACACACCACAAGAAATGTCTAAAAACATACTTTGTTCCTGCATGAATCATCCGTTTTAGCTGAAGTGAAAGTAACACTGTTCCTTTTTTTTTTTTGCTTGTGCAGATGGAGCGTCTCTGTATTTGCTAGGAAGTGGCGATGAGCGGTTGTATGAGGTCAAAGCATTTGAAGAGGACTTTCACTCCTGGTTTGTTGGGGAGACTGGACAGAGAGGTGGGTGTCATTTCCCCATCACTGTGATCTGGATTGGAAAAAAGGTGAAAGAACCTTCCTGTGGGAGTGACGACTGCTTTACAGTGAGGATAAAAAATTGTATCAGTCACTAATATTGAAATTGGTTTCACTTAAAAGGAAGAGTTTGTTCTGTAATGTTCATTGTAGATACACTTCAACTGTGAGAAACTGAACGTAAAACTAAAGAATCCAGGAAATAATTTATTGTTTGATTTTTAAAGAATTTGTTTGTCTTGTGGTGCAGAAAATAAGCATTTGGTCAATGACAAAAGTTCATATCAATACTTTGTAATGCTACCCTGGTCGACATGTCAAAGGTCTTCAGCAGGTTTTACATATCGTAGCTGTTATTATGGTCCATTCCTCCATGCAGATCTTCCTAAGAGATGTGATAAATTGTGACTGTTTCTGGGTAACACATGCGTTCAACTCCCTCCACAGATTCTCTGTTGGACTGAGGTCCAGAAACTGGCTAGATCACTCCAGAACTTTAAAATGCTTTTTGCATAGCCATTCCTTCGTTACCTAGATGATGTGTTTTGGATAATTGTCAGTCATGCTGGAAGATCCAGAGATGTTTCATCCTCAATGATCTTACTGATGGAAGCATGTTTTATTTTATTTTTTTTACCCAAAGTCTCACATATCATAGCTTCATTAATCATTTCCTTAATATGGATCAATCGTGCTGTCCCCTTTGCAGAAAAACAGTCCCAAACTATGATGGTTCCACCTCCATGCTTCACAGTGGGTATGGTGTTCCACATACATTTTGCAAATCCTCCTCCGGGATCATCCGGATGGTCTCTGGAAAACTTTAGGTGGACCTGGATATGTTCTTGTTGAAGCATATTTACAAAATCATTTTCACAGTCAGTGTGATTCCCTGGATTCTTTTTTACATTCTGTTTCTCACAGTTGAAGTGTTTCTATGATAAACATTATAGACCTTTCTCCTCTTTTCATTGGTTCAGCTCGCAGAATCTGTGACTGACAAATACTTCTTCAGCAAAATTAATCTCATGTTGTAACTGTTGTTAGACTGACATCTTGTGGCCAAATGTTGCTCAGCAGTGTTGTAGAGCTTTGGGGAATTTGTTTTGAAATAATTAAAACATACTTATTTCACATAAAAACATTTTTTATATTACACTGAAGACATTGGCTTGCACAAAAAACTTAGACAATTCCAGCAAAAAAAAAAAAATCCCTCACTGGTCAACATTTTAACAGCAGAAAGGGAAATAATAGAAGCTCTGAAACGAGGCTTCCTCTGGTCACGCCCCTTTTGCTTCAAGCAAACTTCAAGCTTTTGGATCGTATCTAGCATCTCTACTGCATCACTTCAGATGTGATAGATTCATTATAAATGATCACCACATTTAAATGCATACATTCTTGTCTAAGAGACTGCTGTGTGAATACAATAGTTTGATTATTTTAGTTGGAGGAAGGTTAAAAAATGCAGTTTTTTTACATTTTGTTCAAAACATCCTTCCTCTCTGGCTAAGATATGGACTTCACTGTCATCAAATGAATGGTTTGTGTCCTTCAACTGGAGGTGTACTGCAGTCTATAGAGCCAATAATAAAAGATGCACCCAGTTCAATTGATAGTCTTTTTTACCCACTGCTTTTATGGATTAACTTAGATGAATGAGAATCTACAAAGAGGAGCACAAAATATTTAAGTTGCTGTCAGTTTTTAAGGAGGCATAGCTGTTTTCACTGTCCGTCCATCTACTTCTCTTTATTTAAATTTAATCTTTAATTCATTTCGTATTGATTTTCTAATGTTTTTGTAATTTTGTAATTGCTGTACTTTGGTCAGCTGATGCTGTGTTAACCCTCGTGTTCTCTTATGAGGTCCAGATGACCTCACTCTTATATAGATCTGTGAATCCTCCCATGACAAAGGTGGAAAGGATCATATGTCTGCCTGTGAAAATCAAAAATCTTTGAAAAAAAAAGTTCAGTGTGCTGTCTAGTGGGGTCCAGATGACAGGGTTACAGTTCCTAACAAAATAGAACATCTATTAGAGGACTTGATTGTAAATATCAAGTCTGCTTCTCTTGCAGAACAAAAAAAATGTCTGCGTGTCATGGAACAAACAACATGAACTAAGGCACAAGAGGCTGGAATAAATTATGTTTTTTTTCCCCACTCTGCTCATCTTCTGATCTATTGTAAAAGTGTTCCCATTGATCTTTTAGTTACAAAACTGACTCTACCCAATACCAGTTTAGGTTTGTGACCTACAGTCACAAGAGGCTTAGTGATGATGAAGTCTGATGAATGATGAAATCTTGCAAATTAAAAAATATTCTTTTTCAAACTGATTTTTTTCTTCTGCTCCTGATTCCCATCAATTTGAAGGAAGAAATACTCAGAAATACAATTCTGAGCTTAATTTTCTTTATATATGTCCTCCATTATGAGAAAAATACCACAAGAACATTTTAAAAACAGCAAAAGCAATTTTCATCAGAGTGGGTTAGAAATAGGGTATTTTGCCCCGAAGCTCTTTTATTTTGAAATTTGGTGTGCATATAAACACTGTCAGTTTGTATAGATTCTTTTTATGAGCAAAATGTTTGACTGGATAAGCTGAGTGCTAAAGTTATAACTAACCAACAACTAAAATAAACTCATTTGAATTGAACTAATTACTTTAATTAAGAAAGGTGCTTTTGTTTCCTCTCTTAACTTTAATCTGCTTTTCCTACATTTTCATGGTTTTTTTTTCATCCCACAGATGGGCGGCTTGTCTTCGTGACACCGATGGATCCACTTTTTCTGATTTTACCATATTTGATGAAATCTGGCAGAGAGGTAAGAAGCAGTCATGAGACTTCCTCTTGAGTTTTTCTTTTCTAGGAAAACACTTTTCCACCTCTTCACCTGCTGATCAAACTATAACTTTGTCTTTATCTTTAAAGACAGTTATCATAACCTCACTGTTGCACTGACTTATGATTTAGGTTTTTTATTAAAATAAGTCTTTTATAATGAATGAAAGATTTAACACATAGAAGGTGAGCTTTGAAATATGAGTCATTTTTGAGGTTAAAATCTTAACCATTAAATGGACAGTGGATTTAATTGAAGCTAGAAAAACCAACAGTTTCACAGAATTCATGATTTAGAAGCGTTCTCCTCAGAGATCTCGTTCCATTCTTCCATGGGAAACAGTTCTAACGTGTCCAGACTGTTTGGTTTCCGAGCACTAACCTTGAGCTCCCTCCTCCGATTCTGCTCCTGGAAGCTCTCTCCAGGAACTTGATAACACTGTCCTTCAAAACATTTTGGACCAATTTAAAGAACTGTTTTGTGTCAGCGTCTTGCTGGAAAACTCGGCTGTGACCTTAAGTCAGATTGTCAGGAGATTTCTTAACATGATTCCTCAAAACAGCGGCGTGCTTCTCCTTTGTTCTTGATCTTCTGAACCCCAAACAAGGTCCTCTTTGCCTGAAACAGGCAAACAGCCCCGCAGCATCACTGTGGGAACTGTGTTTAAGGTGAAGGTCTCTTCTCCTGTCCAAAAGCAGCTGTGTGCTCCAACACCTCCAGTTTGGTCTAATCCAGGGGTCGGCAACCTTTAACAGTAAAAGAGCCATTTGGGCTCGATTTCTACAAATCAAAACCTAGAAGGAGCCGTATAGTCTTACTTTATCTTTTAAGAAATTAGGATTTGCATTCATGACCCTCTGTTTTTTAAATAATATGAATTATGTTTATTTTTTGGCACGAACAAAAGCAAAATATAAAAAGATCCTAGGATCTCTCAAAATGTGATTAAAAAAAAAAAAAAATTAAAAAAATTTTTATACGTTCGACAGAAGCTCAAATAACTTATTTTCAAAATAAACAATGCTCTGTACCAAACAGGATCATCTTGGAACAGCTCTGGGCAGCTAGTAACCAATGATGTGCAGCACAAGATATTATGTGCTTTTAACACATAAAAGATCAAACATTTTACCAAAGTTTTGCTTGCAAATAAAATCTGTTCATTCTGGAGGTAATGTTGAGACCTTCAGATCAACAGGGATGTAAACACCTTCATAATTTATCATCTATGTGCTCCTCACACATCAATTTATAAATGTAGCTAATCTAAATTAAATAAATGCAAATGAAGTAATCTTCACTTTAAAAAATTACTATTTTCTTTTTTATTTATTTTTCCCCTCAGCAGTCTTCCACTGCTGAGTTTTGTTATTTTAGTTTGGGGTTGGACCTTTGTAGTCGTGGTTTGCAGGCTTTGTTTATTTATTTTCGTTTGGTAGTTTTGGTTGGCAGCCTTTAGCAGGAAGCTCCAGACTCAGACGTCGACATGTCCGGGTCAGCAGTCTCCATGACTTATTTTATGTATGACCAAAGATCCCCCGTGGAGAGATGAAAGAGCCTCATGTGGATCTGGAGACGCAGGTTGCAGACCCCTGGTCTAATCTGACCATTTCAGGAACTCAATGTCTTACCAAGAATTGATGAGGTGAAGTCCGATCAGCGGCTACACACGGGAATGTGTGAAGTCATTGCCTGAGGAACCAGTGAGCTGCATACACAAGAACTATCAGAAATGTCTGGCAGTCAAATTCAACTCAAAGATACTTTTTGGTTTTCAAAGAGGGAAATAGAAGTTCCTGGAACTATTTTAAGTTGCAGTTTTCAGAGTCATGATCAGTCAGGTGGGATGTAAAAGGATCATTTGAAACAAGCTGAAGAAGCCTCTGATCGAAGATCCTTTGTTTTTAGTTACTGATATGAAGAGGAGGGAGTTGATGCATCCTTCTTTGAACAGAACAGAACCAGCCTCCTTCATCCTTTTTATCACATGCTCTTCTATTGCTTCCTCAACAAATGACTTATGTGGCATCAGAATCTTCACAACAGACTTCTGGGAAATCTATAGCATATTTGAGCAAAAACTGCAGTACTTCATGTCCCACTCTGATCGTCTTTTGATCAATTCTAGAAAATTATGCAATTTTTAACATAATTTTCCACGTGTACTCCTATTAACAGAAAAATGCTTCAAGAACATGTTAAAACCCCCCAAAACACACTTTTCAATGGAGTGGGTTTTTATCCACCTGCCTCCTCACTAACTCGACTCCCCACAGCAGATCTCCAAAGACCGAATGACTGAAACTTCATGAAGGATTACAATCTGTTGTGTTTTTTCTTCTGTTCTTCAGTTTAACTCTAATCAAGTTTTTTAAGTGACTGTTCTGTTCTTTTGGCTCCAATTAAAAAAAAAAAAAAAAAAAAAAAACATTTTGATGCCACAGGTTTTGACCAACTCAATATTTTTGTGAAGAAAAGACAAGATTTCCGAATCCATCGAGGTTGTTGCTGCAGTGAGGAATATTTTGATCTGCAATAATGCTTTCATGAGTCAGAAAGAAAATGTTTCATTATTTGTAATCTAAACATTTTGACCTTCAGTGTTATCAGCTCATTAGATTAAAGCCAAAAACTACTAAACTGTAGTTTTTGCAAAGTTCTGTAAGACAGATGAGTGTTTTGTATTTTCTTTTATGCATCTGATAAAGTGTATTATACTTTAAATATGTTTAGACTATTGATAAAAACTAAACAGAGGTTCCCATGGATTTAATTTTTCAGACTTTTGCTCATTATAAAAAGCAAACATCTTGGTGAAAAAAACTGCAAATTCAGAAAAGTTTTTTATTTAATTTTAATAGAAAAAAAACTGAAGGACTTTTAAATCACTTCACCCAAATGTTTAATAGCAAAAGACACAAACAAAACAAAAAAAATCAATAAATTTAATTTAACAGTCATTTCCCATATGCATCCTCCAAAGAAGAAAAATTCCAAATAGCATCCCTGCTTCAAGTGTTTAAGGTTGCTCTGGCAAGGCAAACAAATGGTAAGAAATGTAAAAAAGATGAGCTCTATTCCACTAAAGTTCTATAAGGCAAAATGGAAGCCACATTTGAATGCAGTCCAGAGACTCTGATGTCTTTTGGGCCAAAATGTATCTACAACAGACTTTTATAAAGCAGTAAAGAAAGGAAGTTCTTCCTAGGAAGTGTGGATTCATGTGGTAATCTCTATGTCCTTCTTTGATAAGAAAGAGGAGAAAAGTATGTTGATGTGGAGCAACCCCGCCCCCTTTCCCCTTCCCATTGCAGAGCGGAGCAAAGCGGAGAGCATCTTTTCTATATTACAAATAGTGTTTTTCAAAGCAGGCCCGTGAACGTCACTGCTAAAAACTTTTTCCAACAGAATGTTTTTGACTGTCCTGATTCACAACAATTTGAATAAAGAAATACTCTGAAAAAACATTTTAATTTTATTTTTCCTTTGTATATGTCCCACCTCATCAGCAAAATGCAACAAGAACATCTTAAAAAGAGGCCTTTATATAATCGCATATAAATATTTCCTTATTATTTATTGCTCTATCCCAACTTACATATCTTTGTATATATTGCACTTAAATTAGTCATGCATAATGGTATTCTGTTCGTTTTTTAATGAAACTGGAATGTGTCTATAAATGTGAATCTTATCTCAAGGCGAGAGAACAACTGTTGAAATCTGTAGATTTAAAATGAATTCATTTTCCTGGATTAAAAAAGTCTAATCGATTGTCTGTGTTCTGCTGTAAACAAATATCTGCACAACTGATTTTAAGACTTTTCAATCTTTACTTAACTTTAGTGGAATTGGGACGGTTCTTCGATGGATTCTGTGTGTTTTCAGCTGCTTTGGTCTCATCTCTGCGCTGTTGTGCTGCAGTCAGACACCGACAAATGTTTGAATCCTTTCTTGTGAATCCTCAGGAAAAGTTCCAGCCTGTGGATCAAGTCGTTAAAGATGAACAGTTCCCCGCTTGCTCCAGGCTTCTCAGCTGCACATGCTCCTTACTGCACATCACAGAAGAGAAAGGTAACGCTTGTTTATTGTTGTGATTTAAGTTTATGCCTCATAAAATGTTGTTTTTTGTAATTTTAGAGGTGGGCGGCCTAAAGTTTCACCGTTACAGCCAAGAGAAGACCATGAACTGGTTAAAGAGAAAGGTAATAGCTCATACACAGCACCCTATACGAGTGTGGAAAATGAGACGCGTTTTTCTGATTTGAAACTCTTCTGTTGAAGGTGGAGAGAACGGCAGCAGCTCTGAAGAAGAAGAACGTCTCTGTGGGAGAAGGAGTTAAATCCACAACATATATCAGAGTCAAGTCAGAGTCTGAAGACAGAGAAGGTACCACCTCCACTTCAGATCTCCTTCACAATCTTTGTGGATTTTCACCAGTAGATGGCAGTATAAACTTTATAAATCATGCACAAAAAAAACCTTCATCTGTTTGATATTTTTTTAAATCTCTCGACAAAAAAGTTGATAAAAATGAAGGATTTTTTATTTTGCATTCTTTTTGGACAGAGGACTATCTACGCTACGCTCACGGCCTGATATCAGAGTACATTAGTGAAGAGCTGAGCAAAGCCCTCCTGAATCACTTGGGGTAAAAGAAGCACACAAAACATCCCTGTTAGTAACTAATGTCTATTAATGCTCAACATGTTTGTTATTACACCTCAGGTTACCTGAGCTCACAAGCCCAAAGGAGGCGGAGCCTCCAGCTAAGGTATGAATGAGTGTTACATGTTTTGCTCTGCATGCTGCTCTAACACCGCTGCACGCCTCAGAGGAACAATCCCCGTCTGCCTGCTGGTGTGGTTTGTCGTGGCCGCGCTTTGGGCTGCAGTCCTGTTTCTGCGGCGCTCCTTATCATGAAAAGCTCGTCTCACTTCCTCATTTGGCAGAAACGGAAACTTTCAGACAAACCGGTGGAGGCTGGAGAAGACTACACCAAATTCAACAGCTCAGACTTTGCGAGGAAAGTGAGTGAATGCGGAACAGTTTGAATGACGTCAACCGACCTGTCAAACATTGATTGTTTAGCCTGCTTACTGCTTTCTTTAAGCATTTTTAAAATCTTCCCATGTTATTTAGAAACATGAATTTCATGACTAATCAAAACAAACTCCTGATATTTTAATGATTGTTTTATTTGTATTTTTTTAAAGCCTCCCAAAAAGATGACAGCTGCCCAGAAAACTCTGGCCAAAGTGGACAAGAGCGGCATGAAGCCGATGTCGTCTTTCTTCAGCCCAAAATCCAAATAAAGGAATTGTTTTCCTTTTTTTAATGTTTACACATATTTGTAATAAAAGAAAAGAAATGTAACAGTTGTAGTGTTTTATTTGTAATAGTCATAAAGAACTAAAACGTTACATTTTGACAGTTTGAGAGAATCCCCCAAAAAAGTCCCACTCTGATCATCTTTTGAGCTGAATCTAAAAAAAAAATCATAAACCTGTCGTTTTCTAGGACAGTTTCTGTACTTCATTAGCTCACCTCTGAGTTGTGGGCGGGGGCTTTGGCGCAAAGCAACCCCGCCCCCCCTTCTCCTCCATGTTGGTAAGATCCTGAAGCATGTGTGTATTTTCTCTGTAACAAATACTCTTTTATAGACATTGTTTTTCCATCTGCTCCTGATTCACAAGAATTAAAAAAAAGAAAAACTCAGAAATGCAATTTTTAGCTTTTAATATGTCTTCTATTTTGAGATAAATCCCACAAGAACACGTTATAACACATTTTTAATCAGAGAGGATCTCTAATCTGAAAAAAGACCTCATGCTTTTATATTTAATTAGCCTGCTTAACCTATTAATTTCTTAATTTACTCAGGATTTCATTGGTGCTCAAAGCTGTACTATCAAATTTAAAGCCTCAACCGAGAAATTAAAAGCACTTTTTTTGTTTGCGTGTTAATTACATTTTATAAAATCATTGGAAAAACAGGAGAAATTAGATTGTAAATAAGACATAAGTGCACTTCAGTATAAAGTTTTTTATTTGTTGGTGTTAAGAGCTCAAAGTCATTTCTTTTTTATAATGCATCTTAAACATCAAAAACAAGAGTTTAAACACAAATAAACATGATTGCTGGATGCCGAAGAGGTCTGCAGGTTAATGCAGCAAATCTTTTAAGTTCAGCTCTGATTAAATTCAACAAGAATAGGTGCAAACGGAGGCTTGTGAGTCTGAAGCGTTCAGATCAGTTAAGCCATGAATTTTGCTTTGCAGAACGTCTGTGGAATAAAACCCTTTTGTGCGGAGGGCTGAGCGCTTGAAAGGAGCCATTCTTGTGTTTTACAGTTGGCATTGACACTTTGAAGGAGAGGAGACGCTCAGGTTGGAAACTTTTAACTGTAATCAGGGAGAATTTCAGAGTTGCCACAGCCCTTAAATTGTTCAGCTCGAAAGGCCTTTTGAATGGAAGCTTCCGAAAAACTCCATGAAAAAATGTTTCTTTGTGCAGCATGTTCAAAACTAGTCAAGCCCTCTTTTGTAAAATCCAAACGTTCTGACTGAAATCAAGCGTGGAAATGTTAAATTAAGGTCAAATATTTACATTTTGGTGCCACAGCAAAAAAAAAAAGGTGTAAAACAGAAGTAAAAAATTGTCTTTGTGCCACAAAGCGGATATCCAAGCTCACTGAGAATTTGATTTGTTTGAATCTTTTACTTTACATGTTTATTTAAGTCTTAATATTTAGTGTTCTAAAAATAGTTTGCTCAATCAACTCCTGAGCAAAGAGATTTTCCAGCATTGTGGGTGGGGCTTATGTTTCCAATACCCATCAAGCTTCACTGCTTTTTTAGTTTGGGCTTGAAGCGCAGCGTCTGGAAGGCGCTCTCTACCACTTTGGGCAGGTGGATCGGGTTCCTCTGAAGACGCAGTCTGCTGCTCGTAGAGCCGCTCTGGTTCTTCTTCTTCTTCTGAGCTTTTTTCAATGGCACTGTCTTTAACTACTGAGTGTGTGGAGCCATCTGCAACACGGGGGACCTTCAAGACCCAGTTGGAGTGAAGGTCGTGCTCAGTCGAGGTTGACGCCACTATGAGAGGAATGCAAAGGAAAATTAGTATCAGAATGGAGCAGATTTGATTTAAATTGAGGTGGAATGCAAATAAAATAAAATAAAATAATAAAAAAAAAACTATTTGGCTTTATACCATAGAGGTCGTTGCATCACTTTACTCTAAAACAGCCGTTCGGCTTGATTTCTTACGGACTACAACCCATTAGAAGCCTCAGTCTTCCATCACCCTTTAAAAAAAAGCCACTTATTTTTAATTATGCTATGACTACCATGATACACATAAATGAAGTGCTGTTCATTTTGCATGAACAAAAATCAAACATTAAAAGAAAATAGCCTTTGTTCACTTTTGACAGAAGTTCCTTTCAAAATAAGAGACACCCCATGTGATCATCCCGGTGCAGCAAAAGTAGCATTAGCAAGTGTATGTCAGTAGTGAACAAGTGAAAATAGTTAATTTCACTGTTGTTGATGTATCTCTGCTAGAAACGTAAATCTAACAAACCAAAATGAAATCCGAGCTAATTAAGTGAACCATGCCATATTTTTCTAACAATTAAAATTCCTTGGTTTTTTTTCAGAAATAGAAAATTGGATTAATAATCCAGTGAGCCTTAATACCAGTTTTGCTTATTGACGTATATTGATTTTCTTGTAGTGTAGGGCAGGACAAAATGTGTCAAAATATTGTAGTTTGACTTGTGATACACACTGACCTTCAACTGTTTGTAAATGAGTTAAAGTTTTAGTACATTTTCCCCTTTAGTACTTTGTCACTTCTTACTTTATAGTTTATTTTTGAACTTTTACTTTATTTTTCTTTGATAAAAGAGCCACAATGGAGGGGTAAAAGAGCCTGATTTGGCTCTGCAGCCGCAGGTTGCAGACGCCTAATTTAGTGCCATGAATAATTTCTGACCCTGCTGGAAGATAAATTCATGCAGTTTTTAGTCCTTAGAATAGAGAAAATATCCAAATATAAGCAAACAAAATTTCAGGAAACAAACACTTGAAAGAAGGTACAGCCCAATCAAAAAGCATGAAAGAAATTCTGATTTTAGAAAACAAGGTAAAAAGCAATAAAATATTTTTTAAAAAGTGTTTAATTAAAATATTTTATTGAACTGTTTTAGAAGACAACAAATAAGTAATAAGAGACATATGTCAGAAAATAACACTTCAAATAAAGTAAATATCACCTGCTTAATGTTGTATGAAATCATCCTATCCTAATCCTAAATCAAAGGCTGTCCAAAGCTACGTTCACACTGCCCTCACCTTCACTAAAAGTCTTCAACTGATCACTTTTAATGAAAAGTCTATGTAAATTTGTGCTTCAGGCTTCTCAAGCTCCTACGACTGTTTTCAGGCTCTAACGCACCACCAGCATGGGATACAAGTTTAAACAGGTCGATCTTTGACCAATCAGAGGCTCGGATTTGATTGAAATCCCAACCGTTTGACAGTGGAGGAGAAGAAGGAGAAATTAATAAGTTTGTGCTGACACAAAGTCTTTGATATCTTGGAGTAAAGCTGTGAAAGAAAAAGTCTGGGGCAAGATTTGTGAGATTTTCACCACTCTGACATTTTGCTTTAAGCTTCTTCCAACTGTAGGGGGCAGACATGTGCTAGTAAACAGTATAATTAGAAAAAAAAAATAGCCCTTTCATGCTTGTCCAGTGTGAACCCCATAGGCTGAACAAAAACCTGCATGCATCAAATTCTCGTAAAGTATACTTAATGATTAAAGCTTAAGTGGTTGTAAAAGCTTGTTATAAGTAACAGAGAAATAAAAAAATCAGTTTTTTCTCTGCTAAAATGTTTAAACTATGGTGTTTTAGGAGAGCTGATTTTGTTGTGAAGTTTTGGTGTGTTCTTTAAGCTGGTCCTGCCAATTTATAGTATTTCCTGGCATTTGTTTCTAACTGTTATTACGTCACTTGCCTGCTATTAATAACTCACAAAATGTCACACACCCAGGTCAAGTCTCAAACCACAACTGAACTTTAGTTGATCTTTGACCTCATAAAGAGACTGCCATCTTGAGTTAAAAACACAACAATAATTCCACAAAATACAACTCCGCCAGGAAATTTGAATCTTTTACCTCCTAACTCTTTAAAGGGTAACCAAACAGGGAAGATGACTCCGCCCACAGCCAAAATGTGACTGTCCAGTCAGAGGGGCGGGGCTGGGGAACAGGACTGTTAGCAGATCATGACGTGAGTCTTAAATGGCTTGACCAATCATGAAATTCAAATGTAATACCTTATTTCAACCCATAGGGAGCAGCACACAGATGGTTTTTGACTATATTTTCAAGAGTTAAACAAGTTTGGCAATGACCAACAAACAGCACTTTTAAAGCCTCATTTATAGAGGCCAACAGACAAATAAAAAGTTGCCAGTGCCTTTGCTGTCACCTCCTGATACATCTACTTCCATATTTCAACCAATTGCTACCCCTCAAGAGCGATTGATTTTAAGATTCATTTAATAGTTTATGAGTGTTCATGGTCTCGGGCCTTTTTTTTAAATCAGATTTGCTTTTAGCTTAAAAACCTCCCAGAACTCTCAGGTCTTCAGGCGCGGGGCTGCTGAAGATCACAAGAGTCTGGACAAAAGTCCATGGCGAGGTCTCTTTTAGATATGGGCCTCGTCTGTGGAACAGCCTGAGGATGTGAGGGCTTCACCCACTGTTGAGGTTTTTAAAAAGAAACTAAAGACACATTTATGTAATTCAGCTTTTAAGTAGATCATATGTTTGTGATCTATTATTTTTCTCTCATATTTGATATTATGTTTTATCACATATTTGTTTGGTTTTATGGGTGCCACTCAAGCTACACTTTTTATGTATAATTTTATTTATATTTCCCTGTAATATTTTAGCTGTTTTATTTCATGTATTTTATTTATCACTTTGACATTTTACACTTGTATCGAGTGTCTTCTCACTCTCGCTGAGGTGTTTGGGATCCTGGAGTCACCGTCCTGCTTGTCTTCAGGATTCTCCTGCTTTGGGTCTACAGAGCTGTCTGGCCATGTTTGTCCAGTGGTTGGGGACTTTAGGGTGGGGGGGTTGCAGGGGATGAGCGGGACGTACTCGTGTTGCTTGGATGCCGACACCCCCGCCAAGAGGAGGACACGGTGGACAGCGCAGTCAGGTTACTTTTAAGGTAATACTTCATCTTTTCTTTCTCTATTTTATTTGTTGTTTTATTGCATGTGTGGGGAATTGTGTTTTATGTTTTTATGTACGGCACTTTTATCTGTTTTTTTTTAACATGAAAGGTGCTATATAAATGTAATGAGTTTGAATTTGATTAGTCTGAGTCGTCTGAGTCTCGTTTTTAGAGGATTTGCTGTCACTAATCATAACTGAGCTTTTCCGGCTTGTTCATGCTTTTACTGAGACATCTGATTGGTCAGTTTAACTGGCGATAAAGAAAAAACATCTTTTATAAAAATCAGGATTATAAAGAAGGTCCTAAGAAGAGTGTATCAAAGTAAGAATGGTTATTCTGACAATTAAATGACTGAAAAATAACTGTCTATTTCTCAGTGGAAGTCTATGGGATTTTGGCTTCTTCTATACAAACTTGCGGTATTTCATTTTGGTTTACAACGCGAGAGGGGAGGGGTTGAGCCAGTCCATTACAATATCATTCATACGAGTCAGTTGGAGCTTGAGTTGTGAGAGAATGAGAGGAGGAGAGTGTAATGAACTGCTCAACCAGTGAGGGTGGGTTAAAGAGGGTAGCAAGGATGTGGGCAGGTAATACCTGTGGGTCATACAATGCCACTCCTGGCTTTAATTGAACTTGTTTTCATCACAAAACAAACCCCAAAGCTGGCTTTCTTATTTTTAGGTGGTGCTATGTTCAAGAAAAACAGAATAAAAAAAAAAATTGCATTAGATTTTTGTTTTCACTCTGAATGCTCCCAAAGACAAGAAGCTCATAGAATCAGTAAAAAATAGACTGACCTATAAAATCCACATCAGCGTGTCCATCATCCTTGTAGGGTTTTCGCAGAGGTTCCTTGTCACAGCTGGCGATCACCGCATCAAAGAACTCCAGAGTGTCCTCCTCGTTGGGAACCAGAGGGGTTGAAGGTTTGGCTGCTGGTTCCTGTGATTAAAAAAAATAAAAAGTCGAACAGGTCTGAAACCTAAAACTTATTAAGGGCTCACATTTGTGTTCATCCTTACAGGCGGGTCCTTCTGCGGTGGTGGAGGTGCCTGCTTCTTCTTTGTACTAACATTGGATTTGGCCTCTTGGCTCTTGAGGTCGCTCACACTCTTGGTGTACTGCCTCCTCAGAGCCACCAGCGCCTCCAGGTACTCCAGGCAGTTCTGACTCTGAGAGTACAGCCAGATCTGGTCCTCTTGCCTCTGATAGTAATACAGCGTCGACTCTATGCTCACCGTACTTTTGCTCCTCTTTAAAGTCGAGCCGTCGGCTGTGTATCTTTTCTCCCCCACCACCAACATGGACGTGCTGCGGACCAGTCTGACCGTGCAGGCGCTGTGGTAGTCCTGTTTGGCCCCAGCGTCCCGGCCCCTGTGCCCATGTTGGTTGGGACGGAATACATTGTTGATCTTCTTGAACATACTTCAAACTGTCCCATTCATGGTTTGCTGTCAGACTGCCTCAAGTGCGAGAGGAATCCTCGGATCATCGCTGTCCAGAGTGCTGAAATCACCAAAAGCGGACGTGTTGGGCCTCGAAAGCCGGAGCGGGTCTGAAACAGATGCCACACCTGATCTCAGTGTTGTCCAGTGTTGCTAAGCAACGTTGCTGCATCAGAGAGCGGCAACTCTACACCTTTGCATCCATTATCCAGAGGAAAACAGGCACACAAAGTCACACAAAAGAGAATGAAAACATTAGGTTTTACTGCAGGTGAAGTGAATCCTTTAATCAAAATTATTTGTGATTTTAAATTATTGATGCAAAAAATATTAAAATTAATCAATTTCCAAGAAAAAAGAAGAAACTTTAAATAGTTAAACATTTTTTAAATAAATAACTTGAAAACTTAGTTTGAAGTGAAGTTTCCTTTTTTCTTAAGTTTCCTGTGTATCAATAATGCAGCACTTCCTCTCTGGTTTCCTTCTGTTGTTTTGGGGAAATTGAAAGAGCAGCATACAAACCCAAGTCAGTTATAAACGTAAATGAGGGGTTTTCATGTTGGAAAATCCCACCAAACTAAGAATACATCCCAAGAAGTTTCACCATATTAAACACACTTCAACTTTTCAGCTCTGATTTGATGGTTTAGAGTTGTTCTATTTTTATTTCAATAGTTCCTCCAGACTTCTAGTCTTGAACAACAATGTTTCTTCATTAACATTTATAAACTCTTTTTTTTTATTGTCACGTGTTCCCCTTTAATTGGAACTTAATTGGAACATTTTTCCTCCCTATCCAAGAAAATCTTTTGCAAAGAGGCTAAAAAACATTTTACAGGAGTGTATATTAACGCATATCAAAAACACAGTTTAGAAGGGAATAATAGTTAAAAGACAGAGAAACAAATTTAACGTTAACTGCAGAAGAAACTATATATGTTCATGAGAACAGATGGTCCCTTTATCTGGGTTGAATAAAACGAGTGTTTTCACTCATCTGAGGCCTTCAGCAAGTTTATTTCAGAAGTATGGAAGCTGAGGGCAGCTTTTTCATGTCTGGGTTATCTCCAGAAACTGGTAAAGAAAAGAGCCAGATGACCTCAGGAGTCTCGTAGTTTCATACTGGGTCACTGATGCGGTTTGGTCTTAAATCACTCAGAGCGTAACCAGCAGCAGAAGTTTAAAGTCTATCCCCTGATCAGAATCTCAGATCTGAACTAATGTCATGTATGGTTTTTTGTTGGTGAGGACTTGAGTAGCAGAGTTCTGGACAATGTTCAGCAGTCCAAATGACTTTTAGCTGGACCTGGGAAAGAAAATGTTACAATAATAAACTAAAGACAAATGCATGAATTCATTTATCTAAGTCCTGCTGGAACATCAGCTTTTTAACCTTGACATACATTTCAAGGTAAGATAATGATCCTATAAAATGTTTGTTTGTTTTTAGGTCTTTGTCCATCACTTCGCCTAGATTTCTTGTTATTTAAATCATTATAATTAAAGTTCTGGGGTAATCTCAATTCATTTTTCTTTAGGTTCTATAAAGACAGTCACCACAGTTTCCTTTTTGAGAAAAGTTGTGGCCCATTAAGGTCTCACTCCGATCATTTTTTTAAAATAACAAAACAAAGAGGTTCATGGATCTATTTGTCTACAGGGTAATTCATCAGAATGGAGCAGAGCAGGGAGCCTTCTTTTTAAAATTATATTTTTTTATCTGCTTCAACATTTTAAATAAATAAATACATAGAAACACAATTGTAAGCTTAATTTTATTTCTATATGTCCTCCATCATCAGAAAAAGGCCACAAGAACAGGTTAAAAACACTAAAATTTTCCTTTAAGTAGGTCTTTAATCTCCTCGATGCATTCAAATTGTGCCTGGACAGGTCACCGGTTACCTGATGACATCATATGGTGTCAAGTGTGCAGCTGTGGTAATTAATATAGTGTAAAAACAGAAGCAATCTTAGAACAAGACCTTGGGGAACTCCAAACTTAATCTTCTGTTTGCAACTAAGTTTAATGACAAGGGGATTTCCCTGTCCTAAAATGTCTTTAAATGAGTTTCTTACAGAGCCACAGACACCCACCCTGTGCTCCTATTTGTTGTTGGAGGAACTCAATCTGTCCTAATGCAGCACTAGGAAATATCTGCTTTAAAACATAACTCAGTGCTGTAATATTCGTCAAAAACCTGACAGGAAGATGGCAAAGCAGCTGAAATAATAGCTGTTGAAACTTTGAGTTTTAATTAGAAAACGTTTCCTTTTAACTTTTAAAATATTCCAAATTAGTGGTCACCAAATGGGGAACAAAAAGCAAAAAGTGAGCTTGTTACTTTCAATTACTGATACACTGTACATGTGCAGACTTCCTAATATCTTGTTTACACAGAAAAGGAACCTGTGTGGTTTCTTTCCACAGGCTATTTCTTAATATCATTCATTAGGTTTTCCATGGGTAGAAAAACAGAGCTGATTGCATTGTAAGAAAATATAGATAAATGGCAAAATATTTGCATAAAGTATAAGCCTGCAGGCGATGTAATGAGAATAGGAGAGTTTTGGGCGGAGTCCAGATCAGAGCAGCTGCAATATTGAGGATGCAGAGAGAGAGCATGAAACCTGAGGGAAAGAACCTTCTCACTTCCTCTAAGGGGAGTTTAAAATAACTGAACACAGATGCTGTCCTATGCACTCAGAATGTGATATATAATGCGGGCTTGTTCAGTGTAGATTCTTGAATTCTATGTTTTTACAAGAAGATTTTAGAAAAACACACTCAATCCAGGTTACAAATCTTCTCTAAGGTAAGACCTGTACAGAGAATTCAGAAACTTTATTTTTTGAAGGTTTTTTATTGATATTAATTGTATTGATTAAGGCTGGACTCTTAAACTCTTCGCCAAAATACCTGTGGCGACCCCTAATGGGATAAGCCGAAAGGTGAACCACATTTATTTATAAAGAAAAGTCCATTACATTAAATTATTGACAAAAATTTACCATTTTGTTGGGATTAAGATGTCTGTTATACCCTTTGATGAACCTACAGAAAATTATCAAAATAATTTTTTATGAGAGATAGATAGTGTCAGTTTTGTTGGGTGATTTGGTAAGTTTTTGTTCAGGGGTGGGATTAATTAAATTAATTTCTTCCCACGCTTTTTCAAGCAATAAATACAACTAAATTTGACTTTAGCTGTTTAGCTGTTATCGTTTTATGTGACGTCAGTGTGCCTTTGTTTCTGTTTTTTTTTTTTTCAACGCATTTCCTTATTTCTGTAATGAGTTTAAAAAATCTTTTGTTTCCTGTATTGTCCATAATCTATGCTTGTAATAAACCTAATCAATCAATCAATCAATCAATCAATCAATCAATCAATCAATGAATTTGAGTTTAAAATGCAAAAATATTGACATGAGTATTGAGAAAAAAAACAGTTTTATTTTACTCATCACATATTTTTAACATGGTGGAATTGTATTATATATAATTAATCATCAACAAATTTGAAAAAAATTTAAAAAAGAGGATTTTTAAGGAAATTTTGGAACATGCTAATGAGATGAGATCTCAGAAATGCCTGTATCAAATATGATACAAATGTTTTTTTTAAATAATATTATACGGTATAAGATGTACAAGACTGACAGGTGACGAGCTGAAAACAACAACAATATTATACATTTAGAATTTAAAGGATAACACATCAGGACAGTTGGAGATTGACTCCACTCTCAGTCCAGGTTTCCAGGACCTAAGGAGACCCGTGCCCCAGTGGTAAAATGACGCTAGCATCCTAGCTAATAAAGGGTAATGTACTAAAAAAACAAACAAACAAACCTGAGTAAAATGTTCATTACAAATCCTATAGCCAGGATGGAATTAGCTGGATTCAATACAAATTGCACTAAACTAACTTCTACTGGAAAGTTGTAAAAGCTAGTGGATTTTTGACAACCGAAGGCAAAACACCAACAAGTTATGTTAATGCTACACGATAACGACTGTCTATTACAGAATCAAAGAGGGGCGGGGCTTTTATTCTGGATGACGTGAAACTTCTGTAATGACGTGTGGTTTATGTCAGTAGACCAATCAGAAAATTCAACTGTAATACCACATTTCAACCTGTAGGGGGAAGCACACAGATCGTTTTTGACTATATTTTTAGGAAACAAATCTTTTTTTTTTAATTTGCCAAAAGGATTGCCAAAATGTGGCAACAGACCAACAGACAGCAATTTTAAAGCCCCATTTATGGAGGTCAACAACCAAAAAAAGTTGATTTTGATGTTCAGTTACCCTTTAAAAAGACGTGTTGCTTTTCTTTTTAGCTTTGAAGTTTGGCATTTGTTGATACTTTATCAGGTTGATAGATAACGCTGGCCTCCATGTTTTACTGTGATCATCTTTTTCCACTTCTGCAGCCATGCTGTGTGAAGGACGACTGCTAAGCATGACCTACTTCACCATGGTTGAGGAGCGTGACCCATCGGCTCTTCAGACATCCTCCAAGTATGCTCATGGTCCACCTGAACCAACCCCCACGCCTGCCCCCGCCACACTCCCTCCACCTGTGACTCACAGTTCCCTGGTGCAAGCAGGTGTCCCAGACAGCACAGCTTCACTGGAGTTGTACATTTCTCCTTTGCAGTCCTTGGATCTCCAGGGGATCCTCACAGGGAGACAGATCTCTCCAAAAATTGAGATCCCAGCCCAGGCTTGCTCGGCCGGGGACGCCCCGTTCTTGGTTCCTCCCTCTTGTCAGAGCATCTGCCAAAACTACAGCGACCTCCACATTGGGGGAGACCAGGTGCTGCCTCTGTCAGCCAACCAAGGCGAGCTGCGCGTCTGTCCTGAAGCGCAGGCTGTCCGTCCTTTCC
The DNA here is from genome assembly GCA_003999625.1 of Oryzias javanicus. NCBI lineage: Eukaryota > Metazoa > Chordata > Actinopteri > Beloniformes > Adrianichthyidae > Oryzias > Oryzias javanicus. Next base: position 20,991,483 of record CM012457.1, read on the forward strand.
TCCAGTCTTGTGACGTCCCCCCAGATGAGGAAGACTCTCTGCTGGGACAACATTTCCAGGCTGGACAACCGCATCCTTTAAGAAAAGGTTCACATCGTTGGCGACAGGGAAGTGGTCGAGATTGGAGTGTTGTGTTTCAGGGACGTGAAGGGCCCTTTTCTAACTCCCTTCTAAACCATTACCTGGAGCAGAAGATCTTGGATGTGTACCAGCAGTACATCATGGAAAACGTGGAGAGACAAGCAACTCTGCCTTCTGAAGCCGGCAACATTTGGCCTCTTCTGGGCTCAGAGCTCGTCCTGACCAGCCTCGACCAGATCACCCTGCAGCTCAGTCGGGAAGGCAACCTGGAGGCCGGCCTGGCCAAGGACATGGTCCTGAGCTGCTTGCTGCGGGTGGCTGGTGACATGCAGTCAAGTGAGATCAGCACTCCCTTTCTGCAGTTTTCAAATGAGGCATCCGCAGAGAAGCTTACAGAGAAAAAAGAGGAGTAATCTCAGGGTCAAGGAACGCTCAAACAACTCTCCCTTTCATTCAGCTTCCAAGAAAATAAAATGTGACTGATTTTTTACTCTGATTACCTCTTGAAAGGATTTTTGAAGCGAGATCTGAGAGCAAACATTTATCAATTACTGTGAGGGTGTGCTGCAAAGATATAACTAGCTTTAACACTCAAACTAGTGTTGGACTTCTTTAATTCTCTGTGAAACTAATGTTACAGAGGAACTGAAAACACCAGCTGATACTTCTCTTTTTTTCTCATATAAGACCATTACTTTCGACTAAACAACACACTTCTTTTTTCAGACTGTATGTGTAATTTATGTAATATGTAATCTATCTAAGTCATAATATAGTTGAACAAGAGTTAGGGCAGAAAAACTTGTCTTCTAAAAGTTTTTTTCAGGTCTAATAAAATGAAAACAGTAAGGAAGTACTGTCAGAATTTGATGGATTTCATTGAGTTCCAATGAGAATTTAAAAAAAATCTTTGACAAAATATTTACTATATCTCACAAAAGTGAGTAAACTCCTTACATTTCTGCAAATATTTCTTTGTATCTTTTTCATGGGACAACACTGCCGAATGAATTTTTGACACAATGGAAATTAGCTAGTGTCTATTATTTTTTCTACAAAATAAATTATAATATAGGCATCAATAGTGAAACCTCTGGCAAAAAAGTGAGGGGTGTGCTAACTTTTGTGAGACATATTTATATTATTTTATTTTTAAAAAACAGCCAAAAGAACTAAAAACAAACTATTGGACAGATTTAACATAAATACAGACTTTATTTAATGCCACAAGTGTTGTCAGCTCCCTGGTACCAACCGCTCCACTTTCACTGCCCTTTTCTGAAAAATTGCAAAAACAATCTGGTCCATGCAGTCCAGGACCGATGAAGAGCACAATAACTGCAAAATTTACAATAGATAGAGTTATGTTTGCTGCTTTTTGTTTGCTTTTTCAGGCACAATTAAAAATAAATACACATGTTAAATAAAGCTATAAAAAACTAGTTTTTGGTGTTTTTTAAACTGTATTATTGAATTTCTGACAATAAAACGTGTGAAGTTTAATCAGAAAATAGCTTAATTGTGCTTTTTGAATTTTTCCTTTATCTATTTAAAATTAGGTATTATTCTTGATTATGATTTTCCTTTTAATAAACTATATTAAAACAAAAATAATTGCTATGCTGTCTAAAGTTAAATGGTCCTGAATGATATTTATTAGATAACTCTTGAAATATTTCATGTCTATCGTAAACTATTTTATCTAAATTTAGGGAAACACAAACAAATAATACAGTATATAAATTCAATTTTCATTTTACACAAATGCCACAAAAATAATCACAGTAACTATAGGAACCTATCTACTCCATAATTTTTTTGTAAAAGAACAACATTAAAATTCATAGTCTTAGTTACATACAGTATTTCAACATACTGTATGAATTGCATCATAAAAGTTTATGTCATAAAAAACGTTTGAGAAAAACAGAATCATTAGCATAAAAATAGCAAATTTTCAAGAAGCATACATTTAGAACTAAAGTTGTGTTTCAAAAGAGGGTATCAGGTCATGGAATGATCTTCAATCACAAGTTAATTGAGGTAAATCAAAACATGTATTTAAAAATGTTAAAAAAGTGCAGAACTAAATATTATAGGATTTGTTTTGTTTATATTTTTAGAGTTATATTTTATACCTACATTTAAAAATCCACGTTTGTTGGTGTTCAATTTTTGTTGCATTTTTTCTTTTTCTTTTGAAAGAAGAAAAAAAAAACCAACAGGCTTTATTTATTAAGTAAAAGAAGCAGAAATAATATGTTCATTCATTGTCACAAAAAAGTTTGCTTGTTCTATTGTTCTGTTTTTATAATTATTGGATTAAAAAAGAGCTTTAAAAAGACAAACTGTGTAAAATTACAGAAATTGAGTTGAAAAAAAAACATTTCTCAGTCTTTTTCTATAATTTTTTTTTATTGTTCTTATTTCAAACACAAAAACAAAATGAAAATAAAATAAGAATTTGAAAATTACAAATATAAGAATTTAAAAGTACAAAAATACTAAATAAGCGTAAGAATCTAAAAATACAAATATAAGAAAATTGGAAAAAAAAATACAAATATACAATGCTGTTAAAGGAGATAAAACTAATCCAATTAACAAAAATAGGTGATAAAAACCTTCCCATTATTGTACATAAAAGCACACTAATGTTGACTGACTTAACTTTTTTATTTATTTGTTTTTTTGCTGTATTTTCATTGTGGTCGCTAAAAAGTCAAAGTTAACAGCTCGGCCTGATCTCAAATTCACTTTTTCAAAATATTAAAAAAAAATAAAAATAAAGAATACTACATATTTCACTAAAAGTGACACTAAATAAGTTGGACTTTAATGAAAGAGCATTTGCATTTCCCAGATGGTCAGAAGGGGGCGCATGTTGACCTTAAATTGGGAGCCTGCTGCTCTGACTCACACCCTTTGCCCTTGTGCTTGTTTTATTCTCCCTCCTTGTTCAGCTACCATCTATCCATCCAGTTAATGGCTCTTATCATGTGCACCCTTCTAAGATGTCATAAGCACCGGGCAGTAAATCTGCAGCTCAGCAACACAGCCTCTCACTCAAGTTTCACACATTTTTGAGATAAGGAAACCAACAAAGTGTGGAGTTTCTGGGGAAAATGCAGCACAAACTGTACGAATGAAGTGTTATATTTGATATTCAATCCCCCCCTACGGTATCTGAAGTGCTTTCAAAGACGTGCAGCTCCATTCCAGCTGAGCTTGGCCGTGACCTTCTGAGCCGCTGTTTGATCAGCTTCCTTGTTTCCTGCCCAAACACAGTGCCACAGGAGGAAGCCGTGTTTACCGAGCCGAGTGCCACGGAGTCGGAGTCCTGTGAAGTCTCAAGGCCGCGGAGACACATGTTTGCTATTTCTGCTTTCACCAAGATGGAAAGTTCCAGGTAGATGTTAAAGAAGCCTGGTCCTTACAGATTCAAACAGAAAAGCTCACATACAGATATGATTCACCCAATGCCATGCCTGGCGGAGTGGGAGAATTAAAATAATCTGATTTCCACAGACCTTGGGAAAATAAGCAGTTCTCCCAGTAAGTTTTCTTTTTTTTTTTGTTTTAAACAAGCTAGATTTAAGATTGCATACATGACTTTCAGAATAAAACAAGTTTGAGTTCATTATTTACCTGCTTTCTAAAGCAGCTCACCATGTGACTGTGCCAACACAAGAAATTAAGGAAAGCCAAAAGAAGGTCAAGTGGCAAGGGAAGGATGTCACATAATAGCAGCGACAATGCCATGCGGAATGAAAGGCCAATTGAATTGATTTATTTTTTATTTTTTTAAAGACAGATTCTCTCATGGTATAGTATTCAAACTATAAATGAAGGCTGAAGCGCTGGAATCTCTTTCAATGGTTCATAATTTTCTTGTTACAAAGAGCTTTTAACATAGATGGCAATAGAGGCAAGGACGCCAGATTTCAAACCAAATCCAAGGTTCCAGATACACTCGCTTTAATGCCTGTTACCCTTTGTGGCTTGCTTTTATTTAAGAAAAAGGTCTCCACTATGCGGTCTTGTTATTTCTCACGTTGCATGTAGGTTTACTTATTTATGACTGATAATAACAAGAATTACAAAAATGCTTCAACGCCCCCTTTTGCTGTCCCACATGAGCCGATCTCCCTCCTCTGTTTGCCCGCGTGGTCTTGCGTGACCGTCCTTTGTTTTCACATTAAATCTACCGGAGCGACCTAAACGTGGCGGCGGCGGCGGCAGCGTGCTGGAACGGTTAATGGCAACGGCGCTCTGTGTCTGGCTGATTGACACTGGGACACACAGGTGCCGGGACGGGGGAGAACACACATTTCCCGGTCAGTTAGCCGCTCAAGGTTGCCGGGAGCTTACGGCAGAGCGGCTGACCTTGGTCGAGCCGGGGCAGACAGAGAGAAACCTTGAGAGACAGCGGAGCAGCAGAATCTGTGCTCTCAAAGAGCTGGGAAACATAATGTGTTCATGTTTGACTATATATCACAGCAAACAGTACCCATGCGGCTGGATGGCAGCTGTCTGGAAAAACAGATTTTATCCACCTTTTTCCTCATTCTTGCATGTTGACAGGAACGTGTGTGTTGTGAATTTTTGGGCTGTTATCAAATCCAGTAGTTATTGTTTTTAGATAAATCCTTCATATCTTCCATAAGTAACATTATCGTGTAAATGACATAAATGTGGAAGGATTATATTCACTGTCAAATCTCTAATGACTCAATCTGACGTAATTTCCCACTCTGTGTACAGCATGATAATACCTCCGAGCATCTCAGAGGCAGCTTGGGAGGACATTAAATAAATAAATTGACTGTTAATAACACTGCAGCAAAAAGCTTCTGTGTCTACAGGAGCTCTGCAGCAATAAGCAAACCCTCCAAACTTAAAACTGTGTTGCGTATTGTCTAACAAGGAACAGGAGGTGAAAGATAAAGCCAAATCTTTATAAAAAACATACAAACTTGAGTTTAATCTTCTGTTATCATGGATGCTTAGCTGTTTTCTATGCTTGGGGGGGGGGGGGGGGGGGGGGGCTGCTGATGATGGGCTGATAAACAAACGGATGCATCAGTCTCTGGTTTTACCTCAAACTCTGGACGCATCTTTTTTAGAAATGCCTTAAAGAGGCCGTACCATGAATTACTTACGTTTTTCAGAGTAAACTATATTCATATAAATGCTCAAATATTACCTTTGGAACACTGAAAAACAAACAATTTTATTTTATTTTTTATTTTATTTTATCTTTTTTAGCAAGAAATAAAACGACTCGATCTCTGAGGCACCGCCTTTCGCTCCCTGAGGGCGCCACCCATTTAATGGCGTCATCCTTGAGCCGGCCGGCCTCGTCAGCATGTCATCCGTGAAACAGCTGATCAGCTGGCGAAGCTTCGGTATGTGATACAAGCTAAACTATTATCTACATGCTGCGTAGGGTCACATGGATCACCGGAGCTCATGGTCGTTTTCTTTGTATGAAAACACTACATTCTGGTCAGGTTGTGAGACCACCACTGAGATAAATCCATGGAAGATGCACACATTCCCTACGATGGGACATTTTGGAGCCACCAATCCATCCAGGGATCAGGATTCTGACTGCTAGAAGCTAGAGTGTAACAAGAACTCCACACAAAGAGGACTGTGTGGTTTTAAATGGGGATTCAAGAATGTCCTCCTTGTGAGTTTATCTGGAGCAGGAGCGTCAGAATCCAGGCCTCGAAGGCTGGTGTCCTACAGTTTTCCCACAAACCAAGCTCCTTATTGACAAAACACACCTGATCCAGGTAATCAGCAGCAGATGAATTCAATTTAATTTTTATTTATATAGCCAAATACCACAAAAACCTTTGTCTCTTTGGGCTTCATACCAGCAGTTGTACAATGGCAGAGAGTCAGTTATACAATTGAACAATATCTGATTCTAAACTAAACTAGTAATCCCTGCCCTTCTTGGTAAAGAAAAACCTATAAAAACCTAATTCCAGAAGAAACCTCAGGGATCTCCACATGAAGGAGGGATCCTCTCCCAGAACGGATAGGCGATTTATCAGGACTTTATCGCTCTACAACTACACAGAACTGTCGGACAGCTGAGAGGAGTCAGAGGCGAGGTCAAGAACAGGGGGACAGATGATCCACGTGGAATGTTGAGATGGGATTTCTGGGAAAACGGAGGGTTTGATACCCCTGGTCCATAAGTTCCCCTGTGGCCACACCTATTCACTTATAAGTTGAACTAACCTGTATTGTAGGTGGGGCTTGTTGCACGAGCCCATCTAGCCACTATACCCATTAATATTCCATTCATTTACCTTATAAATTTTTTTTTTTTCCCCATGTTCCTGAATTAACATGGGATTCAAATTTGTACCCAAATCCACTTAAAAGAGTCTCACTTATGTAATTTCTGATCTATATATTCCAGGTTTAGGTGCTTCTAGCACATCACAGCAGCATCTTAGACGAAATAAACAGTTTAAGTTGAGCTTCTTTACTGTTACTGCTGGCCTGAGCACAGCTTGCTCTTCTTTAGACACCTACAGCAAGACAACTGTAAACAGGAAGTGCAAAAAGTTCAGCTTGCATTTAGTGAAGGCCTTGGCCTTGGCAATCACAAACATATACAGAAAAGCAGAAGCTGAAAAGAGATGGAAAATACATTTGCTGTTATAAATGAATTGTGTAGAGGAGGCAGAGTGATGTGCAAATTTTATTTTGTTTCTTTGGCAAAGCAAGGCCACCGTTCGAACTTGAAAGAAGAAGAAGGCATAATTGGAACAAACTTCTTGTTAAAAAGAATCTCACATCAGAATGAAGCTGGTGTAATGTGGTCTTTTTTCAACTGGAGTCTGGTGGTATTAGGCAGGACCCTGATGATATGCTTTATTTAGACTCAGAAAAATGGCATAAGAAAAGGCTCAGCTCTCCATGATTTATGTCTGTTACAAAACAAATTCATAAAAAGGTTATTTAGATTGAACAGTTTTTTGTGTAATATGAACCAAAATGAACTGAAGGACTTAAACTCATCTCATTTAGATTAAACTGTAAAGCTACGTTGACTCCGCCCCCAGGGGAAGGGGCACCATTACTCCGCAATGTGCATTCAAGCCATAGACAGTAAAACAAAGGACAGCTCCACCCCACCCCTGACTGCAAGAAGTCCCATAGACTTCCATTGAGAAATAGACAGTTATTACTCAGTCATTTTAATTGTCAGAATATTAATTATTTCTAATCCTATTTTTTTTAAAGATATTTTTTCTTTATCACAAGTTATTCAAGTTATAAACTGACCAATCGGAAGCCTCAGTAAAAGCATGTGGTGTCCGCCAGCCCCACCTCGAATGTTTGATTGACAGATTCTCAGAAGCTGCTTTCCATGGGAAGGGTGTGGAATTTTAACAGTCTGGAATAAGATCACTCATGATTGTTGACAGTAGTTCCTCTAAAATCGTGACTCAGATCAACTCGGACTAATCGCTGTTGATTAATCGATAACGATTTCAATACGGCGGCAGACGTCTCAGTCTTTGGCCTGATTTTGCGAGGGCTGGAGGTAAGGCATTTCCTGTGGCAGACGTCAACACCTTGTTTTGTCTAGTTCATATAAATTGTCAATGACCCTAACCCTAGGGTTCGGGTTACTAAGGATTAGCTTTTCTTTTGTCTCACAGAAGTGCCAACCATTTGAAAATTGATCATGAAGGAGAAATGAATAAATACGGTTGGAATTCTATTACACCAAGTATTTCATTTATTGGAATAGAGCTGTGCAAGAAAAAGTCTGCAAGATTAGCGCCATTTTTACATTTTGCACCAAACTGTAAAAACTGTAGAAAAAGAAGAAGCCCCACCCTGCTTGTGTGAACGCCATGGCCTAAATGTGCGTGAAACACACGCCACATGCCCAGTGTGTTCTGCAGCTTAACAGAAAGATTGTAAGTTTACTAAAACGTTACTTTGCTGCAATAGTTGGTGTAAAAAAAAAAAAAAAAAAGTTTTGCTAACCTCCTGTTTTGTGTATTTTGATTGTTGTGCTTTTATAAAACTGATCTGAACTCTTCCTGCTGTGGCTCAGACTAAGTTCATGAATGCAGTTCTCTGCTTAGCTTTATGTTATTGATCTACAGTAGAATCTTACAACAACCAACTTATTTTTCTCTTGGACTTTTCTACTTGTTTTTCCAGAAACTTTGTCTTCAAGTGTTAGAATTAAAGTGTTTTTCAGGCACTGAAGGTTCCTCCACACAGATTTGCTTACATAAAAGGAACTTGTCGTTTTTGCCAGTGAACTGGGTAAAAACAAAACCCCCTCATAGACTGCATGCCGCCTGTTAAAAAGCTTTTCAGACCCATGACTTTGTGATTTTCTTTTGAGTCTCAATCCACCTCGAAGTAACAGTTTTATTAATGGCTGCCTTGCTGAAGCACTCTGATGCAAACATGAATACTGTCTGAAATGTATGTGTTTTCTTTTGCACCAAAAACCATTTAACACAGGAAATTCTTTGAGATTTTTAATAAAACTTCATATCAACTGATGTAAAAAAAAAAAAAAAAAAAATTAAAATATTCCAACATTCTGGTGATCCTCTGACAATTTTTGTCAATAACATACAGCATAAACTAAAACTAGAGCAAAAATTAGGCATTCTATGTCATATCTTGCAATTTTACAAAAAGATAATAGAATAGAAAGATAATAGAATCGAAACAATTATTAATCAGTCCTAAATCACACTTTGTAGCTTAATTGGTTTTTCTAAATTGCCCCCAGGTGTGCATGGGAATGACCCTGTAACAGACTGGTGACCTGTACCCCTCCTTTGTCCTACAGTAGTTGGCATAGGCTCCAGCAACCCTGTCATCCCAAAAGGGATTCAGAAGATGGATGGATGACAACATATTTGGTCTGAACCTATAGGTTTAGAGACATAAATGCTATTTTTGAAAGACAGCAATAGAAAAGAACCACAAAAACTCCACAAAATGAAGAACTAACAAAAATGATTATTTTTTTATCTCCAGAAAATCTGCCTCTGTATGAAACATTAATTTAATATTTGTTGTTATTTTTTCTGTAGACATTAGAGAGATAAATCCTCATACAGACGAAGTTACCTGAGCCCCAAATTCAGGGGCGACCATTAGGCAAAGGTAGGCAATTGCCTAAGGCAAACATTTAATTAAAGTGTCTAAAATAAATTTTATACTCATTATTATTTAACCCTCTGCTGTGAAGCTGTGGCATTAATGTGATAAAACTCTTTGTGTTCTACAACTGATATTTTATTGACATAAAGGGAGAATATGTCCATTATTTTAAGTTTTTGGACTAAATCAATCTTTTATTTTAATAAATGAGGCAGAGGACGAAACTTGATCTGACGGCTACAAGGCAGGGCAGAGCACCTGTGGTAGAGGAGAGGAGCGAACCGGAGCTGTCCGCTATTAGTAATCCCACATGGAAGAAAACAGATTATTATTTTATTTTGAGATAGCGTCCAACACGAGTTTACTACAACAACCACCAGCGTTGTCCAAAAAAAAAAAAAAAAAAAAAAAAAAAAAAATCACAGAAACTCAGTTTCTCCGCAAAAGTTCCAGCCGCTGCCGTGCAGTCGGCCCGCGGGGACAGTGGAGCTGTCCGCTAATGGACATCCCACAAGGATGAAAACAATCTTTATTTTGGTATCGGGTCTGACATGAGTTTACCACAACAACAACCACCAGCATTGTCAAAGAATCGCTGAAATTTAGCATTTCTCTGCGAAAGTGTCAGGGATTGTAGTGGAGGACCCAAATGCAGGAGACCAGACTGGGTGGTGGAAACATAAACGTTTACTAAATCAACTCAAACAGAACAAAACCAGGCGAACAAACCAGTGACATGACAGAACATAGATGAGCAGATGACCTGACAATGAGAACTGAAAACCAGACACTTAAATACACTGAGGTTGATTAACTAAATGAAGACAGCTGTGGATGATTAACCTGAATGTGGTGAGACTGACGGGGAAAACAGAACATGACAAAACCTAAGCACTAAATCATGACAGAAAGTTCCGTTCGCCGCTGTGAAAGTGCTTTGTCCTCCCCTGTTCCATAGCAAGTTGGACACTTAGGATATGTCCAAACTCCCTCCCTATTCCATAACTACAAAAAAAACAATAGAGTGCAGGACTATATAGTTCCCTGAATTATAACACCAATTCGGACACCATGCTCACTACTTCTTTTTTTTAAACAAGTATGACATAGTCAATTTCACAAAGCGAAAATCTAATTGATACGAACATTTTACGACTATATGGATCCATTGTGTTCTGATGATGAAAACTTTTATGGTTTATTAAAAAATTATATTGGAAAAAAAAATTTAGGGCAAAAACGTTCAAATGCAATGCATTGTGGTATACATTTACTAATCTATTGAGCATTTATGGCTTTTTGCAAAGACTTCTGGGAGATTTTTAGGGCACTCGATTTTGGAATTGTAGATTCAGACAGCACTATAACATGGTGAATGCACTAATGAGTAGTGAAGGAATTCGGACATAGCTTTGTAAGTTGGCGAGTAGTCAGTGTTGCCAGATTGGGCAGTCTCCAGGCTAATTTATTTTTAAATATTTTTTTTAAGAATAAAATAAACAAAACTATTCAGGGCCACATGTTATTGTTCGCCTGGGTTCACCAAACTTGTGAGTCCGCCACTGCCTTCATTAATAAGGATTTTTAAAAGAAAAGTACAGTTTATTTCATTTACTTATTTTGTTTTGTTATGCATTGCTTTCAGTATCTGTGTCTCCTAACACACACAGACATGCACACACACACACATTTGCAACAAGGCTGCATCAGTACAAACAAGCTGGCCAAATGGGCGTCGAGTGAGACTGAAGCTGAAGTGGATGAAACAAAAAAAAAATGTTCATGTATTTAAAAAACGAAGAGTAATAAGCTAATTGCATCCCTCCTGAAGCGAACAAGCTTTTTCTCTGTGCAGGAAAGGGTGACAGTGATGTTAACCCTGAGCAACAACAGCGGGAGGCTCTTTGCTCTCGCTGTTTTCAGCAGTAATCCAATAGAGAAACCCCAGAGGTCAATGTGCTAAAAGTGCATCTTATTTGATGAACGTTGCAATCAAAGTAGAGGTGGTTAACAATAATAAAGTGATAAAATGTCAAGTCATTTTAACAGTGTTTGGTGTTTAGCAGTCTTAATTCATGAAAAATGAAGATAAGATCTATAATTTACTGCAGTCCTAGTGTCATTAGTCATCATTTTAAGAGAAAATTGTCAATTTATCTTTTAAGATAAAGGTCTAGAAATTGAAAGTAATCATAAATGCTTAAAAAGCTTTTAAATTGATTATAATGTAGACCAGATGAGGCAGAATCATCCTGTTTTTCTAACTTCTTGTCGGAACCAGAAGTTGTTGTTGCGCAGATTCTGACTACCGTAATTTAACACCTGATCCTTAATCCCAAATCACAACCATTGACAGTATAAAGAGATGGACAAAACACACATTATTTCACCCATATAAAATGCCAACAAAATGGTTCCAAAGAAATAAAGTCGATTTTTTTGCAATGCTACAGACCATGTTGGAACCAGACAACGTTAGTGAGCATGTTTGGTCCGAGTCGGTCTGAATCAACTTTTCTTTTCTGACTGGAATTTCAAATTATTTGGCTGTGGGTGGAGTCAGCCTCCAACCGTCCTGTTTGGTTACCCTTTAAGATCATAGACCAACTGGTGAGCTTGTAAGGCATAATGCTCATGCACATTTCTTCTACAGTCATGCTACAGGCATCTGGTAAACTCTTAAGCAACACGTAAGGGTAAGTAAGGGTAAACAAGGTAAGTTAAAGGTGTGTCATACAGAGTTTTCATCTTATGGCACATGCGTCAGAGTCAAGTCCGAGGGCCAGATCTGGTAATTATATCCTTCCCTGCAGATAATTTTATTTTTTTATTATCAACGACCCAATGTTTTCTTGTATAATTGTAACAAAACATATTTATTGAAAGCAAAATCTTTTGGTTTATTTAAAGTTTTAATTTTTTATATTTAAAAAAGTAAAGAAAGAAATGTGAGTGTTGTTTTCTTTTAACATTTAATTTATCTCTAACTTGTGTAATTTTCTATTTTTATGGAGAACAAAATATTGAAAACTTAGGTTTATTTGCTCTGGAATAATATTCTTGTCTGTTTTGTTTCATAATTAAGTTTAAAAAGTGAAGTTTTTAAAATGTAAAAGTCTTGACAATTTCACTTTTCTATGTGTTCGAGAAACGTTTATCCCGTTCAGCTCCACAGCCTATTGTGTGTTTTGGATTTTGACCCAGAGTGGTTGAGTTTGACACCCATGTTTTACGGGCACCTACACACGCAATGCATGAAGCATTTGGCATGTGGTCAGTCAGGAATCAGGAAGCACACCTCACTGATGACAAGAATGCAGTGTAAGGCGTCATGCAACAGTATGAGGGCGTGTAATTTACACTATTCTCAGAAATTCTCCATTCTATCTTCATGACATCTATTAATAATTCTCTACAAGCATCCCAAAAACCTGCAACACCTGGGAATCAGCTTTCAAGAACCACAGAACAGTCCTGAAGCAAACAAGGAAAAGCAAGAACATTATTTGTTACCAATAAGTTTTCTTCAAGTGAAAAGAAAAGTTCAAACACGATTTTCAAAAGAAGTTCTGCTAGAAGACCAGGACCTGAGGTGATAAGAAACATAAGCTTACTTTATTTGACGTTCAATCATTTTAAAAGTCAAATATAATTAATGAGTTAAATGTTTCAAAGTCTAAATCTGTAAACTTTTGGGGAAAATTTAGAAAACCGCATATATCAAATCCTATGAGGCACTCCATGGATATTTTTGCACGTCTTCTACATACACAAAATAAATCACATCGGTTGACATTTCATCAGATTGAACCAGGACTGTGTTTGGATCTAATGCATACATTTAATCTAAAATCCACATTTCCTATACCAAAATGTCTCACATGTCTGCACTGGCTCGTGTCTAAGTAAATTCTCCTTATAATTAAATTCAAATGTATTTAAAATATGAACATATTGAAGAAAGCTTAAAAAATCTGTAATTTGCTTGGACATTTAAATACAGTTAAGTAGAATAGAAATATTCAGATGTGTTCCATTGACTCAGCCAACACTTTTAAAGATCTTTTTATTTCAGCTGGCTTTTTTGCCAAATCTGGGATTGCATGGTTTGAGAGATCATTTTATGTTTTATTTCTTGTCCGAACTTGATACAGCTCTGACCTGTGTTGTTAAGCACTTTTGTGTGCTGCGTCAATAAACTTGACTTACTTACAATTAACTTCTCTGAAGCGAGTTCTTTCTTTGAGGCCGTGATGAGTGACTTATCAGCACTTCAAAAGAGATAAATGTTGAAAGAAAAGAAAATCATTTTCAAGGCTTTGTGGCTCCGCGTTCAGATAGTTGTTGAGGTAATGTCCGACAGTGACTCACCGACGAGCCGGAAATCTGTCGCAGAAAGTGAAAAAAAAAGGGTAGGATAGGTTTTAAATCACAAACCTGAATAGAATTTTAGCTTTAAAATATTTTATGTTTCACTCACAAAACAATTGAGCTCCTCCTCGTCCCCTCCTCACCTCTCCCTGCCATTTTGGTGTCATAATTTACCTCCTTATGCAAACATGACCCTGTGTTTGATATAGTGGAAGGCAAAAATATTCATGCTGTAGTTATGGGGCGACCAATAAACACTAAGGTAGGAGGGATGTAAGTTATTGCTCTGCTCCTGGTCTATATTTCACTTTCCATCCCGTTGTCCACAGACATTAATGTATGCATGTCATATTGCCGCGTCCAGTCAAGTTATACATATAAAAAAGGAGCAGTATTTCATGGAGTGACATAGGTTTGGTTAAGATAAATAGAACAGCAAGGACAGGCAGAGGCGTGGTGAAGTCTTAACTGTGGTGAAGATCACGGTGGAATGGAAGAAAGGCTTCAGCTGCTGCCGAAGGACTCCTCAGCTCAGAAACAAACGTTCGCTTCTGGATTTTTTACCTTCGTCTCCTCCTCCCATGTTCTCGCCTCCCGCTGCATCTCGCAGACGCCCAGCACTGTGCCGCTCAACCATGGCTAATTAATCCCACCAGCACATGTTCCACACGCAATTTCCTGTGTACCATGGACAACCCAGCTGTGCCACAACACTTTTGCAACAGAGTTTGTTGAGTTTTTTCATCACTGACCAGGTCACTACCAGCAAATCTCACTATGGTGCCCACCAGGATGAAGCTTAAACTCCCCCTCCAGTGAGTTTTTAACATGTATGTGTGGCACAATAAGAAATCATTTTATGTTTGTATTTCCGAGTATTTCTCCTTTTAAGTCGCTGTCAATCAAAGTGCCAGAATTCAGTTTGAATTCCTGATAGCTAGCCCAGATGCAGCTGTAGAAGCCGGAGAAGATACTGTAATCTAGGATTGTAATTCAGTGAAAGGCCATACTGATGTTAGCTTTCATTATTTCCCAAGGAATCTGAGGAAAAAATGGATTGGATTTACTGATCACAGCAATGTCAATAATTACTTGATTATTTGAGTAAAAAAAGACATTTGTCTCCTGTATGGAGCCGTTGGTGGTTGCATTGCCTGCCCGTATTTTAATTGCGTCCAAGACGGGACTTTTTTTAAGTTTGCCTCACATATTTAAAAAGAAACTGAAAGTAAGATACCATTAGCCGTCACAAATATGCTGTCCACGTTTGATCCACCTGCTGCTGCTGCTCCTGCTAGCAGCCCGTGGAGAACTGCTTTGTTTATAGCAGCTTCGCTCAGGATCCACCGGGGGATTTAACTGGACACCGGAACCGTTGTCCTGAACGTAACCCTTCGTCTGCATCTAAAAACATCAGCACTGACTGCACACATGTAGAAAATGTGCGATTAGACCCTCTCTGTATTTTGGTTATTTATTTGATTAGATTTCGCGTTCAAGTGAATTCAACAATCAGCATGAGCTAGCATGAAATCAGTTATGAACCCCAGCTAGTGCTGCTGGTGCAATGCAGCCTAAGTGGTCATGTTTTATTTTATTTTTATTTTTTCATGGGCTTATGAAACTGTGTGTCTCGCTAGCATGTCTGGGGGGATAAGGGGCGGGGTTACACAGCTCAGCACCATAAGCCACGCCCATACAGAGGGATTTTTGGAAACAAAGGCTTCAGATCAACAGGAAAAATGCTTTTTTAAGACATTTAGGATGTGGAATTTTTGTTAAAACCTTCACAGTCCTAATTAAAACCCCTCTGGGAATGTTTAAAAAAAAATAAAAAAACATTGTTGTAGGGGGACTTTAAAGAAAGCTTAAAAACTGGACTTACGTTTGCTGCCAACACAACATGAAAAGAGTCTTCCATTGTGAAGATTATTTAAGGTTTAAACTGAAAAATGCTCCACAACTTTGGTGTTTTTTTGTCGTTAAAGGGTTACCAAACATGACAGTTGGAGGCTGACTCCACCCAAAGCCATAATTTAAAAATACAGTCAGAGGGGTGGTGCTTGAGAACAGGACCGTTATCATTACTGTGGCTGCAAATCATGAAAAGGAACTTAAATAGTTTGACCAATCACGAAATTCAAATGTAATTCCTCGTTTCAACCTGTAGGTGGCAGCACACAGAAGGCTTTAGATACAAGTTTATTTTAAATTGTCAAAAAAAGTTGCAAGGACCAATAGTCAGCATTTTTAAAGTCCCATTTATAAAAGTTAATTGATTTAGGGTTTGGTTACCCATTAATGGATTACCTTTTTCGTGTAAATTTTGATTTTTTTTCTCGTAAATCTACATGCTTTTAAAGTTGTAAATTTATTTTTTTTTAAAAACGACATTTCAACTTTAAAACACGTAAATAAATGCAAAAAAGTCTTAAATTTAGGCTACGACTTTTAAAGTCGTAAATATATGACTTTATTTGTCCATTTAACCGCTACGAGTTTTTTCTCGTACATTTACGACTTTCAGGTCGTAATGTAAAAAAAAATGTTTGTGAGCTAGCCATAATACTCCATTACCACTATGCTCTCTTAGTTAAGGGTTTTTGTTTTATTTTGGGTCATTAAATATTGAAGTTACTCTCTAGATAGGAGATTAGTGTATGCAGTTTAGCAAACAACAGATTAGCAGCACTAGACTGATCTGCTGTGACCAACCGGAGTCTGAAACGGCAGGAACAAGACAACAGTCACAAAAACTCTACAACATGTGTTTTGAGATGAATAAAATGTATAAATCCCAATCTGAATTCTTCCCTTCTCCCTACACTTCCATTTGAAGGGGAAGACTTCACCCTCCAAGCAGGGGGATGTGCGAGGCTTTTCCTCTCTGAAGGAAAGCAGCTTACATTTAAAGATAATTAATTACTTTTTGTTGTGGCATGATCTTTTTAAAGAAACTGATGTTATTATGCTCATTCGATCGAAGAAAGCTCCACACTAACGTTAGCTGACCGGCGACTATTGGTGACGAGCAAAGTTAATGCCCGAATTATACTTTGTTTTTCCACAACTCTCTGTTTGGAGGACTAAATGTAGGGGTACGGAGAAGGGAAGAAGAGAAAACAGGCACCAGATTAATGAGCAAACTACAAGCTACTGGTGGCGAGCCATAGACTCCATGCTCACGATTGAATCAGAAACAACAGTTGACCTTCCAGTGGTAGAATTGTGAATTCTTATATAAAATATTACAACAGATAAATATTTTTGCCTTATAGATGCATTAAAATTATTTAAAACAATTCCAGTTTTGATAAAGCAATTTTGCATACTTTCAGTAAGTTTCAAATGATATCAAAATTTTAAAAAGCTGAACTTATCAGCAGTCCGTTATGAACTGGACGTGCATCCATGAGTGTTTTTATGAGCAAAATCCCCTTTTACTCTGCTGTCAACTTCTGCTAGGTCATCTTTCAAGAGTCTTTTGACGAGAGCCGAACCGACACTCCCTTAATCACAGCACGTGCAATACAACACATCCTTGTTCTCTGCATGAGAAAAGATCAGGATGGAAAGATTAAGTGTTTGAGCAGTATAGCTATATATCTAGCTATATCTTAAATTCACTGAACCCTGTTTTAAAGTTCTGACTGTTTTTATTAAATGAGGGTAAAATGTGTGCGGTGTGTGTCTGCAGACCTTTAAACACAGCGGAGGCCTGTTTAAAGCTGTGTGGCTGCCAAGTGTTCTGGTGCATCTCAAGACTCCCAGGCTTGGCGGCAGAGCAGCCTGAGGTTGCAGATTTCAGGGCATTGTGCCCCCGATGGAAGTTACAGCAGATCAGGAGTCCTTGTTTCCAGCCTCAACTGGAATCCACCTCCAGAGCTGCTGTTGTTTCTGTAGCACGGATTCCAGCTGACAGAACATGAAATCTAACCGCGAGAAGCTTCTTTATAGTTGGTGGAGAAAAACACTTTGGTGTTTTCTTGTGGAAGCTTGAAGTAATGGAAATAGCTCCCACCCCTCCTATATTTAAACTGGCCTTTTCACACAGCTTTGACTTAGGAAATAGGAAAAGAAGTAAAAATAAAATTTGACCACGTAACAAATAGTTTTTACTAAAGATAAAAACGTTCTGGAGCTCCAGTGTTTATCTTCTTTGATTAAATGTAACTTTTCAACCGTTAACGCAATCAATGTAATTCCAGCAGATTCTGAAGGAAAAAAGCAGCACGAGCCTCTTTTGTTTTAATTCAGAATCTGCTGGAATTATCATGTTAACAGTTGAAAAGTTTCATTATGTTAAAGATTTGGTGTTTGGTTTAGATCTGGTGTTAAATGGTTAAAAAGTAGAAACAAGAAAATCATTAAAAAAAGGGAAAAATATGCTTAAGAAGCTAAGTTAAGAGCAAACAGAAGTTGAAACACCTACAAACCTGGTAAAAAATCCTAAATGTTTAAAATCAAAGTTTTTAATCTTAGCAAGTATCAAAACTGAGTTGTCATATTTTCTGTTTTTGTAATTTTTAAAAAACATTTTTAACTAATTTCAACAACTTTTTAGGCTAAATAGACTTTTTAACTCTACAGAGATTTTCAATTTACAATTTAATATCCCACTAAGCTTTGGTTCCTTTGTATTTAGCAATATTAAACTCTGTGTAACAATAAAAAGCAAACAGGTCTATTTGTCTTTTTAATGTTTCTCTAAATGTAAGATTTGACCTTTTAGTAATAGATCTGGAGCTTTCTTATCCTACAAACAAGAATAAAGAGGAATTTGTCAACAGGAAGATGACAGGAATGTATTCATGGGTCTTTCACGATGAAGCCACATACTGTAGCTTTATGAAGAAAATTCTCAAGGGAAAATTCCACTAACAGGTAAGAAATGTAAATTAAATTTGATTTAATTTCTAAAACAAATTCCTCCAGAGAAGGATCGAGCAAAAAAGGAGGAAAGAAGATCCTGGATTATATCATTGAAAAAGACATCAGAATTTCCATAACTGTTCCAAATTCCTGTATGAGATGCTAATTTGAAAAAGAACCCCTCAATATTGAAGTTTTTCTATTGATTTCATGTTGTTCTTATATTTTTTGAGATTGGAGAATGGTAGAAATTCATCTTTTCATGCTGCTAGTTTAATCCACTTAGCATTATCTTAAATGGTAAAACAGAAGAACCCACATGAAGCTTTGTCAAAATCAATTGCTTTTTCTCTTGTTTTTTCAGTGGTAATGACAGATCCCATCGCGGCAGCACCCCTGATCCAAACGCCTGCATATCTGCTACTTTGTTTGTTGTATGCGAGTGACCTTGTGATTGTGCGCCAGCCTTGAACACTGTTACAAGTTGAGAGGCAAACAGACGATGAACCATATCACAAGCGTTTGTTACGTGTGCTGTTTACCCACATGCAGTGAGAGGTTCACAGCTGAGGTAAACACAATGAGCGGGACTGGGTTAGATCTAACGCGCTGTGTCACTCAGCTGCGCGTTTTTCAAACACACAAAGACTCAACACAAAAGAACTGTTGTGAAGCCTTGTTCTTTGAAAGGATTTCAAACAACCGGACTGATGTGGAGAACGGAGGCTCCAAAGGTTTTTGTTTTTAAAAACTTTACTTTTTTTAAATGAAAAAAAATTACAATTTGTATGAAAAACTAAAAAAGAACGGAACATCTTTTGAATTCTTTTAAAAGTGTTCACAAGGGTCTTTTAAGCATGATTATGCTGTTTTAAAGCAAATTTAACAACCCCGCCCCCCTTCCCATCTCCCATAAGAAAGAACCATGGTTGTGTCTGAATCCCCCCCCCCACCACCACTATATATCTAAATAAAATAAATCTACTAATTCCAAAATCGAATGCACTCAAAATTTCCCAGAAGTCTTTGCGAGAAACTTGCGTACATCGATACTCACTAGATTAGCGATTACAGAACAAAATGCGATTTCAAACAAATACATGTGTTTAAATGTAATATTTGAAGAAACCATCCTCATTTTCATCATCAGAAGACAGTGGAGTCATAAATAAACGTCATGAAATTTTCGTATTTATTCCATTTTCACTTCACAAAATCGGTGACGTCACATCCGGTGTTTTGAAAAACGAAAGAAAAATAGTGAGCATCGTGTCCGAATTACCTCTAAAATCCGGAGCACTTTGTAGTCCCACACTATATCGTTTTGTAGAAGGGGGGAATTTGGACACAACCTACCTGTTTACATGCTCTCCTGCTAGCTTACAGCGCCTCACAACCCCAATCTAACATTAGCGGTGCAACAAAAATGGCGTGCGATATCTAAGCTATCTAACCGTATGATTTTGAGCCAGATTCCAAAATAATAAAAAAGATTCTAAAAATGGATGCAAGCAGGGTATTTTCTACGTCACAATAACAATCTTTTTCTGATGGCATTTTTTCGTCCGCTCCTGATATATCATAATCTGAATAAAGAAAGAGCTGAATTTTCTTAAATGTGTCAGCGATCAAGAAAAACGCTACAAGAACATGTTGGAAACACCAAAAGCACAATTTTCATCAGTGTCGGTCTTCAAGTACAACCTGCTTTTTTTTCCATCTGTTGTTGTGTTTTTCTACGATCCAAACTATGACTCCTCCACTGTCGTGCTTCAGAGTTTTTTAAAAGTTTTTTCTCCTTAAATGCTGCCTTTGGTGGTTAATTTTCTTGTTATTTTCTTTTTAAATGCCACAACATATACTTTTAAAATGATCTGCAGTTAATAACAACAGCAAAAAATACCATGACATTTTCATTTTTTTTTAAAGAATATAATTTTTTTCATTTTTAAATACAAAATGTTACTGTTCTGGAGCACTTTTTAGACTGTATTTTCTCTCATGAAAATGTCTTTTTTTCATCTTGAATCATTTTGTATTCTCTACATTTTGCGTATTAGCATTTTCTGTATTTTTAATTGTGCTTTATTTCAGGGCTGCCTTTGAGTCAGAATCTTTGATTTTGTTTATTTCATCTTCAGATTATTTGTTTTCAGGTTTAGTCTGCGCCGTTGGTGCTGCGTACACACAGGTTGTTATTTTCCTACAGCTATTATTGTTTCTGTTAATTATCCCTCAGTATAAACACTAAGCTTGTGGTTTCATTTGTTCCTCACTAAATATTCAGTTTAATCACCTTTTTGTTTCTTACTGTGGTTTTTCTGGTTCTGGTTTTGTTTTTTTTTCCACAAATACAATGAATTTTCAATCATTTGACTGCACACTTCCTGAATTTTTCTGTAACACTTATCTATGACAAAAGGTGAAATGGATTAGTCTCATGAGACTATTGTAACAAAGGTTTTGTGTCTTAGGAGGACGCAGCTTCACATTTTTGTACCTGTTCTAAAGGGAAATAGACTCTCTCCACACATCCATTTTAGACCTGCCACTAAATGTTTTTTTCTGACTGGTATTGTTTACATTTTTATTTTTGGACCTTTTAGTATTTTACAGTTTTTCAGACTTTTGCAGTTTGCTGATAAAATGAATTTTGGTTAAATGTTTTTTCTCTAGCTTTGCAGAAATTCTATTTTGAAAGACTCTTCATCACTGCACAGATAAAGAAACATGTCGCAAACTCTTGTTGCTTTGATGTTTCTTTTAATGGTTTCAACATAAAATGCTCCAAATAATAAAAAAAAACCTTTTTAAGTGCTTTAAGAGAGCCACTATTTTTATCAATATATTCAGTTAATGTTAAAGTAATTTCTTATTTTTATTTTGTGAAATAGATTCTAAAAATTGAATTACGTTTTTATGTAAATTTTAGAATTAGAAATAAATAGAATAGAATAGAATAGAATAAATAGAATAGAATAGTATAGGATAGAATAGAAAGACATAGAATAGAATAGCATAGAGTAGCAGCATAGCATAGATTAGAATAGCATAGGATAGAATACTAAAGAATAGAAAGACATAAAATAGAATAGCATAGAGTAGCATAGTATAGAACAGAATAGAATAGAATAGCATAGCATAGAATAGCATAGGATAACATAGTATAGAATAGAAAAGAATAGAGAAAAATAGAACAGAGCCAACAAAGGGAAATTAAATTGTTACTATAGCTCTTTTGAAAATAACAAATAGATATTAAAGCATTATTAATAAAAAAAAAGTAATTATTGTAATTAAAACAGATTAGATTGTGATTCATAATATATTAACTAAAATATCATAACAATGTAAATAATTGATAGTTCTTACTTTTAAACACTTAATTTAATAAATATTTGGAATTTGCATGAAAAATGTTCCTTTTTTTACAAAAAGTTTTCGTATTAACGTAAATAAAAAGAAAACTTTACAGAAATATGGTTTTATGTATTTACATGTTACTAAATTAATTATTTGAATTTTAATATATTAATAAATTATTGTGTTCACAATATCTTTAGAATTTTAACATTTTAGTCAAATGTTTTAACTCTATGTTGTTTTTAATTGTAAAGTGTCCCTGGGAGCTTAGAAAGGCGCTTAGATTAAATGTATTATTTTTTTTATTAATTAAAAATATAACCAGTAAACAATACTTTTTGCTGTTTTATTTCTTTAGTAAATCACTTTTATTACAATATTGTTAAGTTGTCATTCTTTTCAGCGTTTCTGCATTTTCCCATCTTATTATTTTGCTTAACTGCTTCAAACGATTCCCCCATCAAAGAAAACCTCGCTCAAATGTATTTATGTTTCACTTCTTCTCGAGCCAGTTTGCCTTCAATCGTCCTTTCAGACACACAAACCCACATTGGTGCACATAAACTTTCCCTATGCTCTAAGTTGGTGACATGTGTCCTTGGAAAGTGCAGTATTCAATTTGTAACTATTATGGAGACAAGGACAAAGTCCTTTATGTGAGCAGCCACAGAGAGAAAATGGAGGCAGTCACTATAGCAACCGCC
The DNA here is from genome assembly GCA_003999625.1 of Oryzias javanicus. NCBI lineage: Eukaryota > Metazoa > Chordata > Actinopteri > Beloniformes > Adrianichthyidae > Oryzias > Oryzias javanicus. The sequence goes on from CM012457.1 coordinate 21,014,048, forward strand.
AGAAGAGTGCCCAACAAATCAACAAACAATGCAGTACAAGACTTTTCCCGGGAAGCCATTTAATGCAAAGCCTTGAATCATACAAAGTTGTCCTGTTAAGTTTCTGAGACCTGTCTTTGAATGTCTAGGTTGCAAGCGTTCAGTAAAAACCTTCTGTTTCTCTCCATACCGTTTCAAGGCCGTTCGGGCTGAATGTGCCAGAGAGCTGTCCTCTTGGGTCACGGGAACCTCAGAATTAAACTTCTACCATCAACCTTCGGGGAATGTTCACCGCTGCAAAACCTTTAGGCAAAAAAAAAAAAAAGGTATTTGCTTAGGTAACTGGGAGGCTTTGAAAGCTTCAAAATGAATTTGAGTTTTTTAGACAGTAAATTCATGGTACTTTGAATGCCTCCTCATGTTGTTTTCCCTTTCGTTTTATTCCCTGCATGTCGGCCTCACTTTCCCACAGCTCTCGTCTGAGTAAATATCCTCTTTGGTTCTGACCTTGTTCTAAATTTCACTGCGAGACACAAAACTGCAGCTTGGGTAATGCTGGCTAAAGTCTGACTGGGACTGTCTGAGTGTTGAAGCAAATGAAATAATCGGAAGAATTAGAAAGCAGAAGCTTTAATAAATCGACTCTTATCATGTTATCAATATAGAAATGATGCAAAAGTAGGTCCAGACTTTGAGATTGTTTCCCTTGTCTTTTCCTTTCTCCTCTTTAGCTTGTTAAATGCTGTGAAGCCTTGAATTAGAAATTCCTGGAGCAGAAAAATAAGCTGATTTCACAGCTTGAAACGCGAACATTTTATCCAAATCCTTTAATGTTTAATTCTACAAAAACACAAGATAATTTATTGTATTCCTTTTTGTTTTCCATCTTGACTACATCAGTTTTTGTTACAGCTGTTTTTTTTTAAATTTCAAAGTACTGTATATAAGATGCTGAGATTCAGTTCATAGTTTTCAATTTTAAGTGCAGCAAGAAAAGAGAAGTTCAAACCTTAACCCACAGGGTCTGGAGCCTTCAACACTTAAAGAGCCATTTGAGTAAATTTCACACTGAGTCTTTTTAGTCTCACCTCCAAAAAGAATATAAAAATAAAAGTAAACACTGACTTCCACCTTTATAAATGTAAATTAATTATGTATTTTTGCCATAAATAAAACTTAACAAGAAAATATCAATTTTGTCCACATATTTTGATAGACGTCCTTTCAAAATACCACATAGGATCATCTGAATGCAGATAATATACCCGTATGGGGCATATAATAGAAAATTTACCTTAGAATCTGGCATAAGTATGAATTCTGGTCATGCTTACTGACTTCCAGTTGATTTTCTGCGATACATGGTGCCGTCAAAACGTCTGTCTAAAAGTTACAGAAGTCATGCCACTAGAAGGATTGATGGAGCATTATGGGTACTGTAGTCAGAGGCCTCACAGCACAATCAGCACTGTGCCTTAACTGTAAAGTTTGACTTTTCTGACTACGCTTCCTGTAACTTGAATGTCAAAAAAAGTTACTTTTTAAAATTATAACATTTTTATTTTTCTTTAACAAGAGCAAAAATGGAGGGGTAAAATGTACCTCCAGAGACTTAGGTTGTAGACTCATAACCAATTACTGATGTTAATAATGAGTGTGGGGAGTGAGAAACGGTCTTCATTTTCTTTCGAGCGGAAGCTATAGCTAATTTTGTAGGAACGAGTCAAGAAGAACACTGTTGGTGAAGCATAAATTCAGAGGTTTGAGGACTTTTGAGGAACCATGAATGATTATAGATGATCCTCAATGAGATTGGAACTTTTGAAAAGTGAAGCATCTGTTTTCTGCTGACTTTAATTAGGGATCTAGAGGTGGAATAAAATGCCATATTGGTCTTTTGGGAGATGGGAGGAATCTGATGTCTGAAGTTCAGGATGGAGTAATAGTTTTTGCAAGATCCAGCTATGAGTTCTAATTTATCAATGGAAGACATCGTGATAAGATATGTAGAAAACATTGCTACTTATTTTTAAAAATAAGTTTTGGTCACAATGTTTTGTGGACTTGTAGATTAGAATCATCCAGAAGTTGCTCAGGAAACTGTACTGAAAATATAGACAGAGAAGGATTTTTTTTCTTCTTCAAACATTTTTGCAGAAGAAACAAGAATTTTTTTCATTAATATTTGCGAAGAGGAAGAAAGTTGTCTAGGATCATAGATTAATTGGATTGTTTTTCAGAATAAAACATGGTTTGCTCTTCCAATACCAAATAAAGAGAACTGAACCTTCTTTTACTTCTAAGCAGCGAGTTGGTCCTAATGTTACTGCCACAGACATATATCAATTGACTGGACAGAGCGAGGTGACACGTCACCCATAAAAAATGAATTACCTCCAAACCATCATGAAATCAGACAAAATCCGTCATTGTGTTTTCCTCTTTGAAAGCCATCTACAGTGATTGGTCCGAGGCGGTCTGGGGAGGAGCCACTGTCACCCAATCATGACCATCTGATTGGTCAGTTTATAAGTTGTGATTTAAAAAAAATAATTAGGATTAGAATGTATCAGAGCCAGAATCATCATTCTGAAAAATACAATGAGTGAATAATAACTGTTTATTTCTCTATAGAAGTCTGTGGGATTTTGACTTCTTGGAACCAGCTGGTACTTCCTGTTTGGAGCACGAGGGCTGGAGGGGTTGAGCTGTCCATTGTTTCTATACAGGTTATGGTTGCTGCAGAGAGAGAGAGTAATGAATGAGAGTGTGCAGTTTTATGGATGTGCTTGTTGCATACAAATCAATCAAAAGATTGAAAACATTTCCACCACCTTACAGTTGGAAGAGGTTTGATGCGAAATGTCGATGCGGTGCAAATCTTGCAAATATGGAAGACTTGGTGTTATAGAATTCCAGCCGCGCACAAACTAAAATGAATAGTTTCTCCTCTATGATCTATATTAAACCGGTTGGGACATCCAGGTTGAAAAAGACGCTATATATGTCACAAGCAAATTCAGCTCTCTGATTGGTCCCAGTTTAGCTGTTTGATATTCAAGCAGATAAAGTTCAACTGATTGATCTTTCAGCGTGAACATGTGAAGTTTTGAACACAGAAGCCCCACATGAGGGTTCATGGGTGTTTACAGAGGCTTTTCACCGAAAGAAATTTGGGCAAATTTGTTATTAACAGACTAAAACATTTTTTTACGAGTCCTAACAGTTATAGAAACATGCCAAAGAAGAGTTATGACCTTTTCATCAGAATGAATGGATCATTCCTCTGGAATTCAAAGGGTTTATGCATTGACTTGAACTTCATGTTGATTTTTAATAATCATCACATGTCCTTGTTGTGTCCATAAAATAGAGCATAGAAAGTGTGTGGAGCTCCAAACTGCTGTACATTCAAGGTGAATATGTGTCCCATTGTTACAGAAGAAGGACATTTATGTTAAAAAAAAAGGTTTTGACATCTGAGATGAGATAAAATTATCAGACAATTGATAGACAAAACTAATTAGTGTGTTGTTGTTCTGGCAAATACTAGTAAAATACTTCATTAGCAAGGAAAAAGAAATGTATCAAATGGAGGATTTTGCTAAAAGTTTTAATGATTTCTTTGTAAATGTGGGACCTGACTTAGAAAAACAAATCATGGAGCCAAGGACATTAGAAAAAGATTTGGAAATACTGATTGACAGGAATCCCAGTTCAATGGTTCTTAATCCAGTAACCAAAAATGAAATCTTAAAGATCGTGAGAGGAATGAAGGGGAAATTTTCCACCGATGTTAATGACATCGACATGACTTTGGTATAAACAGTAACTGATGCGATCCTGAAAAACATTCGAATATATTTGTAATCTCTCATTCCAAACTATTCCGAAAATAGCAAAAGTCATCCCACTATACAAAACCGGAAACAAGCATCACTTCACAAACTATAGACCTGTTTCTATGTTACCACAGTTTTTAAAAAATTCTTGAAAAAATGTTCACAACTAGATTAAACTCTTTTATTGACAAGAACAAGATACTGAATGAAGGATAATATGGGTTCAGGTCAAATCGATCACCGTCACTGGCTCTTATGAATGTGATGGAAAATATAACCGATGCAATTGATAACAAAAACATGTAATTGGAATATTAATCGATCTAAAAAAAGCTTTTGATACAACTAATCACTGCATATTAATAAATAAATTGGAACGATATGGCATTAGGGGGAAAGTGTTAGACTGGATTAAAAGCTATTGGTTGGACGTGCTCGTTCCCAATGTTTGGACATTGTTTGTGGTGTCCCTCAGGGGTCAGTTTTGGGACCAATATTATTCATCATGTATATTAATGATTTATTAAAGTTTCTAGAATAATGGAATTAGTTTTATTTGCTGATGACACAAATGTTTTTGTGGATGATTTGCAACAACTCATAGAAGTTGTAAAGACGGAGATGGAGAAACTGAAGATGTGGTTTGATGAAAATAAACTTTCACTAAATTTAAGTTAAACAAAAATAATGTTATTTGGTAATTATAATGGTAAAAATATAAACATTGACATGCACATAAATGGGGTGAAACTTGAATTTATGAACATAAATTTCTTGGGGTTATAATAGATGAAAAACTGACCTGGAAGGCACATACTTGTTAATAAAACATTAAACTGTCCAGAAGTTTAAATGTTAAATAGAGTCTCAAAAAAGTGTTAAATAAAGCAAAACTGGTTCTGGACCACAAATCTCTCCACATTTTGTACTTTTCACTGGTCTTACCATAGTTTTCTTACTGTGTAGAGGTTTGGACAAATAACTATAAGACAACGTTATATTCACTTTTAATTCTTCAGAATAGAGCAATATGAATCATTCACAAAGCAGGTTACCTGGAGCACACAAACAAACTATTTATACAATCAAAGTTACTTAAATTTTATGATCTAGTAGAGTATTGTACAGCTCAAATAATATTTAAGGCAGAATACAATTTATTACCAACCAATATCCAAAGATTATTCATTAAAAAGGAGGAAAAATACAATCTTAGGGGAAAAAAAATATTTTTTTTATGCATAAAGGAGGAACAAGTAAAAAAAAGGTTTTGTGTTTCAATATGTGGAGTGAAACTGTGGAACAGAACCAGTAAATACTTGAAACAATGTCCAAACATAAAAGAGTTAAAGCATAAATACAGAAATATGATTATTTATAAATATGTACATTTTTTTTCGTCTTCTCACTCCCTTTCAGACTTTTGTTCTTTCGATGATTTTCTTATTTGTTGCTCTACATACTTTTCTTCAATGTCTGAACACCTCTGTTTGATTAACTGAAAAAGTGTCTGGTTAGAGCCTGATCTGTAGATCTGTTCAATCGTACAACTATAATACAGAACATACATTTTACTCCACTGCTAAACTGAATCCTGTTGCTGCATTAGACATCAGCAGTGGGAAAGCCTGGCATTGCTTCTTTAGTAATTAAAACACACTAATGCTGCGTTCACGCCGAATGCGATTTGAGCAACACACTACCAGCTAATGTTTTTAGCATGATCGCTACATGGAGTGCTGTCTGTGGATACCTCACTTAGAGTGTATGAGTTGACATCCGGCTCAAAACGATACGGTTGGACATTGCTGATACTGCTCGACATTTTTAATGCAGCAGCGGTGAAGATCTATGCCAGCGAGACACAGAGCTACTATCATAATCAGACATGGGGGATCAGGGACAGAGCTCCAAAAGCCACGCCCCCTCAGAGGAGACAGAGGTTTCCGATCAACATGAAAAATAGATTTATAAGTTGTGGGATTTTGGTTAAAAACGAGATGGAAGTTCAGGACAAAAACACTCACATTGGATGAATATTCTACTCGCTGATCGAGTCACTGGAAACATCACGTGCCCAAAGCTGAGTTCCTGATTGGCAGATGTGATTCCTGCCGGAATGCAGATATTTGTACTCCGCCGTCTAATTCTCACTGCTCTTGTCGCGGCTGCCAGACTGCCGCACTGCCCCACCGGGCGGGCATTAAACGCACGCTCAAGAACGCACCAACCGTGGATTCTTGATTCACACTGGACAAGTAGGGAGGGGCTTCTTCTTCTTTTACTACTTCTATTTACCAAACATCTTACAACTATTTTAGGTTAAATATTGAACTCCTGCAAATCTGGTGAATCTGGCTCCAGGCTTTTTCTTTCTCAGCTCTATTCTGATATTCTGATGGACATCAACCTGAAAAAGAAGGAAGAAGAAAGTTTTTGAAGTCAGAAAGAGTAAGTTAGAAAAAATAAATTTGCTTGCTGCAAAATAAAATAAAAACATAAACAAAGAATTACCTGTCCAGTGTGTAATACATGTACATACTAGAGATGCAACTTTCCCAAAATTCTGATTAAACCTCAACAATTAAGTGAGTTTTGTTTGGGTTTGATGATAGTTGACTTGTGTATTGCAAAGATAACAAAAAATACCACGAAAAAAAAACATTTTTCAAACTTACTAAGTAAGAAAAAAGAATATCAGTTGGTTTATAATAAGCCTGGTGTAATGTTGTGAAACTATGTTACACATACATAATTTAGCTCAACATATATGTTTTTGACACTTTCAGCATAAACATATGCGGAAGAGATTCAAAAATTCACTTTCCCCATGATTCAGTTCAATATTGTTTGGTTTTAAAGCAAGAATTGTGGCACCCCTGCACACAAACACAATACTGTAGGTCAACAAAAACAGCAACATTTTTAGTTTAATATTTATCAGAATTTAAAGAGATTCAGCAAGTTTTTTATGGTGAGAATTAACTAAAATATTTAAAGATCTTTCAGGAAATAAGCTCAAGTACTGAAGATCTAATCCGTATCTCAGGACAATTTCATCAAATTGAATCATAAAAAAATGATCTACATGTTACCAGCATTTTTACAACCATACTAAAGAACAGATTTTATTGCAAAAAAGAATCTCCCATAAAAACACAAAACAGGACGACATTCAAACAGAAAGTGCTTCTGCAGCGGCTGAGATTTAGAGGCTATGAATCATCTGGAAAAATGAATAAACACTAAAGTTAATATAACAGCAGATTGCAGGAAAGCGGAGTCCAGAGTCGTAATTTTCTGGAACAATTTGTACTTTAACATTTCTAAACAAGATAATGATCCGAGAAAAAGAGAACAGCAACCAAAGAACTTATAAAACAAGAAAGTACATCATATTACTTGATCAAATTACCGGAAGAATTTAAAGCTTTAAAACTGAAGGACTTTATTTCTCAGATTATGTTTTTTTGTCTTGCTTAAATAGGATTTTACCCCAAAAAGAGAAAAAAAAAATCTGATATGTTCACACCAAAGAATTATCTAAAGACATGAAACATGAGCCTTGTTTGATGACATACCTGAGCTGACAAAAGTTTGACTCGACCCTTTCCAGCGTGGTGTTTGGCTGCACATCCTGAACCTGGAGCAAGCGGGAAATTATTGAAGACAGATTGTGTTTACCCCGCCGGCAGGAATTTCTGAGAACAGAGTTGATTAAGTACATCTTGCACAAATCTAAAAAGATAAACAGAGCAGAAAAGTGAGGACCCGGGAAAGAGAAAGACAAAAAAGAAACACAGAGAGCTGTCTCTTCGACTCTTTGCTTTTGCTACAAGACATAATGTAATGTCTCCTTGAAACGGAGGGATTTTTATAACCTGTGCTGCTCTGGCTTTGAGCGGGAGAACAGACGGGCTGAGTGAAGGCTGTTTATCCTGTGGTGTCCTTGATATAAACATGTGAAAAATCTGTTTTTTTTTTTGCGCTAAATCAATACAAAGACATTTGGCCTCTCAACAATGTTACAGCACTACAGCAAAAGTTTTTCATCTTGCTTCTATTCAGAAAGGTGTCCTTCAAAGCAATAGAGGAAGGACTCTGGGGTCCTACTTACTGCTGCCTCATGTACATTCAGCGGTAAAGAGAACCTTCTATGAAAGCCTCAGATCTGACAGAACAGACATTGTATATTTGCACTACCTTCAAACACTTTGGCCCTATTCTTTCTCCTCCATAATTGCTCCTGATGCTTGCGGACCTCCCCTTTCCTTTCCTGTCTGGGCGTCTGGTAGCATCTCTAACCTCTGATCCCTCTTAGGAGCAATTAAGATAAACCTCTAATTCGTCTGCTTGATCCGAACCTGTCCTTCTCATCCTCCCTGACCTTCACCACCCCCCCCTATCCTTCAGCATCCTGCCTCTGTGTCACAAGCAAGGGGGTGGGGGGGTGGGGGGCACTGAGTCATGACATCATAATTCACCAGCTCCAGTTTTCACGGTTAAATCAATATCAGTGTGCCCCATTCAAGGATGGAGGCTGGCCTTCATAGCTCAACACTTCCTCTTTCTTTTTTTCCACAGAAAAATCTGATAAATGGTGCCCCCGTAATGATGAAGCTTTCAGCTCCACATCTGCTCCGGGTTTTCAGCTGCTGACTGGAGACAGAAGTGGCGCTTCTCTGGGTTGTTTTGCGCCTTTCTTTCCCTGCGCTTTTAGTGCGTAAAAACCGAAGCGGTCTGTGGATTTCTGTGTGGCTGAGGCGTTGAGGTCACAGAGTCCTATTTGTTCTTTTCTTCTTTTGATTGGTGAACTGTGTAGATTAAAAGTTTCACCAGAGAGTATGAGAGAGCCGAATGGAATAGAGGGGAGGTGGAGAGAGAGGAGGAGGCGCGTAAAGGAGGGTTTGGGAGGCGGCGAGTCGCTGTGAAAGAGCGGGCACAGACAGCAGCTGATATAAACGGGCTGCCCTTCACTCAGGGGCTATCAGGGGTTACGACAACAGTGCTACCTCTGCCACCGAGCCGCGCTTCAGACAGACAGCGGTGCGCGCAGCGGCGGCGCATGTAGAGCGCGCGCTCGGACGGGCGGGCGGTCATGGAGAGCTGCCGCTGCCGGGGGGCCAGCGGCCGCAGCAACAACAGCATCCTCTACAGCATTCTGAAGAACGACGGCGCGGAGGAGCCTCGCGCGCTGCAGCACCTGCTGCAGAAGACCCCCTCCTCCTGCGCGCCGAGCGCGCTGCTCGACCTGCACACGCAGGCGTGCTCCTGCGGCTCCACGCGCCGCCGCGGCGTCCTGCGCTCCCCGCAGGTCACCTGCAAAGCCGCGTCCGCCGTGCTGGTCAAGACGCTGCGCTTCGTCAAGAACGTGCCCTGCTTCCGCGAGCTGCCCGAGGACGACCAGCTGCTGCTCATCCGGAGCGGCTGGGCGCCCCTGCTGGTGCTGGGACTCGCGCAGGACCGCGTGGACTTTGAGACCACGGAGACAGTGGAGCCCAGCATGCTGCAGCGCATCCTCACCGGCCTGCCGCACCGGCAGAGCGAGGCTCAGCCCGGCCAGAGCCGGACGGCGCCGGGGGTCTCTGTGGTGGACATCGACGCCATCAGAGCCTTCTTGAAGAAGTGCTGGAGCGTGGACATCAGCACGAAGGAGTACGCGTATCTGAAGGGAGCAGTGCTGTTCAACCCAGGTGGGTCGGATCAGCTGCACGGTTCAGAGAAGCACCTTCTTGTGCGTAAAACTCATCCAACTCTTGTCTTCTCCATCAGATCTTCAGGGGCTGAGGTGTCAGCACTACATCCAGTCGCTGCGTCGAGAGGCGCACGAGGCTCTGAACGAGCACGTCAGGCTGGTCCAGCGGGAGGACACGACGCGCTTCGCCAAGCTGCTGATCGCCCTGTCCATGCTGAGGGCCATCAGCCCGCCGGTGGTCGCCCAGCTCTTCTTCAGACCCGTGATCGGGACGGTGAACATCGAGGAGGTGCTCATGGAGATGTTCTACGGAAAGTAGCCTGCAGGTCCAACTAAAGCGCAAAGGACTTGATGAGTACAGATGCTTAAAAGACGGTGGACTTTTTTCTTGTTTTTTATAGACAAACAAGCATGTGTGCGTGCGCGTGTGAGAATGAAAAGATGTGTGATGAAGGCAAGAGATGGTATAACAGAGGAAACATACAGAGCAGCTGATGGAACTCGTAAATTATTTGTTTTTATATAAACTATTTTTCTAAACATGATTACATGTGTGTCAAATCTGCTTATTTTTGTACCCCATTGACACACTTCACAGGAAAGTGTGTCAAACACAATCTAACCAAACAGCACTGATAACCAACGTTTACTATGAAAAGCCACAGTTATCGTTTTCATATCAGCGACAGACGTCAATGATAGAAAACATCTGACTGAAGGCGGCGGGGCAGCAGGTGAGTTTGTTCCTGAAGTACCTAAGTGGACCACAAGAGGGAGACAGTGCGCTGACAGCATCTGCAACCACGCATGAAGTAAAGTACACGTGACAAAAAGCCACATTTTATTTCAATTTCAAAAGGTTTTAGGCGCCAATATGTAAAATAATATAACATTAACTTCATAGAGAGTGGTGAATGTATTTAGTTGTTTATTTCTTACATAAAACATCAGAATTAAGAAGAATGTGATGAAGTTTAATTAAAATTTAAGAAATTGGTCTTAACTTTCTAATGTTTATCAGATTTGACTGGAGCAGTGAGGAAAAAAGGCTTTGTAATATCAATATTATCATTGAAAAAAATTAAACTATCAGTCTAATGAGTTTTTCTGAGGGACAGAGCTAAATGTTTTTAGTCAAAATTAGTACCATTATCAACATATTAAGAAATCATCAATAGGAGTTTACTTAAATAGAAATTTTGTCCCAAAATATTAGATGTTTTTTTTTAAATGTATTTTGGATCTTTTCATTTGTGACGGTCTGCTATTCTCCTGTTTCCATGTGCCACCCTTCAAAAGAATTCTACTATCAAATGTTCTTTAGTAGCTCCTCCAGTCTTTTTCTCTCATTGCAATAATCTAAAAATATATACAAGACTATATCCAAAATTCCTACCCTAATCCATAACTACTAAAAACTATAATGTATGGGACTATTTATTACCCTGGAATTTAAAACATTTCAGACACCCCGCTGACCATTTTCTTTTGTTTTTCTAAACGCCAGATATGACGTCATCGATTTCACAAAGTGAAAATCAAATCAATAAAAACATTTCACGACGTCTATTTGTGACTCCATTGTGTTCTGATGATGAAACTGTTAATGCTTATTGAAAAAATAACACTTAAATACGTTTTTTTTTTTTTTTTTTAACAAAAAAATTGTTCGACACCAATGCATTGTGGTCTATATTTGCTAATGTAGTGAGCATCGATGCATGTTATTTTTTTGCAAAGAGTTCTGGGAAATTTCTGCTGCACTCAATTAGGGAATTGTAGATTTGGACAGCGCTGGAAAATGGCAAACATACTATATAGTGTGGGAATAAAAACATAAGGGAAGGAATTTGGACGTAGCTTAAATGTTCTTTTAAAACCTAAGCTTCATTTTCCTCCCGTCTATCATTGGCTGAACGTTGTGACATCATTACCGGGTGAGTGTAACCCAGTGCTTGAGCGTTGCCTCTGTAGCTCCTGTTATTTGACTAAAATCTAACTAAGTGTTATCTGGTTTAGTATTAAAACATTCTAAGTAGCATCTTTCTAGGATAGTGGTAGATGTGTCAGACTAGAGCAGTTAAGGGGCTGCCCCATGCACACAGTGGAAGCTAAGCCAGCTAGCCAGGTAGTTACCCGTAGCGCGGGTCGCGCTGCCAAAGCTAACGCAGCTAGCATCCCAGCACCCCTCCAGCTCCTCCAGGAGAAGCCCCTCGTCCCTGTCTCACCCTCCTATTTTCCTCCTTTATACAGAATTTGCTGGTCCCGTTCATAAATAAACACCTGCTCTGGATGATAATTATCCTCAGTGATTTTCAGGATATTTTGGAGCTGATGTCATTTCTGCATCAGAAACGTGAATAAACGGGAGAAAACTCTAAAGATGTTTGTTGAAGTTCTAAAAAACACAGCATATTTAGTGTGTTCTTTAAATGCTGCCACAGTTACTTAGCCAGTGATGAATCTTTCTGGCAGCATGTTTACCAGTAAACTGTATTGAAATTGTAAGCTTTGTAATAGACCAATCAGAAGAAAGCCAGTGCAGGCCTCTGTCTCCGCCCACAATTGTCAGAAGTCCTTTCTCTCTGTGAGCAGAACCAGAGTCGGCGTGAGCGCAGATGACCAAGATGTTGCGTGCTGTCTGAGATTCTGGCAGCGCCGCATCACTCATGCCTGAGAGAGCAGCTCACGCACACAGAAGAAGACAGTCTCTTATTTCTGCGGGACTTTTGACGCAGAATTAACACCACAGTAACGGCGCCTGACGGAGACAATCAGAGATTCTCAAATTAAATGTAGAATTGGTCAGACACTTTAATTTTCTCTGCTCCCTAGCTAAACCTGGTCAATGATGAAATGTACAGTCGCTTTTCATCATTTAACTACTGGTTAACTAGATGGTGCCCAGAAAACTGCGTTGGTTTTGTGGACAACTGAAGAGCGTTTTGGGGAAAGCCCGGTCTCATACGGAGAGATGGTATCAATGCGACTTTGGACAGCGCCGCTCTTCTTTCTAGGAAAATTTGCGCTCCCTTTAGCCGTGCAACCTCACAACCCAGAGATGAGACCAGCAGCAGTTTACAACTCTCCTCTGAGCGGCCTTTAGCGCTGTTGCTAACCCCAGACAGGGGTAGTTCAGCAGGTCATAGCTTTAATATTAGGTCAACTCAAATTTTTTTGAAAAATACTGGTGTGTAACTACAAAAGATGAAAATAGAGGTCATGAATATATTTAAAGACTTGTTGCTAATCTACTTAGAAGTTAGAAATTTAAAGCCTGTCTCATTCACTTCCTATGTGAAGTATGTTGATTCTTTACATATTAACATAGAAGGCTGCGAGAAGTTAGAAACTGGGGAAAGTATGGTGCTCTGGGGTTCTGTCCTCTAATTTCCTCTACTTCTCCTTTCCTCTATTATTCAGTTAGTTCTGCATTCCTCTGATGGTGTGGTCTGATTCATGTCTTGTTCCTTCTTTCCTTCTCCCCTTCGGGGAGACCGGGAGAGACTTCAGTTTCCTGGCGGCTCGTCGGTGCTCCTGTTCCTGGCAGTGGACCTCGTCGCTGGCTCGTTTTGCTTTATGGATTCAGAGAGATTCCAGGTGGCTCGTCTGGTCTTGGCGGTGGACCTCGCCTCTGGCATGTCTCACATCCTCTGCTGTCCCCCAGCCCATCTGGATGAAGCCCATCTGCTACACCATTTAAACAGATGAGCAAATTCTTCTTTAACAGTCATGGTAAGTCGCCTCTCTGTCCTGGAAGAAGATCTCTCTCTCATGTGGGCATCCCTAAGATTCCTTCTTTTTTTCCTGAATCATGTTTTTTTTGGGAGTTTTTCCTTACCGGGAAGGAGAGTAAGGGCATGGATAACCAGTTTTAATTTTCATGTCTGTTTAATTTAGCAATTAGCTATTGTTTATATTTTATGACCGACTTTCTGCTTCTGCAAAATTACCGGCATGAAGCCCAATGAGGCAACTGTTTTTGTGATATTGGACTGTATAAATAAAATTGAATTAAATTAAGCTTTATAAGGTTACACCATGTGTTTCTGGAGTTTAACTTGGCACCAAGTCATAGATTATGGTAAACAAATGTAGATTTTTTTATAAACATCTATAAATCAGATGTGAAAGTGTGTAATAAATGAACCCTTTTCATTCAGAATGTACATACTTTGAGAAAAATAATAACAATGTTGTTATGCTTATGTTGAGACAAAAGTTTTGGGACCCCAAAAATATAACGTTTGTCTGTCTCGGGGTCTACGACCTTTAACCTTAAGAGTCATATGACTAGTGTGTTACAGACTAAAACCCATCAACAGAGAAAGCCACAAAGTCACACTTTACAGTCTAAAAAAAATCTCCATTTAACTTTTGTTGTCATACTATCATTCATTTTACAAAAGGTAGTTTTAAAACATGTTCAAATATTTTATTTTTTATAAATTAAAAAGATTTTCTTTTTAAAGTAGCATCTTTCAAAATGAAATACATTCCATGTCAGCGGAGATAATCCTACTGCAGCACTGGAATGAATATTTGATTCTAGACTTCAAGAGTATTTTGCATCTGAACACTGTAATGCAGCAGAAGATAAGAAGATAGTGAGGCACATAAGGATTTGAACGTTCTGTGATTTTCCAAGTTTCTCCACTCAGAAATTATAGAGGGGTCTCCGAATGTCCTTTAGGGTAACGTTCACTGTGAGAGACATAATCTAAAATAAAAAAATAAAAATTCTGGAAATCATGTTGTATGATTAAAAAAATGTATTTGTATGCTTTTGCTGCAAATAAGCATTGGAACACCAGAGAAAACGAAAAGTTAAGATTTGGTACACTAGTCCTTGTTTGCGATTCCACTGGTCAAATGTTTTCGGTAGTCTCAAACTGCAGGGAGGATTTTGGCCCACTCCTCCACACAGATCTCCTCTAGATCAGTCAGATTTCTGGGCTGTCGTTTGAGTTCCCTCCAAAGATTTTCTATTGGCTTTAAGTCTTGATACTGGCTAGTTCAGCCCAGAACACTGATATGCTTGGTTCTCCGTGGTTCTCCTGGCTGTGTGCTTCAGGTCATTGACATGTTGGAAGATCCAGCCACGACCCAATTTCAATGAGTTTCAATGAGTTTCCAACTTACCTGCAGAACGGAGGTTGATCCTCAAAATCTCTGAATACATGACCCTGTTCATCCTCTCCTTGCTGTCCTGCATGTGGAGAAAACCTCTCCCATAGCATGATGCTACCACCCCCATGCTTTGGATGCTGTTCTCATTCTTCTTCCTCCTAATATATTGAGTGGGCTCAAGTTTTATTTTGGTCTCATCTGATCACGTGACTTTCTCCCATGATTCCCTATGATCATCCAAATTGTCAAATATAAGAAGAGCCTGGAATGTGCTGGTTTGATCGGGGGAACCTGTGTGATTTTAAACCACAAGGTCTTAGTGTATTAACTCCAGTAACCATGGAAACGGTGGTCCCAGCTCTTTTCAGGTTATTGACCAGCTCCTCCTAAATCATTCTGGGCTCATTCCTCACCTTTCTTTGGATCATTTGGACCTCCTGAGGTGAGATCAGTCATGGAGCTCCAATCTGAGGGAGATTGACAGTCACGTTTAGTTTTCTAATAATTGCTCCAACAGAAGTGGATCTTTTTCACTAAGCTGGTTGGCTAGTTCTCCGTAGCCTTTTCCAGCACTGTGGAGGTCTGCAACTTTGTGTCTTTGGACAGCTCTCTGGTCTTGGCCATGTTAGTAGTTGGAGTGATACAGGGGCTTCTAATGTAGGATCATAAGTGGAGAGGAGGTCAAACATATTTAAAGGTGGACTAACAGGTCTTTGAGGATCATAATTCTAGATAGATGATAGACAGGGGTTATAATACTTATTTGAAGCAGTAGCGTACAAATAAATTATATAAAAAAATCATGCAATGTCATTTTCAGTCTCTCTTAGTGGAGATGCACGTAAGATGAACATTTAAAACCTCTCCATGATTTCTAAGTGGAAGAACTTGTAAGATTTTAGGGTGTTCAAACACATATTTGGCTCAATATGTCTTTTAAACGTTTTCACTAAAACACCCCCCTGAGAGTAGATTAAACCTTTCTCTGTCATTCATAGTCAGTTATCTGACAAGTTGTTGATCTAAGCACAAATGACGAAATTTATTTATTCAAATTGTTTTCATTTTTCTTCAAAGCCGAGAAGTCACAATGATAGAAGAAGTGGCTCTGAAGCCGCAGGTTGCAGACTCCTGGTTTAGTTGATCTGAACACTCCTGATGAAGTGATTTGCTCTCCTTAATTAAATTATTCTGGAAATAGATTTTGAGATCCTGGCAGAGAGACGTAATTCAATGCTAAAATGTCCCGAGCGCTCTCTGTAGAGGTGCATCTGTAGAGGATCCAGCTAAAAGAAACGTCTTTAATTCTTTTGTCTCAAACAGGTTGCACGTTTGCAGAGAAGATTGAATGTAAAAAAAAACTATATGCTTTATTTAATCAAGGTGCCACTGACAGGCTTTATCTTCAGCTGTCTTCATTATTTTCTGAAGGTCTCCTCTTTAACTTAAGGAAAAGTGTTTTTTCTGTGATTACAAATGATGTCTAAGCCGGAGAGTCAAAAGTTGGTCAAGATTTTATTTCTGGGATAAAAGCTCCATGAACAGAGTACTAACAGTCATTCCCCCCTCTGAATTATCCTGTTTATTAGTTTCACAGGGTTTAAAAAAAATCACTTTCCTCTTAAAATTTGTCTAACTTTCTTAAGTTACAAATTGTTAAGTAAACAAAGGCACATTTTAAGGACATTGTCATAAAAAAAATACAATTTTACATTGAATTTTTAAAAATCTATTGGATTAATGCAATAAAAACTTGAACAAACAAAATCCAGTGTATTTAATAAAACTCTGCTATAAATCTCATGTTTTGTTGCTTAATTTTTTTCTCAACACGACAAAAACCCTTACATTTTTTCACCAGCAGATGGCAGTGTTTGTCAGCATTTCTTCACCAATGAGAACTGCCATGAAAAATAAGACAATATTTGACTTTTAGTGAAAAAAAGTTTTCAATCAGCATCCCTTTAAATGAATATTAGCTGATTTTGGAGCTGGTTTTGTCAGACAGTTGTCAACAGACGAACGCGATTAGATCACAAACCAGTCCTAAGGATTCTTAAGTACAGGTTAGTTAGTAATTCTATCAGTCATCACCTCCTTTATTTGTTTTTCTTTAATACTAGGCTTCCAAAGTTTCTCCTTTACTCCCTGTTTCTGTCCCCTTTGAATAAATATGCCATTTGTTACTCTGAATACATTCTCTCCTTGTTGAGACTGGATCTTGTAACGCCTTCATGGTTAATGAATCGCCACATGATGTTGGTTTGGTTAACGTAAACCTTTTTGCGTGTCTTGTTTTGCTCATTGTGCATGCTATCATGAATGTTTAATGTCTCTTTTCAATAATGCAACATAACTTTGTGACATGACTTCGTGCCAGTTCCTTTAAAATTATCCTTTCATTCATTTTTTATACTTTACTGGCTCTGTAATTTAACAACTTTTGTGTCATTTTTGCACATTTTAAGAGACAAGTCAGTTAATTTTCAACTGATTTTAAACGTAATTCTTTTTTGCAAGTTTACCCTTTTTTATTTTATATTTGTTTTCTTAAAAAGTAGTCATATTTCTGGAAATCAACTCCAAGCTTTCAAATATTAAAGTCATGTTTTGAAATATTTTAACATCTTTTTAGCTTCTTAAGGATTTTGAACATTACATTTTTGACATTCCACACAGATTTATTGTGAAAAACTGGCATTAATGAACTGAAACTTTGAACGTGGCTGCCTTTTAACATACATTGGTTTTTATTTATTCATTTAATTATAAAAAAAAAAAAAGCAAAATGCAAATTTTGAATAGGGCTTTGGATGAAGTTTGACTATTTATAAACATTTATATGAAAAATATTTTCAAAAAAATGCAAGACAGCTGATTTTCTTGTGCAATATCAATAAAATGTTCATTTTTTTCTCTTAACCTTTAGTTTTTATACTTTTCTTTGGACAGTGTCCATTTTCTATGGTGTTCTCCATAAACATGAATCAATTTTGAAAGCATATTTATCCTGTTGGAGGATAAGGCGTTCAACATCAGTGCAGCTGCTGGACTTCAAACCTTTGATAAAAACAGCTGGAATCATGAAAAAGTTTAGATATTTTTAAGTTTAAAACTAATTCAAAAAGTGAATGATTTTCACAGGCCTACAGCAGAATGGACCTGTTCAGGTTCCCTTTTCCCAACAGTTCTGGATTGACTCCAGAATCCCTATGATCCCGAAAAGCCGCCATTCAGTGGGTTCTGGAGATGGATAGATCATTTTAGCCAATATTTTGCTTACAACACAAAATAGATACATGCTTAGACTTCCTCAAGTCTGGACTTGTTTGCATCATCTTATACAGAGTTTTTTTTTGTTCAGATGTTAGAATTTGGTGTTAAAGAGTTAGTGGTTATTTTCTAAGATTTGAATACCTGGTCAAAACCTCGCAGCTTTCACAGCTACAGTCAGTGTGTGGGTTTTCATTGTCCTGCTGAAACACTCATCGTTTTCCCTGAAGTAGATGTCATTCACAGGGGAGGATTCCATGGTGAGGATGCTCACTAAACACTCCACTTTGTTACAGATCATTTGAAACCAGTCTTGAATCACACCAACACAGTGATCCTCATTCAAAGATGGCTTCCTTTTTGGGATTTTAGACCTTTAGATGGCGCTGTGGACTGCGTTTTCCGACTGTGGCGTCTGGAAATATTCCAGTGCCCACTCACTAATGTCATTGACAAAATGATTTAATGTTGAGTGTGCGGAGACCACAAGCATTCATCAAAGTGGGTCGTTTCCTTTCGCACAGATTTCTCTAGTTTCTCTGTATCTTTCAGTTTTATTATACACTGTAGATTGTTACATGTACAAACCGGTCTTGTTTTTTGTTGTTTTTAAGCTATTTCACAATATTTCCATGTATTTAGACTCTGTCTTTTCTATGATATCCAATGTTTATCTATTAATGTTACTGACCTGATAACAATTTCTTTAAACAATTTTTTTACCTTTTTTTACAAAAGGACTTTCGTTTATGTCTACAATTTTAAACCTTAACAGTGTTTGATAGCGTAGTTTAGAAGTCTCATACTCTCTGTGCTCTATTGATAGTAGATATTGACTCATGTGATTCAAATGTTTTTTATTTTTCATTCTATAAATAAAAAAATAATAATAAATTCTGGATTTTATGTTTTTTTTTTTTTTTTTTTTTTTTTTTTTTTTTTTAGCAGGAATTGTTTCCATTCTGGCCAAATTAGAAACTTCCTAAACCAACATTTGATTTTCTACAACACCTTTTCCTTCCACATGACAAATCAAATGTAAATATGAATAATTAAAATGACCATTTATATATTATCAATAATTTATTTTTACATTAAGTCACTATTAATTTAAAAACAAACCAATTAAAAACCACAAATGTTTCTAAGTGATTAAAGAAAAATCAAGTTAATTTATGATTGTTTTATTTTTTTCCTACAAAACACTCTTTAGTTGAGATTAAACAATTACTCAATTTCTAGATATGATATATTCAGCTTTAAGTCAATTTCACAGCTGTAAAGATTTTGGTCCACCTTATTTCCTGCTCATATTATAACAGTGACTTCAAATGAAGGATTAAAAGTTTATCAAGTGTTTCGAGAATCTTACCTTTCATGGTCAATCATAGATCATCCTTGCAGGAGTTGTAACTGTGTCAAAGCTTTGGTGCAATTTCAGTAAGAAGAGTCCAGTTTTTTTTTTCACAGCAAAAGCTGAATCTTAAAAAAGCCATAAAATTGTCTTATTTTCCGTCTTGTGCGAAAAAAATCTTAGCAAAAAAAGTAATTTTAGTTTGAGAAAACTTTCTTAGTGAACAGAATTTTTTCTTGAAATAAGAATTTCTTGGTGAAACCATTTTCCTTTGACCGATAACCACATTTTGGACCTATTTCTATGCGGGGTTCTGTTTTTGCAGTCTCTGCTGGGTTATGTAACTCTTCATCAATCAGGCCTTCACTTTGAACCAATTCCCTGCGTTTTCTTCTTAGCCAATCACAATCATATTTACGCCAAATCTTGAGTTGTTGTCTGTCCGTGATCCAGATGGTCTCTCCGGCCCTCCTGCTCCTCGTTCTTCACCTGGAGCGATAGTTTGTCCTGGTCTGACCTTTAACCACCATCAGCATTCACACTAGGCTTCATTCATTGATGGTCTGAGATCATTCCAAGCATTTGCCCAGAATCGGACCACTAAAGATTATGGATTTGTTTCACATCTCTCTGTATCATACTCTAATCTTTACTTGTATCCTTAATATTTCTCCTTTTTAAAATATTTATGTCATTCTGTTTTTTTTCTCAGATCAGCTGCAGAAGTGGGTCCATCCACCCTTTAAAGCTCATCTTTATGCATGTATCAGATCCTCCAGCTGAAGCTGAGAGTGGCTAACCTTGCTTTTACTATCATTATACCTCAAGAAAACACATTTTTTGTGATAACAAAATGTTAGATGTTGTTATTGTCGTAGTTATAAGAAATGTTGTTAAGTAGTGATTGTGATGATTTAACAAAGAATGTACATTTTACATTTTTCCACAAACTGCATCAAAACAAATCGGTTTGTCAGAAAACACCAGAAAGATTGATCAATTTATGTTTGATCATATTAGTGGTGGTCTGAATCCGGTGGAGACTGTGATGATGTTTTTGGTCTTCATGCACATCATCATTTGAAGAGAAAGTTGGCTCGGCTACAGCTGCTTAAGCGGATTCATATTGTTTTTTCTGTGTTTATAAGTGGATATGCGCAAATCCAAGTTCAGTGCTCTTGTGCAAACAAGAAATACCATCTCATGATGCAGTTATCATAAGAAAAAATTATTTTCAGATGATAATGAGATAGTTAATGCTGTTACCACAAGTAACAAGAAGGTAGATGTTAATAATAAACGGTAGATTTAGTTGTCACGTACAAATTAAAAAATGTAGATGTTATCATGAAAAAACAAAAACAAAAAAATAGATGTATTATGAAAAAACAAAAAAATGGCAGATGTTGTTATCACAAAAATAATAGTAAAAGCCCAATGAGGCATAATTTTTGTGATTTTGGGCTATTTAAATAAAATTGAATTGAATTGAATAGTAAAAGGTAGATTTGGTCATCACGAGATAATAAAAAATGTAGATGTTATCATGAGAAAACAAAATAAATAAAAAAAATTGGGCAAAAAAGGTAGATGTCTATCACGAAATAATACAAGGTATCACGAAAAAAACAAAAAAAGGTAGATGTTATCAAAAATAATACTTAAAGGTAGATATATGGTCATCACTCGATAATAAAAAAGGTAGATGTTATCATCATGTAAAAAAAAAGGTACAGTATATGTTGTTATCATGGCAAAACAAAAACATAGATGTCGCTTACGAGAAAACAATAATTTAATTGTGATTATGCAGTTTTTAACCAAAATCCCACAACCTAAATGTCTTCAAAAGCTATTTTTCATGTTGATCTGAAGCTTCAGTCTCAAAAATATTCACTCTTGGAGCGGAGCGGCGCTGATCTGTCCCGGACTCTTCCTGTCTGATTATGGCGGCCGAGCGTCTCGCTAGCGTAAATCATCTTCGCTGCTCCACAAAAATGTCTTGCAGTTTCGCTTTGAGCTGGATGTCAGCTCGGACGAGGTAGTTGAGTTTTCACTGATCCTTTACAGCTGCGGTGAAATGAGCCGCCATTTCCATGGTCACATCATGAAGCTCCGTGGAGTCTGGTGGAGAATTTTCAGTCCTGCTAAAGTAAATATTGCATGAAACTCACACAAATGATGGCTGATTTGACCGCGGATATGCGAACGGAAGCTCATTTCACTACAGTCAACGGGAAGATTCTCTTCTCTTCCCCGGAAGCTGAGCTCGGCAAGCTAGCTGGGCCAGATGAGGGTTTAGCGCGTGTGCAGCCGAGCAATCGTGACGTGTTAACTGCTCATTAATTCAAACAGAGATTTTCTGTGACAGTTTGATTGACAGCGATTTAAAAGGAGAAATACTCGGAAATGCAAAACTAAAAGGAAAATTCGTTCTTTTCCATAAGAAAAAGACTTCCATAAGACTTTAAACACTTTCACCCAAAAACATCTCAGGTCTTTGGAATTATTAGAGGAAAAACAAAAAAAAAAAAAGGAAATAAAGCAAACCATCAAAACGAAATCAATGCATTTAATGTGCAGTGAGAAAGTAAGGGCAACTGATCATGATCGTGTTTCTATAAAGATAGACATTTCTTTCCAAGTGAAAATCGTGTTTATATATTTATATAAATATCTATATTATATATAGAATACATATCTATTTTCTATGCATACTCAAAAGTCACACCTTCAAATATATTTAAAAATTCTTCCAAAAGACAAATGTTTTCTTTTCTTCGCTTAAACATGAACTATAAATATGAGCCAAATGCCATTATCAGAATGGGAGTAGTATGCTTTAAGAAAACAAAAAAAAAAAATCAAAAGATGAAAAAAATGTTTCACTTTTGATTCTGTAACAGCCGAGGTTGTTTTGTCGCGTGTCATTTGTCTCAGAACGAGGCAGAAATCACGTCGCAAGAGTACAAAACTGGCCTAACATTAATACACAGGTCCTCTCTCGGTGGAAGATGAGCGGCAAAGAAGTATGATCTCTCAAGCAAACTCTGTTCTGTTATAAAAATAGATTTCTTTTTTTTAAAATAATCTACATATTTGTTTTTAAGGTGAGGCATATTACTATCACTCTAAAACAGCCAGGCTGTTCGTCTGAATAGAAAAACGAAGCTTTAGAGATAGATGTGCCAGTCTATCGGTCTGTCTGATTGAAGGGGCTCGTAAATTGATTCCCAGTCCCACAGAGCGATACACATATGTATATAAATATTTTACCAGCTTCTCCTTCTTTTTGCATATTCTATGTTTTTTTTTTTTTTTTCTGAAGAGAGTTTCCTTATAAACTAGATACACCTTTTACAGGAAAACAAAAGCAAACCCAAGCTCGTCGGAGCTCCTGAAAAGTCCAGGGCATTTGAAAAATCATCCAAAAAAAACAAAAGTTCTTTAAAACAAGACAAATTATTAAAAAAATACAATGCATCCTCACAGGCGCATGGAATATCAGCGCTCTGATCTAGCAAACTAAAGTAAGTACAAAAAAAATCAATACACGTTTGTGTAGCAAGTTAAAGCAAAGTCCTACAATAGAGATGGAAACAGACTTGACTGAAATAATTGGACAAAAGAACAAAACAGGAAAACACAGATGCTACAAAGAAATTCAAATATATGTACAGACCCTGTTTTCCTTCCGCTTGTATGTATGGATGCACGGGTGTTATCATTATGCAGAGTTCTTGGTCTATTTCTAGTTGTTGTTAAAACAGTGTTTTTTATTATTTCACTCTGAGGTCCACATAGAAAATGTTCTCTATAAAAGAGAGTGAGTCCTTTAGAAGGACTTCCAGGATGCAGGGATCCGGAACACGTCTCGCCGTCATCGCAACGACCCGGACTGGACTTCCACAAGCGGCGCGACCTCGTCACTACCAGATGACGCTGGAGATGCTGGTCTCTCGTGGCAGTAGAGGGAGCATGGCGTTGTTGGCGTGAGCCTCCTCCAGGCTGTGCTCTCGGCTCTTCCCTGGAGGCCTCTGCCCGTTCAGCAGAGTCAGTGGGATGTTGCAGTAGGTGTGCTGGTTCCCTAGAGACGACAGAGGCGGGAGGGTGCCCCCTGGGGGCAAGTCATAGTCGTAGCTGCGGTAGTAGTGTTTCTGCCTCATGGTGGTGTGGTAGGTGTTGTGGAAGGAGGAGCGCAGCTCGGGGTGGGCGGTGGCCATGGCGGTGGAGGTGGCCGCCGCCATGGAGATGGCGGAGACGGTCTGCAGCTCTCCGAAAGGGCCCTGCTCGCTGACGTCCAGCGCGGGCTCGTGCGTGAGCATGGGCTCCGTGCGCCTGAACGGCATCTCGTACTGCAGCTGCTTCCAGAACTTGGAGCTGAGCTTGTTGCTTTTGGGGCCACGCCACTTGATGACGGAGAGCGCTTTGATGGTGTGTTTGAGGGCCTCCACCTCCTGGTAGTTCATGATGCCGCGCAGCTCGGCGCACTCGATCAGGATGACTTTGATCTCGCCCGTCACCAGCATGTTGCGCAGGCGCGTCTCCAGCTCGAAGATGCTCCAGCCTCGCCGCACCACGTAGTTGGGCGTCATGACGATGATGAGACGCTTGCTCTGGTCCACGCAGCGAGCCACGTCCTCTATGTACGCTGGAAACCACAAGGAGATAATCATGAATCCACATATAGGATCAAACTGATCCTTCACTCAAGACAACATTCAATGTTTGATGAAGACACAGAACATAAGACAAGACAACTAGAGGCAACATGGACACAGAGACCCTTATGTGGACTTCAATTTTGGCTGTTTTTACTCAAAGAAAATTTAAGACTACTCTGAGATTGAAGTGTCCCAACCGCACGGGTGCAGCAAAGCGGTTCCAATCCCAGTTTTCACCTTTTTGTCTGCAGACAACATATAAATTCCACAAAACCCTTAAAGCTCCTGTGTTTTGTTTTTCTTTTCTATGTTTGGGTCTGCATTCTCCTGAACCTGACAGGGAACGCTGCAAACCTCAATATTTCAGCAAAGTAGAAGCATTTTACTAGAAAATTTAGTTTTTCTTTCCAAAAAAATTCTCGTTGCAGGTGAGAAGCAAACCCAAAAGTGTGAGTTTTTTTCAGTCTAGGGAGCAGCTGGGGGAATTTAACCTTTAATAAACTGTGTTTTTTGGTGGAACAACTGCAGAATACGTTCAGAGTTGGAAAACTGTGATTGGACAGACGCTCTGCAAATCTTCATCACACATTTACAAGGGTAATCGTGTGACATTTGAGATCTTTTTCTTTAATTTATTTAAATCGAGTACAAAATATCTAGCTAAGTTAGACATTGAGACCCTTGAGTTACTGTTTGCTTGAAGTTTTGATGGCATAAGCATCAGTTTGTGCTCGTTTCAAGTGTCTCCTATTTAAACTTCTGCATAATATTTTACAATCCAGACTGTTTTTATAGGGACAATGAGGCAGTATATTAATATTTTTTTTTCTTTAAACTAGAGGTCAGAAACTTGGGGCTCTTGAGGTTTAAAATGCTAAAAAATTTGAATAAATAATGGATTTGGCTCCATTTTTTTTTAGTTAAATAAGGTTTTGTTAAATTTTTTACAAGTCATATAACTAATAAAAACTATGGTTAAGGGTTTAATCAACAGTAAAAAAATAAGCACACATTTGGATCTTCTTCTAAGTTGTATGTTTTATCTTATTTATTTATATGTTTAAATAAATAAAAAGGACTCTGCACTTTATTTGTCATGGTTTTTATTTTATAGTAAAATGAGAAAACAAGATGAAGGTGCACAAAAGTCACACTGACTGAAAATGTCATGTTTGACTTGACATTTATAAGTAGGAGCAGGAGCATCTTATTTGACGTAATGGATTTTATTTTGAAAGGATCTTGTGTGTGATGGTATGAGAAGTAAAATAATTTAAGATAATTAAATAGAGTAAAATATAACACTGTTCTAATGTTGTTACTGTTACAATGAAACATTTTGAAAAGCTTCATTTTATAAATAAATGGCCACAAAAGCATAAATAAAGTGTATTTTTCTGAATGGTTCATGCTGGGTTTTGGTCTGTTCGCCTTAACCCAGAATCATTTCTTTTCTCCTAACAGGCTGCTTCAGACGTCCTAATTTAACGTGGTCTGCCTGGCAACAGTAGTTTACTTTTGATCGGGCTACTCCATCTTGTTTCTTATAAATAGTGACAAATGAGTTGTAGGTTAATGATGGACTTTGTAATCAGCTCCCGCTGAATGCAGGGATCAGTTCCAAAAGCCTTTGCATGAATTCCACCACACGCTCTGACATCATTCTGTCTGCAATGCTGGAAAGAGTCGTATTTATTGGAGGACGATTTTTCTTTTTCCTTTTTTTTCTTTCTGCTCTGAAAATCCGCACTAATTAAGATACCATGTTTAGAAAGACAATTACCCTGATTTTATGTCCATCACAGTCAATTTGTTCCAAATGGGCCCCAATTAAGATGTAGAAGCATCTCAAGGATCATTGAATGACAGCAGATTTCATTTGCACGTGCAGGACGACGGGCTCACTTTGTCATTTTGATGCTTCTGTGACATATTTGTTGAGGGTGAACAAATAATCTGAAGAGTTTGGTGCATATGGGATTATTTTACATCTTAAATAACCGTTTTGAAATGAGGACACGCCTGCTGGTGGACATACAGATTTACTCTACAAAGTTTCGGAACTCTGTTAATGAAAGCAGCTAGATGCATAGATGCATGAGGGAGAAGGCTGAGTACCTCCAAAGAGTTGTGTGTCATCCTGGTAATGCTCATTGGTGAAACCTACGCATAAACACATTAACATTCAGGTGACAATCAGCACACAGACACAGAAAAACAATGCTGTCATAAAAGCTAGCTTTGAGTCCTCTCACTTTATTTCACATATAATTAATCACATAGCATGTTTCCCTGATTGGACATTCATCTGCAATAATTCTGCCTGGCACTGTTGCTGGCGGCAATTTTCTTTTGATTAAAGGAAGGAGAGAGGCGGCTCAGTCAGCGGGGCTTAGAGCCTTCACACATTTCCCACTGATGTTTAATTCTGTCTGGATCAACGTCGACGTGTTTGCCTTTTATCTGTTCCACATGAAGCCAACAGTACAAACACGCGGCGCTCGCCGCAAAAGTCGAACCACGGCAAAGACGGACCGCGAGCTAGCACGCGCGAGGATACGTTCAGACGGAATTTTCTTGGATTTATTAATGCGCTGATGAAAAACCAAAGAGGACGATAAATATGCTGAATATTTCAGCCCCCGGTGCAGGCTGGATTCTGTACTCCCTCATCAGTAGCTCCCAGTGTGGGAGCAGCCAGCAGGATAAGCTGTGGTCTTCAACTTCTACTAAGAGGTGGGAGATGCCAAAAAAAGAAAAGGATTTTACTGCCTGCTTTTGGTCCCAATGCCTTTACTAATGTTGAAAACATAAACTAAGTTATTACCATGACATTTTACTGAAGCTGCGTTCACAATGAAAACTATTTGCAGGTCAGGGATGTACATTTGGCTTGCCATACAATTGTCCCCTGACGGCCCCGGTGAGTCCGTTACAGAGCGGTTCTCTCCTGTGCGGGACAGCTGCTGTTCTTTGAACCCAGTAATGGAACGTGGCCGATGATTATTCACCCCATAAGCACTTAATCATGATCCCGTGAGAAAGTTGAGACCATGGAGCTCCTCCCACACGCAGCGGGAGGTTCAGGTAAACAGACTTTAAGATAAACATGAAGCAGCTAGTTTAGCGCCTGTCAAAACAAAGAGGATTTGCATGGGTTTGATGCAAATTTCATTTGATGTGAACGGATAATTGATTTAAATTATGCTAGCGCGAGGAATGTGCATGCGGGCGTGGGGGTTGGAACAGTCTGCGCTACACATGTGTCCTGAACCATGGCCTCTGATCCGTACGGACCACGGACTATCTGTGATCTGAAGCATTTTTTCACACCTGGGACTTATACTCCAGAGCGACTTATGGGCCAGAAAATACAGTAAGCCGGATCTCTCAACATCATCCATGTTTTCCATGTATTATAAATTAAATATGCTATAGAGACAATCTAGTAGAAATGAAGCAAAAAAACTCCTCACACAAGCGTCTGAAGCGTTTCTAGACATTTTCTGACAAACGTCAAGCAGCAAATCTGTTGCGTGAGGCACGTTCGGTGTGAACACAGCATTAGTCCCGCGCAGGAACACTGGTTGCTGGACCCATCATTTTATATATACTAGTAGGATATTGCAGCACATTCTCATTCCCAAGTTGACGTCTGGTTAAGGATCCCTCTGCATTTTTAAATGTTTATTCTGTTCGGCCCGTGACGTAAGGTGCGTTTTGCATTTTGTCCCCGGTGTGTGACTGAGTTTGATACCACTGGTTTAGAGTGACCGATCTGCAAATAAAGTCTGTTTTTGGACTTTAAGAGGAAGCTGGAGAAAACCCACTCAAGTGAAGAACATGCAAACTCCACACAGAATGGACCCTGCTGGGATTTGAACCAGTGCCTTCTCTCTGTGCTAACCACTACACCACTACACTACTAGTTAGCTGCATGAATGATTCAAAACACACAAAACAGTGAAGGTGGAAAGACGACACGGAAGACAAAAACAACACTTTACAAAAAGGTACACACAATTCCTCCTAGGTTATAGGGACAAACTAGCTGCTAGTTAGTTGTAGCATAAAGGTCAACATATTTTATATAATGTGTCTCAAACAAGTATTCAGTATTTGCTGATAGTAAAGGTTTGACAGGTGAATTTAGCTTATACCCTTTGGTTAGCAAACCCTTAAATGATCTTTTCCAAACAACGAGTTGACCAAAAAGTAACAGTTTGTAACTATCAGCTTACTTCCTGTTGGAATCAGGTCTCGATCTGGGATGAAGAGTTTGTAACCATAATGTTTCTCCAGGACGTCAGGAAGGATCTCCAAGGCAAAGCGCTCCTCCTCCCTGGTCTCCTGACTCCACTGATCAGGGTCCACTTTAGTGTATGAAAGATACGCATCGTAGTCTTTGTTCTCTGGAAAAAGAAACAAGCGCGTTTGTTACAATGGATTCAAACGACCAGTCTGTGGTCATAATGTGATGTAGAAACTTGCGTGAATGCAGGAGTTTTGAACACGGAAGCCTGGAAAGTTATTGAACTTCGACTTTTGGTTGAAATTGTTGGTTTCTGATCGTCTAATTTCATCATTTCTAACAATCAGGTTGCAAGCAGGAAATGTACAAGGAGTGCACACTTAGCATTTGAACAACACTAATGGGCCCCCTTGCCCAGTTTGTGGGTTTCAAGGGAGGTTTGAAAAAGGAAAAAGTCTATATGTGCCTTATATATTCATCCTTAAGCCTCATTTCCTCTGTGTGGTCCGATCTGATATTTTGAGCGTTTCCATTACCCATCAAACATTACTGAACTTTACCTCTAGGGGGCCCCCATCGGTTGTTGGTCAATAGAAAAGTGCAATGAAATGGTTGGGGTGTAACTGCTTTCCCTACCCGCTGATTATCAGAGAGTGATAACAACATTAGAAAGTTCCAATATAGCGCTCATTAAGCTAACGTTTGTAAGCATTCTGATTTTTGCGTCTTCAATCTGTACACGATGTACAAAAAGTAAAGCAATAAAACAACGAGTTGCTGGTTGACCTCCATTGTTGTTGCTTTTCTCATCTACACCAGTGGTCCCCAACCTTTTTTTTTTTTTTTTTTTTTTTGGGGGGGGGGATGTAGTATATGTATGAGATCATCTCAGTAAAAGAGATAAAATAAATAGGAACATAATTTGCAACACATACTTAAATCAATTATTGATGCTTAAAAAAAAAAAAATCTCAGTACTTTGAAGCTCCATGCAAAAGCTTCAAGTAAAGACAGTTTTTACAAAACTTTAAACTCGTGACTTTGATCGCCCCTCTACCTGCACGCACCACGAAGGTCTCCTTTTCTCCTCCACTCCCCATCCCCGCCCTGCTCTCTGCACTGCTACTTTTTGCGTGTTCACAACTTCTCTGAAATGAGCGTCTGTATAGATCAGCTCCTTTCAGCATTTCTATGACCGCTCAAAAGATTAGATTCGTTCATGAAAGTCACATCTCTCTGCAAACCAGCTCTGTGTGCGGGAATCACCTGTTCTTGCGTCTGTTCTGTCCCTCAATTATCCGATCCATTTGCAATTGTGTTACACGCCGCCAAACTGCTTTTAGCGCTCAAGCTAATCGAGAGAATCCGGTCGATTTTCAAAATAAAATATTTCCGTCTCCAAAAAAAAATGGAGTCCATTGACCGTCACCGGTCCGCGGCCCGGTGTTTGGGGACCACTGATCTACACCACGCATATGCCGTGAAAAACAAACCTCTCAATGGAAGCAAGGCTTAACTGAGTGGAAAAGCTCACCAGAATTTACCGTACCGTACCACACAATGGAAACAAGGCTTTACTCACCCTTACATGTTGTCTATGTTTTTGTAACAACCTGTCACCCGCAGCATGCCCATAGAAAATAATGTGTATGAACATTTTCACTCTATGGGCTCACTGAGTGGTCTTATAATTTTGTGCGGGCCACCTCTGTACCTTGAACAGATTTGCCCATTTTTCAGACAGTATCCAACTATAAAGGCAGTTGTGACTGAGGCATTATTTTTTCTTGTAGCTGTCCTATCTGCGCAGCTCCTATTACCCATTCTTGTCTGATCTTAGATTCAGTCTTTACAACATAGAATGCATTCTTTATACTCTGGCAAACACAAAATCCCACTTTGCTCCAATCGCTCTGGACAACTGGTATTTAAGCTTAAAGCAAAAGGAGCACCCTTTCATGAAACAGAGTGGCTCACTTTAAAAAAAAATGTCCCTGTGGATCTATTTCCACCAGGTCTTATGATTTAAATCAGAAGTAAAGTAGGTTAGACACAAACATACAAATCAAGACTCAAGCAATATCCTCTTCCCCAACTCTAAATGATTTCCCAGCAGACGGCGAGAAGAACTGAAAGAGCTGAACACAGAGAGCAGAAAGAAAAAAAAAACACTGCTGGTGACATGTTCAGCAAGTCCTAGTCATTATTCTCTGTAGAAACCGAAATGTGGGCCAGCTGAAAAAGAGAGGGAAGCTCTTTCAAAAAGCCTTTGAGGAGGATGAGGAGGCTTTGAAACGAGCTGGGAAGGCCAGAGCAGCGCTCCATCAGATCCCAACATCCAACAGCGCCTTTAAATTAGCAACCAACCTTGCAAATTAACCACATAGCAAAAAGTTGGGAAATCAAAAACAGCCTACATCAGCGGCCCCTGACTGGATGACTTAATCATGCTGAAGTGTAAGTCAACAAAAGGATGTCTAATAGATAATTCATACAATAGGGGAGACAATCTGATGAGTTCACTGTTTCCAGAATGTTGGAAAAGCAGGAAAACAGTCGGAATACAAAACTTAAAGGAATGACACTGGGGGATAAACAGACGGCAGTGAGGGAAAAAGTTTAAAAAATAAGGCACTGACCTACAAAATCACTCTAGTTTGGCTTTTTTTTATATCACTTGGTGCTTTAAGTGTGTCCAGTCTTTACGTGTCACTACCTGGCAGGTACAGGATGAATTTCGATCCACAACACATTGATATCTTTTAGATGAACAACAAAATTGAAAACCCTGCTCCTCTCTCCCCTATGTGAGATTGCATGCAGAGAGGAAGAGGCTCCCCTGTTGTTCAAACAGAAGTGGAGGACACTTTTCTGTAAAGACAAGAGTGTTCCAGACCAAGTTCAAACCAAAGAAAAGCATTTACAGTCATCTCAAAATATTTGGAATTGACTTTTGTGTGAAAAGATTGATGGAAAAAAGTGAAAACATAAAGCAAGTTAAAAAGTAACAACGAGAGAGATGCCTTTACCTCCATCTATGTCTTCGCTACCAAAGTGTCTCCTATAGAAAAGCATCAGTTCAATCTTGTAGCATTTGTAGAGGGAAATGAGAAAGATGAGAAGCAGCAGGATGGCTCCCAGTCCTCCTGCAAGCTCCACGGTGTACATGAGCTCTGCTGAGGACAACACACAAGACACAAAAAAGAAGAGAAGTGTCAAAACTGCACATTTTTTGTACGTTTCCTTAAGAATCAATGGACTCACAGGGTGCATTTACATTTGCTGGAAAGCAGGAAAGTCATAAGAATTTTATTTGTTCAGTTGAAAACAAAGCAGAATCCGCCTTCAGAGGCACGAGGCGTACAATGTGTTTAAGAAGAATGAGAGCAAGAAAGAGCAAGAACAAAAAAGGGGGTTTGTTCTTCAACACAGTCCAGTAATAAAGACTTCTGCTCTTTGGCTGTCATCCACGGCAGCATTTTTGGCGCTATTTTTAAAAGGTGTTTTTATTTTCGCATTTGATTGCCAGCTGGATCTCTATTGTACCTTTTCTGGTTTCTTTTTTCTCTATCTCTTTTTTCCTTTTTTAAATAATTGCTCCTCCATCCCTTGAGATTAGGCTTGGAGAAGGATCAGTTGTGCCATCAGATACTGTATCAACTTTATAGCAGTGAGCTGTGCTTCAACAGATCTACCTTCTGTCACTGGGCTGTGAAAAAACGTTGCCATGGCAATAACAATGCTTGAGTGAACCAACCTGATGATCAACAATGACATATCCATCCATCCATCCATCCATCCATCCATCCATCCATCCATCCATCCATCCATCCATCCATCCATCCATCCATCCATCCATCCATCTTCTTAACCCACTGTATCCCTTTCGGGGTCATGGCGGTGCTCGAAGGGTACACCTGGGCATCACACTCCCATACACACTCCCAGTATCTTTTAAGGACAATTATAGTACGCAATCAACCTATTAAGCATGTTTTTGAACTGTTGAGGATTTTGGATTCCCTGGAGAAAACCCAGGCACACACGGGAAGAACATACAAACTCCACACAGAAAGGTACCAGCTGGGATTCAAAGCAGACAAATAACCGCGGCCCAGTCTGAAGAGACAACCTTAGATCCCTTTGTTTTAGGCTTCAGAAAGGTGATGATGTGAGAGTGCCTCACTGGCTTAAACCAGGGAAAGGCAACTCCAGGCCTCGGGGCCACATTCCTAGATGTTTTCCAACATATCCTGCTCTGGCATTTTCTAATTAGGTGGACACACCTGAACCAGGTAATCAGTCGCCATCAGGGGTTGGATATCTGGAAATCATACAGGCAAGGCGGCCCTCGAGGCCTGGAGTTGTCTATCCCTGGCTTAGTCCATGGATTCTAAGCACAGGAAGATACTTGTCTATGTCCAGAGGGTTAAGAATTACCACTGGAGATAAACAGGTTTGGCCCCCGCACATGGCTTGAAAGCCAACCACCTTAGGGAGATTGGAGAATGTTCCCCTTTGGGGTTTGATATGGTGAGTGGCAGCATGCTGATGTGAGCTTGATTGTATTGGTGTTCACCACAGTTAATGATAAGGCCACACCCAGCATTGGTTATCTGGGTCAGGGAAAAGTCTCTTACGGTTGCCTTGACTGGGGATTCAATGGAGATCTGATCTTCTTGAAGTTTTGTCTAAATATTAGAGGGACTCCCACTGGAAATGTTGTTTCTTCATTGGAATGAATTCCAGTTCAGCAGAGGTAGCAGACTAGATTATGTTTGGAGTCTGGATCATGTTTTCACGAGTGAAAGAATGCCTGTAGAATGAAGTTATGTGCACCTATATGGAGGTTTACCCATACGGGTCCATGACTCGTACGATTTGTTTGTTTCACACAAACTCTAGAGCGCATAATCACTTAACAAGGCTGGTTTTTTATATCTGCTGTTGGTAAGAGTATATTTACTACAGAACAACAACTAAAGGAAGTGTCAACATAGTATTTTGAAGGGACTTATCCCACCTTGGAGCACCATTGCTGATCCCCCATCCTCTGATTGGTTGATTTTCTACAAGAGCTCCCCCTGCCTGACTCCCTAAACCCTCCCCTCTGCAAGTTAGTCTTGGCAAAAATATCTCACATGGCCGTGTGTCAAAAGTCAGAAACACGCTGAGACTCCCAAAGCGTTTGTGTAAAACTTTTTTATAGAAGCAAATTGATCATACAAGTAAAGATTTTTTTAACACAATATTACAAGTTGTCTTTTTTTTCTCCACAATCTCAAGTTAAATATTGTGTGTGTGTGGTTTTTCTTCATATTATAACATTTTTACACACAAGTTATGGTTTTTATCAAGCAAAATGCCCACATTCTATTCCACCATTACACATTTTTCTTTTTTTTTCCTGCAACTTCACATTCAGTTTTACATATGTGTGAGAATTAAACTTGTGTGTGTATTATTTAAATGTATGTTTTGGCACATATTTACCTTCATAAGAAGGATCTGGATTGTGTCTTTATATCTATAGAGAGAGTCTATGACCGTGTATACAGAGGGATTTTCGGACGAGATAGTCCAGAGTGGCAGTATGTATCTCTGTTTCAGGACGTACTGTATATGAGAGCTGTAAGACATTCGTGCTCAAGTTTTTAGATAAATAGTTAATAGCAGTAGAGAATGTGGGATGACAGAAGGAAGAGGCAGGTGAAAGGTGTAACAGAGGAATTCAAGGCGGAGGTGGGACTGCACCCAGAATCAGCATTGAGCTTTTGTTTGTTTGCTGTGGTGATGGACAGACTGACAGATGAGGTAAGACAGAAATCTCAGAAATGATGACATCAGGGAGAAAAGTCCTGTTTGATGTTTTGGAGATAAATGAAGGGAAGCAGATTGAGTTGTTTTGGATACGTCGGTAAAAAGATGCTGAGGTTGGAGCTACCGGGAAAGAGGGCGAGAGGAAGACCAAACAGAAGGTTCATAGACGCAGTTAAGAAAGACGTGTGAGTGGTTGCTGAAAAAAAGTCCAGTCGATGCAATAATTGCAGAGAAGGTCAGAAATGTGTCTCTATGAGGGTTGTGATTGTTTAGTAAAGGTCTTCAGTGATAGAGAAGCATGTTCATTTGGTTCATGTATGTGGTATAGGTATAAAATGTACTGCAACAATATAATATTTAATAGGAGCAAGACGCCTTGGAAGAAAAGTCCAGAAAGGTGGAGGTTTGCTTTGAAAGAACAGGGAGAAAGATTACCTGCAGCTGGAGGCAATGCATGTGTGAGAAAGAGAGCTGCTTAAGTGAAGAATGAAGTTATAAGGAGTACAGGTGAAGAAGGAGGACAATTTCAACTTCTCAGATCAATCGTTTGTTGTAGCAGAGAGTGTGGGAAACAGGAAGCAGAGGCAGGTTAAGGCAGGCCGGAACAGCTGAGGGAAATGCACTCATAACCCGGATTTGTTGAGTTTACTCGAACAGAGCGTTGAAACAGCCTTAAATTTTTTAAGTTTTTACACAGATACAAAACTAGACAAGTTTATTTTTATTAACAATTAACTGTGAGTTAATACATTTGTCAAGAGGAAATTATGCTAGTAAAGGTTACTTAATAAAATATGTTGTCATAAGTTATAACCATAAGTACATTGTCTTTTCAAGAAAGTAGAATTTCTCAGCTGGGTATTGAATTCTGGTTTCCTGCGTGTCAAACCTCTACTTAAGCAACCAAGCTTTCCAGCTACTCCTGCCATTTTTGCCGCAAATGAAATAAACATTCTTAATTTTTATAATTTGATTAACAATTTCTCAACTTTAAGTGGCAAAGTCCTTACGGGCTCTGACTGTTTTAATACCTTAAAGAAACTGTACAAAACTTTTTAAAACAGAGTTAGGCATGGATTGGTCAATACATCAAAATGTGCCTAAAATCACAAATGAGAAAGAATGTTTACATTTTGAACATAAAGAAAAACAAAAAAGCAATGCTTACATATCGCCCATTTTTGGCAAACATCAGCGCTTTCAAACTCTGGAAAAAAATACGATTGAAAAGCAACTTTTATAACACATGAATATACAATTTCATGATGACGGACTCAGTTTAATGCAAAAATGTTTTTAAAGGTTGCTATTTAACAAAGAATTAGAGCTGAAAAAAAGGATATTTCAATTCATAAACTTTAAGGTATGTATCTGGCTCTCTGGGGGAAAATCTTCTTTGTTTTTCTTTTAGTTTCGACATTCAAAAATGGCAAACCAATTTCCTTCAAAAACAGTTTTGATATAAGCTCTGCCCACTCTTGCAGTAACTTAAGAGCAGTAGTGATCTTCTATAGAGTTTATTTCTAGTAGTGCTTACTGATGACAGTGATGATGACAGTGATTTTGAGGGGTACAGAGACCCTTGTCAAAATATGCTAGCTGGCTAACTCAGCTAGCATGATGGACCGTGTTTTTTTTATATGTGTTACTAAAGTTGGTTATTAGCAGAATGACAGTAATGTTTGTTTTAGAGGGATCAGTCTGTTTTTTTTCCCATGTTGTAAATGAAAGTGGAAGTTACAGGTTCTGTGACCATGCTATCGTGACTGAAGTGGCTAATGCAGCTAATCTGGCTAGCGAGGCGAACTTTTCTAACATGTGTAGCAATGTTTCAAACAAGTTCTAGGCCCAATCTGAATTCTACCCTTCTCTCTTCCCCTCTCCTCCCTACCCATTTAAAGGGGTGTTTTTAATGTAAGTTTTCCAGAATATTTTTTTTATTCTAAATCCAGCTCTCCACGAAGAGGGATATAAAGTCCTCTGGCACGAGGGTAAACCGCACTGAGAAGCACTTTTCTTAACGTGGGTGCGCTCTGAACCACAGAAGTTTACATTTAAATGTCAGAAATTACTTTTCTAGTAGCATGACCTTTTAAAAGTTATAAAACCGCTGTTGCTATGTATATTCGAGTGCTCCTCGCTAAAGCTAGCGGACTAGAGATTATTGATGACGTCATTAAACAAAAGTGACGTCCAAATTATGAGACACTAGTTTTTCATAACTCTCCTTTTGGAGGGCTAAATGAAGGGGAAGAGAGAAGGGAAGAATTCTGATTGTGCCCTAGAGTTACAGCGCACACAGTAAAGTCTGACTGACAAACTTAGCCTCCACTTATTTGAATGGAAGCGTGTGGCACTAAATCTAATAGTTACAATTGGCCATTTATTGATTGTGTGCCTCATAAAAAAAAAAGAAGAAAGGTAGACAATGTGAATTGAAAGATTTATATCCAAATCCAGTGCAGTGCCCACTGCACCACCGCCTATTTACCT
The DNA here is from genome assembly GCA_003999625.1 of Oryzias javanicus. Lineage (NCBI taxonomy): Eukaryota > Metazoa > Chordata > Actinopteri > Beloniformes > Adrianichthyidae > Oryzias > Oryzias javanicus. The sequence continues at coordinate 21,050,550 of CM012457.1, forward strand.
CCTTAACCCTTTCATGCATGGAGGTGACCACTGTGTACAAATGCTTTGATTGGAAATATATGATAAATACCATAAGATACTAAGAAGATGGCCAGTTCAAAAATAACAGTGCATATATTTTGTGGGAATTTAGATCCTGTTTTACCATGTTTTAGACTAATCAATATAGAGATAAAGGAATCACAATTACAACATTAAATATTTCAAATTATGTATACTTATACCTATGAATTACAATATAATTACATTGATGTTTGGTGGTCAGATAAATGTCTCTTTATGGAATTTAAAGAATTAAAAAAAAATGTATTCTGTATCCCTAAAGATGAATAGAAAACAAAATCGTAACTAATTTAATCATAATTAATGGATGAGAGGGTTAAGGTAGTGTTTCATGGGCTTTACTTTTTACGTACATTAAAATTTTTTTGCTTTGAAGATAAAGTCTTAAACATATCCTCTCTTGTCTCAAATAAACATTTTGTCATAATTTGGTACATTACTTTTCCACAAACAACATACAGTACATCTCAGATAAACAGCGCTGATATGCTTTTCCTCTCTAATTGGCTATTTATTGGCTTTCTCCACAAGCGCAGTGCTTCTAACTCATTATCGGCAATCATTTTCACTCTTCAAGTTGTTTATGATTCATTGACCGCTGCTCTCTGCCGCATTTCTTTATTCCCTCACGATATAAAGAAAGGCAGCTGCTGTGACATGAGACGTGCTGCAGGCTCATGAGTGATGCATCCTTTGAAGGGTAACATAAAACAAACATCCGCTGTGGGTGTGAGAGGCAAAAGAGAACTTGACTTAGCACCCCTCTCTTCTGACAGAGAATTAAAAAGAAGCTGTCGGCCACCTGCAAAGGCCAGCCGAAGAGAGCGCCTCCGACAGGGTTTCGATCACAGCGACAAACATGAAAGGGAGGAAAAAGACAAATAAAGAACCAAAAACCTGTTTGTGAGTCGGATTTTACCAGCCGTCGGGAAAAGTCGAGGATCAGTTTTCGGCTTAAACAGCCGTCAAATTACCTCTGTTCTGGGATGGGAGCAAATGCTTTAAAGGAGCTTTAGACAAATTATGCACAAAAGCCAGAACAGCAAAAGAGCTACTGGTGCAAATGAAGAAAAATATGATGCAAGTGTATTGGGTCCAAAACACACAGTAATTATGCACATAATAATGCATAAGATGCCTGCATATTTCAATTTGGTGAAAAAAAATGCAGCTAAGCTTGGTGGATTCTATTAATTATTTACAACAAAGTCAGATAAAAGTAAAAAACAGAGAACAAAATCATTTATAAAAATGAAGGAAAAACAAGGTTTTTCTGTAAATACGAATTAAGCTACGTTCACAGCACTTCTGCAACAAAAAAATCTTTCAACGAAAGGTTTAAACGCACGCTTTAAGCTTCCACGTGCATTCTGAAGAGTTTTTGGGCTCTTTGAACAAAACGCACGCCACCGCTACATAAATCTTGACAGAGTTTAAATTCTTGTTTTTATTCTAATATGGGACATATTTTTCATGAAGGTTTGAACTTTGAGAGTTTAGACAAGAGAGAACAGTGTGAAAATGCTCATGTCTGTCGGAGAAAAGTGTAGAAAATGAGTAGTGAGGAGTCTCCTCTGTCACTGGCCAATGAGCTTGAAGCCCCGCCCCCACGTAACAATTGGCGTGTTTGAGTTGACTTGCGCCTCGCCTGCATCGTCGACGAGACTAAGCTGCTGCAGGAGGGGGCGGAGAAAGGCGCCTGAGATGAAGGTAAACGTCGAGACTGTACGAGAGCGAGGAGTTGGGGGTTGTCCTCAACATTCGGCTGAATTTTAATACTCCACTTAATACGCCACTCCTGCTAGTATGATCTGTGCTGTTATGTCTTTTATAGTATTTTTTAACATCTTTCAGAGTAAAGCAGATAAAAAAATAGCTGCGGGATTCATTTAATGTGCCCTGTCCCAAATAAACAGATAAAATAGAAATTAAAGTTAGTTTTAGAGGCAACAATAACACAAATAACCACAGATTATTTAAAATCTTGTTTATTTTTCGTCAGTGATTCACTACCTTCCAGAAAGAGTTAAAAAATAAACCCATTTCCTTCATTTAGCACCAGTTATTTCACGCGAACTACAGGAACATTCAGGACACCGTTTCCCACAATGCATTGTTTAGTAGTCATCAAGGCAGCTGGAAGCCAGCGCAGTACCTATTTTCTGGCTGCGCTGGCTTAGTAAGGCGCCTTGAACCCGCCCCTTTCTCGCGATACTTCATGACGGCGCATATGTGACGTCAGTACAAGAAACTACCCAGCATGCACCGCAATCCAGGGGATCTGCGCAGCGCCGCATCCGCCTGCATGATCTCAAACACACCTATTAGGATCAGCTCAGCAGCAAAAACTTGAAAACTGAACTGAAAATGAAAACTGAGAAATATGAAACTTGAAAGAACAAATAAACTTTTTTTTTTATTGGTAGTTTTAGATTATTTTCAAATTTACAATTACTTATTTTTAACTTTTTTTTAATTATTTTTCTAAGTTTACAATTATTTTTACAATTTTGTTTTCAAATTTTGATGCATTTTTTTTTCTTTTTTTTACTATGTGCTCTTTCCTTTACTTTAAACTGATCCTAAATTGACCCCATATGGCTGGAACAAGATCTACGAGATTTGACAATTTGACTTTGACATTTCACACCAAGCCTTTCCAAACTATAGGTACATATGCTATAGCGACAGCCCAGTGTGAACACCAAACGTGCGTCACATGCCTGTTGTAAACGTAGCTTAAATCTGAAGGTGGTGTTTTTTAGGATAATACAGAGAGAGATAGTCGTTCTTACCCCTCTTGAAAAGCTGGATGCTCGCATGACGACGTCCGTGAGCATTTTCCACGTAACAAGAGTAATTACCCAAGTCCTCCTCCTCCACTGCGTTGATAGTTAAGGATATTGCCACCTCCTGCTCCCCGAGATGTTCCTTTACAACTCTGCAAAAAAAAAAAAACAACATTCAACAAGACTTCTTTCTAAAATGCTGGATGGAGGGAGCTCTTCAGACGGTGTGAAATAATCAAATTGCGTCAGTAATTTAGAGTAATGATCGTAAGAGCGTCAGACAACGATGCAACACAGGCAGTTCAGCAAATTTACAGAGTTGAGGAAAACATAATATCTCAAAACAATGTTTTTCTGCAAAGGAAAGGAAGTCTTTATGAAGCCTCCTTTGAGGACAGTTAAGTACTTCATGGTATGTTAATTTCTTTCTCTGCAGTCAAAACACATATGAAATAAAATCAATAAGGGATATTCCTCGGCTTGAGTGTGTGTGTAGGAAGGGGGGGGGGGATCAAATAACGACGATGTGAAGGAAATCTTTTTATACCGGCTGCCATGGTAACGGCAAAAAGGAGAGAAAGTAATATTCCATAAAATAAATGAGTGTCCCCTGCTGGGCTGGTTGAGCCTGACGGAGGGGAGGATGGGGAGATAATGCTCCCCCCGTACCTTAGACTCACTACTTAGCCTACTTTTACCGCACCCTCAGCACAAATGAGGCTGCGTGGAAAAAACAAAGCTCAAATGAGGAAAACAGCTCCACGGTTGGGAAGTGTGTGTGCCTCGGAGAGCATGGGGGGTGCTGGCGTTTGTTGAGAAGTGGGATGAGGAGAGAGAGAGTGTGTGTGTGTGTATGGGGTTGGGGGGGATAATAGCTCTCAAGCATCTCACTTCCCTTGGATTCAAGTCGATAAACTGCACATGAGGACAGCTTGTTGGAGGGATTTGGCATCAGTAATTGAAAGTGTATCATGGGCTGTGCAAAGAGAGCCGGCGCTGGCAGCGCTGTGGATTTTGAAGTTGTTGTGCAGTGGGGTGGATGGGGGGGGCGGTTGGGGCCCTCGGAGATGAAGGCATGGGAATAATTCATATCTCTCCGGGGAGTGGTGGGCACTTTGAAGCCTCCCATCTCACATAATCGCACTATATGAGCAAACTCAACTCATTGCCAACGAACTTGGTGGATGATGAATGCTTACACCTCAAGTGGAGATGATGGGCACCTGGAGTCTGAGCAAAACAGGGCTGAGGTGATTCATGAAGAAGGAAAACAATTTCAACAAATACAGCCGCCGGTAGTAGCAAGGTTTCTTTCCACATGTTTTGATCAAATCCTGCCTTCTTCTTCTTCTCTCCATCCTCATGGAAGGAACCAACCTTTCTACAGCTGCAAAACACCAACAGAACTAGGTCAATAACTCATTGATCAACTCTTCCATTATGCTGAGCCAGATTTGTTTTGCTAATTTATTCATTCATCGCTGCATGCTATGCTAATGCCCAGCTATCCATACAATGGTAACAGCGGGCAACCTTGTCCTAAAGTGGAGCAAATACGAATGTATGAGTGAATCAAGGGCAGAACTTTCACTCTGGATCGGTTGTGGTCCAGATCAAAAATGGCTGCTAACGGTCCTGTTGACTCACAGAATGTTGGTGGAAATTGGACTACTGTTGATCAAAGAAGGGAAGAGGAGTGGCCGACATTTACTGAAGTGACAGGAAGTGATGGTAAGTTTGGTATTCAGGGGATAAACGCAGAAAAACAGATGTTGGTGGATTTATTCATTGTAGTGGTGAAGACATTTTTTTCAAAAAAAGTGAAGAGCATAGGGTGACAGAGTTTAGCTAGATTACAAATAAAAGTAAGAGAGTCTGGCTAGAGAGAAAAAATATGGCGCCCGAGAATTAATAGCCGGAAGTCCCTCCCCCTGCCGGAGCAGGCCGGAGAAAATCAAAAACATCGTTTCAAACTTTCAACCCTTTTCCTCACTTCTTTTCTCTTTTTTGCCAATTTTTTCTCTGTGACACTCTCTGTCACAGAGAAAAAAACCCCGCCATTTCGTTGGCTCTGATTGGCTGATTCACAGAAAAAACAAAACAACCTTTCGGCGACTTTTTCTCCGGAGGCAATCGGGTGCAGTTATACGAATTTGAACACTTGTTAATATTGACTTGAAAGAAATAAACGATTAACGTTCTCTGCACCTCATCTTGCACACTAAACTGATAGAAAGTTACAATTCATTCACATTTAAAAGCTTAAAACGCTGATTGTTCTGAACAGGTTTTAAAACATAATTTTTTTCAAGGGTTTCCCAAAGTTTAGGAAATTTCCGTTTACGCAACCAGTTACAGTTACGATTTCCGCTAGATTGATAGTGGATATAATATAAGTGGTGTGTAGGATGACTCCGGTGGTGGGGAAGATGAACAGAGGACCAAGTGATGGAAGCTGAAAAACAAAACACCAACAAAACTAGGTCAATAACCCTTTGATCAACTCTTCCATTATGCCCAGCCAGATTTGTTTTGCTAATTTATTAATTAATCTCTGCATGCTATGCTAATGCCCAGCCATCCATGCAACGATAACAGTGGGCAACCTTGTCCTGGAGGGGAAAATAAGAATGTATGAGCTCAGGTTAACAAAAAAAAAAAAAATCCACCTAATCAATAAGCGGAAAGGAGAGCATATAGGGGCATGCATGTCTCTAGCTTCTCTCAAAGAGAAAAAATAAACGTTCCAATGTGCGTCATGAAAGCACATACGTCTCTTTTCATCCTGAAGGCAAAGGGCTTCATGGAAAGCCCATTCGTTTAGAGTTCAGTGCGACTAAGCTGTCTGCACTTGATGAAAGTAAGATACAGGCAGGATGTGAGAATGCTGAGAGCGCAAGAATCAATAGCAAAAAGTGTATAACTGGAGATAATATTGATCCTCTGCGTGAAATATGGATATTAATTATTGAACAAGACCCTTTTGAGGAGGAGGAATTCTGTTGTGAAGAAGCGTTGGAGGAATGGAGGAATAGAGCTTTGGTTGAGGATTTTGATTTGTCTCTGTTGTGATTGTGAACGCAGCTTCTCACTTGCCTCCTCAGTGATTTGTAAAGGTTTATTTTTCTGGTTTTTGACATTTTCTTTTCCCCGGCACCTCTCACTCTTTTCTCTCCTTCCTGCTCCCATTTGCATGCTGCCATGTACTGGAGGTGCAGTGAGGGAGATAGGACCAGCGTTATGAAAAATGGCAGCTGTTAACCAGCTGACAGCCCTGTCCCGGCTTTGCAACGTCCTCGCCAAACAGCCTTAATGGGAAACAAGCGCGGGGACCGCAGAGCGGACTCGTTCCAGAGGGTTGAGACGTGGAGATGGGCCTGTTTAGAATCCCTTAAAAGTGAGGCTCATTGGAACAGGTTTTCAATTTAAACAACAATAAGACCGCCAGGAGGCCGGGGGCTTATTTAAAGTGGGTTCAGCAAACTTTTAGAAGAGAGATGGGTTCTGACATTTGGCGTTTTCTTCTACTTTTGATTGATGGTGAGCTTAAATAAGTAAACAGGCCCCTCGTAAAAATGCAAACAAAAAAAAAAAAAAAGAAAGAAGTTGTTCAAGAAGAGCATTAAACTGATGAAATTCACAAATAAAACACCCCAAACCAATCATTAAGTTTGTGTTATTTGCAATGATCTCTGGATTTGTTTTATCTGTTTTTTTTTTCTGTTATAGTAACTTTTGATTCCAGTTAATGATTGTTTACAAGATTGAAAAAAACATTTTCAAACCAAAACCGACTTATTTGACATAAATGAAATAGGAATGTGAGATAATGCCAATTTTTATGCAAAATGCATCAAAAAAGGGTAAACGCTTTATTAAAGGATAATAACAAAAGTGTTCAGATTTGTAAAACTCTTTAGACTTTTACATTGGAGCTTTAGCTCCATTTGACTGCAGTCAACTTCAACCTTTATGCGATCTTGTGATGAAGAGCTGCTTTAAAGGGTAACCAAACAGGGAATGTGGAGTGCTGGCACAGCAACACTTTAAACCTACTTTTCACCAACATATTACTAACATAAAGTAGTTTTATAACGGTGCTAAGCCGCTTTTCCATAGAGTACGCTGATTTATGTTGATCACATGAAGAGTTGAAGCTAACTGCAGTCGACCCATACATTTAGCCCTCCAAACAGAGCGTTGTGGAAAAACAGTGTCTTTAAATTGGAACGACACTTCCAGTCAGCTAAATTAGAGCGTAGCTTGTAGCGCTTGGAAAATACACATCCGTTTTATAACTTTAAAAAGTAATTACTTACATTTAAATATAAACTTCTGTGCTTCAGGGCACACCCACATGGGCTCTGTATCCCTCCGCCAAGAGGACTACTCTTTAAAAAAAACAAATATGGACAACCGTACCCCTCAAAATGTCCCCACAATTGGAGGAGTAGGGGGATGCCGTGGGGACAGGGCAGGAGTCTGCAACCTTTAATGCTAAAAGAGCCATTTATTCAGTGAGAGCCACGTTGTTTTACTAAACTATTGTTCAATTATGTTTTTGTGATTGTGGTGCCATTCATTTGTAAGTGCTGTTTTATGCATTTACAATCGTTGATTTAAAAGGTGTTATACTTTTTCTAAATAACAAATTTAGCTTATTTTAATGTTGGCAGCATAAAAGTTTCTTTTAAAATGAAATTCAGTCTGTATCAAATCAGATCCTCCTGTTGCAGCAGATTCACTTAAACTAAGATTGGGGAAAAAGTTAAAGAAAACATTTTCTATCTTTGGTCACTTTTTTCCTCATAAACAACATTGGCGTGAATTCCTATTTTTGATGTTAAATGTATATTCTTAGATGAGTGCTGTCTCTCAACAGCAACCAAGCACTGTTGTGCAGCAAAATATAAGAATATTTGTTTTAGATGCATTCTAATAAAAGTTAATTAAAGGTTTTGCCATCATTTGGCTCAGTTATCTGACATGTTAAATAACTAAACGTAAATGCCAAAACTTAATAAATACTAAAACAGGTTAACCAAATTAAAAGTCATTATTTATTCAAATTATTTTAATTTTTTGTTAAAGTCAAAGAGCCACAATAGAGGGTGAAAAGAGGCGCATGCGGCTCCCGAGCCTCAGGTCGCAGACCCCTGATAGGGGAAGAATTTGGATTCAGCCTAGGACAGAGTTTCTGCAGAGCTCACACAAGGAAAACAAAGACCTACATGGATCTAGTCGTTCACAAGTGGCTTTATCAAAGTAGGGAACTTAAGCCACGCCCAGCATATTTTCTACATTACAAATATGATCTTTTTCAAACCATATTTTTGTGTCTGGTCCTGATTCACGACCATTTGTATAAAGAAATAATCAGAAAGGCAATTCTAAGCTTAATTTTCGTAATAAATGTCTTATATCGCATGTTTCAAAGTCAAGTAATTCCATCCGGCCCACCAGATCATTTTATTTTATTGTTAGTAATGGCCCGATATTATCTTGCAATTACTTCGAACTTGTATAATTTTGACAAAATATATTCTCAAGGAGAGTAAAACATTAAAAGTTATTTAAGTTGTAGGTTGATTTATTCTGGAATCATATTCCTACCTGTTTTTATTGTTAGTAATGTTAAAATGTTCTATTTTTACAGTTATAAAAATGTAGTTTTAGAGAGTTCAATAAATGTTTATCCTGTTGGACCCACGATCTAAGGTGTGTCTTGTATTTTGGCCCCTTGTGCTACTGTGCCCAGTCCTGCATCATCATTATTTTTATTGGAGTGAGCCTTCTAAAGACTGACTTTATAGCAAAAAAGTATTTATTTTGATGTTTTACCACACACCTGTCTCATACATTCACAGATGTGGTCTTTTTTGGAGCATGTTTGCAAAAAATGTCCATTGCCTGAATGGGACTCCCCTTATAACCCTACTGAGCTTAGAAGCTGTTTTTCCTCTTCCTATTATTAATGAGCTTCATCCAGTTCTGAATGAGCCTCTGGTAACCCCCCCACACACACCTCCATGGCGGTGATGCATGCTGCACAGGGGATTGTCCCCCTGCGTTGTTTCTTTGTCCTCGTCTTCTTCATTTCGCCAGCTTGAAGCAATTACTTAGCAGTTTATTGGGGTATATCCCTGCTTAACTCTTGCAAATGATAGTTTCCTCTAGCAAGCCGTTTTTTTTTTCAGAAGTAATTTCAACTTAAAAAACAAAAGCACACAAAATGAACTATTATGTGCAATATATTTTAAATCTTCGGCAAAGTTTATGATTTAAAATGAAGCAGTGGGCTGAAAACAGTAAATAAAACAAGGAAAACGGTTCATTTAGAGTTTTCTATTTGGAGCTAATGGACTAAAACAGACAAAGCTATTGCTATCATCATTTTAGATTTTTGTGCAGCTGCTGCTGATCCCTCATTACTGCCAAATGCAGTGCAACGAGCTGAACTGCAGCTCCTTTTTTTTTGTATTCCTTACTTGATGTCGCTCTCCTGGATTCTCTCTTCATCCAGGTCCTCAATAAACTTCTCCCCCTTCATCCAGTAAATCAGCGGACTGGCGTCGCCGCTGTAGCCGAAGAACGCTCTGCAGGTGAGGTTCAAAGGGCTTCCTGCAAAGAGAGGAAGGAGAAGACGTACAATCAGACTCTTTCTGTGCTGCAGTGCAAACATGGAAGTCTGAAACTTTTGTGATTTTCCGCATTTAAAAAAGAATGACATGTTTTTGTTTTGCAATCTATGCATCAAATGCAAAGCCAAGTAATCACATGATGCACTGCAATCAAGAAAATGTTAATAACAGTGATGAACACATGAGGGCACTCATGAGTTACTTAAAATCCCCAGTGAGTTTGCTACAATGAGTACAATATGGCAGGAAGAGTTGCGTGCAGACAGATGATAACATTTTTTTTATTTATTTATTTTGGAGCTTCTGCCGGTATGAAGGTCAAGAGTCAACAACTGCAGTTAGCTGAGAGTTGATCTGTGAAAGGAGGAGCAATTGTCTCTGGGGACTAAACGGAACTGTTGCTAACTGGATGAATGTCCTAAAGGAGAATTTAGGAGAAAAAAAAGAAAGAAATCAGAACACGTTTTAGCTAATGTGGCACATTTCAGATGTGTTAAAGCAAAAATAATTATGTAAAAATACACCTCCTTATTTAAATGAATGAATATTTCATGTTGACTCAGAATTCTGAGGGAATGCGGTCTGAGGAGGCTCTGGCTTAAAGTAATCACATGCTGTTAACTTACAGTTGGCCAATTTGGCATCATGTAAACAACAGGGAGGCTCATCAGGCAGCAGAACATACTGTACACTCCGGCGCAGAACTTTGCTACATAGGGGACTAACGATGTTTAAAGTCTTTCGAGCGCAAACGGAATAACTCCATAAATGAGACTGTCTGTGCAGCACATTGGAAAAAGCCTCTGCATTCACAGACAACAGCCATGAGCTCCGGCTTTATCACCGTGCCACGTGTCCTCAGAGCGACAATGCGTTGCTTGTTGAAAGACTGTTTGCGTTTTGAAGCGAAGGCTGTGAACCTTTTTCCATCCACGGCCGATGCTCGGCTTCAAACGATTTTAGCGGGTCATTTGCGGGATTCAGGGTGTGTAGAGGGAAGCAGGATGGGTAGAACACCCCGGAATGAACTGCGAGTCCTCTGTGAGGAGCAGGGGCTGACATTTCCAAAGTTCAACAGCCTCTCTCAGCTTGGTATTTGTGCACAGCCGGGCTCTACAAAGACTACACGCTGTACTTACAAAACAGGAACCTGCTGCCAGTCATTGCAGGCATGCACGTGTGCGCTGGTGCTGCACTTTCACATCAGGTCGGAAAATTACGTTTTGCATCTGTGAGCCTCGGAAATTTTCATCTGTTTTACAGCCTTGTCTTTAGTTTCTCCTTTAGATCAATTGTAAACTAGGAATGTCATGCTACCGGCATCCGCTACCCGGAGAGGCGGCTTCCACTGAGCTTCCTGGGAATCACAGGAAACGCTTATAGCCTCCTGCTGTCTCAGTCTAATCCCTGCATGCTCTCACATCCACCTGTATTATGGCTTAATATCAGCGTCTGACAAACGTCAGCTCCTACCCTTTAACAGGATGACATCCAGAGCTGGTCCGAGAGGTCCTGCATGGTTCTTTTCTCTCTAATTAACTGCTCTCTATAGCATGATTAGCTTCTGCAGGAGTCCTGGACGGCAAGGACAAGATTATTTTTACAAATTGTTTCTTTACTTTGTGTTTGAGCAAATGTTTTGTCCCTGCCACACACACTCAAAAACTCACAAAAATTTGCACAGGACAACTACCTGGTGAGACAGAATTTTGTTGGTTGTGAACCCCTCCCAAAAAAAGAGAAAAATGATGACAGTGGGAGAAACCACAAAAATGAATGGGGCCAAAATCTCTAATAAGGATTTTAAATAAATAAATTAATAAATAAAAATTCACTAACAAAGTCAAAACGCACGTATCGGGAAAATCCAAAAGAAATCTTGAAATTATCATGGGATAGCTTTAGGATCTACAGCTTGGCGGCTGTTTTGTGAAAAAGTGTGAAATTTGGTGATTTTCCATAATATGGGAAAACTTCAACTTTTGTTTGAGTGATCGTCACAAAATTAGTAGCACACCTGCTACAAGGTTAAGACGACAACCACAACTTTGACCTTGAGAAGAGGCCGTTATCTTGAAGGTTAAAAACAAAAAACACCTTTAGTACCAGCAACAAATGGAAACTCCTCCAAGGAATTTGAGTCTATTGTGTTCTAACTCAATGAGGATCATTGGGAAGCAACTTGTGACAGAATGTTGGTTGTTAAAGTTTGTAAATGTGGAACAGCATCAGTGTGGTGGGCTCACAAATTCCAAAGAACACTTTTTTTTTTTTTTTTTTACCAAAATTCTGTGAAAATTGACTCAAGCTGCAAGAAATCATATAAAATTAGAATAAATGGGAATGTGTTTAAAAAAACTGTTGCCAAAGAATTATTTTTTTTTATTCTTCTAAAAGTTAAATAGATGTATTTGTCATACCCAAGTAGCTAATCCATAAAATGGAATTAATAAAAACTATACATATATATATATATATATATATATATATATATATATATCTCTCTCACTGGGGCAGAGTGAAAGGGGGTGTGTCACCAGTGAGGGCGGGGTCAAAAGGAGGTGGCAAGGGTGGGGCCTGTGGGCCATACAACGCTAATCTCAACTTTAACTTGTACTTGTATGCAATAGTAGAAAAAAATACTACATGATATTTAGTGAATATTACATTATTTTTTCATTTCATCTTGTTGAAGAGGAGAACAGATATCCTTGAGTTCTTCTTACAGAGGTGAACTCTTTCCTCACCAGCTGTAAAGCTCACTGCACACGGCGGTAAAACGGGTGCAAACAGGGGAACCCCCCCCCCAGCAGTCAGGGGCTGAACTTCATTCAAAATATCAATATTTGAAATCAAACTTCATGTTGTCATGATTCTGTGCTTAGGTTTTGTCATGTTCTGTTTTCCCTGTCAGTCTCATCATATTCAGGTTAATCACCCACAGCTGTTTTCATTTAGTTAATCAACCTCAGTGTATTTAAGTGTCTGGTTTTCAGATTCTCATTGTCAGGTCATCTGCTCGGCTATGTTCTGTCACCTCACTGGTTTGTTCTCCTGGTTTTGTCCTGTTTAAGTTGATTTAGTAAACTTTTATGTTTCTGCCACCAAGTCTGGTCTCCTGCATTTGGGTCCTCCACCACAATCCCTGACATATGTATAATCAAAATGATTTTCATTTAAAAAAACAAATAAAAAGGGGGCGGGACACCAACTTCAAATTAGAAGCAACCTCCCTTTGCTCCTCCCAACAAGCACACACCAAGCTGGCAAGCCTCGATACAAAGGATCCCCATAGCGATATTAGAGGGAAGTTAGAATTAACATGGATTTGAATCTATAAACTAAAAGGTAAACAAACAAATAAATAACAAATATAATTAAAATTAAGACATTTTAATCAGAAAAAAATAGACGTCAGAAACCAATTAGTTACCAAACATAAGAATAAATCAAATTTGCTGCACAATAATTGTTTTTAGAAAGGGAAAAAATGGTTAAAGGCGTATACTTGTACAGTGTTTTCCTCGAAGGTCCGAGACGCTTTACACGCACTGACCCATTCACCGACTGCTTGTGGCTCCGCTGCCCAACACTGGCGCCAACCGTCCACCAGAGGCAAAATGGGGTCAGGTGTCTTGCCCAAGGACACTTTGCCACATGGGCGGGCAAGGGGGGAATCAAATCTGCAATATTCCGATCAGGAGTTGACCGCTCTACCACCCCACCACGTCCGCCCTGTTAACATGACTTTGTATTAAACTAAAAGCCAAAAAACCAAACATTTCAACTTAAAACCTTTCTTTCATCAATGCTCCCTCTTGAATGTGCCTTTATCCGAGCTGGCACCACGAGGCATGAAGAATCTCTCTGGCTGACAGGTCTTGAAGGGCACTGGAGAGGGATTAAGTGTTTCTGGGTCTGCGTGTGTCTGTGTGTGCGCGCATGTCACTGCGTGTTGTTTCTGCTTCCACACATGCGTGGGTATGGAACACATCCATGTAATCTGTGTGATTGACTTCCTCCCCCCAGCTGAGAGTTTGTCACGGCGCCTGATGGAAATGAGCTTTAAGTCGCAGTCTTTCTTCATTTCTGTCCAGCATCTCGGAGTCTTTCTATGAGCTAATCATGTCAGTGGTTCCCCATGAAACCTCTGTGGAGAACAGCATCAGCTAAGTGGAACTGAGGACAAAAAACTGAACAGACGATGAATAAAACAAATAAAGAGCCCCAGACAGATCTTTAAATCTATGGTTTAAATTCCAGTCTTTTATAATCAAATGTATAAAACGGCACTTGTGAACTATATGATTCAGATAAGTGGCATTAAACCATTAAAGGACCTGTAGAATTAAAAAGTCTCTGGAAATGTAAAGAGAGAATTCCACTTATGGCTGCGATTTTCTCAAATGTGCTCATTACATCTCATTTGCTGGAGGCTGTGACTTACTAAAGTTATCCAATCATTGTGAGGTTACCAAGCAACCAGCTGAGTTTTGCAGGAACTTATCTCCAGATCCACATCTGTGGAGGCGAAGCTGCCAATTTCAGGAATTGCTTCACAGCAGGTAGAGTCGCTGGCATCCTCTGAAATTCATATGTATCCATTCATCTGTTTACTACATAGTAAATACTTGCTGCAATGGTTCAAAGATGGAATTATATATGTGACAGCTTGTCTCTGACTTTCTCTAGGATTGTCATTGAAAAAATCGGAAAATCAGTTTGATAGAATCAACAACTCAGTGGTTAGGCTACAGTGAAGCTCCCTAACTCAATACAGTGAAACTCACAAGCTCAATAAACCAGAGTTTGCTAGCTTGATACAGCGGAGCTCCCTATTTTGCTAGCTCGACACAGCAAAGATTGCTAGCTCGCTAGAGAAGGGATTGTTAGTTTGCTACCAATGAGCTTTCAACCATGGTGCAGCGGAGCTTGCTAGCCCACTACAGGGGAGGTCGCTAGCTCTGTACAACAGAGCTCGCTAGCTCGCTACAGAGAAGCTCACTATAGCACTCTACAGTGGAGCTCGAAGCAGCGGAGCTCGCTAGCACTGTAACACGTGGAACCTTTCTTTGCAAATGGACGGGATTAGTGGAGCAACGGTAGAACAGGTGATTCGCACGCACCATGACTGTTTGCAAGAGATGTGACTTTCACAAACGAATCTAATCTTTTGAACGGTCACGGAAATGCTCAAACAAGCTCATCCATTCAGATGCTCATTTAAAAGAAATTATGCACGGGATTCACTTCCATGAAAAAAAAATAAAAAATTAGAGGGGTGGGGGTGGGGAGTGGAAGGGAAAAATCGACCTCTTTACAAATAAACAATCATGTTTGTTGTTTCATATATTTTATGAAAAATTATTAAAGTAAAGAAAGGAAGAGCTCCTCCTTCAGATTGCTGTAATCATAACTACGACCTCCCTGGGAGGTTCCCCACCCACCTCTTACCAATGTTTGTCCGCAGACAAATTTTCATCACCAAGTGTCAAACTGCGACAGTTTTCTGTAGTAAACTGTAGCAGCTCTCATCTACAGCTTTACATCTGTCTTTGTTTGGTTTGCCACTCAAGTTTGATTAGAAAACGTTATTTCACATCCAAAAAGCTCATGAGGAAGCAGTCACAGTTATGCGCCGCAACAGATGGCGGTGGCAGAACATGCATATGCCATTTCATCTGGATTGACCTACCACTGGGCGCTTTTGTGAGTCCAACTCTCTGACTCTGTTTGTTATACAAAAAGAATTATTCATAAAAAATAGAAAATAGTTTGGTTTTTAATAGTTAAAAAAATATTAAATGGATTTGGGATAAAATGAAATTGAAAAAAAAAAAAGTGAATTTGACTTATTTTTTAACCAAAACTAAATATTTTGAACAATTGTTACAATAATTAAATAAATGAACAAGTAAACTGACATTGAGTGAAATTACCAAATACAATTATATATATTAAAAAAAATTCCTCACAAGTTTTAAATTGAGCATTCATACACTTTAAAAGAATATATCCCAAATAACTTAATGACTGAAGGATAAAATACTGGCAAGATTAGTTTGTTACCAAGACCCCAGAAATCAAGTCAGACAATCAGATCAATTCTGTGAGTGTTCTGCTGAGGTAAATGAGATTTTCCTCCACTTTGGGTTCTTGTTCTGCTGATTTTTTCTGCATTTGGGCTAATGACTCCACACATAGCTGACACTCACATCCACACATACAGATCCTCCACAGACCTGGCAGAGAAAGCCTCTTCAGATTCAATCCAAACTACAGTAACAGTAAAGTTGACTGACTTTCAGTTTATATCCAAATTCCTTCACTATTTAATACTTAGTATACTTGATAGGCCATTCCCGATACAACTCCAAAACCCAGTGTGTAAAACCAGTGTGCATGAATGTTCACTACAGTGGTGAATACGGACCACACTGCATTACTTTTGAACATTTTGTCATTTGAATAAAATTGTATTTAATTTTTGTAAATCATCCAAGTTTTCATTTTCAGAGCACAATGGATTCATAAACAGTCTATGTAAAATGTTTATTAAAGTTTTAGATCTTCTATCATTGTTATAATTGTGTGAATGCATTACAATGCATTCACACTATTGTTTTCCTGTTTCTCTTTATTGTGTGAATGCATTACAATGCATTCACACTATTGTTTTCCTGTTTCTCTTTATTATTATTATTATAGTTTATGTCCACTTCCGTACGTTTTTCGGCACGTAAAAACTTTATCACACTTTAAGCAATTATCACAATCTTGGTATCAGTCCGTTCAGCTCGTTAAGGACATTTCTGCTTGTATTTTTGGTTTTCACAAATTTTACAGTTTTCGAGATTTAGCGCAATTTATGCTAATTATAGCCCATTATAAGTCAATGGGGAATTTAAAACTTCACAGAACTTAAGCAATTTACACAATTAAGCACTTTACAGAATTTAAACACTTTATGCACCTTACACAATTTACACAATTCATACAAATTCATACAATTAATGCAAATTAACGCAATTTATGCTAATTAATGCTAATTATTACAATTAAAGCAATTAATGCACTTTACACAAATCAAGCACTTCACAGAATTTAAACACTTTATGCAACTTACACAATTTACACATTTCATACAAATTAATACAATTAATGCAAATTAACGCAATTAATGCTAATTACAGCTAGCATTTCCAGCAACGATGCATTCACACATGCATTATCGGAGGTAATGCAATTTCTAGTTATTGTGTGAATGCATTACAATGCATTCACACTATTGTTTTCCTGTTTCTCTTTATTATTATTATTATTATTATTGTGTGAATGCATTGCAATGCATTCACACTATAGTGATCCTGTTTCTCTTTATTATTATTTTTATTATATTATTATTATAGTTTATGTCATCTTCCGTACGTTTTTCGGCACGTAATAAACTTATCACACTTTAAGCAATTATCACAATCTTGGTATCAGTCCGTCCAGCTCGTTAAGGACATTCCTGCTTGTATTTTTAGTTTTCACAAATTTTACAGTTTTCGAGATTTAGCGCAATTTATGCTAATTATTAGCCCATTATAAGTCAATGGGGAAATTTAAAACTTCACAGAACTTAAGCAATTTAACACAATTAAGCACTTCACAGAATTTAAACTTCATGCACCTTACACAATTTACACAATTCATACAAATTAATACAATATTATGCAAATTACGCAATTAATGCTAATTAATGCTAATTACTACATTAAAGCAATTAATGCACTTTACACAAATTAAGCACTTCACAGAATTTAAAACTTTATGCACCTTACACAATTTACACATTTCATACAAAATTAATACAATTAATGCAAAAATTAACGCAATTAATGCTAATTACAGCTAGCATTTCCAGCAACGATGCATTCACACATGCATTATCGGAGGGTAATGCAATTTAGTTATAGTTTATGTCCACTTCCGTACGTTTTTCGGCACGTAAAAACTTTTATCACACTTTAAGCAATTATCACAATCTTGGTATCAGTCCGTTCAAGCTCGTTAAGGACATTTCTGCTTGTATTTTTGGTTTTCTCAAAATTTACAGTTTTCGAGATTTAGCGCAATTTATGCTATTATTAGCCCCATTATAAGTCAATGGGAATTTTAAAAACTTCACACAACTTAAGCAATTTACACAAATTAAGCACTTCACAGAATTTAAACACTTCATGCACCTTACACAATTTACACAATTCATAAAACTCATACAATTAATGCAAATTAACGCAATTAATGCTAATTAATGCTAATTACTACAATTAAAGCAATTAATGCACTTTACACAAATTAAGCACTTCACAGAATTTAAACACTTTATGCACCTTACACAATTTACACATTTCATACAAAATTAATACAATTAATGCAAATTAACGCAATTAATGCTAATTACAGCTAGCATTTCCAGCAACGATGCATTCACACATGCATTATCGGAGGTAATGCAATTCTAGTATAGTTTATGTCCACTTCCGTACGTTTTTCGGCACGTAAAAATTCAAGCACACTTTATGCAAGTTACGCAATCTTGGTATCAAAACGTTCGGCTCGTTAAGGACATTCCTGCTTGTATTTTTGGTTTCACAAATTTTACAGTTTCGAGATTTAGCGCAATTTATGCTAATTATTAGCCCATTATAAGTCAATGGGAAATTTAAAACTTCACAAAACTTAAAAATTTCCACAAATTAAGCACTTCACAGAATTTAACACTTTATGCACCTTACACAATTACACAATTCATACAAATTAATACAATTAATGCAAATTAACGCAATTTATGCTAATTAATGCTAATTACTACAATTAAAGCAATTAATGCACTTTACACAAATCAAGCACTTCACAGAATTTAACACTTTATGCACCTTACACAATTTACACATTTCATACAAAATTAATACAATTAATGCAAATTAACGCAATTAATGCTAATTACAGCTAGCATTTCCAGCAACGATGCATTCACACATGCATTATCGGAGGTAATGCAATTTCTAGTTACCATCTGTTATACTGGAGGTCTGTCCTCTATTCTCATTTACTTCTCTTTTATTCTTTATTATTATAACTTTTTTTTTTTTTTTGGCTATTTATGCTTGTGTTTGGTGCTGTGCAGTTCATGCTATTCCTCTTTCCCACTCCCCTTCACAAGGAAGGAAGTGATCAAAAGATTCAATTGGAATTTAGTCATTTTAACAAAGGTTGGATCAGACTTGTACAGAGATCTCTGGTCTCGGGCGGGGCATGCAAAGACAATGAGTAATAAAACAAGATTGGTTATAAACGTTAAATTTGGCTCCAGACCAATGTTCTGTCAGGAAAGAGGGAAGCCCCAAGGACCTTAGAACCTTGTATGGTCATCTTCACCAAATCTAAAACTTGAGTGATCAATGCCTCTGGCCCTGCCAGCTAACGAGGTCATTTATGACTTTGTTTGTGAGCGGAATAGTATTGATTTGGTCCGTTGAAGCACTGGTTTCAACTGGTCCTCCATGTGGATTTAACGTAACAACGCCTTCATCAATGTGTCAATAATAAGATAAAATTGTACAGTATAGCATAAAAGTATAAAAAAGTATAAATTTTGTTTTAGGAGTTTTTCCTTGCTGAGACGGAGCGTCTAAGAGCGGGAACATGTTTGGTTTAGTCTGTTTAGCTTAGTTTGGCAATCAGCTATTGTTTATGTTTTATGAGCGACTTTGATGAGCCAAATGAGGGAATTGTTTTAGTGATATTAAGCAATATAAATGAAATTGAATTGAATTTGTAGAAACAAAAATGCAGAGAGGATGCGTCCTAATTGTGTTGAAACCCAGAGCTCTGGATGTAGTGAGGGAATGCGGACACAGCCTTAGTGAAGAGAAGTTGATTAAATGATGCTTAAAGAAGAGAGAACCATGAATCCTCTCCTCATCACTGAATGTATTTGTATGATGGTCAGTGTTATTTTTGTGAAGAATTTCAACAAGCTGGACAGCTTTTTGTAACTTATCTTAAAGGGTTTCTTTGATGTGTTCTAACACTTCCTGAGCTTTTGTACAACTGAGTGCTTTATCGTCGACTGCAGAAGAGTTTGACAAACGAAATGCTATCCTCCAGGTTTGTTTATCCCTGCGTTTGTCGGCAAATCCATAAATCAATCGGACTGATTTCCAAAATGCATTTTAGTCCGGTCTTTTCAGCCTATAGATGATAAGCATGAAACAGCTACATAAAAGCGAGAACTCGGAGCTTCAGCGAACGCATCGACGCGGTTTGACATTCAAGACTGACAGATGCCGGCATCAAACCAAATCAACAACGTCTGCTACTTTATTAGGGCTCAATCATGAGCTCTAACCATGACAACTGTGAGTCCCATCATCCACCCATCTTTTTCACCCACTGTCTCCCTTTCTGGGTCATGAGGTTGCTGGAGCCTGTCCAGGCTAGTGTTGGGCGAAGGTACACCTTGTACAGGTCACCAGCCTGTACACACTATGTATACCAAGGGGAAATTGGAAACTGGAGAATGTACATGTAGGAAGAAACACTGCAACTCCTCGCAGAAAGTTCCCAGCCAGGATTTGAATCAGAACCTTCTTGCTGTGAGAGCTCTAACTTCTGACAACTATGACGCTCCATCTGTTGAAATTAACAAACTGATGTAAAAATATGTCCAGCAACAGTTTAAAACTTTACAGAAGAGTAGAGCACATCTGAATTTAGGATTTACAACTTTCATTTGTTGCTGTGAAATGATGCTTTTGGGATGTGATATTTAATTGAGATATTAAATTCACAACAAAAAGAAATGTAGAAATTAAAGATTAATCAAAAAAAAAAACAAGTTAGAAATTATTTTTCTATTATCTGCTTAGAATCTGTCTAATGCTGTGTTGAAAAATAAAAATGTCTCATATTTTTTAACTACTTTTTCCAAATCTGACAGCAATTTCACTTGGTTTTTATTGCAATTCCTTTTTTTATTGATAGGAAAAAAACGTTCTTTCCTACACTAGATAAGAATGCTCTTTCATGTGTGTCATCCTAGTTACATGAAACAGAGGGAAAATGAAAAAAGAAACTATTTTTTCGTTATGGGACAAACCTTGACATTTTGCAGTCCAGCTTGAGACAGAATGTCATTCCAAACCTTGAAAATGTGATTTGAAAAGAAAACTGAACCTCGCAGTAGACATGGACAAGAACTCCCACAGTTATTGTCATCTCAATATCAGCATTACTGCATCGAACATGTTTACACACATGCTAAAACAATCTTATGGCAGCTTGGAGTATTTAACAATTTAAATAAAGCTTTTTAAGCATATGACCAATCGCATCAATCCCTTTTAGGTTAGAGGCCCGCCTCTTATGTGGATCAACTTTTTCTTGAGAGGTTCTTAGATGTTTTCTTCTCTGATGTGAGGCTGGTTTGTATAGACTAACGGAAGAAGTGTAACAATCAAACTGCAATTTGGAAAGAACACTGGGGCACGAGTGAGTAAAAAGTCACGTTGTACACAGATCGGAAAAAAAAAATAAAATAAAATGGGTCTCTGGTATTGTTTGGGGGTCAGGCCAAATATAGAGGAGGGCCGGATCCAGCCCACAGGCTGCAGTTTGGAGACGAAAGTCATTTGGAGTATAATTTAAATTATGTTGACTCTTACTTTAATAAAACTGTACTATTTTTTTATTCCACCATTCTGCAGTCTGAACTATGAAGGGAGAAGATATACTATTTATTGGTTTAATTTTTTTTAAACGTATTTCAATTTTGACTTTGTGTGGATTTCTGGAAAGACATAAATGTTTACATTCAGGCTGTGATTGTTCCACTTTTTCTGTTAGCATACAAACCGAGCCCACATCAGAGAAGAAAACAACAGTTAACAGAAAACATTAATAACAATTTTGATCATTAATATCGCACCTACAGTCTACTCAACCTCCTTTTTCCAAAAATTATTCAGACTTTGGTGCACACGTTTTATCAGCGTTATTACAATGTTATTACACGCGGCTACTGCAATGTGATTGACTGGTTTGTTTCTGGTGTTGGTACTTGGTAAAAGAGCATTCTTTGGCACATGTCCAGTACACCGTATATGCATGCACTGTATGGGGGACATGTGACTGAGGGAAGGACAGAGAGTGACTAAACTGCAGTAGAATCTAACACATGCACTGTCAGTCAACATTCTCACACCTTCAGGTGTGAAAGAAGCCTGTTAAAGTGCATCAATCTGGTCTGCTTATATGACCAATCAGAGACCAGCAACCTATAGACATAAATGCTCTGCAAAACAAGATTTAATTTGCGTGGAAATCAAAGTCATTTACATGGATAGAAATAGAAGTAAAAACATCACTGAGCGCAAGAAGGAAATCTGCATTTGTGGAGTTTGCTTATAAAAAATACATTCATTAGATGCTGCCTTCATAAATAAACTAATCACACTTTAAAACTACACAGGAGTTCAACGGCAACATCCAAAATGAGATGAGACGGCAGAAAGAGATGAAATTGGGGCGGTAAGTAAAGATGAATGACAGCCAGTCGGCATCGCCGACATGAGATTCCATGAAGGGATTTCTGCATCTCGCATCAGAGACCGCTTCCCCATCCTTCCTCATCCTTCCTCATCTCTCCGTGCAGGAAGGGGCATCTCCAGAGAGCCATAACTGGCATGTGTATTTTAAGTTTTCTGCTTGTGTAAGGAGTGGTGCACTGAGCTAAGAAGGGCCCATATCTTGCTGTCAACATTTCTTTTCTTTAGCCGCCTGCTGGTTACCATGACTACGCCTACTGAGCTGACTAGCTGCGCCTCTGCAGGTTCCATCAATAAAGAAATATTTTAGGCGCGAGTAATGGGCCACATTAAAGCTGCTGTACGTTGACGGTGAGCAGAAATTAAAGTTGTCTCTGTAACTGGAGGGAGGGAAGGAAACCTGCTGGATCGCTGCTCTACTGTGGAGCTTCGCAAACACTGCAAAGAAAAATGACAGGGACTGCCAGATAGCTCACTGCACTGCAGCTCGTTGTTTAAGTCACGTCAGTAAACACATTTAAAAGGATAAAGCTACGTTAACTTCAATTTGGCATTTCAGAGCAATGAAAGTCTGAGGGGGAAGTAAGAGCTTGAAAAAAATCCAAAAAGCGAAATATAGTTTGAGGATAGTTTTACATTCCAACAAACCACATACAAAACACTAAAGTATGTGGTTTATGACAGAATTTACTTGTCTGGACACCAAAAATACAAAAACTAAGAAAAAAAAGTGTTAGAAAATTGTATTTTAAAAACATATTGTTCCCAGAACATATTTACATTGATTACTAATTGCAATAATAGAAGGAAAGGAGAATTCTATTTCCCCTTTGTACAGAATTCATTAAGAAAAAGAGGTTTTGTGTCTATAAGAAGAAAAGAGTGGAATTCTTTGACTACTGAAAGAAAAATCTCAAAAACAATTTTGTTATTAAAAAGAAAGTATAAAAATGAGTATTTGAAAATTATAAATTGTGTTTAAAAGATAGAGGTCATTACATAGATGTATGTGACCTGAATGACCAATGTTGTGTTTTTGGTAAAGGGGCTTGAATAACAAGACCGGATGTTTGTCATGCTCCCTGTTACGCTGTTTTGCTTTAACATGTATAGATGACTCGTTTACTATGGATATGGTGGCACACGGGAGAAGAAATAAAAGAGATAAAAAAAAAAAACCCAATAAGTCTTGAATATCCCCAACAAGAGAATCTCAAATAAAACAGTTCAATGTTTAGTATTTGTTTTATTGGTGCCTTTTAAAACTGTGGAAACATTTGTTTTAAAAAAAGCAATATATTTCTTATTCATCATGGAACTTTTTTTTTTTAAATATAATATAAAGACAAAAATGTAATAACAGGTAAGAAATAACGGAACAACAAACCGTGGGGCTAAAAGCTAAGTCTGCTAACACTACTTGAGCCAACAGGACGAGGGTTAGCTTAAAACAACAACACAAAAAAAAGCACGAGGAACGATGGAACTTGAATCCTACAACATCCACACAACCCTGCTACCCTTTTTAGCTAACAGTTTGGGTAAACCAAAGGTATCTCCTCTCTTCTATTTGTCATATTTCTACAACATAGTTAGCCTAGATTGAATATCTCACTCTACCCCATGCAACCCTTAATCATTGAGGTTAGCTGATGCTAAATTCCACTTAAGTCTCCATGTAATCAGAATTATTATTATTATTATTACTTGTTTACATGTAAGTTTGTCCTCTTGGTGACAAACTAGCTAGCTTAACAGTAAGCTTCTACTTCTG
Organism: Oryzias javanicus; assembly: GCA_003999625.1. NCBI lineage: Eukaryota > Metazoa > Chordata > Actinopteri > Beloniformes > Adrianichthyidae > Oryzias > Oryzias javanicus. Next base: position 21,074,413 of record CM012457.1, read on the forward strand.
AGAGAAAGCTAATAGCTTCTCAGTAGAGATTTTCAATCTCGTTACACATACAACCAGAATAAGGCCATTTTTATTATTACTATTTTTACTTATTTGCAGTCCTGCATGCACCCATCCAGCTGCCTTCTTATAACCATCAAATATATAAAAATTAGCTCAGCTCATCAAGCCTTTGACCCCTATTTATTGATAAATATTTAGATCAGAAAAGTGATGGTTTACTTTTCATGAATTTTGAAGCCCAAATGTCCTTTAATTCTGGACTGGCTCTTTAATGCAGAATTACAGGAGGATCCAGTAAGAGCAAGGAGAACTCAAAAGAACTGTGGACCACGCCTTCCAGTATCCGAGCTCCTCTTCAGTTCAAACGCCGTCCCCTCTCCAGAGACAAGCCCCTAATTACAATTACAAGGCTCAACGCCTTCAGCAGAGGAGAACCCTGCTCCTTTCTCCCTCTGTTGCTCTTTTTCCATGTTTGTTCTGTGGCTGCTGATGAGCCGTCAGGGAAATGTAAGCCTTTAATTACTGCTAAAAATTATAGCCTTTGTGAGCAGGTTGTTGGTAGCCGCACTTTCATCCCTCCTTTAGTGTGCTAATCGTCCTTTTTTTTGATGACATAATAGGTGCTCTGTGCGAGGAAGTGGAAGACACCGGGCCATTGTGTCACAAGAAGCTCTGTTTTCAGTGCCTACAGTGACACTTTATTTCAGCCCTTAATGTATCCCAATACTGCAGCATGGGGCCACCAGGAAGTCATTATGAACTCTTGGCTTTCTAACATTTTCTGCAGTCTTGCATTTGGAAAATTCACAGTGTAGGTCTTGCTCTCCTAAAATGCCATTTGTCACTCTTACAAGGACTGCATCCCTTTTACATGGTGCTTTTATTTATTTATTTTTTTGCTCCAGGGTTTGGGGAGTCACTATTTGTTACGTGGCTTCATGTAAAATCTCAATTTATAGTAAAAATGAGAATAAACAGAGTGTCATTTTCACGCAGTGGCATGAGTATAACTTTTTTATAAACCTTTTTTAGGACAAATTGACTGTTGAATTAACTGTATAAATAATTAGCGAAAGAAAAACAGTGATTGTGCAACTGAGGTGACATTTATGATAGAAATAAAAAGAATGAGTTGTTTCTCCCTAAAATACAGGTATGTATGATGTATTGGTTGATTTTAAAGTGTCACTTTAAAAGCATCTGGACCTAATTACGGTGGCCCTCGAGGACAAATCACAGAAACAAATCACTCAATGCAAAAACATACTAAAGATTGCAACAATAAGGGAAAAAAGCAAATAATAAAAAAATAACATTACATTTTAGAAATCAAAATAGAATTCTAGACACACGAAACAAAGTTCCTAAAACATAAGAACGAAATAAAATATTTAAGAAAACAACGGTAATTTCGAAACATCTCCTTTCTGTTTCCATCTGGTCTGTTGAAGGAGATCCACCTTTCTTCCATGCCATTAAAAGTCTGTAGTCCTGCACTCCTGTCTTTACTTTTCTCTCTCCCTTGTATGAACATGCCATCCTTATGTCTTTCTTTCAGCATACATTGACCAAGTTCCATCAATATCTTCTTTTATTTTTTTTTAACATTTAATATTGATTCCTGAAAATAGTTTTTGTTTTCCAAAATGTTTGCCATTTTTAAGGAAACTGTAGATGTTTGTCCAATATTTAAACTGAAATTTATTTTGCATGAAGTGATCCTGGACATGCTCTGTATTAATCATAAAACTTTTATTATTATGTGAGAAACACCAAAGACTCAACGTCACATATCAAACATCATCATCCAGTCGGCAACGTCCCAAAATTCCCCACCTTTTCTGGTTACTTATTGAGTTTGTGATTTCTGGAAAATAAAATTATTTTTAAAACATTTTATCTTGTTTCATTTTTTTTAAATATTTTTTTGTTTCTTTTTTTAATCCACATTGTGATCTTTAATAGGTTTTTGTGTTTTGTTTTGATTTGTTTGTGTGATTTGCACTTCAGGGCCACCGTACTTGAAACACTCGAGTCATTCAGTAAACAGTAGATTTAGAAAATAAGCCAAACACCAGTGCAGGAAGCATATGATGTGTTTCTTTTATTTGCACTCTTCCATCTTGATACAATACTACAGGAAATGTAAGGAACACGACTATATAAATACATATTTTGGCTGTAAAATAGCTATTTACACCCAAACACTTTATAAAAATGTTCAATACACAAAATACTCTTCCCACCCATTGTTCTACAGTGAAGAATGAAACATTTCCAAACCTCCACAAATGCTTTTCCCAGCGTGCACCTTTCATAAATGAACATCTTCTCTGAAGCATCTGTGCTTTTATGTGGCTGGGTTGGGAAATCCCCCGCTGATGTGACTTTTGAAATAAGCTGCTCCTAAAGGTTGCCTGAAGTACCATTAATCTTCCTGTAAAGAGTTTCACTACTAAATAGTACGCAGTTTACCTCGCCTGCTGACTTTTCGTCAGTAACATTTAGCAATAACATTTTCAGCAGTACAAAGCAAGATTTATTGTTTTCTCTGTGTGAGGAGGAGAAAAAATCCATTGTTACAGTCAAGTGAAGGGTTTCTATGAGGCCTTGAGGGGGGTGACGCAAACATGATGGACTTCAGCAAAAATAACACACAAAAGTTTTTGCTTCTATGTTAAATATTTTCATACTACTATACGTAAAAATATCCTGGAACAAAATGTTGGTAAAATGGTAATGAAATGCCCTAAATTGAAGATAATTAAATGAAATGACATTTTCCCTGGGAAACAAAAAGCATTGAAAATAGTTGGGTAATCGGATACACTTGCAACGAAGGCTATGAAGAACCAGACCTTTGAGGAACAAAACGTAACATCATACTGGTTCATTCTTACACAATAAAACAGTCTTGAACATAAGCCCTCCTTGACCAGTCCAACCAACTCTGAGGAGTTTAGGAATGAGGAAAATGTTGGAGGAGAAGAGGTGGCTGTTGTGGAGCCAGTAGTGGCAAAGATTAGGAAGTACGAATTTTTGAGCAACTGGAGGATTTCTTGCTAAGAAAGAGAACCATTGATCCACAACATGATTTGAAGATGTTTCTGGAGAAGTACAGCAAAGATCAGAAGGAAGTGTGTTGTGTGTTTAGAGATCTAGATGATCTGAAGAGGTCCAATGGTTTGGATGAGGAAGTCTGGAGTGGCAGAGGGGTACAGGCAGAGAGTTGTTCAGGACATGTATGGGAACTGTAAAGCTACCTTCACACTGCTCTCTGAAATGCACAGTTGAATAAAATAATAATAATACATTTTATTTATCAGGCGCCTTTCATGGAACTCAAGGTCACCGAACAAGGATAAAAGCACAAATATAAAAATATAAAAACACTGGTGTTAATTTAAGCTTAAAAATATTAAGAGATGTATTGCAGTCATGAGGAGTAGGCCATTCTGAAAAGATGGATTTTGAGGCTGGAAATGAAGAGAGGGAGTGAGGTCAGGTGGTGGGGATGAAAAGTTGGACGGAGGACGAGGACATGAGGGAGCGGACTGGGGTGGTGACTTGGAGTAGGCCAGAGAGATATGGTGGGGCGAGGTTATGAATGGCTTTGTGGGTTAGGAGAAGGATTTTGTAAGTGATCCGGTAGGTGATGGGAGCCAGTGAAGCTGCTTGAGTATGGGGGTGATGGAAGGAAGGAGTCTGTGATATAATGCGGGCAGCAGAGTTTTGGACCAGCTGGAGTTTTCTGAGAGTAGTTGAGCAGCCATATCTACTGAGCTTCTGTGTCTTGTGTCTTGTGTTCATGGAAGTTTCACAACTAAAAAAACGGCGTTGAAAATTGAACCAGGTAAAAATCAGGGATCCAGATTTGGTAGCGACGTATGGATGGAGTCCCTTTGTAAATATTTGAAGTAACTTTCTAAATATTGAACACGAAGGAGGAGTTAACAACTGTTCACATATCGGAGTAGAGCTGTGAAAGATAAAGCCTGGGGTAAGATGACTTGAGATTCCGCACCAGGCCTCTTCCAACTGAAGGTGGCAGACATGTGCAAGTATCAGGTAGGGATCAAGAATCAGCTTTGAGCTCATTCTTGTTGCTGTGGTGATGGACACACTGACAGATGAGATTATACTAGAATTTCTGTTTCCCATGATGTTTGCAGATGACACGATGATCTGTATTGAGTGCATGGAGCAAGTGAAGAAACTTCTAGAGAGGAGTAGAGGTTTTCTATGGAAATGAGAACCTAAGACAGTTAGCAGCAGTAGGACAGGATATATCTGTGAGTAAATGAACTCAAAGAACAGTGATGTTATGGAGAGCAGAGGGGATGGGGGTGGAGAACTTCAAGTACCTTAGGTTAACAGTCCAGAACAACAAATAGAAGAGGTTTGAGCAAACAGACAAAGGGAGATCTTAGGTGTGACCAAAGAGTGTCATTCAGAAAGAAAAGAAAGGTGTAGAAGACTGTGGTGAGAGCTGCCATATTATCTGTTTATAGATGCTTATGCAGAGACATGGTGTCATAGCAGTAGGTAGTAGAGATGAAGATGCTAAAGGTCTCTCTGGGAGAGATGAGGAATGACTATCCGAGGAACAGATCATTGTAGATGTTAAAGGCAGACAAGTCGATTGAGATGGTTTAGATATGTTGAGAAAATGGACTATGATGGTAGAGGGATGCTGAGATTAGAACTTCCAGGAAGGTGGCCTATAGAGGAAGACCAAAGACGAGGTTGACAGGAGGAGGAAATGAGGGTGGTTGGTTTGACTGAAAATGATCTGAGGATTGGGTTAGATGGACGATAATTCTGCTTTTTAGATAGAAAGCAAAGAAGACGTTGGGTCAAATATGTGTGGAAAAAAAGAAAAAAGAAGGAATCAAGCCATTGTATACTGTTTCATTCATTACTAGCTCCCCAGTCTCTGCTTTTAAACTGGATCCTAACATTGTATCCCAACCTCACCACTTTGAAACCTGTCCCTGTGTGCTTCACTCCCAATCACACTCTCCATCTCATGCATCATTCAGTTTCTGACTCTTCCTCCCTATCTTTAACCTCTTTGTCCTTATCCCAGATATATCAAATGCGTGCCTAGTAAATCTGGGCCTTCGACTGGGAGAGTAAGATTGAGCTTCAGCTTTGGGAAGCCTGTGTTGATAAATCTAAATCAAAGCTGACAAATGACTTGTGCCGCGTGGGCAGGAGACACTGGGACTAGGGCACTGGGGAAAACAGAAATGTTTACACACTAACACAGGCTGATCATGTCCCCTGGTACTGGACGAGAGGTGGGATAATTTCACTCTGGCAAAATACCGGTGGGAGCTCTACTCAGTTCCTTTTTAGATTGACTTTCAGCCAATCACAGAGGCAACAAGGGAACACGCCAGGACATTAATTACTGCAATGATTTCCTGTGAGATGCAGGTTGTGTTTGATTTGTGTGTACTCGCACATGTGTATGTCTGCCTGCAATAATATATGTGCTCCGCTATGCAATTGGTAGAGCACAGCATCAATCAGTAGCTCCTTGTTTTCAAAAAGATTAAACAAGCCGCACTGAATAAATCAATACCGCCGTAATTTATCACCCATTTTTTGCTGTTTCTGTTACTTTGATCAGAACCTCACTCTCCACTGTGCGATAAATTCAAATATTGTCACATTTTCTCCATTAAAAGTTCACGACAGCCTTCCCTCAATATTTCAATATGTCTCATTTTCATGGGTCCGTTTCGTATATTTGGAGAAATCATGAATTTAGTTGCTTTCACCTACCTCACATGGTTTCAGGGGATCATTATTTTGAAAAAAAAAAAAACATAACTGGAATCTGGTTTCTATAGTAACACAGTGGCACACTTCCTTGCTAATCTATGATCAAAGTAAGAAAGTCTGGTGGAAAAACAAGTAAATGAACGTTGTGTGACAGTTTGAGTGCACACTCAGCTGCAGAATCATGCTAACCAGTGAATCAACTGGGAAATCGCTCTGAACAAGGAGTTTTCTGCAAGATGGTGTGTTTGATGCATCAAGAAATGACCTTGTACTCCTCCACATGAACATACAAGTCATTCACAAGTCAAGTCATTCACAAGTCGTTTTTAAATCAGAGATTTATTGATAGTAGCTGCATGAAATGTTACCATTTAGATATCTCATGAAATAATGTGTTTTTCCTAAATTTATAACTTAAAAAAGGACATTTCACTCTCATTAATACATATACCTTCTTAAATAGAGATAATTATCAGTTCCTTTAGAACAGGGGCGGGCAAACCTTTTGATACGTGGGCCAGAAAGGGTTCTAAAATTTGGCATAAGGGCCGGACAAGGAACAGATGGAAGGAGTGATTTTGTAATGAACCTCATAAACTAAAACGATAATATGGAATTTAGATAAAAAGATGCTTTCATTTGGATTAAAATTCACATATATTCATTTAAACACAGAAAATTTGGGAATTTTAATTTCTAAATTTTGATTTTTGTTCTCTTTTTTGTGATCCAATGGGTTGATGTTCTTCAGAGGAAAATGCGAACTCAAAGAAATCCGAAAAATCACCTTCTGACTTAGAAAAAAAACACACACGGACGCCAGAGAAACAACACCATTCATGAGAAGAAACCAGAAATACAATGAAAATAAAACAATAATTAGGATTTGATTAAATGTATTTTAATTTGGAGGGCCAGATTAAGTAGCCTAAGGGGCCGCATGTGGCCCCCGGGCCATAGTTTGCCCACCCCTGATTTAGAACTTGCTCCATTCAACCAGAGGTCCCCAAACTTTTTCCTGTGAGGGCCACATAATTGTTTTCTTCTCTGATTTGGGGCTGGGGTCGGTTTGTGGGCTAACAGAAAAAATGTTTCCATCATAGGGTGTGCTTTTGGTATTTGTTGTTGGCAGAGTGGAAGGCTGTTAGAAAATGAAAGGATCAAAAATAGGAATTTCATGTTGTTTTATTAATGTTACTAGTACTAGCTGTTGCTCCTCGTCTTTGGAACGACCTCCCACTGTCAGTACGACAATGAGTGAGTGTTTTAAAATCCAGGTCAAGAGTTTTTGATTCAAAAAAGCTTTTAGGTCTTTTATTTCTGTCTTTTATGTTATTTTATCTGTAATACTTGTATGACTGGCTATAATTTTATTCTGTCTTCTTTGTGAAAAACTTTGTGATTTTTTTCTGCGAAAGGTACTAGAAATAAACATTTACTTACTTACTAACCCTTGTGCTCTCGTTTGGGGTCTAGATGACCCCACCCTTACATTGATCTGTGATCCCTCCCATGACAAAGGTGGACAGAACTTCATGTCTGCCACGGACACCAGTGAAGGTTAAAAATCCCTGAAAAAAAAAAGTTCAGTGCGCTGTCTTATGGGGTCCAAATGACCCCACTTGTAATGTTAACATGCCTAGGATAGCACAGGGGGTAAAACAGCTGCTCTTTTAGATAAAGTGCTATTTCTAATTCTTAAAGAAGCTTGAAAATTTCTTAATCCTACTCAATAAATAATTCTGGGGGGGAACAAAGCTTTTAGCTGGAGGGGCAGCTGTCCCCTTTAGCCCCCCTGTAGCTCCGACCCTGTTGACCATGGACTACAGTTGAAAAGGAGCTTAAAATAATAATAAAAAAAAAAAAGCAAAGGGAAAGGAAAGAAAAAAAAAGTTTTTACTTAATTTCAATTTTTACTTTGACTTTTTTCCACTTTGTTACTGAATATTGCCTCAAACAATAAATTTATGAATGGCAGGCAGGAAAAAGGATTGCAGCATTAATTGCACTGAAGCCTCGCTTACACACAGAACCTAATAGGAGACCTAACTTTAAGTTAAAAGGAGTATTTGTTGAATTCAGAAGGATTTCAATACAAATCACCTTCAACACAAAGGACAAACACTAAAAATACATGCTCAATTCAAAAAAAGTGGTGAGTAGCTTATACTAATGACGAAGCTTAACTATCTCCAACAAAGCGAACACCTATCATACAATAGGCCTTATATTTCAAATACAAGCTACATCCACCAACTATTACCAGTTATATTCAGTGAAGCACATCAATGGACCATAAAACATTTATATAACGTGGTCATTTAAATGGAACTCACCAAAAACAATGTAGCTGTGCACGCGACTCGCAGAGCGTCGGCTGCACGGTTGTTGCCGTGGGTTCGGCGGACTTTCATGAGGACGCGTTTGCTTCAGCGCTTTTTGAAATTCAAAAGGTGTCAGGTTTGACAGCTGGATGCGACCTTCAGGCGGCAGTGGTTCAGCTGCCAAACATAATCTGTTGGGGAGTTTTTATTTATTTATTTATTTTACTGCTAACAGCTTGCAACAATGTCCACCTTTATTATCTCACTCTCTTAATTAACAAAGAACATGCAGCCTGTAGCCTCCGTCTCTGCGGCGCCAAAGCAAACATTGTACTTTCTTCAGAAGCCACTTATAGACTAACCAAAATCTAACCCAGTGATGGTACATATTACAGATTAAAGTTAAACCATTTATCGTGCCGGACTTTAACTCCAAAAGATTGCTAGATCATCTTTACTAGAACAAAAACTCCAACCAGTTGTGTGCTGAAAGATCCTGCAAGTTGTAGATAATTTGTTTACAGTGTTGTGGTGAAATGTGTTAGTTACATAATAAATGCAGCAATCTTTAGAGACCCGGAATATGCTGCAGGTTTTTTTCAGAGTTTGTTTATCCAGAAATTAGCCCCCAAAATTTAACAGCATGTTTAAGGAGTTAAGGAATTTCCAAGCAGCTTTTCTTTCAGTTGATGGTGTTCCTGTGTTTCATTTTATAAGACAAATAAATAATACTGCTTTAAGGAGCTAAAAAAGGAGCTGCAGATGAAAATTTAGTTTTTTTTAATGTTCTGTGACTCCTAATCTTGCTCTCTTACATTTGTTTACATTTTTTAAAATTGTTTGCTGCTCGTTAATTCTAATCTCTAATCAGCCAATCACATTGCAGAAACAACAAAATGGAGGCACATAGACATGGTCAAGATGATCTGCTGAAAAAGAGAAAATATCCAGTGAGACAGAAATGCCTTGATGATGTCAGAGGTCAGAGGAGAATGGTCAGACTGGTTCCAGCTGACAGAAAGGCAACAGAAACACTAATAACCACTGGTTAAAACTGAAGTCTCTCTGAACGTACAACACGTCCAACCTTGAGGCAGGTGAGCCACACCAGCAGTATAACACACTGAAAACTGAGGCGACAATGCACACAAACTTGACAATAAAAGATTGAATAGACGTTGTCTGGTCTGATGAGTCTCCATTTGTGCTGCAACACTCAGATGGTAAAATCAGAATTGAAACATGAAAGCATGGATCCATCCTGCCTTGTATCAACAGTTCATGCTGGTGGTGGTAGTTTAATGGTGTGGGGATATTTTCTTGCCAGACTTTGGACCCTTTAGTACTAACTGAGCACAGTCACAACTCCAAAGTCTACCTGAGTATTCCTGACCATGTCTATCCCTTTATGACTACGCATGGAATGAGGTAGAATAGGAGACTGGGATCATGAATGTGCAGCTGAAAAAACTCAAGAAGTCCACAAGAAAATGTTCTTAGGCTCTCCTGGATTAATGTCATATTTGCAGAGGACATCTGGAGAGCTTTGGTCTTCTTCTCAACAGTTGCACTGATACCCCAACTGTCCTGAATGAGAGATCATTGACTTGTAAGATATTCCTGCAAACTCTTCTGCTTTTACAGAAATCTGAGTGGGAGAACTGGGAAACACTTTCTTTTTCTTTTTTTTAAAGTTGTGTGATTGTTTAACTTTTCTCCTTGAATCACAATGATCTTAACTTATAAATTCAGACAATCGTCATTCCAATAGATTTTGTTTTGCAGAAAAAGTAGAATAAAAAAGTAAGACTTTATCTCCAATTAAAGCTAAAAAAGAAAAACCATAGCAAACAGGAATATTTTAAACTGAAGAAATACACAATGTTGTCATGATTTGCAACAATTCTTTTGCTGCCTTTGATTGTCCCTTTTTCCCTTTGTACAACTTTGAAAAGATCTATTCTTGCTTCAAAAATAATTGGACGCTCTCTGATATGATATCTCAGAAATAGTGTAAAAGTTTAATCTCTTAGAATTACAAATGTTCATGGATAAATGAACATGCTGCAGACGGCTTATGTCCAAAATGAACAAACGTGGGGTTTCTGATGCATGCTTTTGCTTCTTAACCAGATTTTAAATACTTTTTTGAGTGACTAAAAGCAAATAAAATAATATTTTACTATTAAATTTCATTAACTAATAAATGCATAAAATGCACCATCAAACACAGGTTTTTTTTTTATGAGAACAAACATGGTATAGCTCCCTCAATAGCTTTTCTTTCTTCTTCTCATACACTAAAATGCAATTATTCAGTCTTTATGGACTTTTGCTGCAGCTCACTCAAAACGTTTACATGAGATGTTGGTGTTGGTCAAGAAAATCCTGTTAAAGTGATTGTCTCTGCACAACTGGAACTTTTGTGGGATATCATTACCATCTTATATTTTTTCACTGCAATCCCCCCATAACAAACACTTTCCTCCTAAATTAAAATTATATGTTGTGGCTCACAGCTGGGAGACAACCATTTTTACTCCTAATTTTTGTGTAAATGTGCATCTGTTTCATTATGTGGGCAGTCTTCTAATCCTGTTTTAGCTTAAAAAAAGGAAAGAAAAAGTTTTTGCTCATGCTGATCTATATTCACAAAAGACAAGTCAAGGCTTTTCTGTCCTCTAAAAATGAGCAAAAACTGTGGTTGTGTTCAGCCAGTGCTCTGTGGTTAATGCATGCTGACATACAGCTTAATCTAAATGTTAATCATCTGAATTCTGAATGTTATTGGGGAAGGTTTGCAAATCCCTTTGTCCTTTATGGTGAGAAAATTGTGGTTAAAAAAAAAAAAAAGCATGATGGTGTCCCAGAATTTCACTGCAGTACTGAGCTCCTGTACTAAACTGTGCCAGGCTGTTCTTCAGTTAAATCCGAGCGATCTGCTGACACTACACTAGATGTACATTTGCAATAATTAATTGGCAGGTAAACAAAACAAGAAAACTGTCATCTCTGGGAATACAAAACATTTTTGGCTCATCTTAGGACAAACTTGCACAAGTATTGGGTACATTTTCAAACTTTGGTTGTATTCCTTTTTCTGAGTATTTCTCATAATAAAAAAAAAAAATCATAGAGAGCACTCAAAAGTGCTCTGAAACACTTATAAAGAAAAGCTGAAGATGAAATCAAATCATGGTTGGTCTTATCAAATGTCCGTTTACCCCTGATGGGTTAGGCAAAAGGACTTATCCAGTCTTTGTTATTCACCTAAAGCACAACAAATAAAAGCAAAGACTTCTGGGGTCCGTTTCAAGAAGCAGGTTCAACAAATTTAGAGTTGAAACCTGAACTTAGAGTCACTGGACTCAAAATTTCCGAACTTAGAGTTTTCGGTTTCAGAACAGCTGAAAATGTTTGATTCAATCAACTTGAAGTTGTTAGAACCAGAATCAGGTGCGAGCGTCGCGACCATTAAAAGCCCTGATCAATGGAGCAAAGACAGCACGATTCACCATGGCAACGGGAACAAACCACTGAGACTTCCGGCGACGGAAATTGATAAGTTCCTACAAGCATATGCAGACTACAAGAACATTTTCAGCAAGAAAAGAAACCCAGCTGCAGCTGTAAAACAGAGATAAAACATCTGCAGAGTTAATGCATACGTCTACATTTGAATCATTTCAAATAACGAATAAATAATAATATCAGGAAGGTTATTTAGTCACTTGTAAAGTAAGGAATGGTTCTTGATCTGTTAATAATTTAACCAGTCATCTCCGTAATCACATGAATGACCGTTTTCCTCAACCCCCCCACCACATACACACACGGATATCACTGCACGCTAAAACGAAACACTGTAGCTGCCTGGGATATGCTAAAATAATCTTTTACTTAAATATAATTCTCAATACTTAAAAAAAATATTCGCTGAAAAAGTAATTTCTTCTGTATAAACCATGTGCCTGCACCAGGACTCAAACCTGAGACGCTGTGGTTGGAGGCAGTGTTGCTGACAACTGAGCTAATACTTAGAGTGGATTACAGAGTTGAAATCATTTACCTCTGTTTAAAATTTAATGATTTCCATTTTTAAGGGTTTCAAATGATTAAAATAAAACTCTTTATTTTTGATAATAAATCCCTGGAATAACTCACTATGTATAATGTCGCTCAAATAAAACTGAATCGTAGAAACTGCATCAATCGACTCGTGTCCTCAAATCCTCTCCAGACATAAATAACATTTCCTCTGGATTAATCCAGCCTCCTCTCTACATGATCCTCTATGAATGGACATGTCATTTTTGGTTCTGGAAACGTGACGTCTCTAATGTGAATGTTCTCTAAATATTAATGAAGAACTCACATTTGAACATCTTTCACTTTAAAAAGGGGCGGAGACTGCAGAGAACTCTAAGTTTCCTGAAGAAAACCTGCTCCAGACCAGGTTTCGTTCACAGACTCAGTTGCCACAGTGATTGATTCTGAGTTCATCTTAACCCGCTTCTTGAAACGGGCTTGGTTTCGCCCACTTTCACGGGTTTGAGTTATCTCTCTTTCTGAAACCGAAAACTCAGAGTTCTGCTGAATTTGGAGTTTGCGAACTCAGACTTCCAACAAAACCTGCTTCTTGAAACGGGCCCCTGAAGCTAGAAAAGCTACAGTTAAGTCAGTTTCTGTGTTTTTTTATGCTTTTTTTGTTGCAGTTTTTCCCTTTTCTTCAAAAACAGAAACCAAAAATTCTTTTAAAAATGAAAAAAGTATTAACCTGCATATCTATTGTTACGAACAAATATCGACATGATGGGTAATAAGTAATAATTTTGTTGTCTAGAGCACAATGTCAGTCAGTGGGACAGTTTGTCCTGAGCTGCAGGAAAAAAAAAAAACAAACAAAAACCTCAACCTACATTTCTTTTACAGTTTAATTTTTTAATCTGATTCTAAAGTAAGTTTTATTTTGGAAAACTGCTGGATTCTCTCAACTACATTCGACTTGTTCTTGACGCATATCAAGTCACATAAACCACTAAATTGACACTTCAGAGCTAACAAAATTAACAAAAAAAGGAAATTGTTTGGAAAGTCTCTTTGACAGAAAGGACCCGATGAGGAAACAGAAGAAGTCTATTTGACTACAAAATAAAATAAAGCTGCATATAACAGACAAAAACCAGGAATCTTTCCTCCAAATGATTCATTATAACAGTTGTTCCCACACACCATCATAATAATTATCATAATATTTAGCAACCAGCTGTCTAATGATACAAGGATTCTGTTTAGAAAGATGCTCAAATGGTGGATTCACGTTTAATATGTTTTTTAGATGGCATCTGTTTTAGTTACCGTACATTTGGAGCCAAAGTAGTTTGATGCATAGTTGCATCAATATAAATTAAGGGGTTAAACCATCTGCAGATATTTCAAGACAAATTTTATCTTCAAAGAAGGGAAAGTGAATGCTAAAAAAAAAAACCCAAAACAAAGAAGCAAATTCCCATTTCAATTGGTTGGTGAAAATATTGCCTGACAACGAACCAGTCAGTGGACTAAGAACAGTTGTAAGTACAATAGTCTTTAATACTCATACATATATAAACATTTAAATTAGGCATGGTCAAAATTCACCTAAATTTCTGAAAAATATGTAGCAAAATTGCTTAAAAATCCTCAAAACATGTAAATTTTGAAAAAATTGTTAGTGTGTTGCTTAAATATGAGCTAAACTGCCAATTATCCCAAAAAACATCAATAAATGCAAATTTAGCCAAAAAGTTAGTTCTTTGCTTTAATACTAGCTAAACTCCAAAATAGCCTAAAATTTTTCAGTAATAAAATGTTAGCCTGTTGCTAAAGTAGAAGCTAAACTCTTAAATAGTCTATAAAAACCTCAGTAGACCACACATTAGCCAAACATGTTTCTCAAACATTAGCTAAACTCCAAATTAGCATAAAAAAAGCAGTAGAGGTCAAATTAGCCAAAAAAGCTAGCATATTTCTTAAATACTAGCTAAATTCCAAAAAAGCCTAAAATTCCTTAGTAAACTAAAATAGTCAAAATATTAGCCTGTTGCTAAAATAGCTCTAAACAGACAGCTCTAACTCTATATTAGCCTTAAAAAACAAATTAAACAAAAGCATTAGTATGTTGCTAAAATATTAGCTAAACTCCACTTTTCTTTGAAAATTACTCTAAAAGATTAAAACATAATCCAAAAATATATTTTAACTCTAAGTTGCTAATCTACTTAAAATGTTGACATTTGAAGACTTTCTCATTCATTTCATATGGAGCATATTTTGCTATATATTTCAAAAAACGAAAGTTTCTGAATACCAAAAGTACAAGCAGGAAAGTCCTAAACAAGCTGAACGTTTTGTTACCAAGATTTCTGAAACCTCTGACAGTGTTTGAGTTTTTACGTGCTGTCAATGCTATTATGACAGCTCAAAGTCTGAATCAGACTCTCTTTGCAAAAAGTTTGGACAGCCTTGATTTGAATGGTTCCTCGCTCCTGAAACACACAAATACCCCAGAATAAAATCCATAGAAGTCCCATGAGTCATTGTACGTCACTGTGTTGGTACTCTTAGAGTTAAACAAGGTTTCTCTCCATTCCTAATAACTTTTCTTTATTTTCCTGCAGAGGCATTTAATGAATGCAGTGGTGGAGGAAAAATGGGTGTCCAGAAAAAAACCCATAAATCTCCAATAAACAAAAACAGCAATCCATTAATCAGGCCCAGCAGTGCATTCCTCTCTGCTCGCATGCCTGTGTGTTCCTGTGTGCTCACCATTATGTTGCATGCTGTTAAGTTACTTAGAGAAAAAGCTAAGAGACCTGCTGAGCACCAGGATTCTTCCCGGTAACAGAGAGAGAAAAAAAAAAAAAAACATTTACTTCGTCCACAAACAGAATTCATTCCAAAAGGGTTGCTGTGTTGGAAGAAACACGAATCCATGCTGAACAACTGAAAGAAGAAATGGAGAGAAAACATTGCAACACAAAGCTGAAGTGGTGCTCATTAATAAGCTTTTTTTTTTGTTGCTTGCCAACATTTGAAATCACAAAATGAGGCCTCGGTTACTAAAGACAAGCTCACTATTAAATTATTTCTAGTGTACTTAATTATTCTTTATTCACTAAAAAGTATCAGAGCACAAAAACAAGAATTTTTAAACTCAATGGAAAAAAAATCAATTAGGAACAAAGTAAATAAGTTCTTGAAATTGCCTTGCAAGACACAAACTTCTTATGTCTGCAATAACAATTCCCATTATGAGAGATTATTAAAGTGAAAAAAAGCTTCTAAAAATCTGATGGATTAAAATCAAAGCAGAAAAATGGTGGAACAATACAGAGTAACAGAGACAGGTGACTCATTGTGTGATTTGGCGGGCCTGTTCTTCAGAGGGGAACGAGACGGGAAGTCAGAGAAGTCCTCATCCAGCTTGGCTGTGCTTGCACATTTGTAAAAGGAGATTCATTTTTTTCTCATTTGCCTGTTCAGAACAAAATGTTGTTCTGGTCGACTCGAGGAGGGAGTTCGTTGTAGCGATACAATAAAACCCATTCGAGCCGCATCTGTTCTCAGTCAGACTCATTCCTAAAGGTCATGCAAGAAACTGCCAACACAAAAGACAATAGTAACTATGTTGGGAACTTCATAGTATTGAAAAAAGCTTTGGATTCATATAAAAATGTTGTATTTTACATACATACTGAATTATAAGACAAACTGTCAATGAATGGTATATCCATATATGGGGATTGACCCATGGGTTTGCTGCAGATTCTTAGGTTTTCCAGGGTCATAGACAGGACCGGGTGTTTCATAAGGGAAGTGCAGGTGTGTCTTGTATTTCCCTTGTTGTGCTAACGGCCATCTTAACGGACGTCATGAAAATGGAACTTACAATGATCCTGTTTGTGGTGAGGGTATCGTGAAATATTTGTAGGGCACATGTAGGCTGCATGCACTAATGATGTACGTTTGATGCCGTTGTCAAGGCCCTTAGAACACAATCTACTCCAGGGGTGTCCAAAGTCGAGGGCCGGTGTCGAGGTCCGGTGTCCAGGTAATCAGCAGTGGACAAGACAGGGTTTCTGGAAAACCAGCAGGAGGCCGGCCCTCGAGGACTAACTTTGCACCCCACTGGTCTAGTCATTAATAAGGTGGAAGTACTGGCCCCTTTCTAACAAATGCTGCACACGTTGTGTGTGTACAAAGTACTCAAGAGCCTGAAGGATACTCGTAGGATA
The DNA here is from genome assembly GCA_003999625.1 of Oryzias javanicus. Taxonomy (NCBI): domain Eukaryota; kingdom Metazoa; phylum Chordata; class Actinopteri; order Beloniformes; family Adrianichthyidae; genus Oryzias; species Oryzias javanicus. Next base: position 21,090,809 of record CM012457.1, read on the forward strand.
CCCGCACAAACTACTCTCTGATTGTCTATTCCCTAATTTTCCAAACTGCCAGGCTAAGCAAGAAGCGCACAAGGGAACTGAACACTTGAACATAACTAATAGGCTACTTGCACTATGCACAGGGTTTGAGGTGTTAAGAAATCTATACGATTTGGGGGGAGAGTGGGGGGGTGGGCCTGTTGGCCTCATCTGGTGGGGGGGCTGTCCGTGGGGAGCGGGGTCCCATTAGATACGGGACCGGGGGGGTCTTGGCGGGTTGCGGTCTCTACTGATACCATCGGTGGGGGCCCGGCTGGTCCGGCCGCCTCGGTCCCATTAGTGCCTGACCAGCGCACTCACAGGAGAGGTGCTTGGGGGCGAGGGCTCGGATTTGTTCCTGGGACTGGCTCCTTCTCGGCCTTGTGGTCTTGCCTCCTGGGTGCCGGTTTCCTGGGCTTGGCAGCCTCCTCTTCACGCTGGGAGTGGGATCCCCAATATTTAAGATCTAGAGCAGGGGATCAAACTGCATTGGAGCCTGGGACTGTCCAGGTCTCGGTGCGGATTCCGGTCCTTGCTCTTGAGAACTGGGCCTCTCCAAAAACTCCACCAGTGGGTGAGCCTGGTCGGGCCTTGTTTACATCACTCCTCCGGGACCTTAATTTCCCTTGGGTGCGCCTCTCCTCTGCGGGGGTGGGCCGCCCCTTCGTTGCTCCTCCTGGACCTCCCGCGGCAGGGGCAGACGGTTGTCTGGAGCATGGGGTGGGTTTCCCTTGAGGGGCTCTGGCTTGCACTTGGGGTGGGGCGGGGGGTGCCCGGCGCCGCTGGGTGATAGTGGGCTGCTCTCCTGGGGTTGGGGAGATCTCCGGGATGAGACCTCGTGGTGGCCCTCTTGGCGCGGTGGGGGGTGGAGGTGGTGGTGGGGGGCTTTTCCACTGGCTGGGCTGGGGCCTGCACTTGCAGCTGCAGTTGTATTGTGTACATTTTGACTAGTTTTAATGTGGAGACTATTTCGGCCAACAGGTATGATGACATTTTCTTTTACCCTGAACCCCCCTCTTTCGACCCCCCCCCCCCTTCCTTTCCATCCGGTCCAACAAAGCAAAAACAAAAACAAAACATAATCAATATAAATGAAGTTTAGCATGAAATACATCAGGGGTTTATACTCAATAAGTCCCTGTTGTCCTTTTTTTTTTAAGGGGGGGGGGGGGGGTAAAAGAGTGGGGTTAAGAGAACAAAGAAGGTAACACAGAGTAGCAACATCCTATAACAACCAGGTCTAAATAACAATCTGGAATGGGCGGGGCCTGTCTACACACACACTCAGTTACACACATACCTTTTGGCTAAAATAATCTTTACCTTTAAAGTTGTCAAAAATGTACACAATACCACTGCAGCTCACACACAATCATAGAAGCTGACACAAATAAAGCCTTTCATTCCATCACACATTCTGTTAGTGCGAGGTGAGCTGACACCTGTGCTCAGGTGAGTGTTTATGTTTTGCTGATGTGAATGTTGATGGAATGTATAGAAGGAGAGAGAGCCCGACCACCCCCACGCCAAGGCCCCCCACCGGGGCGGCAGGAGCAGCCCGGGCCCACAAACACCCGCCACGGAGCCATGGAGAGAACCAGTCAGCCGCAGAATCCCGCCAGACACCCAGACCAGGGCACGCGGAACCGCCGCAGAGGCCCCCACGCCCGAGAGCCGGAAGGCACGGGAGCACAGAGAGTGTGGACCCTCGCCCAGCCAGAGCAGCAATCCCCCCACCACGCCCAGAGGGCCAACACAAGGACCCACACCCGGAGAGCCCCCCAACCCCAGAGGAGCAGCATACCACCACCCAGCAGTGCCGAGCATCCCCCCGCCCCACCCCAGGCACGAGCCAGAGCTCCCCCAGGATGACCCGCTTCTGTGCTCCAGACGTCCACCCGCGCCCGCCGCGGGAGGTCCAGGGGCAAGCCGGGAAGGGGCCGCCCACCCCCGCCAAGCAGAGAGACACCCAAGAGGAACGAGGGTCCCAGAGGAATGATGTTAACAAGGCCCGACCAGGCACACCCACTGATGGAATCCCGGAGAGGCCCATTTCTCGAGAGCCGGGACCGGAACCCGAACCACCGAGACCTGGACACCCCATGGCTCCGATGGAGTTTGATCCCCTGTCCCTGTTGTCTAACACAAGAGGCTGTCTGCCCGTATGTTTGCTCAGCTGTTGGACAGGACAAGTTAAAAAAAAAAAAAAAAAATCTACACGACAGGCCTTTGTCTCACTTACTTCCCTCTCATATATGCCTATGTGTTGTATGAGTATTCGCTATGACCTGCAGCTCACAAGAACATTTTTCCACAACAGGCTTACCGAGTGTTCAACGACCGTAACCCTTCCGCTCTCTTTGGCTTGTTTACATTAAAAGTGGGGTCATCGGGACCCCACAAGACCGTGCGCTGAACTTTTTTTTTTTTAATTGATTTTTGAGGATGAATGAATGAATGATTTTTGAGTTTCTCTAATGTCCATGGCAGACATAAAATCCTGTCCCCCTTTGTCATGGAAGAATTCACATATCAATATGTGGTTGGAGTCATCTGGACCCCAAAGAGAGCGGAAGGAATTTATATTGAATGAAGGCCACCTGCGTGTCACGTACAGGTTTGCTCACCAACAAACAGCCAATATCCATCCATAAAAGCAGTTGTGACAAAGGCTTTAAATGAATGTAAGACATGCAATTCATTCGTTTGCTTCTTTATAATTTGACAACCAGTGCCAATAAGACTACTAGAATCTTAAATAGTCAAAGGTGCACAAATTTGGCGGAAGTTTTAAAGTCTTAACGTTGCCGGCGGTGCTGAAACATCAAGTGTGGTTCTAGAGTAGTGATTTCCATCAATGATGCAACACAAATGCAAAATGCAGGGGAATCGTAAAACTTGAAGCCATGTGTTGTGGGACATCCATCCATCCACACATAATATAATGCCTGCAAATTATATTAGAGGCACAAACATGTAGTTTGATGAACAATCTGTTTAGTTAAGAAAGAAGTAAAACCAAACAAGCATGTCAAAGCCGCAGCTGTATGTAGCAGCTTGGCACTCCCACACACCACAGAAAGAGAAGACTCAAACCAGCTGCACGCTCATTGCCTGGTAACCCCGGAAGACACTTCCCTTTTCTTATAAAGGGGGTAATTATTACAATGGAGGGTGGCTATTACGGAGAGTAAAGCTGGTACTTGCAATGCCCATTTATCCATTGTTAACTAATAACACATTTCAGGGGTTGAGGGAGTATTTAATGTAGGAAGGAAAAGCAGGGTAGAGAAGATGGTTAAAAAAAGGAATCCGAAATAGCAAAAGGAAGTGAGGCCTCCTTCCCCGACTTTACTGGGTTAAATGAAATTATCTCTTTTTCTCTCTCAATACATTCAGTATTTTGGCCTTATAATAAAAATCATCTGAACCAATTCGACTATCACTTTATACATCACAGATATAATTGAATTGCTGGATACAAATAAATTAAATCTTTCTCATTAAGAGACTTGCTATTTTTTATTTGATTTCATAAGAGATCTTGTCCGTTTTCAATGAGAAAAGCTATATATTTGTTAGCTCTGATTGCTTTGACCTTTAGAATATGTTGTTTTTTGTCTCAGTTCACTGCATCAGTAAAGAAATCTCACTAAATCTAATTCATGTATGTGTGCTACTTTAGATCTTCAGGATTAAATAAATTAATACCTAATCTTGACATTTTTCTGTAAAGATTTAGAAAGATTTAAAACGAGGTCAAGTTATTCTCGGTCTTTCAGAGCTTCATCCATCCATTGATATAGTTCACACATGTTTACTAAAGATGCTTCCTGGCCTTGCCAACTCAAACTGGTGGCCCGCGGGCAATTTCGATATTTAATTGGTCGATATTTAATTAATATAAACATTCAACGTCTACTAAGCAATATCTTCTGCATGTCCATGCTTCTTTGATGATATCTTTGTATTTGCTTTGTGATTTTTCAGCTTTATGGTTAAAACTTTGCATTTGCTGTTGTCATTGGATCTGGTCGTCAGAAAACAGTTGCTAGCGTCGTTAGCTCCTGTCGTTTCACAGGACATGCAGAACATATTGCTCAGTAGAGCATAGACATGAAGAACTGCTCAATAAACTTGTTCAGTAGACACAGACAATAGACTCAAAAACATATTTTTGGCACAAATGGAGACTCTGCCTTCAGTGGCTCCAAGGTAAATTGAGTTTGAGAACCCTGATCTAGAGATGGGCAGAAATGTGACTATGATTTTAAATAATAATTTCAGGCCAAGACGATAGCACCATGGGGAGCTATGCTATATCTTTATGCTCACATAAAACCTGAAAAGACTTTTTTTAACATTTGACAGTCATGTTGTGAATGTAAAAAGATAAAAAAAGAAAGAAATTATGTTCATCTTTGGCAATGACATTTAACTACAAGAGTGAGAAAACCAGAAAAAAAAAAGGTGAGCAGAAAAGTTCAATTAAGCGAAGCGTCAAACATAACTCAAGAAGTAGAATGCTAAAGATCATGCTGACCAGAATACAGAACTCAAGACAAGTATTGTCAAAGGACAATCCCACTAGTCATTGCCAGTGGGACAGTATCCCGGACGAGCCCCCAAACATCTTACAGCCAAAGGAACAAAGGAACAAAAAAACAAAAAAGGTCATAACAACATGAAGATGGATGGCAAAATTTAAGGACACAGTTAATTGTACAAGAGAACTCTGTCCTGAAAAAAATCTAAAGGAGATACATTAATGTGTAACTGTAGGAACCAGACAGACAAAAACAAGGGAAATGGAACCTTGGGCAAACATAAAAAAAGACAGGGAAACAGCTGACGCAACCACACCAACAATCAGAGAGAGCAGATTCCTGCTACAGGCTGCTTCCCCAAATCTAAACTACTTACAAATCTGGAACGTCAAGCCTTAATGCGGAACTAAAATAACAAAATCTACTAATTAAAGACTGCTAAGGACAAAAAAAAAACACCCCCTGCTTCTCTGCATCTGGCTGCTTCTCATCAGGAGAAAATCCGTGTGATCAGATCACACAGCAACTCGGGTTGTGGTCGTCAGTACAAGACCCCACCAATAGGTGGTGAGAAAAATATGTGGGAGTTTTTGGCCAGTTTTGGACATGCATGTCCAAAACTGGCCATGTTGTGTAAACACAAGGTTTACACAACATGGCCTAACCCAGGGGTGGGCAAACGACAGCCCCTACAGCTATTTAAGCTGGCCCTCCAAATTAAAAAACATAATATCAAAAATCCTAATTATTGTTTGATTTTTCCTGTATTTCTGGTTTGTCCCCATATGTGGTGAACTACAGAAAACATTGACAGTCATTTGGAGTTGGACGATTTTTGTTGTTTTTCTGATGTTTATGTGTGTTTTCCGAGTTTGACAGTGATTTTCCTGATCATTCCAACATCACAGGAACGTGGTATTTCTTCAAGTTTATGTTGTCCCCTCAGAGACATCAACCCATTGGATCACCAGAAAAAGAACAAAAGACTGAAAACTCCAAAATATTCTGTTTTAATATATATATATATATGTATTAATTTTAATCAAAACTAAAGCATGTTTTTGTAAAATATTTTTTTTATTTTACAAGGTTGATTATCAAATCATTTCTTGCACGGATGTACATCCCTCAAATCCTAAAACCGCAGTGTGATGCTGTCAAGTCAATATGCCATGGTTTCTGGGAGCGATGCTTCCAACATTTTGCTGTCTCTATGTTCCCAAGAGACGCAATCGTTTTGAAAGCAAAAGGAGGTCAAACGTGACACTCACTGGGGAGTGTACATGTATACTATAATCCACTGGTACAATGAATGGAGCCGGATGAAAAAACAACAACTCACAAAAGGCATTGGAGAAAAAAGGCATGGAAACAAGAAAGACAAAGACAGAAAAAGTCCATTAAAAACACTTGTAAATGAGCTCCAGCTATTTACCCCACGCTGGGCGTCTCAAATTACCGACTGTGCTCGAGATGCAGATTGTGAATAGCAATTAAAGATGAGCCGTGTGCACAAACACTGAAAGATGCATGCACTAAAGTATGCATGCATCCACCCTCCTGAAGGCATTTGTTCAATGCAGATCTTCTGATTTCCATGGCAACATTCACTGCTGTGGGTGATGGTGACATCATGAAGATTGATTTTCATAAAAAAAGAACAAAAAAATAAAAAATAGAGAAGGGAAAGTTGTTAGCTGGAGTGTGACAGTGGTCTAGAGAACAGGGTGAAGTTGTGACCCCAAAAGCCAGAGGTCTTCCTCAGGTAATGAAGCCCAGACCTGAGTGAAGGAGCAGCTGCTCTTGTCTTGTCAGCAGCAAGGTATGAGTGATGTGTTTATGTGCCTCAGAAAAACTGGATGCGAGGTTCAAACGCTCATCCTTCTCCTCTCCCCTCATTTTCTGTTCAAGTCTCGCCTTCTGTTCCCGTGTGTTTTCTGATGGACCACCTCCTCTTGACCTGTCTGTCACTTTTCACGCCAACTACTTTCCTTATCTTTCAGCTCTTTTAACTCTCATACCTGCCACTCAACGCCGCAGAAGCTCAGCCGCTAACTCCATTGTCCGTTTTAAAGCCACCTACTAACTGGAGACATCAGAGCTCCGGAGTTCAGACGCTCCGTCTTGCCCCCTCTTTTCTTCTCTCCACTCTGCTCCTTTTTTTTTTTTTTTCTTCTTTTCTTCATTTTTTCACTTTCTTCTGTTACATAACAGAGACAGAAGTGGAGCAAGCTTCAAAGTGAATGGCAAAGCCGTCTTTCCCCCTGCTCGCTTTGCTGTTCATGCATGTCATTCTAGAGCCAGCTCTCCGCATCTCTCCCTACTCTTGTCATTATTTTCTTCATCCATCTCTTCTCGCATTTTATCACTTAGCATCTTGTTCCAGTTCTTTCCATACAATTTCTGGTCGTGGGTGCGATTTTTGGGACGTGAAGATTTATAACATAGCATCTCCAACGCGGGTGTTTTTGACTTGAAGAAAAGGAATGCCAGTTTTTAAAAAGGGGGTGATACAGGTTGGTTGCTTGTTTCCTTTGATAGCCTGTCAGAGAGGCTGAGCTTCTGAGAGAGATCAAGCAAAAATACAACAGCAAATCACTAGAAGTTTGAAAATGGAGAAACAAACTTGATTTTAAAAGTTTTATCCACTTTGACACTATAGACAAAGTAAACTTCAGTCATAAAAAAAAAAAATCATATTTTTCAATAAAAAGAACAAAAATACATAAAAAAAAAAACTTACTGTTATGTGAATTTGAGCAGTATTCCTAAAAATAAAAGTATCCTCCTGACTAACAGCCAAAAATATCTTTTTCCAATCACATTTTTTTTTGGATCCACTAAAAACTACAATTCCCAGAACCTCGCCCTCTACCATTTGGTTACATTGAAAAAACTCAAATATCCCCTGAAACTACAAAAAAATGAGTGAATTATGCAGTAGAGATGGTTGATAAAATATTTTAATCAACCTAATTCAATCTAAGCTTTATAAATCACTAAAAAAAAGTAGAAGTAGAGATTGATCTAATCCATAACACTAAAGTCAGCTAGCTTGATGCTAGGACTTTAGCTAACGCTCGGTCAACCTGAACATACATTGCTGACTGAACATCTTTATACACTCCCAGGAATGCATTTTTCAAACTCTTTTAAGGAAATATTTTTTAAAGTAACCATTTGTTGTCTAAAACACAGTTTTTCACCCATACTTTCTTCTTCTGGAATAAGGTGTATTGCTATAGTGCAATCGCCACCTATTGGCCAAACTGAAATGCCCTCCAGGAGAAGCAGAACAATTGTTAGAGTTTCTTCCTTTGAGAATTCATGTTAAACTGTATGGTATTAACAATCTCATTAGAATTTTCACTAATGAATTTTACAATAAGTGAACTGTATTAGATTAAAATAAAAAATCTTCAAAACATATAGTAGATTATTAATATATTTCTAAACAAATGTGTCTAAATGTGTAAACCGTGTAAACTCAATATTGAATTGAATCAAATTAAGCAAATTAAAAAAAAAAAAAATCTGAATGGAATTGATCCAGGCTCCGGTGAATCAAATAGAATTGATTCTGGAAATTACTGGCGATACCCAGACCTAGTATCCAGTGTTTATATTAAGGTTAAGAAATGTCCTCTATAGGGGTAGTCAAGATAGATAATGAGGTTTATTATTCAAACCTGCATAATGAACGACCGTGTATACTGGAAGGTATTAAAAGACCTTTTTTTTGCGTCTGCAGAAGATTTCTTGGTGTCACAGTACTAGTTTTCCTTTGGGTGACTTTGAAGGCCACAGCTCTGCTTTTGTTCTTTAGGTTACAGCCGCTGATCCACCTCTCTGCTGCCTTTCACATCAAATAACTGATTCAGGACTTCACCTGCACCTGGTTGATCATCCGCGTGTTGCTTTTGTAGTCTGTCATAGCTTTGATGGTTCTCACGTGTCTATTAAGTTGTTGCTTCTTAAGTAAAATAATTGAGCAGCATCTTTGCTATGTGTTGTTATTGTCTCAGTTATATGGTCGTAGATAATTCCCTCACTTTAATGAATATCACCTTTTGCAGTCTCACTTTTTTTACTTTTTTCTCAGTGCATTTTGCACTTTTTTTTAACAGTGAATTTTATTCTGGACCTGATTGGCTGCAAACTATTGTCAGTGAATCTTCTTCACGCTGTGGCCCTGTCCATTTACATAAGTCTTCAATTCCTATCAGATCTTTGTTTTTAATTTTTGAGAGCTTTAAGAGTTAAGAGAAAAACTTGAAAATGTTCATGTTTGTCTAAAAAAAAGTGCTTAGTGAGGGAGTTCTACAGCCTTAAGACATCTAAAGCAATTGAAAAAAAATAAAGATGACTTGCAGATTTCATCCATCACTGGTTAGTTTTCAATGTATCTGCGATAAATGACGTATAACAGTAAATCCAGAAATATATTGTTTTAGGAAAAAAAAAAGTCCAAATTATTTGGTGATATGGTGGTGCAGTGGTTAGCACGCGTGTCTTACAGCAAAAAGGCCCTGGTTCAAATCCCAGCACCTGTCTGTGTGGTAGCCTATCTTTATCTCATCCTCCAGGCACTGCAGTTTCCTCCCAAATCATACTTTTAGTGTAACTGGTGTCTTTAAATTGCCCCTAGGTGCACATGTGAGCGTCTAGCCCTGCAACAGACTGGTGACATGTTCAAGGTGTACCTGGCCTTCAGTTAACAGCAGCTAAGTTACCCTGAATGGAAAACGACGAGTTCTGAAGATGGATGGAGATTTGTTAATCATTCACTCAGAAAGATTTGTGATCAAATTAACTTTAAATTTCTAAGGAAATTGAAACAAATCGTCCAAAAGATAATTCTTTCACTGTTCTGGGGGCATAAATTGCCTGAGTGAGTAAAGGTATCTGCAACTTGTCTTCTGCAATCCTTACCAGTGACTGATTCAACGCAAGTGCTTGAGACAACCTGCAGAAAACTAGTCTGACAAACACTGGCTCATGCACACACACAAGCATGTGCAAAAAAACAAAAAAAAATCGTTGACTGACTGAGTGGATACAAAATCTGACACTGAGCATAGAGTTGAGCTCAGGCCAGACAGACATGAAGAACAATCTGCTGGCCTTGTTATGGACCTTAAGCACCAAACCACAACAGATCCTGACAGATGTGTCAGCTCACATCGCCTCGCATCTTTAGCGCTTCCAAAAACTACAGCGGACAATAACCTGAGAGTCAGCTCTCATGCTAATATGGGAAGTGTAAAATAAGAAGTAAAAAGCACAGGAGTTAATATTAGAGGAGAAATGGATCTTTCATCTCATTAGAACAGCTCTCAGCTGCTGGTTTCTAAAATACCAGCTTCTTATTTAAATATCTTGTTAATATTTGCAAAAATATTTATTTAGCTAGAATGAACAAGTAACAGGAAAAAAGAGTTTTTTTTTTGGGCTTATAAATATTTTGTCCTCAAAGATTTTCACTAAAGCCCCCAAATTCTGTTCCTGCATACGATGCAAATCTAAAAATACCAAGCGTAGCGTTGGTCACACGACCTCCGACAGCCAGCTTTAGAAAGGAGCAATTTCCCGATGACTCCCAGGGAAAAAGTACAATTCTAAAACTCAAAGTTGTGCACAATACGAAATGTTTTTGTGACTGGCAGGTGGATGGACTCAACAAAACTTTCAGTGTTCTCACTCTGCCCAGGTTCCCAGTTTTAGAAACTTAAGTAAGCCGCAGTCGTATCTGGCAGAGCATGTTCACGTTTTATTTATCCCATTCAGACTCTGACGGCTGAATTCTGAGATTATTGAGCTAGTCATGCCTCTACGTTCACCAAAAGTCTTTCAATTATTAGTTATTTGTGTGAGACTGTTTCATATTAAAGAAATATCAAGTATTTAAAGACCCACGCCAATGAAAATCATCTTTTTTTTGTGTTTAAATATGTTCTTGTAACATTTAAAATAATTTGTGATTAAAACTGTGTTTCTGAGTACTTCTTAATTCAAATCAGGAGCAGATGAAAACTGGATGCATGAAAAAGCTCAGACTAATGACAGCTATGGAAATGGCTCTCAAAACTCTCCCCTGCGTGGACCCCGCCCTTTTCACGCTTACATATGTGAGACATGATGAGTGTTCTGTAGCCAATTGAAATTTGGGCTCAAAATTATACAACTAGATTGATCCAATTTTGCTTTTCGCTAATGTTAGCTTGAGGCTATTAGCTTGCGCGTGAGCATGCCAACAGAGCTCTCAGCAACGGAGAAGGGGGCGGGTTGCTTTGTGCCAACAGTCCCGCCCCAAAACCAACCTTTCATGTAATGAACATGATTCCAGCGGATCCTGAAGTGGAGAAAAGCAGCTTTCCGCCGTCGCGCAATGCTTTTAAGTCATGAAATGCTCACGCAATTAAGCTAAATCAGCTGATTTTGACATAGAGAAAAACCGCTTTGAGGTGTTACACAACATTTATGTTATATGCAAATATGCAAATCTTCTATTCTCATGACAGAATCATAATAGCATTAAAACAGTTAAAGAAGTATAGTGTGTCAACGAGCGCGTGTTGTTTAGATGTGTGACAAAAAGGTTAAAGAATGTAGGAAAACTGCACACTCATTCCTATGTGTATATCTGTTTGTGTGTCTATATTTATCATTTTTTCATTGTTGCACTCATTTTGGGAATTAAAAAAAAAAAAGACTTTCTGAGAATGCTTGACCAATCATGAAGCACGATTTATGGGTCTGCAGCCTGAGGCTCCAGAACCACATGTGGCTCTTTGAATCCTCAATTGAAGAAAATTGAAATGTTTTTCATTTTAAAAAGGAGCCTGTTTTTCTGACTATGAGGAACATTCATGGAAACCAAACTGTTAAAATGTATTCAAGTCATACACAAACATTTGAAGAATTGTACGTGAAGCGTTACAGCTACGAAAACATTTCGACAGATCGCCACGTGCCACCGAACTCGAGGTCAGGAACCACAATCGGGATTCACAAACGGCGGATTTTAAAGCAAACTGCCTCAAGGGTTTTAATTGTGTTCGAAAAACACAGGTCACTAATTAGCTCTGAATTAAATCGACATAGCTAAATTCATGAATTAAAATAAACTGTATTAGTTTAGTATTAGTATTTCCAGGGATGTATCAGGATTCAGATTGAATTTTACCAGCTTGTGATGAAGTGCAGGAAAACCCACCATGTGACGAAAGCTGCATTTACGCAGTTCAGTGCTGATTTGTGCCTCTCAAAGACAACAACAGCCGGGGCTCAGCCTCTGTTTGCCTTCTCTTAAAGCCTCAGTGGCTGCAGTGAGTCATTTCAATGCATCAATAACCAAACCACTGATGACGGCTGATGCACAGCGGGGTTCTTGTGTTTGACTTTATTGCCTGTCACAGTCTGCGGAGCTGCTCCTGTCTCTACCTTTGTCTGTTTCTGCACCTCTCTGCCTTCTCCCCTCCTCCCCTTTTCCTGTTAGGCATGTGTAGAGGCTGTTAGTTCATTTATCATACCGCAGACTGCTGCTCTCAGCCCCAGACTCCATGATTAATGACGACCATTCACGCGCTTAAACATCTAGCTTTGTTTCGCTTTATCTTACCGCAGATGCTCTCAGACCATGTTACCATTAACGCGCGCCGGGGTTACTGTGAGGCTGCACATGAACAGATACTGTATCTGCAGGGTGACCTTTAAGGGCTCTGTGTGTAAAATTAGAACATGTATAACTAATTAGTTTTTGCTTTTAAGAGAACTTGAATATGATTTTAACTTTAACGTTGCATCCTACAAGACCTTGATACAGCTCCTAGCAAACCAGCAATTTTAATTTTAAGGCCTTTTTTTGTTTTTATTTCAAAACTTTTTCTTAATTAATTGTTCAAAAAAACTAAATAAATTCCATTTTTATTTATCTGATGCATATAAATTACATGATGCAAGTAAGTAATAATGTATTAAATGACATTCTTTTAGTTCCTGATAGTTTTATAAAAAAGAAAAAAAAAAATCAACCAACCAAACCTTTTTTCCCCTCTTTTATGTAAATTTAGACTAAGTTTTTTTTTTGCTCTACAATTTAAAAAGAAGTTTTGTCATCTTAAAGTTTACCTAAGTCTACCTAAATTGCAGAATATAAATTGACAGTCCTCTAGGAATGGTTAGCTTAATGTTCTCGGTAGAATATGCAGAGGTGCATCTCCGAATTGTTTGGAATTTTGAGGGGGAATTCCCACAGGGAATAATTTCCCCAGAATCCTGCTCTTTCAATAGTATTGTGGAGCGATTCACAGGAGCTTCACAAGACTAGTGAAGTGTCCGAGTTTACTTGCAAGTGAACTCTGCAGATTAGATGTGTGAGGAGTCACACCAAGCAGAGAAAAAGCAAATTGAAGATCATAGATCACAACAAAGTTGTCATGTAGGACAATGTGGAGAAGTAAGGAGGTGCAACACTGAGAAAGACCTGACAGGTAGAAAGACCTTAGATAAGAAGTTTCATAGGATAAAGACATGAGTTGTTTGAGTTAGTGAGTCTATGAGGGTTTGTACAGTTTGTCACATTTAAACAATGGAACATCTGTGGAAGTATTCGCCACTAATTACTTTAGTGTTGTTGCGTTTGACCTACAACTACAGAACACTGTTGCCCTAAGACGTTTTTATCATTAGATCTAACACGTCATAATTTGAATCCTGACTTAGCCTGCATGGGTTTTACTGCTGTGTATTAGTGGGACTATGGCAACACGATATGTATAACGATACAGGTAATGATACGATATATCACAAAATATCTAGAGACTGTAAGAGAGAAACAATGTATCACATTTTTTTTTAGAAAGAATATGACTTTAAAACTTTTTTTTATAAATGATAAAATGGCTGAGGCATAAACAAAATTATATAAAATACATTTGATTTATGTGTCAGACTACAACTACATCTCTTACCCAAAGCAAATTCAAAGTGTTTTTCTTGGTAAATTAAGAAATATTGATTCAACACTCAATGTTGTCTGGTTTACTCAACAAAATATATTTTAGTATTAGAATTAAAAAAGTCTACAATTAGAGAGAGGTATTAATTATACCTTAGTCAAAGTCAGGTGAGATCTACCTGATGTCATATACAGTCTAGCATTCTAAATGCAATACTTTAGACAGGACTAATTGTTTATCAACGTCCATCCAGACAACTTGCATCATACAGGGTAGGATCAGTGAATGTTTTTACTAGCAGTTACTCATAACCAACAACAACCGTTAGATTACTAGGTATATTATTACTAACATACTAACATGGTAATTATTGTGTAGTAAATCATACTTAATCCTTGAAAATACAATTGTCTAATGCTTAGAAATGCATTAGGTAAAGTTTTAATTGTTAAAAGAGTGTACTTGGTAGTACTAGCTAATAAAATAATTATCTTATTTTAAACTTAATTAATGCTTAATAATGCACTAACTGACACTCCTAAAGGAACCCTAAAGTACCTAAAGTTACTTTAACATGCAGAGGGAGAATTTTTTTCCACTTGGGTAGGATTTGATGTGATGCATTAATACTCAATATTTGGCAGATTAAGAGTTCAAAAGTGCAGTCACCGTTAGTAACTGGATTACACAAATGACCAGTCAGCCAACATGTCAGAGTTACTGCTGGTATTGATTGTTCTGGTGTTAAACAAAAGCATGGAATGTACAAAGGATTTGATCTATCTGCACACACATTTCAAAACAGTGTTTGAGAGGTTTAATCATTTGTAAAAACGTGTGGACTCACGTCAGACGTTTAAATCATTGATTGACAGATTCTACCAAGCCTGCTTCAAATGGTGGGGGTGTGAACTTCCTACAAGCTCACCGCTGATTGGTGAGAATGGTCGCCATAGAAATGATAACTCAGACAAATCACAGCTTACTCTTAGTTTCTGGTTCCAAGATGGCGGCTTCCATACCACGAAAAAATGGCAATCCAATTGACTTTATTTAACTGGAACCGGAATTAAGGCATTCACTCTCACTCTGTGCAGTTTTTATGTACAGTCAATGGGTTTACTACACAGATTAACTAAGATTTGAATCAGGAGAGCACAAATAATATCTTGTTATACTTATATATTAAAGATATTAAACTGTAAATCTTAGTAACGTTTTCTTTTTAAGTAAATAGGTTTCCAAATAAAGTTTTCTTGGATGATTTTGATCATAAACTTTGATGAACTGCAGGAAGAATAATGTGGCAGGGAGCAAATGAAGTAAAAACTCTTTAAAACTTCAAAATAAAATACAAATTATAATTTTAAATGTATTTATTTAAAAAGATGATTTGTTCTTGTATCCTTTGCATATATATTTATAGCCTGAAGTCAGGCCGATACCATTATAATTCCTGACCTCTTGATTTTGCAGTTAATATTGTATATTTAAATAAAAACTGTGTCTTAAAATACAGATCTGCTCAAATCAGGATGTAGTGGTTGCACCATCCAATTCAAATCAGAGTAGAATTAACTTAAGACTTACAGAGAAGCTTTAAAATTCTGCTTTTACTCCAATAAGGAAGTTTTTTTTTTCGTTTTTTTTCACTTTTGTCCTCTCTGTAAAGTAAAAATTCTTTGCATTAATTTGCCATATTTGTTGCTGGTTTCTGTTTTGCAAACTTTAGACAAGAGATTAAAGTGGTTGTTTTTTTTTTTTTTCTCCTTTGTCCATCAATGTCAGTGAACTCTAGCACTGGTAACTGTTGCAGAATCTGATTCACAACTTTATTTCAGCAGTCAACAAATACAATTTACAAAGGACAAACACAACCCCTAATTTGCATACAAACACACATACAGTTTTTGCTCTGCCAGTTGCTCATCAGGCTTCATCACTTAAATCAATGGATAACTTTTATTTCCCACTACACTTATCATTTCCTTTTAAAATAATAACATTTATTTCTAAATGATCAGATCAAATGCGCTCTGCTTTTCCTAATTATTCCATGGATTCTTTTTCTCACACAAAGCTTCAGTGGGAGAGTCTGCAACAAGTACCATCCCAGATCATGCCACCTTCTCTGTTTTTGGCCCTAGCTCTGCAAAATTATAGTCTAGTTTCTTTCTGGAAGAGTGCACCCATATGGAGGTGTAGGGGGGCACCGAGCTCCTCTATCATTTACAATTATCCAATGACTGGAGGGGACTGCACTGCAAGCGAATGTGTGACCTCCTATTCAGCTGAATAACTCAGGCTGCAAATGTCTCTGTTTGATCAAGAGGAGAAGCAGATAAAATGTTCAAAGTCAGCGAAACCTCTCATGCACATCTTGCTGGGGGTGGAGGTGCTTCAGTCATATAATTGGTGAGCTCATTTGTGCATCTTTTTGACCATTTTGCACATTTATTGATAAGTCAGTTAGATTGTTGAGTTACATAAACACCAGGCATGTGCGGTGCGTTCAAGAACGTGCAGAACGTGAGTTCTTGAGAGCATTTGGTGTTCGCGCTGGACTGTCGCTACCCAGTGGATGTACTCTTACAGCTAGCTGTAACTTCACCGCTCAGCTAGCTCAGCTGCTAGCCTCCTACATCTGCTTTCAGGCCACTAAAGCCAGATATAAGGTATGCGTATCCATCTTTGCAAAAGTTTGGATGTTCTTTGTGAAACACAGGCATGCGGCAGAGGCTAGGATGACATCACAAAGATCGAGGAGTCTTGCTTCCAGATATGAAAAGAGCTCACAAGAATAACTCATTTTTGATAAATGATTTGTTTTTCAGAGTTCCAAAGGTAATATATGTTAATATAGTTTACTTTGAAAGGCTTAAGAAAAGCTTGGCTGTAAAGTTCAACTGATTTAACTTCAAACGCACACTTCAATAGCTGCATTAGGTTGTATGTAGAGCCCGAAAACTGACTTAAAAACTTGCGTAATGATGACTGAATGTGTAAGTTCTGAACGTGGAAGCCTGATAGCCTTGTTCAGATAGATTTGTCGATGGAAGTGGTAGCTTGAACATTTCCAACCCCAAATGTGAACGTAGCTTATGTCTTTGGATGTGAACTTTTTTGGATGTGAATGTGCAAGTGTAGGGGTGTGGGATTGTGGCCCCGCCCTCGACCAACAGTAGCCAGGTTAGCCCCGTGACCTCATATGGGATAGAACAGTTTTAGACAACGAGTGGATGCCAATAGATGTGGCTGAACAAATAAAGACAAGCTCAGAAATTCTTAGTGAAACGCCTGATAATAACCACATGTAAAATGTAAAATGTCAAGTTGTATGACATTGTGGTAATATTCCTGATTATTTCTGAAGCCCTCAGGCAGATTTATGCTATAACAACAGCTCTCATGCAGCGTTTCACTAGTTTAATGAGCACAGTCTATAATGGTGGAACCTGTAAATGTAGGATTTTTGTCCCTGAGGCAGAAAAGGACTCTACGGCAAAGCCAGCGGACCTCAGAACAGAAGGTCAATGAAAAATCAAACCTTCACTGTGTCCTTGTTTCTCAACTATCTGCCACCTCTCGGTCCTCTGACGTGACCAGCGTGACTCCTCACTGTCTCGTCTCCACTTTCAGTCGCTGTTGTGCACAGTGTGGCAAAATCTTTGCATCATCCTCTTTGCCTGTTCATCCATCGCATCCCCGCTGAGTGTCTTCTGTAAGGGTTTATGCAACATAAGTGATTTACGTCTGCTGGCTCAGTTGCTGTGTAACACTATCTAAGATGGATGCTATTTGAAACATGCACTGGTTGCAACAGTATAGGAGATAAACTGAAGCTGAGTTTCCTGGCAGGTTTGCAGATTTATCTCCCTGCTTACGGCTCTGATTTTTACTAGCAATCCACCAGCCTTCACTGGCTCCCGTGTCTTAATTTTGTCGTGTTGCCTCATTCCCCCTGCTTTAGCCACGGTTTAACAAGTATTAGAAAGGAAGATAGGGAATAAATGTAGCAAAATATAAGAAAAAATGCAAAACAACATACAGGGTGCAAAGTGTTCCCTTGTTGTCTCACCAGACGTGTGTTGGAGCTGACTGAACGACACAACACAATCTTCCAGAATCTCCCTTTGGCCTGCTTGCCGATAACTTTGACTGATAGAAGTGCCAAGAAGTGTCATTATGGAATGTCTCCTCAGCTTTATCCAAGTCATATTTGATCCTTTTTTGAGCTTGATAAACACAATTGAGTGTCCAAAAAAACCTTCCATTTCTGCGGTTTGTAGATTTAGATCCTTGTGATCAATGAGAATGAGGGTTGACCTGGACCCAAAATATTTTGGAACTTATAAAGTGTTCATAAAGTGGACGTTTTTATGTATTAGTCCCTAAATTGTGTCTGCACTGAAGAAAATCAGATCCACAGCATAAACTGGACCGAGCTTGTGTGACATCACAAATAAAAACTGTCTTACTTCTAACTCTAAAGAAATTAAGTCAATTCAGTCGTACTTGTTCACGGTACGAACTTAACCGCATTGGGACAAAAAATCTTTAGTGAGGAGTGATTGGTCCGAGTCAGGCAGAGTCAACATTTCTATGGCATTCGGGGGTGGGCTTGTTGGACGCCCACATCCCAACCACTTTGAAAGCGGGCTACATGAAATCTGTCAATCACATTTTTGGACCTTCGACATGAAACCACCTACTTTTCTTCCTACTTTCTGATTGGTCAGTTTATAACCTGAATAACCTGAACAAACCTACAAAGAAAGTCATGAAAAAAAATATTTATAGCAGCAACGTGTTAAAAAGGGTAAGAATGGTTATTCTTGACAAATATAATGATTGAGGCTACGTCCGAATTCCCATCCCAATCCCGAAATACAAAAGGACTATATAGTGCAGGACTGTCAGGCGCCCTGGATTTTAAAAGCTACTTTTTAAAATTTTAAATGCTACTATGCTCACTACTTGTTTGTTTTTTGTTTTTTTTTTTAACTGCGAATATGATTTCCCTGATTTCATGAAGTGAAAACCTAAACAATACGTGGATAAAAAATAAATAATAAAAAAAAAACCACTTCTTTTTTTTCTCGTGCAAACGCAATGCATTGTACTCCATATTCCCAAATCCCAAATCTAGTGCGCATCCATGCACACAAGGTTTTCACCAAGAACTCTGGAACATTTCTAGGGCACTCAATTTTGGAATTTTTGATTTGGACTGCGCTACAAAACGGCAAAATTGTACCACATACATAGTGAACTATATAGTGAGTAGTGAAAGGATTCGGACATAACCTTAGTAGAATTTTTCATTAGAAGTTTATTGGGTTTTAGGTACCCCCCCCTTCCCTTGTGAGTCACTTATTCCAGTTCTCACATGCCATCAATAGTCTACATCTACAATTCCTAGCTAACCATTCATAGAACTCCTCAAAGAATACATTTTAGCTAAGAACAGTTGCTTGCTAGCTTGCAGCAAGCAACTGCTAGCTGACAATTACATGAGGCTAAAGATTTAATTGTGTCCAACGCACAATGAAATGATGTCGTGTTGAAATTCATGTGGATTTTTAGTTACTTATATGGATGTCAGGGTGTTCTTTTTGTTTTTGCTCTTAAAGAAACCTTGTGATCTCACCGCATGTTAGCATACCAACAAAAGGTAAATATGTAATAAATACGGTTCCATGAATCTCAGCTTTCCCGGTCCTTTGAGTTTCTTGCGTTCTCGCAAGAAGTGTTGGGACTGCGCTCCTGGTTCCAAATGACTTTATAGCCTCACGTGGGTCACCAGGAGGTCACAGGTGACTCTGTTGTCAATAAATTCTCAAACTACGCCCTGCCTCTGGTTATGAAATTATGACTAAGAATTACAATTAGAACGGAAATTATGATGCGTAGAGGAAACTTTTCATTGGAAGAGGCATGAATAATGTCATTGTCGCTTTTTTTTTTTTTTTTTTTAAACAAAACTACTTCCTTGCTAATTATGAATTTTTTTTAAGTAAGGATATTTAAAACAAGGATTCTACTCCATCTTATTTCCTGGCTAATATATGAATTAAGAAACACTAAAACTCATATTCATGTCTCAAAACTTAAGTATCTTAAACCCCTGACACTGTCTAAATCTGATGAAAAACAAAAATTGATAAAAGATGTAAGTTTTTAAATTTGAACTTATCCTAATGCTACGTTCACACCGGGCTTGGTAACACATGTTCAAGCGACCACTTCCAATGAAAGGTCTAAGTAAATACACCCGTAGGCACATTTTGGGTTTTAAGTCAGTTTTTGGACTTTACCTACCAAACATGCAGCCACTGATCACGCAAAAACAGCTAAACCAGTTGAACTTTGACCAATCAGACATCCAATTTTGGTAGCGACATAAGACTTAAGAGTAGTGTTCTTTTTAAAACATGGAAGTAGCAACAGATCATGGAAGAGAAGTTACTAAAATCATTTTATATAAGACATGAAGTCTTTCAGCTGGACAAGAAAAAGCAAGATTTCTTCCAACTGTGAGTACATGCGCTAGTATCAGGTAGCGACAGAACAGTTGGACACCATATGCCAAAAGCGTGTCCAAAAACCCATGTGCACTGCAATACTGAGCACGTTACTGGTGCGTAATGTCCCAATATTTTCTGCTTCACTTTTTATATTCCTTTTTTTTTTTTCTTTTTCTGTGTCCAAATATTTTTCCTTTCTGAATCCCTGATTAGCCGTGCTGCTTTACTCTTTCCCGATAAGTCATTTGTATGGGAGCCTGTGAGTCCTCCTCAACACACACATATAAAACCGGGCATGGAGCTAAACACAAGATCAGAACAAAACAAACTAAAGAAAGCGCGAGCAGAGAGACTTTGAGAAACAACTGTGAAACAGTCTCAAAAGAGAAGCCGAGCTTTTCCTGAAATCTCCATGGAATCAGGATAGAGACAAACGACACAAATAGCTTAAGGGCCTATTGTGTAACCTGTTCATGCATCGCTGTGAGTAGGCTGACATGTGAGGCTCAGGCTGTCAGTTTATCAACAGCAGCAATTTTTCACCCTTGATCAACCAGCCGTGGAGGCATTTTAAATGAACTACCTGCATTCCAGTAGCATCAGATAGAAAACAAAAGGCAAGCGCTCGGTGAATTATTGCACCACCTTTGTCTTTGTCTCCACAATTCTCTTTCTGTCACAAACTCTTCCAGTCCTTCTCTGCTTCTCCAGACCTCTCAGTCTTGTCTGATCGGCTTCACCATGACAGACACATTAGCCATTCACAGAGCGGATAAGCACCATGTGGACAGCGGACTGTGCCCAGAAATCAAGCAATATGCTGTCACAGAAAAACAAACAAACCACTCTCATATACTCTCTTGCATTCGTGCCCACATGGTAGTCCCATTGTGACCCCACGTCAGAAAAGACAAACAACAGCGATGGAAAGCGACCGCCGTTCAATGTGGCGAGCCAGCATGTGGAACCCTGGCACCATATGGGCTCTCTATTGTTGACAAAACAGCCTAAGGGACATTAGCACCCATCATTTGCATATACTAAAACCACTTCTGCAGTTGTTTATCTTCTGCTATCTCTCCAGCAAACAAACGTGTCATCAGCGATCTGTATTCAACGCCTGGAGGTGTGCTGGAGAGGATTTGTAAAGTCATCCATTTCCTGTCATTCTCTAGTTGCTGTTTCAAACAACTCAGACAAAACTGACAGCAGCTGGAGGAAATCCCATGATGATCTTACCTAGATGCAGCTCTATGGTGCTAATCTTGTTTTCCGTGGGAAACAGGATCTTCGGCGGCTTATCGGTCACAGGGGCTGAAACGGAAAGCAGATGCATTTTAAGATATTTCAAATAAAACAAAGCAAAATGGCTTTAGGAGAAAGAAAAGTCAGGATTCATCAAGCTGTTATTTTCAAGTTCCTCACAGTATTTTGCATCTTATGCCTTAGTTACATGCACCAATACAGGGGATTGACCCATACGGGTACTGAAGTTTTTTGGGGTTGTCCGGGAACATGGAGGCTATTAGACAGGTGTGGCTGCATCTTAAAGGGAGTGCAGGTGTATCTTGCAGATCCTTTAAGGCTCATGGGGCCACCTCAAGAAACATCATGAAATTGGAACAAACTATTGTTGTGCATGTGGTAACTGTATCGTGAAGTATTTAATGAAAATGTAAGTTACACTCACTTATGACGTAGGGGTGATGCTGTTGTACGATTCCCTGCTGTCACACCTTTGGTGAAGTAATATAAGGGTCTCTTACTGATGACGTGTAAATGCACGAGTGTACAAGTGATGCACAAGTGTCCATACAACCATTCTCACTTCCAAATTATCACATGATGGCGTTTGGTTAAGGAACCCTCCACATCACTTTGTGACGTTTTAAGTGTCCCAACTCATCATTTTTTGACTTGCTGGCTGTTTCTATTAAATCACTCAAGGGTCCCCAACCTCCAGGCCACGAACAAGAATCAGTCCTGTAATGGGATGTGGCGCGCACCGGTACTCTGATCCTAACCTGGTACTGGATTGCATCCAGTATTGAGTCTGGTACCAGTTAGGGTACCCGTATTGAGTTGAGTGGCTGAATTGGATGCGTCTCGAGCACCAGTCTGCGCCTGATACTGTGTCTGCCACGGCACCCGGTACCACGGTCCAAGTGCTGCGGACCCTTGATTTTACAAGCAGCCAGCATGTCAAAAAACAATGAGTTAAGGACACTCAACATGTTTCAAAATTGACACGGAGGGGTCCTTAACCAAATGCCAATTTGTGATAACTTGGGGTTGAGAATGTGTTGGTGCGTATAGGATGGCCTGAAGGATGCCCACACAAACTGTACCCTGATTGTGTTATTTTTTGCCGTCAGATGGCCCGCACTCGAGACTAAGGCTTTGACAGTCGAAAAACCCAACCCATTATTACATATGTCACTTTTCTTGTTTGTATCTCTGTTCTTTTCTTTAGATTTACTTCAATCCATGCATTGTCAGAACAATTGACAAATTATTCTGTTATAGTGTTGAGTTTCAGAAGGTTTCTTGGTATAAGTGGGAGCAGGCGTTGCCCTAATTACAATAATCTCAACTCATTCTCATTTCCAAGTCGTCACATATCAGCGCATGGCTAAGGACGCCTCCGTGTCAAAAATTGACGTTTTGTTTCCCCAACTCGTCGTTTTTTGACTTGCTGGCTGTTCCAATTAAATCAATGCCCCCCAACCTCCGGACCACAAACCTGTACCGGGACATGGACCTCACCATTATCCAAACCCTAACCTTACCCCAGTACCGGATACGGATCAGTACCGGTTCCGGAAGCATTAATAGTGCCGGTCGTGTCCAGTATCACATCCGACATAACGACTGGATCCTTGATTTAACTGGAACAGCCAGCAAGTCAAAAACCGACGAGTTGGGGACACCAAAAACGTCAAAAAGTGACGTGGAGGGACCTTAACCAAACGTCAATACGTATGTGACAACTTTGGATGAGAATATGTAGGTTAAGCCACACAAGACAAGAATTTTTCCTTCTCCTTCTGATCATCTTTTGATCTATTGTGAAGGGTTCAATATGGTCTTTAATTATGATTATGCTACTTTTTTGCCAAAAAGAAGAAAAAGTGTCATTTTCTAGGACAAAGTTTCCACAGGGCACCAGTAATTTATTAAAAATTTGCCTCGACCGTTGCAGTGGAGCAACCCGCCCCCTCTTCCCCTTCCTCATTGGGAAGTGGATCAGGAACTTGTGGCCAAATGTAATTTCTAAATCACAAATAAGCTCTTTTTCAAACTGCAGTTTTTCCTCTGCTCATGATTTACAACAATTTGAATTAAAAAAAAAAACTACAAAAAGGACATTTTAAGATTCATTTTCTTTATATACTGTATGTCCTCCGTCATCAAGAAAGTCACAAGAACATGTAAAAAAAAATTACACACCAACAATTGGAGTGAAATCGGATTTGAAACATTGTCCAAATTCCTGTAAAGAGCTGAAAATCGGTCAATTAATAATAATAAAAAAAAATGTTTATTTAAGAATTAAATGATGATTCTACTTTAAGAACAGGTAACAGGGACAAAGGAACAATCCTTGGTTGCTTGACTTGGAGAAAAAAAACCAAAAAAAAACAAAAACAGGTTATGTGCAGGACACCCAAACCAGAGTCATAAACCCACATCTTTAGAGACTTTGATGTGTGCACACTTAAACTAGAAGAAAAGTTTCCTCCTAAAACAATTTCTACTAAACTGGAAGCTTGCATCGCCCAAAAAAAGCCCTCAAACCCTCAAAATCAGCCTCTTTAAAGACTATTTCACAGCTGGTCCAAAACAGCCAGCCAGGTATTATCTTCTCACCAAACTCAGTTTCCATCTGACTGCCAACCTGAAAACCACAATTCATCACTTTTTACGAAATAAACTTTCTGCTGTTCCACCATGAAGTTTAGTCCAAATGCTATTTGACTGTAGAACCACATGCCAAAGTCTCCTGCTGCAGTATTTTTGTCTTAACATCAAAGCTGATGGAAGTTCAGACGCATCTAGAATTGCAATCAAAGTTTTAGTGAATCTGAAAAATAAAAGGATGCTTTTATGCCTTCAGCACATCTCTTTTGAGTTGTTTTGAACCCCATGGTGCAATTAGTTACATCTGTTAGTCATACTCAAAGCAGAACAGCCCCACCCAGCATTTTATTGAATAGTTTGGTATAATTTAGAGGTGATTTTTGTAGTTCAGGGGGTCTCTGTGACGAGTTGTTTGAATGTTGATTCTGTCTGGTGTCTGTATTCAATTGGAAAAATCTATCTTGCGCTGCAATGCAAAGTACTGTTTGATGAGCGCGGTCTTGAAAAGTGCCTCAGTCTCAAAGGGGTTTATTGTGTTTTTAAATGGATCAGATGTCGGGGATGCGGCACCTGCTTGTATGCAAATCAGGGCAGTAAGGCTCACTGATATCTGAGAGAGGGGCGGTCACGGGCTTTTAGGCACAACAGTTTGCACTTTTATTAGTTAATCACACAGTACAAATTACAATGGATACTGATACAATTTTAATTACACATCAAACTGCTATAGGTAATTACACAATGGGTGCACTGGGCAAACAAATGAGGATAAGCAGATGTGGTAAAGAGAGATATGAGGCTGCACTGGCAACACAAGGCATAGAAAAGAAAGAAGGGAAATTTGGTATGAGCTCTCCTACACATACTATTAGTAAGCTATACTTCCATTCAGATAACTATTTCTTTATGGGATGTTCACAAATTATTGTGCTTTCGTGAAGAGCAAGTTGGGAGTTTCTCCTCACTAAGAAAGAATGTAGCAACCATATTTTCTGCACATTAAGATAGACTGAAAGACCTTCATTTTTCTTTTTTTTTTTAAAAAAAGAAACAAAAACGTGTTAGTGTGTTCATACTGTGGTTTATTAAATTTATTTTTTAAACGTGTAACTAAAGTTGGCAGTTTTTACAGTCACAGTAACATTTATTTAAGCTGTATCAATCTGTTTTTGTACAAATTGCAAACGAGGTTGGAAGTTACAGGTGTGAATATGCTAGCGTGGCTATCGTTTCTAATGTGGCTAACGTGTAGTGTGACTGTTTTTTTATGCATCACTAACAAGGTTCTGACTCAGCACAACCACAGTTACACTTTTTCAGTCTGTTTTTGTACATGTTGCAAACGAAGTTTGGAGTAACAGGGATTGTGAATATGCTAACCATGCTACTGTTTCTAATGTGGCTAACGTGTAGCGTGTCAGACTACTTTTTACATGTTACAAACAAGTTAAGTAGTGTGAATATACTAACATGGCTAACACTTCTAATGTGGCTAACGTGTAGCGCGTCATACTTTTTTTTCACATGTTACTAACAAGGTTGGGAGTTACAGGTATTGCGAATATGCTGACGCATCTAAACCTTCTAATGTGGCTAACGTGTAGCTTGACAAACTTTTTTTCCTGCATTTTACTATCAAGGTGTGGAATTACAGGTATTGTGAACATGCTAACGCGTCCAATGCTTATGATGTAACTAATGTGTAGCGTGTTACAAACTAGTTCAAAAATTACTGTAAGTGCACTTAATGAAATCTTTGTTTTTCTTAGGTGTTACAAACAAGGTTGGGCATTAGCGTAACCAAAGTTTCATTCTTTTTAGCCGTATCGGTCTGTGTTTCTATATATCGCAAACAAGATTGGGAGTTTCAGGTATTGTAAAAATGCTAACGCAGCTTACGTTTCTAATGTGGCTAACATGTAGTGTGTTACACAGTAGTTCAAGAGTTACTGTTAAAATCTGACTGGCAAACTCAGCTCCTTCTCCTTTCTCAAGCACGTTATAGTGTGTTCCTTAAACATGACACAAGTTTGAAAATAGACCATTAAATATGGCGTGCCCTACACTCCACTGCGCCCTGCAGTTCAGAAAAGATGGCAGGTCTAGGATTAAAAAACATTAGACATGAATCTCCAGTGGTAGAGTGGGTGAAAACTACATTAAAAAGAGAAAAGGTGTTTCCTTTTAAGTAGAAATCCAATCAATTAAATAACATTTGCATATATTTTTCTTAACTTTGGTCAGAGGTGAACAAGTAAAGATGTAACTGAAAAAGAAGTGCTGCATTCGTTGACCAGTTTGCTCCTCTTCTCCTAATTTAGAGCTAAAATAATAAATAGATGCTGCATAAACACACATTTCCTAATTGGTGTTGTGTTTGTGCATTCTGGGGTCTTGAACTTGATTCACACTCTAGTCTCACGCGGAAAGACTTTAGACTCGACTTAATTTCTGCTCTTCAGGGCTTGCAAACAATGTTCTCCTCACAAGTTCCTTATTTTTTGGTTTTGGAACATCTCTGTCAGAAAAAAAACATGTCGGCCTTCTATTTTCATTTACATTCACAAACACAATTTATGCCAAACAAACCTCCAGTTTTTCCTCTTTACTGTTTAACTCATCATCTATTTTTCAAGAAGTCAAAATAAATGATAACTGTATCAAATCTCCAGTCCTGCAAAAAGTTTTTACCAATTAGCTGCTTACTATTATCTTTTCCTTCAATTTACCATTTTATGGAGAAATCATTTAGCAAACAATGAAAACATTCCTACACTGCGTTTGCTTTAAATTCTTTAATGTTCATATTCAAAATCCTTCATGAATGCAAGAGTTTTGTAACCATGCTGAGGTCAACTGAATGTCAAGTCAGTCTTGGCAGTTTTGCTTTGGTGTGTAAATCTATGGGAGAAAACAACACGATTTTAAATTTACTTTTAGTACATTTTAGAAAGTTAGGAGTCCGTCAAGTCCTGCCATTAATCAGATATTCAAGGACAGGAAAGATTTTGCTTGATTGGCATGAAGATTTGGCAGATTGGCATCTTTTATAATAAGTAAAAAAATAAATGTTTTTCAAAATCCAAATTGACCAATAGAACGGATGGCTCAAAAAATTAGGTCAAACAATGAAACCCTAACACCTTAATCTGAGCGCCCTTGTTAGCCTATTGTGTAGTTCAGACCGCGGTCCTCTGCGGCCAGCTCGCGCCGCGCAGCGGATCATTTTGGCGTCTGGTCTCTTTATTCCATGAGTGATCCGAGTAAATTCTGGCAACTGAGGCTAATTTTTATTTTTATTTATTTTTTTACAAATTCTGTCTTCAGAATTCTTGTACTACAAAAAATGTTTCCCCATTCAGTCCTGTATTTCCTTATTCCAACAGAATCTGAAGCTTTTTGACCAAACAGGCTGTCCTTTCAGCACTAGCAGTGCAGAAGCACCAGCACTGCCTTGTGTTCTCAAACAGTACATTCATGTCTTGATAAAACAACTTTAGGTCACTGAAGTTCAATATAATTTAATTTAGGAGATTCAAATTCGATTTTAAGTAAATTACCTACTTAGCTATTGATTACTTATTGCAGATGTTCTTGATTGTTAGGATACTCTATCTTTGCTTTTTTATCTCCTCTCTATAAATAGAACAAAGACACACAGAGATACGATGCTTGTTGATTGTGGCCTCAACTGTCTTCCAATACAGATCAAAGCATACGAGCTGGTAGGGAGTTTCACATAAATAATGATCCAGTTATAGTTGTTAACCACAGTGTAGAAAATAGATATTCAGCGTTAGCATCTTCAGTTAAATCAAAGTATGGTTAGAATGATTTAAAATTCACAAATAATCAAGAATAATTAATGTCCTTATTTTTGAATTTTTTATCATTTTTCAAATGTAGCATTTTACAGTGTATTTTTCGTCTACTTTTCTACACATGTCGATCAATATTATCCATTTGTTCTATGTTAACATTAAGAGCTTACTTAGATTCAATTTAAAAATAATAATAAAAAAGATTGTTTTTTCACATCCTTGACAGCAAGTTAAAAATCGAACCATTCAAGGCTTTGTCAATTCTGTATATCTTTTCTTATGAAAAAAGATTGAATTTACAATTGTTTAGAGGCATCATGTTCAGTGTCATTCTTTTAAAACAGCTTCCATGGAGAGGTAGCCTCGTGAAACCTTCTTTAGGCCTCAGTCACATGCACCGGTGCTTGACCCATACTGGTTTGTGGTAATTGTCTCGTATTCGTAAGCCTATTGTAAGTTGCATACACTAATATACTGTAGAATGAGTGATGCTGTCTTGTATTGACCTGTAAGGCCAGTCGGGACTACGGCATCAGTTTCTGATGCATCTATTTGTCTTCTTGGCTGTGTTTTCACAGAAGTTAAAACGTTGTCTGTAGAAAACATCTGGCCCTCGTCGTCAGACCATGAGAAGCTTGAGCTTCTGTGGTCTACCAAGAAGTTCAACACTCATCAAGCCAAGTGATCTTTCGTCCAATTACCTCACTTATTCTATCTCTTACTCTGGACAGACTAGCGACCTGTCCAGGATGTACTCCGCCTTCGACAAATAGTGGCCATGTTATGCTGACGATGGATGGATTTCTGTTCAAGTGGGCCAGAAGGTAGGGATATCCACTGCTAATATCTCTCTCCAAATCCCTGCTGGTTCAACAAATCTTTGATTTCTTGAGTTAAAAAGGAGTTGAATTCTGCCTTGGTGTCCTTTTCTATTTCCTCTAGACCTGTTTGTTGTAAGGTGGGGCTGCAGCTTGCAGCATCTAATGGACTGAAGGGTTATAGTCGTGAAGAACAGCTGGGATTCGCTTCCGTCTAAAACGTTTTCTTTTTCGATGTTTAGTCAAATTAACTCAATCTTTCTTTCTTGTTGCCACATTTCTGTTGCCAATCGACCCGTTCCACGGTGACGTCAGACAAAATGGCGACAGGGCCGAAAATACGAATATTCACTTCCTTTGTTTAAAGCTGACAGCTGAACGCTGTTTAACACTATTTTACATACGTATAAAACCTTACCAATTTCAACAAAGAAATGTACAACATTTATTTTATGAATATCCTGGCGAACTGTATTTTCATTTGCTCTATGAGATCGTTCACAGATCTAAATACAAATTTGAATAATCCTTCAATATTGGATGTTTTATTGAAAATATTGACCTTTCGTTTGAGTAGATATTATTCTAATATTTCTATTTTGGCTGATGTTATTTGCACGTACTTTCAGTGCGATCAGCACAAAAGCCGATAGAAATACATGTTGGCCACATTTAATACCTTCAGCAAAGACGCACATCGCTGCATTTTAATCGCTGTCCAGGATAAATTGACTTGTTGTTTTATGGGATATTTTAGGGAATAATTGTAAAACAGGAATGGTTTGGCTCAGCGATAATGTTAAGAGCAACTATCGAGCCATGTATTTTAATCTTTCAAAATAAAAGCGGCCAAGTTAAAAGAAAATAAATCTCTTGTCGATTGTATTTTATAACATAGTCACTCTCCAATTTTTGATTACGGTTTCAATTAATTTGATAATTACTTAACTTTATTTTCCTGGAGATCGGACACAGTTATGAACAGGAGCCAAAGGGAGCGATGTTAGAACTACAACTGAGCTAACAGCAGCTCACTGACCGCAGAAGAAAACATTGCAACAGTAATAAGTTTGACTTTAATGTCAGACACGCTGGAATTGTCTGACTTTTTCTCTGTTTACAATTATTATGTGAGTACGGAATTTCTAGAAACTTTAACTGGTGAGAAAAGATCTTTTGCAGCCCCACATGTCATAGCCAAAGCTAATGCTAGTGTTAGCATTAGCACAGATTAAAAGAATAAAATCATAATTACAATGTGTGACGTTACGTGAAAAGGGTCTATTGTTTACCGTATTTCTCGTAGTTGCATTTATCCAAATGTTGGAATTTGTTCACAACTTTTCTTTTCGTTTTGTCATTGTCTTTTTTTTAATTCAAATATATTTTTTGTTGTTCTTTGTAATCAGTTTTCACCGTAATATTTTAATCAATCACCTCACTCGTGCCTACAACTTTCTATTCCACAGCACTAGTTCTAGGAAAGCTGCAGTAAGCTCAGTGAAGACATTGATCAATGTCAACAACATTTCAGCTTGATCAAGTTTGAGGGTTTATTAAAAAGGAATCAAACCAAGTCTGGGTGTTGATGCCAGTCTGCTGGTCTTCATGTATTTACAGTGTCATTTCAGCTTGGCTTCAGTAAAGCTCAGTGGATTTTCCAGACAAATTATTTTGAGTGACCGACTGACTGTCGACAAACAGCAAATTAACAAATTAAGGTTGAAGCTCCGAACTGTACAGATGCTTGCAAGATTTATTCGAGCCCCAAGATTTGAACCCTCCTGTGTTCTTCTCGTCTATGTGTGGGTTTAAAACACGCTTCGGATTTATAACTCGTATCTCTTAGTTGCCCTTAGATGTGAACCCTGCCTTCACCCAATAATAGCTGGGATAGGCTCCAGCAACCCCATAAACCCCAAAAGGGATTTTGAAGAGAGCTGATTGGATAGAATTTCTGTTTTTGGCCAAACTATTTCATTCTTCAAAGTGTTGCATTCATGTGCTAGCATGCACATACCTTTCTTAAATCATTTTATTGACTTTCTTGTTTCATGAAATGAACTAAGATGAATTTATTGTGTTTTTGTAGTGAAAAAACTTTGTTGTGAGAAATTAATGGAAACAAAAATACATGTTCCCTTGCTGCTACAGTACAAGAAAAGGTGTCTTGGTTATTTTCTGTGCTAAACGTGCTACTATATTTCAGTAATAATTTTCTATTATGTACCCCTATTACTTTCAATGTATCTTCATTTCATCCCTGATTACACAATAGGAACACCTATATGAGATTGTGTACAGAACTGGACTGTTTTCCACATCAAAGATATCATGCAGTGACTGGTTGGAGACATTTAAAGGAAAAAGAATGGAAGCAGTTATAATTATCCTTAAACATATCCCACTCCCTGCTGTGCTGAGAACGTAACAATACTCAAGTGTTTCAACATCAAAGCCAAGGTGGTGTGTATTCTCTCAAACAC
The DNA here is from genome assembly GCA_003999625.1 of Oryzias javanicus. Classification (NCBI taxonomy): domain Eukaryota; kingdom Metazoa; phylum Chordata; class Actinopteri; order Beloniformes; family Adrianichthyidae; genus Oryzias; species Oryzias javanicus. Next base: position 21,121,847 of record CM012457.1, read on the forward strand.
ACAGCAATGGAGGACTCACAAGCACTTCAGGAAGGAACTTTTTAATGTTTATCCTACAGAACTTATTAATAGTCATATCCGTTAATGATGGAGAGGAAGCTTTCTAAACCAGATCTAAGGTGTAAAAACTCAACTTGTGTTGAGAAAATTAGATAAAAACTGAAGAAAAACTTTTAGAAATCGTAGTGTGTAATGTTGTAGATCATTCTTTGAAGTTAAATTGAACATTTTTGCACATGAAGCATGAGTACACCAGGCAAAAATCAAAATGAAAAAGGTGATTGTGATACAAAAGTTAAGGAAAAACAGGGTGAAAGACACGCTGAACATTCAGTGACATTGAAGATGTAATGTATTGAGTTATCAGTTATGGCAGTTGAAGACCCTGACTCACTTTCAGGCTTGAACTCGTCGATTTTCCCGAGAAAAGACATATCCTCGTCGCCACTTTGATGTTACGTCGTGTGAAGCAGGTGCCAGAAAAATGGGACAGATCCAAACAGAGGAATCACTTCTTTATATGGACTTCAACACCAAAAACATCGAGGGGCTCCAACAACTGTCAGCCCGTAACCTGGCAACCACAGTCAGGGTCTTCAACTGCCATAACAGATAACTCAATACATTACAGTATGTCTTTGCTCTCTGAAGGTCAATGAAGGTCATTTTTTTTCCAATTGGCATCACCAGCCTGCCAGTTACCATAGTTTGCTTGTTAATGTTTTTATTAATGTTATTGTTGACTTTTTTGAACTATCTTTCATCATTTTGAGATGCATTGTTTACACGATCAGCTGTTGTCGCTTGGCAACAATAAACAACCGGAGATTGTAGGACAGGCTGAGCAGACTGACGTCCTTTAGAGGTTGAAGGGCTAGAAGAGATTTTGTGATTTGGATTTTGCCCCCTTTCTCCAAGTTACCTGCTGGGGTAGTGTGTGTGTGTGTGTGGCAGAAACTATTGAACATACTGGTGTGGAGCTCCTTTTATCACTTTAATTGCTTCAGTCACATCTGGACTAATAATTGTATGACATTAAAAAAAAAAAAGAGCTTTTCAAAAGAGTGTAAACTCCTGAATGGATGCTTGTGAGAAGGCTGGCAGAGAACTCCAGCTTTATTTCAGTATTTGTGTTCATCACAGCTACAATTACTCCAGTAAAGACATAAAACATGTCTTGGTTGTACACATCCTTATGCATTACCAATAATTTGTATTATGTACACTATTTGTACTATGAGTTGCTCCAGAGTAGAGGTTGCAATAGCCAAAAAAAAAGACAAAATCATAAAAAAGAAGAAAAAAATCCCTTCTAAGCAGTGATGCACGATTTTGACTTATTACAACCAATATTTTCTGGCCCCTTGCAGCCGATACCGATAATCAACCAATATATATATTTTTTTAATTCTTGAGAAAAAAAAAAACATTTGCAAGTACAAAGTAAGAGTGCGTGGCTCTTCTGTATTCCAACCAATATGTGAAACTTGTTTAACTTGCAAACAAATTGAGTAACAGGTAGTGCAAACACTGTTAGCTTTTTCAGGCTGCCATACACCTGTAAATAGAGAAAGTGCTTTTCAATGGTCAGAACAAATGTGAAGACTTTAACTTTAATAGCAACGTAACAAGGGCATTTTTTCATTCAGATAATGTAGAATATAATAACATGAAAAATAAATAATTACATCTCAAAGTGCCACAATGAACTTTTCATAAACATAGACATATGCTTGGACAGTTCACACTCACACTATCCCCCTTTTCATTCAAATAATCAATCATTCTTTAGTACTTTAATCTTGATATATTTTTGGTTTACATTGCTTTTTCACAAAAATACTAACTATTTGGTCCATGGTCCGGAGCGTTGTCATAGTAACACGAGAAGCATCGCTGGGCGTCGACTGTGCCAGTAAAAGAACGCAATATAAATGCTGATCGTTACAATAGGTTAAATAAAGCATCAGGTCAGAGATAAAGTTCACCTCTTATCACTTGTTTTTGTCCAGGTGATGAAAGAAAGATTCTTTTTTAAAGCAGCCTGTTCAGTGAAATAGAGCGCAAGTGTCAAAGTCAAGGCCCGGGGGCCGGATCCGGCCCAACGGATAATTCTATCCGGCCCTCCAGATCATTTTATATTATTTTTATCAATGGCCCAATGTTATTTTGCACTATTTATAACTTCTATAATTTTGACTAAATCTATTTTTACAGAGAGTAAAATATTTAAAGTTATTTAAGGTTTAAGTTGATTTATTCTGAAAGAATATTCCTGCCTTTTTATTATTTATAATTATGTTCAAAAGTTATGGTTTTAAAAAATTAGCATTCTGCTAACTTTTTGGACTATTTTGGTATTTACTAAGATTTTTGGGCTATTTTTGAGTTTAGCTAAAATTTCAGCTACATGCTAGCTGTGTTGGCTAACCTAGGTTTTTTTCTCTTGTTTTTAAGCTTATTTGGCATCTAGCTAATATTTTAGCTGGCTATCAATTTCAGCGTCTTGAGCTATCAGCACTAGCATCTTCAGCGGCCAAACTCAGCTTACAGCATTCACACTAGCATTATCCCAGGCAATGCTATATATCTAGTTCTTAATTATGTTTAAAAGTTTTGGATTTAAAGTTTTAAAAAAGCAGTTTTAAAGTGTTCAATAAATGTATATCCTGTTTGGCCCGCCTCCTAAGGTGTGTTATGGATTTTAGCACCTTGTGTGATTGAGTTTAACACCTCTGATATAGAGATTTAAACTCTGTGACCAAACCTTTTTTTGGTTTGTTGCAGACGTAAAAGCCTCCATAGTTCTGCTTATCTTATTGTTGATGTGCTCACAAATGACACTTCAGAGTTAACACTTGATGAGTTAAAAAAATTCAGACAATAAAATTGTTCAAAAGCCGCATAATTTCATAAATAATGTATCTAGTAAAAGATTGTGATTAACCATGATTAATCACAACACAAAACTGTGATTACTCTGATTAATTTGTTTAATCTATCGAAAACACTAATTAAAAATAAACATTCTAAATGTAGTTTTGTCTGTGATTTCATATTGTGATTATTCATTGATGATAAATGGTCGGAAAATACTGTAACTAAATAATGTATTGCTATTATTAAACGTATTTTTCCAGCTTTAGTTAATTTTTTTAATAGATTCCTGGCCCTACTTATAAGTCACACGAAAGTTTAAGTTGGACTTAAGTGAAAAGTTTATTTAACACAATCTGGGCACAATTTACGTTTTATTTGATTTATGTCACCTTTTTTATTAGACAGATTAGAAAAAAAGTTTTAATTTCAACTGTGACGTAGCAAAATGAGACCTTTGCAGAAAGAAAAAAAATAGTCAAAAGAAGAAATAAACCAGAAACAATCAAGCTTGAACAACGATATCACAAAACAATCATTCAAATCATTTTTCAAGATGATCAATTAGATTTCTGTCCTTGAAATAAAAGTGTCCAGTATAAAGGTTTTTTGTACTACAGTCTCTGGGTGCTGCAGAGTAAAAGGATGAAGAAACCATTTGATGTCGTGACTGTCAGCAGAATCGGTTTAGCAGAGTGGGTGTTGATGAAGAGTAAGAAAGCTGGTAAATCATAATGAAATAGAATATGAATATGCACACTGATGCTTATTTAGCTTCATGAAGGAAAGGAGAAATCTCAAAATCTCATTTGAGTTTAAGCCACACACCTTAACCAACCTATACAAAAAAACAAAAACAGAAACGTGTATTACCCCTTCTGTATATTTTCACTATTAATTCTTATCAATTCTAGAAGCTGAAAAGATCATTACCCACAAGTTATTATGACACAAAGATGAAAACAAACAAGGTTTTCCAAAACTGTGTGGCTGATTTTCTTTCACCAAAATCAGACTCTATTATTGCCAGATCTATTCAGCCAAAGCAGCCTTTAAAAGGAAACTGTCTAACCAAAATGTTTGTTCAAAGACCCTCAAACAAAACGTCATGCTGGCGTCTGAGGAAAACTAAGAACGAAAGAGAGAAGCAGAATTATCTGAAAAGGTTAAAGTCATTTCAGAGCCTTTGATACACCTGACAACCACAATGAAAGTCTGTATTTAAAATGACATGGAGAGACTTTGGGGGTCGGGTGAGTGGCAGAACATCTGGGGTCAAACTAACAATTCATAATCATCATCAAAGGAACAGTCAAGCATGGCGGAGTCTGCAGGAGAATATTCCGCTTTGGGCCAATGACCCGAGGGATCTCAAATGCTCAAATACTGATTTTAAGATTAGTATTAGAAGTACAAATCTGAATTTAAGTTTGTTGAGTTGTGATCGGAACTCCAAAATGGTGGATTTTAGAGGATTTTCCAAACAAAGTGTCAAACAATGGAGGATAAGACCCTTAATGTAACCTGATTAGAATCAATTCATTTATTAAACCAATACAGTATCAATCCCATGACTTCCTATAGACATGTATACTGAGCCCGCAGACTCCCGCGCCAAAACAGTTTTTCACAGGGGCCGCGTGACGCACAAGCTGAACATCGCTTTGTTGCAGCATCAAAAGTGGCTGTTTCACTTTTTTCAGTTGTCAGACTCTCTGCACCAGATAACACACCGGAGGCAAACAACAAAGGTCAACAAAAAACAAGTTCAAATGCTTCAGGAAAATCTTTGAAGGTTTGTACGTTTATACAAAAGCAGCATTAAAAGGAAAAAAAAACCCATTGAGGTCCCATTGGAGCAAGAACTGTAAATATTGCTCTCCATGACCCATGAATGTGTGCTTAAAAAAGTAATTATCCACATTGATGAGCAAAAAACTAAAACTGTATGTTAAGGAGAAAATAGTTAAAACTGCTGCATTCCTATGTTGAAAGTTCATTTTTTAATCTGAGAAATTGAAACTTAATCTTTCAATATTACAAACAACTCTATTTTCTAAATCTTATATAGACTTTTCTTGTATGAAAGAGCTAGAAATGAAGAATAAATGCTGGAACTGAACATGCTCCATGATTGTATTTGCATTTTCGGAGGAACTGGTTGTTGTGGAGAACAAAAGGAGTTAACGTCAGGGGTCAGAGCTCTGGCCGGCCCTTTGGTCACCAGCGGGAGCCATTTCCTGAGTACTAAACTCAAATACACAGTCCCTGAATGCAACACGCCCGACTGAAGCAGCACACAGAGCCTCACTCTGTGCCAAGTATTGTTTTGTGCCACTGCCTGCATTACTGAGCGTTTCTTTTTGGACCTGATCTTCTATTTCTGATCCTGCTTCATCTCCGCCTGTCCTGACATCTCTATGATGACCCCATGGTAGCCATCTCTGTCACTAGCTTACAAATTCATATTTTCTTTGAAATACAATCACAATTTCTTCCAGCTTTCCTTCCTCTCTTCGGTTTGCTGGTTTTGAGCTTTCAGGGAACCGAGATCGTTTCTGTCAGGTGGACGAGGGTTCACTTATTTATCCACATCACAGTTCAGAAGAGCTTTGTGACACCTCCAAACTAAACAGGCTGTCCGGCGAAAACAAAGACTGGTCCAGACAAAACAGTTCAGGTGTGAATCTGACCCGAGACGCAACATAAAGGAGATGAAAGGAGATGGATTCAAAGGAGTGAAATGGAATGAATACAGTGTGTCTAAGCTCCAGCCTGACCTCTACTCTGGAGGAAAACTGTCTTTTCAAAGCTTAACATCTCACTCCTCTAGTCTTCTTTTCCTCTGTGGCTAACCTCTATCATTGTCACAAAGACGGATTTTGTCCACCTCCATCAGAAGCGACACCCTTTCAGGTTCATCTTTTCTACTATTTGTCTCTCTCCCAAAATATTTCCCAAGTCATAAATTTATTTACCTGTTTTTGTCTGCTTTCATTTAACCTGTAGTGCCACGTCTGGCCGACAGGAAGGCTGTCTGTGTGCAATGCATCTTGGGTAATGTGAGCTTTAACTTCACGGCTTCAGAAAGTGGAACGATTACATTACGATGTCCGGCCCCCGTTCAGGTTTTCAATAATGCAGGTCAGTGGCTCCGGCTGCCAATGCTGGTTGACTGTTGGACGGGGGTGCTCGCCGCATTCCCTAACACCTTCCTGTTCGCTTCAGATAACAAAACCCAGAGGATTAAAGGTGATAAAGGAGTCCCAATAAATTAAAGAGCAAAAATGTAGATCCTGCGTATAGGGGGACTCACAGAAGCAGAGAGGAACCTTTTCTGACACGGCAGATTACTGACCATCTAAACATCCGGTGGCTAGTCCTGCAGCTCGGGCAATGACAGAGGATTAGCTCTTAATCAGAGCTGATGTCAGCGCGTGATTCAGACACTCGCCCTAGTGGCGTGCTATCTATTCTGTTCCTCAGTGGTAATGGCGATGTATGGCTGACCCCGTCATCTGCAGGAGAGGTGGATACAGAGCTGAGGGACAGTCCTGGTACACTTAAACCAGCTTGATCTCTGCATAATCCCACAGGAAGATGCTGTTAAATGTCTTTTTTTTTTACCATCTTGCTCTGTCCAGTTGTGTAAACACAGTTTTGGTGCCAGTGGGTTACCTATTTGGGCTGAGATTTACATGCAGTAACAGAGGAACAGACAGGCAACCTGCAGGGTCACCTCGCCGCCATCTGCTCCATCAACTCCCTGCGAGCCATCGCCACGACAACCTGGGCTGCTCCGCAAATGTTCTTTAACTCTGCATTTGCTGGAGAAATAAATAAGGTAGAGGATCAAATCAGATAAACTCTTGGTTCTTGTCCTTCTCTGGCAAACATCTGCTGTTTTTTGCTCTGTCTTTTACGTGAACGTGTTGGGCACACTGTCACGTCACACTGTGTATCTTGGACAGTAAGAAGGTGTTCAGTAGGAAACAGGTTTGATCCCAGAAACCTGTTTGGATTAAAATACTTCTGTAGATTTCTGACAAAGGATCAAATTCAAGGATTTGGCCAAATATGAGACTTCAGAAAGGTATGATCTCATTTAAATAAACTTTTAGGAAAAACAATGCAACTTATGTTTTTTTTTCACTTAACTATGCATTGGATTGCAGCTTTTACACTCCAAAATGCAGTACCTTGGAATAAAACAAATTGTACAAACACAGAAACATATTTTTACATTGAATAAAGAAGTACAGGTATTGAGTGATGTTGGGTTTTTAAATATAACTTAAGCTACACTGTAAAAAGTGAAACATTGGATCAATTTACAAAAGTTTTGCAATATTTAGGATTTATAAAATTGTTAGTTTGTATCAAATTCAAATTTTAACTTGAGGATTAACTTGATTCAAAACTTGTATTTGATATATATGGAGAGAAAATAGTAACATTCCCAAGAGTGCGTGCAATATTCTTGATTTGTAACTCATACAATACATGGACGTGACCGGGGAAAGAGCTCCGTGTCTCAGGCGCCGTCAGAGGAGGTGCCACTGAGAGGAAGCATTCTGATCTAGAAAACTTTTATTTCATTTTTAAAAAGACACGTGTTTTAAAAATATCAAGAATCAACAGATAATATTCACAAGTTCAAAGCGGCTGAAAAGTGATGACCCAGCATTCTAGAAACATTTAAACACATCACTTACAGATGAATCTTTTCTTTCATGGAGATGTGAAAAGAGTCTCACATCAGATTTGTGGGTAAATGTGGTTTGTGTGTTTGTAACAAGCGATTTGTGTTTTTAAAGATTAGTTTTAGACTGTTGTCATTTTAATTTGTACATGTGTAAATAGTGTTTTACATATATTTTAATTTTAATCACAAAATATTTTGTCTAAGTTGCAAATCAGCAATTAATCATGCTCAAATGGGAATGATACAATTTTTTCTCCATGGAAAAACGAATATTTTTAAATGAAAAAAAGGACAAAACTTCTGTCAATTGATTTATAGTTTACTTTTTTAGTGTAGACTTACTTAACATCTTTTCTTGTCTTCAGGTTTTATGGTTAAAAGTTACAAGAAAAAGAAAAAGTACTCCACATGTCTGTCTGCCATATCCAAAATCACTGTACCAAAAAAAAAAACAAAAGTATTAACCCCTTCATATCGTACGCTGCTAATTTGTATTTACCAATAAAGATCCGCTCCAAAGAAAATAGTGTTTTTGCTGTTTTTAAAATGTGTTGTAGCATTTTCTGATGATGGAGGACATATATAAGGAAAATTAAGCCTAAAACTGCATCTCTGAGTATTTCTTGTTTTAAATCAGGTAAATATGAATAATATTGAAAAAGCTTCAAGTTCTTGTGTACGAACTACAAGCTGCAGCACTCGAGTGCATCCACTTGCAGACAAATAGATCCATGTGTGTCTCTATTTTCCTTGTCTGAGCTAAACTTCAAGGCTGAATAGCTCCAATATTACTCTCTATTTTAGTTGCACCGGTAATGTTAGGTTGGAGTTGTATGGGTCTGTAAGTTAATGGGAGAGAGTAAAGAAAGGGATGATGGGAAATGAGGACAGGGTTACTTCCTGCCAACAAAATTCAGAGTAAAATAATTTTGTTTTTTAGGCACACCTCCCATGTTTCCACACAGTCCAGATCCAAAATCCTGCTTTTTTTTAGCAAATTTGTTGACAAGTGATATCCGGCTTGACACCAATGGAGCCAGAATACATCACTATATTACCAATAAAGTGTATGTTTTCATGTTATCCTGTTGTGTGACAGTTGTGACTTCACATGTAGCTTTTATTATTGTATTTAATTAAGCTAACAGCTTTTTCTAATATGTGTCACACAGGAGAGACTTGACTCCATTTATTTACATAAATACTTCAAATGAGTGTCTTTTCTGTTTAGTCATGCTTCTGTTGATAACACTCTACTGTTAAATATCTTAATAGCAGCACTTGTGTTTTATATCATGTTTGTATCTTTTTTCCCAGCAAACATTTTCTTCTTTCTTTCTGTTTGATGGTACATTTTAGCTAAATCAATGAATTCTGGAGCGTGATTAGTTGAAGGGTTTGTGCGCCAATTCTGCGGCCATATCTCGGCTGTTGCACTACCAGTCCATCGCTAACAGCGTCTGTACACGGGTATGGAATTTTTTCCGTGGTCATGAAAGCCAGTGGGACCGGACCTTTACAGTATGTTAAAGATTTTGTGTTTAAGTGTCACCGGCGACTGTCAGGGGATATATACGATAAATAAGAATATTTGTGACTAAATTTGAGAAACAAAAATCTTACTGAAAAAAAAAAATGCTTACAATTCTACCTAATGTTTCCTGCTTGGGCTTTAAGGGTTTTTATCCAGGGGCCGAGCTAGAACATCTTATGGGATGGGGGCAAAAAATTTGGAAGGATGACAAATGAGAACAGCAATGAAATAATAAAAAAATGTATTTTAAACAGTTTTATTATCATTTTTATTACATTGAAAATACAGCTTTTAATGGTTAAAGAAGCTTGCATTGACGATTTCTCAATCTTTGTAAATAATTAGACAAATATTAGCTTAAAAGTGGGGGGCACGTGTGAGGCAAAATTTTATGCTAGAGGGGCATCTGACCCCTGTGTCCCACTATAGCACCACCACTGTTTTTATCTTTTGCTTTTTTTTAACCAAATTGTAAATGTAGAGTAAAAAACTAAACTAATGTACCTGAATGTTGTCTTGTTTGAAATACTCATTTAAGATGCGTTCTTAGCTTCATTACGTCTTTTAACTAGCATAAAATAAAATAAAAAGCAGCAATTTCCTAATATAAATTCTAAAGAAAACAAAATTATTTGTCTATTTACAGCTTTTCCTAAACAAAACCAAATAGTTTTAACTATAAAAAAATACATAAAGAAGGACAAACATGTTTTATTCATGTTTGGATGCAACTTGTTACAGTTGAGCAACAGATAAAATCCAATAGAGACAAATAAAACTTATTAAAAGTTTACAAAATCCTGGCATGACTGCCTCCACTAAAGAAGCAGTGTAGCTCATCTTTTCCAAGTTCTAATTAGAGATTCATTAGTTTCTTCTGTGACCGTACCCACAGGATGTGTGCATACACACTTACCGTGATAAATATATCTAAAAACATCTGAAATAGAAGTCTTTTTTTTTTTAAGCAAAAATAAATTTTGGGACACATATCTATGCAGTAAGTATGCACGGAGAGCGGCAGTCAGTACCGTGACTCAGCGTGATGGAGTAAAGAGTCAACAGCTGCTTCAAATGAATCTGGCCAGACAAAAAGAGAGTGGCAAGGTCTGGAAATGACCCGTTTGCTGGCTTTTATTCTAAAATACAAAAATACTTTGAATGCTTTAGTCTTGAAAGACAAATGAAAATCTTCATCTTCACTTTGTTTCCTCCCTTTTTCTGTCAAATGTGTCATGTCTTCAGATGCCCAGATCTTCTTCTGCTTGTTCACCATAAAGTGTCTCTGTCCGTCTTCCCTTAGTTTGGTCACAACTGCATACGGGAGGATGCAGCATATAATGTACCACAGTAAATAGTGCGTTTGCAGGTCCAGAGGAATGAGAAGATGGAGGTGGAGCATTCATTTTCATTTTCTATTATATATTGTTGTCTTTATCATTGTACTGTCTATTTGAATTTCTTTAGGAGCTTTATGACCCACCAATATAATGTTCCCTTGCTAAATCATGGTTCACTTTTCACTGTCTTGCTGTTTCACAAAATGTTTTTCGGTGCAAATAACCATGGTTTTTTTTTTTTATTGCAATCATATCTTTTTTTTCCTTCTATTTTTCTATGAAGGTTTGAACATCCAGAGTTTAAACAAGTGAAAAGTGTTATAATATTCATTTTTGTCTATGAAATGTCATAGCCTTAAAACATCTATGATTCTACTTAGTTCATCTATGGCAGGTTATATAAAAAAATAAAACCTGCAAAATAGATGGAAAACCTTTTATAAATGAGGGATCTTGAGAAGTTTTCCCCAAAATAAATCAAACATTGTCCTCTTTAAACTTTTTCGCTCTTTATTTACATAAGATAGTTAATTAAGACTGATTTTTAAAATTATAATAAAACATATTAGGATTCTGTGTTGTTTGCTAACACATCTTACCATCAATAAATCACCTTGTCCATAAAAAAAACCACCTGAATTCCACAGGATGCCACTGAGTTGGTAACATTGTGACATCCTAAGTACCCAACCTGTCTCTTAGTTTCTCTATTTAACACAAATATGTATTTAAATATTCTGTTAAATCACGTGATGGCAGGTTTTTTGGATTGCAGTTCTGCCGTGTGTTGTTGTGTAGTGTTGACACACACATCGGGATTGTTTTCTGTAACCCCCTTCCTGCTCTGATTTAATATTTAAAATATGCTGTTGTGGCTTCTGGGAAAAGGTTACACAATCGAGCTGGAAGCCATGAAAACTCAACCGCGGCGCTCGGATCCTCGGCGTATTCATGCAGTGAACGCTGCCTCTTCACTGCGTTTGAGGACTAAAAAAGGCGGGGAGATGATTTAGTGCGCCGACTTCCCTGGAGGTGCTGGAGGTTAAACTGCTGCAGCCCTGTGCTCTCTTTCTTTGCTTTGAAAGACCTGATGTGTTCCCTGGAGGATGTCTAATCCTCTCAGACCACAAATCAAGCCCCAATTAAAACCTCACAGTAACCCACTGACATTCACACGCTACATAAACACACACGCCACAGCGGGATGATCTGACAGGACTGGACTCCATGCAAAAAACACTCAGCACTGTATTCGCCAGAAGGCGTAGTCTAATTTTTAGAAAAGCATATGTGTCTGACAGAAGCGTAGTAGGACGTGAACATTAAAGATTGAAAAACAACAGCGAGAAGTTGGAAATGCGTCACACGCACGTGTTTCTGTGACCTTTAGAGACCTTCACTATTTCTCTTCCTTTTCTCTGTGACTAAATTAATAATTCACGTAACTCGTTTTTTGGTTTAAAGAGATCATGTGCTTTGCAAATACAAATTAAAAAGTAATACGGTGGAGTTTCTGGATGAGGAAAAGTGTGTGCGCCGTGTTTAGAAGGAATGTCTGGGGCTCGGTTCAGATGAAACTAAAATAAAGAAGACGGTTTTTTTTGTTCAGATAAAGAAAAATGCATAATTTCTTGAGCTTGGTGATGTTGAATCAATTTGAGAGCTACATGGTACTTTCAAAATATCACTTGTTTTTTATTTATGAGTTACTGCCAAGGTTGGGAGTTACCGTAGTTACAGTAATTATTTTTTATTTTTGTGATATAACTCTGTTTTTACATGAAGCAAACAATGTTGGGAGTTACAGATATTGTGAATATGCTGATGCAGCTAAAATGTTACTAACAAGATTGGGAGTTACAGTTATTGTTATCATGCTAATTTAGCTAGCACATCGGACTGTGTTTTTTTACATGTTAATAACAAGGTTGGGAGTTAGTTCGCGTAGATGCAGTAATTTTTTTTTTAATCTGTTTTTTTACGTGAGGCAAACAAGTTGGGAGTTACAAGTATTGTGAACATACTAATGTGTCTAACATTGGACTTTGTTTTTTTGACATGCTACTAGCGAGGTTGGGAGTTAGCATAGCATGTGAAGGAAACAAGAACAAGGTGGGAGTAACAGATATTGTGACCAAGCTAGCACAGCTAACGTGGAACTGTGTTTTGTTTCTACGTGTTTCTAACAAGTTTGGAAGTTAGCATAGACACAGTTGTGTTTTTAATGGTATATGTCTGTTTTTACTGAAGCAAATAGGTATTGTGAATTAGCTAATGCAGCTAACACCAGACTGTTTTTTTTTTTTTTTTTAAATGTGCCGTATTTGGCCCTCCAGATTATTTTATATTATTATCATTAATGGCCCTATGTTATTTTGCTAACATTGAATACCATAACAGAGGCTGAGAGATCGGCTAGATTGACTTCTAACATTACAGGATAAAACAGCAAAAATAGTTTAGCTCTGTCAGACTTTTTTTGTTACTAACAAGGTTAGGCATTAATCTGTAAGATTTATTTTAGAAGCATCAGTCTGTTATTTTTGTTTTATTTAAGTCAGTTGCGAGTTACAGGTATTGTAATTATGCTAACATGGCTAATGTGTAACATGTCACCAAGAAATTCTAGAGTTACTGTGAGTAAAATTAATAAACTTTGACTGACTGACTTATCTCTGATTATTTTGTCTCCCTTAATGTGCATTATAGCTGCGTAATCTAGAGATTTATTTTATAAACCAATGGTATTTTGCTTCCTTAATCGTTTTTTTGTCCCACAAAGACTCCCTGTCCGCTCTTTCCTATCTGTGATTCAGAACGGTAGTGTAGAAAACTAGACTCCACTTCTATCATCCAGATAGCAGCAGCGTGCTGCTGTCCAGTCGCCTCACAAACCATTGTCCTGCATCTGCTGTAATCACACTAATTGCCTAAATTTAGTTTTTTTTCAGACACTGGCACCAAGTCTGAGTGATACAATTCAGAAATAACAGCAAATAGAGTCAGTGAAAAATACTGTTTGAATGTTTTGGAGCTGTTTTTAAAGTATTCCCAATGTTTTATTTTTTATTATGATCATGAATTGTTTATGCAAAATTAAAAAAAAATTACATTTTTTAGGACAAAGGTTCTGCAGAGTGGCAGTAGTTTATTAGAAATTTGATTGTGAGTTATAGCTGAACTGTTAACGAATGAATAACAATTATTTTAAGCTTAATTTCTTCTTAATTGTGAGAAATGCCACAAGAACATGTTAAAAGCACCAAAAACACAATATTCATTGGACTTTATGGGTCTTTAAACCTGCTGGTGGTAAGTTTAAAAGTAATTCCTCCCTTATTGAACAGCTGGTTGTGCCAGTCTTGGCAGCAACAGTTTATAGGAGAGCATAGCAGAGTTTATAAAAACTGGCTCAAGTTCATTCTAACAGCAGAGAGGAAGGTTGGCTCAAGATTCTTGACAGGAATATTTTCATTAATTCAGATTGAAGGGCTGAATTTCACTGTTTATCTTTCTAAGGTCAGACGAAAGGATCTCAGTTGGATTCAGATTCAAACTCTAACTAAAAAACCTTGTTTTTTTTTTTTTTTTTTTCTTGAGTTGCTCAGAAGTGGACATGAAGGCCTTTTTATTGTTTCCTACATGAACCAAGGGAGTCGTTTGAGTTTGACAAATGTGCAATAATAAAGAGCAAGAAGTCACAGAGGGAGCAAATTCTCTCTCGCCACACAGAAGTTCCTCTGGTTGGCGTCATGAAGCGGTGTGTTCTGTCTCCTCTACTCCTTTTTTATGTTTTCATATTTCCCCCTCCTTTTGTTTACTGTTGGTCTCTCCCTCCCTTTAGTGCCTGGCCTGCATGCTCGTGCGTCCCAGCTGCACGAACTCTGGCTGAGCCGCTCCACACCTGAAGGAGTCCACCTCCAATCAAGCCCATAATCACTGCAGCTGTTTCCTGTGGTAGAGTCATGTGGTCTGGCCCCAAACATGCTGATCAGCCTTTATAACTTTTTGCACTCCTGGTAACTCAGTGGTTTTGCAATTTTTCTGTTTTCCCCTGTGACTTTCGTGGACATTTTTTATTTTGCCATCCTGGGATCTCCTTCCAGATCAGCACTTTGCTTTACTCGCCATTTCTTAATAAAGTTGGGCAAGTTTGCTCAGAGCCCTGTAGGCTATAGGAGCAATTTGTTGTGTGTCAGCTATCGTGATAGTGAAAGGAAAACACTTCCTGAACCTTTTCACTGTAAATAAAGATGGATTCATATGAAGGTCATTCACTTCTTGTGCTGCAGACCGTCAGTGTGGGCTTGTCAGGTCTCTACAGGTGTTTGCTGAGGCAACAAAAAGTTTCATCACTGGTTCATCTCCCCTAAAGGGAAAACCAAACTGAATTTCTCATATAAATCAATACATAAATTGAGGTAAAGTGCGGAGTTACAAAGTTACAGTTATCAAATCTCCGTCCTTTTCTTTTGTGTGAATGTGATTTTTTTTTTCTTCCTTTCTTTTTACATGCATATCAATTAATCTCCTCATTTCAACATGGCAGTGGTGGATTCATTACTTTTAGGCCAACATATCAAATCCTCTAAACAGCTGCTTTGAGGTCAGCATGTCAACAATGTGGACGTGTCTCAACACATCGACTGATTTTGTCCATGTGACCCAACCTACCCTCAACCCCACTATCAACCCAAACAACACAAGAAATACAAAAACTATTGAAATGCTGTCATACATTGAGACTAGGGGTCGTACCTTGTTACGATTCATAGTTGATATTGGTTTATTTTGAAGGATCAAATGAATTTACCTAAAATCCATCCAGAACATATTTTGCCAAACTTGAACCAGTGAACCTCAGAGATAAATACCTGTTATTGAACAGTCCAAGTTGAAGTTTTCCAGATTCCTCGTGTTTCTTGCAAGACAATCCAATGTTATTTAATCCTTGAACACTTTCACTATAAAAAGTTACACCATCACTTTTGCTTTGTCACTTTTACCCGATATAATACACCCAATAAAAAAGTATTTCTCACAAAAAAAAAATAGTTTGAAATATGACAACAAGTGATAAATTAGAGTAGTTATTTTTTATTTTCAACTGTGGTTTATGTAACAAATTGGAAAATAAATACATAGGAAGATTCTAAAAACAGGCTTGAAAATTGAACAATTTGAGCAGAAAAAAATCCACAAAAAATAAATAATGATACTGGAGACTTGGTCTTTGGTTCACCCATTCCTGGTACATGTGAGACTTTACTCAGGGATCCATGACAAACAAATCCATGACATTGTTTGTTTGTGTACAAACAAACAATTAAGAATTAATGACAAATCCATTCACATTTTAGTTTCATAAAGTTCAGCTGTTCACTGTTGTTTTTTCACATCAAAAGAATACAAAGGGAGCATTACTGTATTAGAACGTATGGTTACACATCTTTGCAAAATTCAGTGTTTTTACACATTAGACAGTAACGGTGGTTTGATCATTTTATGCTGCCATCACGTGTTTCATGTCCGCTGTGATGTCATGTAGATGTTTTTTACATTATAGTAAAATAAACCTACTATGCTTCAATCCAAATGGTGTTTTCCAATATCGAATTATCTACTTTTTAAATGATTTTTTAATGGTTTCAGTCAATTTGATTCAATTGCCTCAAATAGATCGATCTGGTTGGATAGTAGGAATAGATATCGGTTCATTGATGAATCGTTCTACTCCTTTGAGAACCGTCTTTAATGTCATGTAGTTGGAACCCAAAAGGGCAACCTCAGCACTTGTATTTGAGCGCAGTCTGTCAAGGTCGCGGCGTGAACATTGCACTCGCACGTTCAGTAAAAACGAGGTGACACCTTGAACTGACTGGAGCTGGATTACCTGCATTTTGGATCCAACCACCTGTTAGCTTCAAAGCGTAGCAGCAGAGGGAAAAATGGAGGGTTTGACAGTACGGCCTAATCATGGAGCGTTGATACAAAGCGAGCCTCTTCACAGAGAGCCTTTGATGCAGGTGAACCGCGTTCCAAACATACTTATTAGCCGGAGTGGGGGAGGACGGGCGAGGAGAGAGGGGAAGGAAATTTGTTCCGCACGTTAGCTGGCATGCTTGGGTGCACAAGAACAGAAGGCTGGCATAATGAATTTTGGCGTGGAAGCGGCTGTTAATGAAATAAAGAACCCACCCCGGCAGAGGTGTGAAAGAGTGTGTCGCAGAGTTTCTAAGTTTGTGAGCGAAAATAGACTCAAGGGATGAGATGAAGGAAGAAGCAAGGACTTTGAAGAAACATTAAGGTTCTTTTTTTTTTTACATAATATTTACAGTATTTGTGTAAAAAAGTTTGGTCAAAGTTTTAATAATATCAGTTTAGTTGTTTTTGAGCTCATCCTGTTTTTAATTGGCTTGTTTGGACCACCTTAGCTGTAATGAGGACAGCATTAAGTTGATGTTGGCACTGAGGTAACAGAACAGCAAGGTTTCTTGGCCCGTAGAGGGAAATTCTCATGCATATTTTTATCTACGGGTATGCTGCGGCCGACACGTCTAAAAAAAACATGCAAAGGGAAATAAGGGTGAAGTAGGTGAGTCAACGGTACGAATTTTTCTTCTTTTGAATCACCCCAAACTTTGCACACTGTGCAAGAAGCCTGTTAGTGCTGCTCATTTTCTATTAGAAATGAGTGCAGTTTGTTTGGGCAGGTTCAGGTACAGGTGTCCTTCAGGCTCTTACATGACACGTTCATACTTTGTGTGTCCAGAATTTGCACGCATTTTCGTCAGGGGCTAGTACTCGCACCTTATCAACAACCACAGCGC
The DNA here is from genome assembly GCA_003999625.1 of Oryzias javanicus. Classification (NCBI taxonomy): domain Eukaryota; kingdom Metazoa; phylum Chordata; class Actinopteri; order Beloniformes; family Adrianichthyidae; genus Oryzias; species Oryzias javanicus. The sequence continues at coordinate 21,139,133 of CM012457.1, forward strand.
GGAGTAAGGGCAGTGTGCGACGGTATCACACATACATTACAAGTGCGTGCAACTTACATTATCCTTACATATCCTTCACGATACACTTACCGCTTGTACAGCAATGTTCCATTTTCATGACATCTATTAAAGTGGCCGTACGAGTCTTACGGAAACCTTCAAGTCGCTCCTTTCTACAACCAAACCCTGCAGTAACTGTATGGGTCAACCGTTGTACGTGTGCATGTGACTGAAACTGTGTTCACACCACCCTGGGGACTGTGCGCTTAAGCAGCCACTTCCATGAAAAGCGTATATGAACGTACTTTTCAGGATTCTGTGCTCAAAACTCTCACATTCACATATAGCTGCACAAGTTTTTATGATCACTGTCAGGCTGTGCGTACAAAATGATTGGCCTTGAACTTGCTTTGCCAATTAAACAAGCTCATACTTTGACCAATCAGGGATTTGGATTTGGTTTATCAGATGAGTTCAGACACAGGGAGGAACCTGACGACATCTGTGTTTATTTTTAAAATAAAGATAAACCAGGGCATAACAGGACAGTAATCTATTTCAATCCATTGTATGAACGGTACCAATGAACTGAACCATTGCCCGATTTGTGAGAGTTGCCCCACGTCTTCATTTGACACCAAGTGTCTCCAATTGTAGGTGGCGGACATGCGCTGGTAAACACTAAAAAAAACAACAAACAAGAAGAAGCCCCTCCCTGCTTGTCCAATGTGAACACCATGGAACGTGCATCAAATGTCCAGTATGTGTGTAGCTGTAGTCTTACCAGGATACAGTTTCTCAAATTTTCCTGTAAAGGAGAATAATTTCAAGTGTTTATTTGCTTTCAACCTTGTTTCTCATTTTAAACACTATTATTACGAATACTTTGAATTAATTCTCAGATATAGATTGTCAGAGCAACAGAAAACACTTCAAGTAAGAGACACCCTTAAGGGCAATTCTCCATGTCATTTTCTAATCATCTGATGTGCTTTGATTGTTTTGGTCCCTCTAAGTATGACACTAATAGGACACAATTTCACATGTAACCCAGCTAGAAAAACTAATACGAGGGGAAAAAAAGGAAGAAAACAAGATACTTCCATTTATTTTGTGCTCTCTCTGGAATGGAGACACAAACAAAATCATCTTTCTTTTCTTTTATACCTCAAACTAATGACACCGAATCACAGCGGGGTTTACTTTGAAGATGATGCCATGAAACGTTTCTCACTTTTATCTTTGAAAGGGTGACGGCATTCATGCTGTGCTGCTGTGGTTTAACTTACAAACCAAATATTTTCACAGAACAACATAAAGCAGATATAATAGGAGCACATCCTACATGGGAATTGTATTGTCTGACAAAAATCCAGCCGAGCAGTTTGAGCGCTGTTCAAACTGGCAGAATCTTGTAAATTCAGGAGAGTTGGTTTAGGTGTGGATAACATGAAGCTTTATGAGATCTCCATATTCTCCACAGATCGACGTGTCCCCACACTCCCAACACGGATTGCCTAACTGAGTGTTAATTTGGTGCTAATGATGTAATGTGTCATCCCCATGAGACGCTCCAGATGCCACGAGAGGAAGGCCGTGGAACAGCGAGAGAAACAGTGGAGGTAAGGCTTATGAGGGACTCTGCGTCCAAAATCTGACCTGAGTCTGTAAGCCGGTGGACTCCAACATAAGTGGTAGACACATTGACCTCGAGGATTACAGAAAAATCAAGAAAATGTAAACAGTAGAATGGTTTGATGAAGGAGGGTCATTGCACGGGCGGAGCAAGAACATTTTTAATGAGGGGCAAGAGAAGACTTTGGAAGAGCGTCAATGAAAATAATTAAAGACATTTATGAATAAACAAATCAAAAATATGCATGAAAGAAAAAAAACATCTTCGCGTCAGACGGTTCAGGCCTCTGCGTCATGCCATAACGCACACTTCATACGTTATTATCCCTTTCGTATATGGTATTACTTGTGACAATGTTAGTGTGAATGCTGTAAGCTGAATGTGGCTGTTGAAGATGCTAGAGCTGCTAGCTAAAAATGCTGGAGCTGATTACTGAAAACGCAGAAGCTAACAGCTTGCTAAAATATTAGCTAAACACCAAATTTGTCCCAAAAAAAATGTTGAAATGTTTAACTTGTCAAGACATCTAGCATATTGTTAGAATATTAGCTAAACTCCAAAATAGATATAAAAACTGGACACATTTCTAAATTAGCCAAAACAGCAAGCCTTATGCTAAATAGGGTAAACTCCAAATTATTCTTAAAAAAAAAAAAAAAAAAAAAAATGAGAACATGTCTAATTTTATCAAAACAACTAACATATTAAAATATTAGCCCAAATTAGCTATAAAAAAAGGGGAAAATATCTAATTAGCCAAAAACAGCTAGCATGTTGCAAACATAAAAGCCAAATTCCAAATATCCCTCAAAAATACAGTACTTGCTGAACATTTTAAAGTTTGAATGGCTTGTCTAGCTGGAAATAAATACAAAAGTTCACAAGTTTCAACATTTTTGAAGGATTTGATCCATTTCTCATTCATTTCCTATGGGTCATAAAGTTATAAAGTTTATGAAAATCAAAAATACAAGCAGGAATGACCTGAACCAAGATTACTGAAATTGTTGAAACTATGAATAACATTTTACATGCCAAAAAATGATACAGAAATGTGCAAGAGAATGACCATAGTGTGGATGCTTTGAAGGATTCACACAATTAAACGAGGACAGGATACCATCCCACAAGCGTTCCCACAGCATCACACCGCTCATCAGAAGTTGAGTGTGTCATGTGTGATAGTTGGATCTACAGCTACTCTGTAAAATCACCAACCTCTTCTATGAAGCTCGCCGCTCCATGGCCTGAATAAGACGCCGACGTCTCCTTTGATAGATGATGATGAACGCTAGTCATAACAGAAATTTGAATGGATCTGCTGTAAACCAAAGTATTGTTCACATCCGTCACATTCTTTTTGAATGACTTATTGAAATGGGCCAGACCACATGGAGGCAGGTGGGGCCACCTGATTAAGAGGAAAAAGTATACAAAAGTAAAATCGTGTTTTTTCAACACGTCTAGAATTTCCATAAAGTTTTGCGTAGATGTGTACTGGAAACGTACTTCTTGAAAAGTTTTGCTTCTATTAACAATTTCTTAATCTTCTGAGACTACTATTGACTCAAAAATGTGGTGGTGGTTTTTGGGGTGAGTAGCTTTTTTGCTGGGGTGACAGCCGCCCCTTGCCCCCCGTAGCTCCGCCCCCGAGTGACTAATAGTTAACTACTCTCCTCTTCAAAAGTTTGAATAACTCATTCAACAAAGTGAAAGTCGTGCATCTTTTTTAGGAAGAGAACAATAACGCTTGTGTTGCTGTGCTGAGGCTCTCCTCACTTTATTTATTCCTAGACATAAATAAAACATGGATTTTCATAATTTCTGCGTTTCCTTTCTTGTGGTTTTTTGAGCTTTATATAACAACAAAATAAAGTGGGTCCAGAAGGATTTATCAAAGTCTAGGAAATCGTGTCAAATTACCAGCGGAGAACATGAGATGATGCAGATCTGGAACTAAATACAGTCAATTCTGTGCTCAAATATGGACTATAAAAGTATGCATGACATGTAATGCCTATTTAACGAACATTTACATTAAAATTACTGACCTCCAAACACAAAGTCATCTTTACTTCAAAATAATGAGGCTGAATTGCAGTAAAATGTCAGTCTGCAGATAAATAAAGAGGTTGGGTGTGGAGGGGTCCTAAAGACGGACAGAATGTTTCTCAATGAACGTGAACATTAATTTCCCACTTAACCTCCCTGAAAGCTCAGATATTACAGTTGGTAACTTCTAAACGCACAAGTGGCTGGAGAGATGACTGTGGGTTTGCCCGCTCAATACTTACAGAACGCAGTAAGTGTACATTCAGAGCGGAGCCTTGTCTGAATTCAATAATAGATTTCCTATTGTTGTCTAATTAAAAAAGGAGGGCCTGCTCCCCCGTAAGGCTCCTTGAGCTGTATCAAGGGGTGGGGAGGTTGCTGAGAATCCATCAAATGTGATGCAATTAATCAGCATAAAGCCTGCCTCGATGCACAGCTAAAAAAAGACCACTGCAACCACGGCCCCAGCCCTCACACTGCGACAGCAAAGACCCCACGCCACAGGGCGTACAGTAACCTCGTAAGCACAAAAGGGGCCAAACTGACACACATTTGTCATCAAAGTAATTAAAGAGTCGCTCCAATCATGTTCTTGAGGCCTTTTTCTCACAATGAAGGACATTTTTTTTATTGTATTTTTTATTCAAATTGTTGTAGCAGATTAAAAATAAATGGTTTATTAAATTTTATTAAAGTTTATTAAATTAAATGTACGACTGGATCAATATTGCTCGCCATTTTTGTTCCACAGTTAACATTAGCTTGGGATTGTCAGAATCTATAAGCTAGCAGGGTAGATATAGTGTAAACAGAGAGATGAGGGGAAATCAGTGCAGGCTTACTCCATGCCAACAGTCCTGGTCACAACTCAGAGGGGAATTTTGAATGATGTTTGGCAGAAACTGTCTTTTAGAACAACACAAGATTTTTGATTTAGTCTTAAAACAGCATCATCACAATTAATTAAAATAATTAAAATATCACTGGGAACGATTTCACAATAGTTCAAAATTTGATTAGAGTGAAACTTAAAATCATTTATTTTAAAAAATCTAAGTAAACTGAATGGAATTCAATGCATTATCTGCAGTATAAAGAACAGTTGAAAGCCTTTATTTATTTCAAAATAAGACAGATCAGAGATGTGTTTTATATGGACGTATGGATAGCATATGCGTCATGCTACTATAGCAACTCTAGCTTATATATATCACTGATTGAATCTATTTAGCTTGTGAATCACTTTAGTTAAAATCTATGGAGAAATGGACAAATAAAGCTGCAACAAAATGTGAAAAAAACTGAAGTGACATCAAGAGTCTTTAACCGTTTGCTTCCTGCTCACTAGCAAAGACGACAACAGCTCACTTAAACGATTCATTTCAATTTGATTTAAAATATCCTTTAATTTTAAAACGGATGGATTTAGTGAATCAGAAATGTTTAAAACTGACCCATTAAGACTAATTTATTTAAATAATGTTGTTTAGAATTTCATTTTAGTTAGGACTAGGCGTTTAAACCTTTTTGTGACTCTACTGTTTGAAATTTTAGTTCTGAGGTTTTTGTTTTTTTTCCTTTTTAAGGACATTGAATCACTTTTTAATATTGCTTTTAACACCGTTTCTGAATTCTAAGGTAAAGTTAAAGTCAACAACATAAATGATAAAGTAAAACAGCACTTTTCTTGGCTTTAAAACAAACGTATTCCAGATAAATGGGTCCCAGAGGAAGAAAAAGCATCCCGGCTCTGGCGGAGGAGCAGATATGTCTTCAACACATCTCTTCTTATTTTTCAATTTGATGGAAGACGCCTCCAATATGAGAGGGAGATCCGGAAACTGTGACACCGTTTTCTGGAAGCATTCAGCACAATATAAGAGTGTACCCCAATGGGGACATTTTAAACCAAAAAAAAATGTATCTTATTGACGTTTTAGCCCATGTATTGCCATTTTTTTAACCTTTCTTAATGTTTTTTATACACAGTATTTTTCAAGTTAGATCCATTTTTTTGCTTCACAAACGTATCATTTCCCCACCTGCCATCTCCCTTCTTCATCTTCAGGGTAGTCCCTCTTCTTCTGCTCCACAAAACATTCTTAAAGTCAGTGAGACACAAAGGAAATTGTATGCCTGTGGTGATTGATGCTGTAAAGGGTTTTTTGGAATGAGTCTGCGCTGTAGGAAGACAGCACTGATATGTTTGTTGCTTGTTGAGCACTACTTTGCAGCAGCGTTTTTGTAGTCGGCTCTCATTATTTCTGTTCCTCAGCGTTTTTCTGTAGTGATCCTGTCAAGATCTCTCTTGTCATTTTCATCTATACTCGTAAAAACAATACAAATTACATCCGTCATCAGGCTGAAAAGTTTTGCTGATTAGTAATTTCAAAAAGGACATGAAAGCATGGAAATATGCTTATTTATTATGATTTAAAAAATCAATAACTTAGAACTATTTTATTTATGAGGGATTAATTTGTAAAGAGAGTTCTGTTTGCTTTTCCAGACACTTTAGTGTCAAAGCTTCATCTCATTTCTCTATTTCCTGTTGCTTTCTAATTATTCAGTTTTACCAAACAGTCATATTTATGTGATTAGTCTTCAGTCCGTCTTAAGGGTTACAGCTAGGGCTGTAGGGAAATATCAATTTAGCAATATATCACAATATTTCATTTGGTGATACTTTATCGATTTAAAATGTCGACGGGATGTTAGTTAATTAATTATTTATGAGCAAAGTTAGTTAAGTGTCTTACTTTTGTTTTCCACTCAAACACCCGACCGCGGCACTTTACAGCACTTTATCTCCTCAATTATACTTATGGAACCCCATTGGCTGAGGCAAAAAAAAAAAAAAAACGATGTATAGCGCTCTAGAACTTTTTCTCGATAGAGGAACCTTTTTCGTAGTTATTTGAAAAATGAGGTGCATGATTTTCAGAGCATCTGTTGTGTTGAAACTATGACAGGAAATAAATACTAAAATCGAAACAAACTGCTGATGATTACACATTTCTTTTCGAATTGCAGAGTGTTCAGATTTGACAGATAGCCTGTTATATATATAAAAAAAAACTATATCGAGATATAAAAAATTCCATATCGCCCAGCCCAAGTTATAGAGTAACTGAACCCTAAATTAACTTTTTTTTGTCTGTTGACTCTATAAATGGGGCTTTAAAGGTGTTGTCTGTTGGTCATTGCCACAGTTTTGATCAATTTAAATAAACGTGTTTAATTCTTGAAAATATAGTCTAAATCTGAATTTTGTGATTGGTCAAACCGTGTAAGTTTCACAAGTCTAACGTCATGATCTCCAGTAATGAGAACAGTTCTGTTTCCAATTAATCTTCAACTTTTTATGGAAAAATAAAGTACACTATATTTAAAAAAATACCCTACTGAATACATATGAACAGGATGGTTTAAACTATCTCTCATTTTCTTTGGATCCAAATTTTCCAGAAATCTGCCACATCTATATGGAATGTAATTCCAAACCATATTATCTCCCAACTTGGTGGTCTAAACTTTTTTTTTTGTAACTTTGTTTATGATGTAAATAAGCTCCCTGTCAAATGATCTGCTTTCCACCGCCAGGCTTTCCTCTCATGGTTACTTATTTACAAGCACAATTTTCAATTATCTGGAACAACAAGGATATTCTCTATGAACATAAATATATTTTCTTTGCTTCCTGGTTCCAAAACAATATAATTTCAGTTGATCAACTTTTTAACACTAATGGACATTTATTGCCTTATACTGATTTTTTTAACAAATACAACATTCCAGTTAATCCTGGAGAATATGTCAAAGTTTGTGGTGCGATCTCTCCTAGAATCTGGATGTTGTTCTAACAAAGACCGAGACTTGATCATTTCCTTTTCAATCTTTCTCTTTCGCTCTCCACTGTTGGAAAAATCTGTTTTACTGTTTGTTCCAAGAGAAAGAATACAGGCATTGGAGCTCTTTTTCATAAAGATATTGTTACTTTGCCACATGTCATTCATTACTGGAAACAATTTGTAGATGATGTGTCTTGGAAGAAGGCCTGGCTTTTACCTAATCACCATCTTATTTCCAATAGGATTAAAGACATTTCCTTTAAAATTTTACACTGGTTTTACCCCAAAAACGTATTTAAAAAAAGATTTAAACCCAACTCTTTGACACAATATGTATACCTTTTGTAAATGTTCTCAATAAACAGTGAGTCATCTCTTTTGGAATTGCCCCTTTTTGCAATCTTTATGGCGAATCTTCTGGGATTTTTCTTTTTTTTGTTACAAGTTTGCTCTCTCATTTTCTTGACTTAGGAAGCTTGTTGTTTGGCTTCCCCCAGCACAAGAATTCGCCGTTTCAATTTTTAGTCAATTTATTCATTCTACTTGCTGAATTTTACATCCTAACAAAAGTTTTCTTTGTTTCTGGTGCAGGCCTAATTAAATATTGAATCAATCCCTTTTTCAAAAAACCAAAAGGCTGTGAAATGTCAAGCATCTGTTTTTCCAGCTGCTTAATGCAAAAAAGCCAAATGAGATTCTTGTTTTTAGAAATATGTTTTCTAAATTTGCTGTTTGGTTGATTAGGTGGTTAAAGGGTTAAAAAATCCAAACTTTTACTCAGTTTGTGTCTATTTATCGGTAGCTGAAACATTGGTCGGTATTGTCTAGTGAAGAGAAATCCAGTTTTGACAATCCACGAACCGTGAACCCCTTCATCAAACTTGAACTCTGTGGGATGTGGAGGCATGTTGATGTGTCGTGAGGTAAAATCTTATTTATTATACACATTAAAAAATAGTTTTCCAACTTTTTTCTTGGCATATTGTTGTAACTCCCCCCCCCCCAAAAAATGACCTTTATTTTTAAATCAAGACTTTCTCAAATGATTGTTTTATTCCTATAAATTGGTCTTAACATTCCCCATTGAACCAGTAATAAGAATGAGAACTATAACACATTTAAATTTCAACCAGAAATAAAAAAACTTCTTTTCACTTGGTTTTCTGAAGACTTCTCACTTGTTTTTTGCCGCCTCTGGGGATGCATTTTGTTCTCTCCAATGTGACATGATTCTTGTTGCACTCAAAACATTCTAAAATCACAACGTCTCCGAGCATGCAACTCCAGCTGCCAGCAGCAGAAATCTGATATTTTCCAGACGCTTCGGTGTTTTGTTCGGCTTCAACACCCCGACGAACCGGGCCACCCACACACCTCTCTGCATCGTTTTTACAGGAGACGAACTCACCAATTATCAAACTCTGCATCGCTGATTTTAAAACTAATAAATAACAATTGAGTGGAGTCAGTTAGAAAATGAGACAGGAAAGCATGACAGACCCAAAAAGAGAAACTAATTAAAAACAAAGAAACTTTTCACATAATATTGTAAAACTGCTAAACTGGCTGACTGTCTTTTGCAATGAATTTTTTTTCCTCCGTTGTTCTCACACTCCTGAATGCAAAACATGGAGGAATCACAAACTGTCTCGTTATGAAACGAAAAATGCTGGTGTTTTAGATTGGATTTTTATGTTTTTGCCAAAATTATAAAATCCTTTCATTTTCAAGAAATATTTTGGGCAGGACACAAGCCTATCCCCACTTCCCATCATCATCCATTTGCTAAATGCAAATTTCTGGCTCCAGCTTAGATCCAGATTCCTACTCAGACGCGGAAAAAAAGAGCTTATGGCCCAGCCGATGCATTATCTATGTCAGAAACAAACTTTTTTTTTTCCTCAGCTTCTGATTAACAATGATTTGAACAAAGAAATTAGGGCTGGGTATCGATTGTGATTTCCAGAAACGATTAGATTCAATTCACCACACCCTGATTCGATTCTTCAATTTTTCGATTTTTCAATTTCATTACTTTTAATTTTCAGTTAACAGATTTATACACATTTGTTTTGAAAGTCATTATTAATCTACTATATAATTTGAATATATTTATATTAATCTTACATGGTTTATCAAAAGCAAAAGTTCTAACAAAACTGTTCAGATTATTAACATTGTAAACACTTCTCCTGGAGGGCGTTTCAGTTCGGCCAGTAGGGGGCAATCGCGCTACAGTATTACACCTTATTCAAGAAGAAGACAACAGTATAAGGGGAAAAAACGATGTTTTGGACCACAATGTGTCTCTTTTAAAAATGTTTCCTTAAAAGAGTTTGAATATGTAATGCCTGTGAGTTTAAAACTATTCTTCATTTTGTCAGCAATGTATTTTTAGGCCGACCGAGCGTTAGCATTAGCCGTCCTATGGGTAATTCCCTTAAATTTTAGCATCAAGCTAGCGGACTTTAGCTTTATGTGCTAAATCGATTTATGTCTTTTGTGAATCGACTCTTGATCTATTAAGCTTAAATCGATTAATCGATTTTTTTCAACCCAGCCCTAAAAGAAATGCTCATAAAATGCAAAAATGAAGCTTCACTTTCTTTATAAATGTCCTACATCATTAGAAAAAGGCCACAAAAACATATTAAAAACACTTTTGGGTCAGAGCGAGTTTTAAATGAGACAAAATTCTTTTTTTAACAAAAGATTTGCACTTTTAACCCTCAGGGAAGCAGACTTCAGAAAGTCGTAAACAAATTGCAGTTTTATTTGAATTTGTGCCTGCTTTACACACAGCGGCTGAAATGCAAAGTTTTTAAAACAGTTAGAGCACGCAGTTGGATCCAGGGGCTTCAGTAGAATAACACACACACGCCACAAAACTGCACACAGCCTCAGTAGATGCTGACGCCGGCTTCTTGGACCGACTCTCTGACTGTGCAGGGATGCCAGCCGAGGAGGAAACAGGGAAAAAAGGAGCGGTGGCGATGCTGTAAATACATCATTTTCATTGTGTACCATAGAAAGTGGTGGCAACACAAAATGGTAATGACAGTTAAGGCATTTAGTCACGGACTTGCTGCAAGGTGCTGGAAAAAAAGGCAGCAACATATTGACATATGCAGCATTTTCTGAGGCAACAGCGCTGGATCCTTGTTAAAGTGATGTGAGGCAGGCCGGGGGGGCGGTGGCGGGGGGGCTTCAAATTCTGCTTTTTCAGCCTTCTGGACACAAAACTGGACACATAACATGTAGCTTCTGTATAGTTAAAAATGTAAAAACAATTTAGTACTAGTTGTTTTATTATTTAAGTGTTGGTTAAGTGTCATATTTTGTCTACTGTGTGGTATTCATCCTTACCACGATTGGACAATACAGACAGGATAATAATGGATTTCTTTACCTCACCCCTTCACATCCACTACATACATTTAAGCATATTTCACAGATGAAAATTAGACATACATGTATATATGTATGTAAAGGCTGAAAACAGTTGTGGTCTTTCTAATACATTTGTCTAACAGTTGATACAATCTAAAGTGAAAGTAACACAAGTAAAGAGTTCATTTTGGAGGAGTAAATTCACATTCACCTCGTATTTAAGGTGAACCCCGAATGTTGACCTCAGACTCACATTTTTGCATGTTTATGCAAAACAGATTATTATTAAAATGCAGGTGGAGGTGTGATAGAAATATTATCTTGATTAAGCAGTGAAATGTGGATCCTGGTCACCAATTCTTCCTTATGTCAAGAATTAAAACCACATGTCAAGTTATTAATACTAATAATAGATTTTGCTGCTATTTTATGTTTTTCAAACAAGAAACTATTATAAAAGATGTTTTATGCAGTCGCTTTTTTCATATTTAGGTACTATAAAAACAAAAAAATCATGGTCCCCTATCCAAATGGTTAATTTGACCTTTTGAGAAATTTTATTGGTAAGTAAAAAAAAAGAAAAAGCCCATTTGTGATATTTGCAATTGTTACCATATATACAATTACAAAAATATATACGTATTTTTTTTTTCTTAGACTGAAAAATATTTTCAAAAATCAGACAATACTGACTGTTTCCTCAAAAAAACAATATTTTGTAAAAATATTTTACATTTATTTTGTAATTTACCAAAAGAAAAGCAGCATGAGTCAACTTGTACATGAGATACAGTCACTATGTTTAATGTTGTCATAATTAAATAATTTTTTTTTTTTTTTTTTAAAAAGGTTGTTCTGGTATAGTCTTGGGATGTATCACGATACATATTGTATAGTGAGACATGTATCGGGATACGTATCGTATACAATACACACCTCTAATATATATATATATATATATATATATAATATATAATATATAATATATATATATATATATATATATATATATATATATATAATATATTATATATATATATATATATATATATATATATATATATGGCTCGTATGGACTTCAAAAGTCAGGTCCGCACCAAAGCAAGTATGAAGTTGAAAAGGTCTGATTCCTCTGAAGGCAGAAAATGAACCTAAATTGGAGGTGTAATGACATCGTTGTTGAAGCAGCATGCAAGGTAATAAACCCTGTATTGTATAGACAAAGAGACCCAAAAAGGCTCGCTGGGATGAAGCTAAAGTCTCTCTACTCCAGAGACGGAGGATTGAAAACACTTACATGAGTGATTTACGTCAATGGGAGAGCGCATGACATTAAAGCTTTGTTTTTCCACTCGTCTCTCTGGAGTCGCTGCTCTGCTGAGACGAACTCCCAGCTGCAGCGCTTCACCATGCAAGCTGCTCTCTAAAAGGGAATTTACTTTATGTGGAGTTTCATCCTGTGTATTCCACTGACTATACTAAAGACTGATGCTGATGATGTGACATGCGTGGCGTTTTCACTGCCCCACGCCTGCCTAAAATTGGGTTCATTAGCTTGATGCCCTAGCTGTGTGTGGGAGGAGCTACATCTGATGTTTTTAGCCTGATCGCTACATGGAGAGGTGTCTGGATTTATCTAATTTACAATGCTTGTAAGTCATGGAGGATGTCGAGAGATCAGGTTTATTTACTTTAAGGAGCTCTACAAAAGCAACGGTAATCAAGTCTCCAGTCCCATGACTGCCGGTCACTCAGCTTCTGGGGGCTGGCGTACTCCGGGTGGAGCGATAAAAAGGCAGGAAAACAAAAACGTACATGGATCTATTTGTCTACAAGTGGATACATCAGAATAGAGCAGAGATGGGAGGTTCTGGCCTATCTATTGTATTTTCTACAACAAATTTAACCTGTTTTAAACTATTTTAGTATGGTCCTGATTTACAGGGATCTGAATAAAGAAATACTCAAAAATGCAATTTTGAGCTTTCTTAAGAAATGTCCTCCATTATCATGAAACTTTACAATCACCATATTTAAAACTCTGCTTTGTAAATACATTGAAAATTTTAAATTGTGGTTGTTTGCTGCATTGTTCTCCTCCTAGGTGACATGAACCTCCACCAAGTCAAAAGTAGCTCTGTAAAAAAAAAAAAAAAAAAAAAGTGAAGAACTAAGTCAGACTCAAATAGCTTTGAACCCTCTGAACTGATCAAAAGCCTCAATCTGATTCTCATTTAGAACCGTGGCTTACGCAGACTAATGATTACACCTCTCCAGGTGATACAACCTCAGAAACCTGTTATCCACCCACTTTTCCAAAGGGACCACCTTCCCTCCATCTCTCCGTCGGCTCATTTTCTCCACTGGAGGTCAATGCGGCCGCGGAGCCTCTCTTCTGAACTGGTATCTGAAGAGACGATGTCTTCTCGCCAACAAACCGGCTCCTTCACGGCTCGACACCCCTTCGTCCCGATACCCCGGCAAATAAAGTAGGACAACGTATCGCCAACTCCATCCTCCTTCGCATCCAGCATCAGCCCTTCTTCTAGTTCCAACGATCAGCTCTGACACTCAGAAACTATTCTCCGCTTTCAAAGCTCCTTTATCTCATCCATCCAGAAAGTTCAAGGTCCTTTTTTTTTCCTGCAGCCGCTCCTGAGTGCTGCAGACAAATCATGCGAATACCACTGAAGAATAAACCTGCAATGAAAAACACTAATGTACATGTGTTTACTGAGGTTACTTAAATAATAATAATAAAAAAAATTTTAACTAAAAAAATGACAAATCCAGTCTTTTTTTTTTTTTGCTTTTTCCTGTACATTTTTGGGAAAATCATTAATTTTTGTTTTTTGTTTTTCCAACTTTCGATTAAAGTTTTTATCAATTTAAATTTTTATGATTGAAAACACGTCATTTATTTCTTGTAACTTTTTATTGTAGGATTTTTTACCCAGCTGTCCAATTTCATACTCCGATTTTGGAAAACTCCTGTTCTCTTTTGCATCAAAGCAGAAAGGTCTGGGTTGTTAAAATCGATTCATCGATATGAATCTAAACCTAATAGATCAATAATCGATTTTTAGAAGTGAGATCGATTTAGCACACAAAGCTAAAGACCACTAGCCTAATGCTATCATTTAATGGAATTTCCCATAGAACGGCTAATGCTAAGGTTTGGTTGACCTAAACATATATTTCTGACTAAGAACATCTTTTTATTCTCATAGGAATGAATTTTCCAAACTCTTTTAAGGAAAGATTTTCTTAAAGTTACAAATTGTGGTCTAAGACACAGGTTTTTCTCATTCTTTGCTTATTGTTCTTGAAAAAAGTGTACTGCTCTAGTGCAATCGCCACCTAGTGGCCAAACTGAAACGCCCTCCAGGAGAAGAAGAACAATGTTTACAATGATAATAATCTGAACATTTTTGTTAGAACTTCTTCTTTTGAGAGACCATGTATCGCTGTATGTTATTAACAATCTCAGGATTTCACTAATATATTTTACTGTATGTGAACTGCATCAGATTAATATAAATATATTCAAAACATATATAGATCATTAATGTATTTCTAAGCAAATGTGTCTAAATGTACAAACCGTGTAGACTCTAAATTGAATTGAATTGAAATTGGGGGGATTGAAAGAATGAATAAATAAAACAAATTAGGAATCAAATTGATCCAGGCTCTTGTGAATAGAATAGAATTGAATTGATTATTATTGATACCCCGTCCTAAAAGCAGCTCGTGACCCATTAAAGGCAATCTGTTCACTGAATAAAAAGCAGCAAAAGTAAAAAGAAAAAGTCAAATTGTTTTTATTCTCCTAATATTTTAAGTAAAAAAAATAATAATTTAAAGTGTTTGTTTTCTATTTTTTTTCCCCAGTATCCACATTCAGACCATTTTCAGGTCATGTACTAGAACTCACACTTGTAATAATAGTCTTCACCTGCCTGAATCATGTTTCTGAACGCTTTAGAGAAGAGAGAGGAGCACCCCTGCCCTTCACTTGGATAATTACCGAATCCCACTGAATACTCGTGACTGCTCAAATCAAATTTAAGACAATAATGACTGCCCACAGACTGAATCTGGAGTCTGCGCTCAGCTCTCTTAACTCAGACTCTTAAGCGTTAGTTTCCACTCGCCAGAAAATTCTGCACAGAATAATATCAGTCCAGGCTGTTTACGTGGTTTTTGTTCAGCTCTTGTTTCTGTGGCATCACATCAGAATAGAAGAGATGAGAGTTAGCAATCAAGCATGTTGGTATTGATATCATTATTTGTTCTCTTGGAATCATTATTATTGGTGCTCTGAGACGCCACACATCCATACAAAGTAACATTTAAGCAGAGTAAGGTAATATTCTGTTTGAGAGGTGTGGAAAATGCTGATTTTGTTCGCCTACATTCATATTGAGAAGCTTGATTGTAGCTACGAAGTGTTTTATTTAATTCTTTGTATTTTTACTTTGTATTTTTATGTTTTCCCCTTGATGTTATACACACTGTGCCTCTTCTCTTCACACTTTTTCTGTTTTTTGTGCTGGTCTTGTCTTTGTTTCATGTTTTTCTTCAGATTCTATTTTCAGTTAGAATGTTATTTTCTGCATTTATTAAGATTCTAAGACAAAAGTCCCAATTTTTCGCAGGTATGATTAAAAATCTGGAAATCAACCTGATATGTTTATGTTAAATTCTTCTTCTGTTTACTGAAAATTCAACAAACTAATTTAAGTTGAGCTAATTTCCCATTAGCATTTCTTCCGCTAGATTATAGCATCTCACAAGCTCAAGCTAACATTAGCATAGCAAACCAAACAGCGAGCATTATTGAAGCAATCCAGTTTAGAGCTAGATGGCAGCTCAGACAAGGACAAGGAAGACTTTAATAAATCTATTTTTCTGTATCAAAATTGTAGAGTACAGACTTTGGCCCGCCTGTCGCAGCTGCTGCATCACAAACCAGAGCTTTTTCAAACTGCTGGTTTTCATCTGTTCTGGGGACCCAGTTTGAATCAAGAAATACTCAGAAGCACAGTTTTAACCGTAAATATTTTATAGATTATGTTTGTTGGGAGAAGAAGTCTACAAGAACATTTTAAAAACCCCACAATTTGTGCTAGGTTAGAGAACCAGTACTGGATATGGACCGCATAAGAATCAGTACTGGTACCGATTCGGGTGCTGAGTTAGGGTTCCGGTACTAGTTTAGGGTACTGGGACACGGAGAACACACAAATCAGTACCAGGTTAAGGTACTGGACGTGTCCCAAGGACCAGTCCGCATCCGGTACCACATTCGGTACTGCGTCATGAAGGTTGTGCACCCTTGATTTTAGAACAGCCAGAAAGGTCAAAAAATTACGAGTTGGGGAAACCCAGAACGTCAAAAAGTGGGGTCCTTAACCAAACGTCAATATGTAACGACTTGGAGATGAGAGTGTGCTGGTCGCAGAGGGCGGGGGGAACCTAGCACGATAGTGAAAGAGTAACTGGTCAAAATAATTCCAATGCCTGTTTGTTGGTTACAACTTTCTAAATCAGACTGGAAAAACAGGGAAATGTATAATTTTCTAAAGCAGCCAATGGAAAGGTTTTTTTTTTTTTGCATTTTACCTTGATCTGACATCCTAAAATAAAACCACTTTTAAATCTGTAAAACTACTGCTACAGATATTTTTTTTTTGTTCCTTCTTTCTAACCGCAGGACTTAAACTGTCAAACATGTCTTCTCCCAAATCCAGAACAAGTTAAAACAAATTCACAGGACTCCTACATACGGAAATATCATGTCCTGCTCCGATGTACACTGCCAACCATTGAAATATACTGTTTAATTATTGAGCCCACTTCAAAAGGCTGCAGAATGACGGGATTTAAATTTCACTTACGCCTGATAAAGCCCTTTGGGCCCAGATAATGATAATAACCAGGGAGTGTGGGCAAGTGCATGGGTGGAGTTGGGTGGGTCGTGCGAGATTAATTGCAGAATATGCAAATTTCATTTGTCACATGCAGATTGATGTCACTTTTAATGAAATTAAAACAATGTAAACCCGGGGCCGCTGGGAGTGTGAAGGGGACGGCTGGTGACTGGCGATGAGATGAGGTGCAGAGACGACGCGGTAGCGGGGTCGGAGGTGAGGTTCACACCCACCCAAGACAGGAAGAAAATGATTGTTAACTTCAAACTAATGAGCCCTTCCGCCCAACTCCACGCGGGCGCCATGGTTTCTCCACGAGGGCGCTGCAGTAAATTTGCAGGCTTAATAGACCTTTTAGGGTGCTGGACGGATATAAGGTTGTGTTACTTGGTAGGTTATGTTACCCATCGTACACATAAAGCGGTTTTATGATGTGTTCACCAGTCCCCCCCATGGGTGTGATTGATGCTCCTGTGAATAGAACCAGCGCTCGCAAAGACGCATGTGGGTAACACTAGGAAAAGCACTGGAATTACACTTATCTCAGGTGTGATTTTATTATCTACTCCCCTACGTACTGTCCACTTGCTGGGGTTAAGTGTTTACAGGGTTTGTGACGGGTCAACACGCTCCAAGTAGGAAAGCTGCAATTTATTCACGTATGATTGGAGCCCATAGACTGCGGCGCTTTAGCTCAGAGGAATGCTATCTCTTCTTCTCAGCCCACACTTCTTATCTCTACCTACTCGTTCCTCCTCTTGCCAGGATCGTATCACCGCTAACCTCAGCCTCTCCATCCATCTCCTCTCCAGAGGGACGAGGACAGAAAGCAGATGAAAGCTGTAGCTCCTCCCGTCTTCCTGCTCGGCTTCTGACTTTCACACGGATCAAAACGCAAGTGGCGACGTAAAAGCCGAGTTATTGCTCATTAAATACACGGAACAGTCATGCTCGCACGCGGGCGAACGTTTTATAAGGTCGTGAATTGGTCAGGTCTTTGAAGGTGACCTCACAGGAGATGAGCTGGAACGGGAAACCTTTCGCAGCGATCTCCTTCCCACTCCTCCCTTTTCTCATTATACACACAAATAATTCCACCAGCTTTTCTTTTCTTTTTTTGCACGTGAAACACGCAGCTGTTTGCCTCTCAGGTGGGAGATGGAGCCCAGAGACAGATGGGTAGTCAGATATCGTGAAGTCTGAAGGTGAAATCTTGAAAATTAAAAGCTTTAATTCAGTTTCTATGCATTTCTAGTGTAGGGTTTTGTTTATTATTTTCCATTGTCACACTTTTACAGTTTGCTATGAACACATTGATGAAGGTATTTTTACATTAACCCACATGGAGCTCCAGACCAGTTGAAACCAGTTAGGGGGCGCCAATGACCTAATCAGCCCTTTTCTACTGAAAAACAGAGCTATAAATGATCTTGCTGGCATGAGCAGGGGGGCTGACACTGACCACACAAAATGTAGATTTGGTAAAGACGACCATTTAAGGTGTGAAGGACCGTGGAAGTTTTTACTGTCCTGCTAGACAGTCTAAAGCCTCTGGGCCATATCTGAGGAGTCCATTTTACTGAGTCTGTCCTGGTGGCGACCCGGAGTACTCTGTACAACTGATCCAACTTTCTATTAAAATTAATTCAGTTTTTTGGTCACTTTCCTCCTCATCAGCGAATATATAGAATCAACCAACGGGAGAAAAAAAAAAATCTAAATTCGAAATAATTTTTTTTTTTTTTTTTACAATCGATCATTTTTGTATCTATTTTAAAAAATTTCCCAGATTTCTTTCAGTTACCATTATGCCATTTTTAGCCTAAATTAAAAAAAAACCTGTTTCATTTTCAGTTCTGGGCGGAACTGATGTCTTGGAGTATGCCCGCCCCCACTTCCCGGCATCAGTTTACACTGTCTCCAACTATCTTACAGCCCATCACATCCACAGCCTAACATTATTAAAGAAATAACAATGAACCAGACCTGGCAACAAACAACAAGATGGCGCCTAGACATTATTCGCCAGAGGCAGAAGTTTACTTTCTCCCATGCTATTTTTGTCAAAAAATACTTCTATTTATCCAGTTTTTAATGCATCAGAATGAAGCGTATCAGAGAGCTTGTGGCTTGCCGTAGTATTTTCTGTCACAAATTCAACCCTTTCAAGCAGCATTTTTGCATTTGCTCATAATTCACAACAATTTGAAAACAGAAATACTCAGAAATACATTTTAAGCTTGATTTTCTCTATGTTTTTCCTCCATCGTCAGAAAAACACCAAAAAAACACAATTTTCGTGGAGTGGGTCTTTAATGTGATTATTTGCCAACTTAGTGCTCTCTGAAAGGTAATGCAATGTAGATGATTGCTCCTCCTGCAGATTTCCTCCTGCCCTCTCCATTTTCAATCCAATGTGCCAAATGGCACATTTACATTGGCCATAACCTCAATCACCATGCTTGCTGGCTATGCTGAATGTTCAGGCAGACATTTGAGCTGTGAGGGGATGCAGACAGAGGTATAATGGCAGCAGAAGATAGAAACCCTCGCCCGAGGCATCCATCAAACCAAACGACTCCATTACAGTAACTCTGACAGAGGCAAACAGTAATGTGTACTGTGATAAACACTGGGATAATAGTCTGTTTATAGTCCTGGACACACTGTTTCTGCTGAGAAACACTAGGGAGGAATACAGATAAGATACGCCGACCTCTTTCTTTTCCACACCCTCTCTCTTTTTTTTTTTTTTTTTGCTGCTATCAGTAACTTTCATTCCCTTGTTCTCTTTATCCTTTTCCACTCTCTCCGTCTAATATTTTCCCTTTCACAGAGGGAGCTGCATCCTTTTTATCTGCTGTTTGACTGTAGCAGACCTTACCACCACAGTGCAGTACGACACCTGGGAGAACCATCCAATGTTTTGGGTTTTTTTTTTTTTTGGCAGTTTTTTAGGGTAATTTGGAATTTAACTAATATTTCAGCTACATGCTAGCTGTTTTTGCTCATTTGGATTTGATTCAGTTTTTAGACTAAGGTTGAGTTTAGTTAATATTTCTGCAACATGCTAGTTGTTTTAGCTAGTTTAGGCATTTCTTTCAGTTTTTTAGGGTATTTCTTTAGTTTAGCTAATATTTCAGCTCCATGCTGGCTTTTTTTGCTAATTTTGACTTGTTTCAGTTCTTAGGCTATTGTTACATTTAGCTAATACTTCAGCAACATGCTGTGCTATGTTGACTGTTTAGCTAATATTTTTGCTTTATGCTAGCTGTTTTGGCTAAACTAGACAATTTACCTGTTTTTTGTTTTTTTTTTTTAAACTAATCTGGCATTTAGCTAATATCGTTGCTTGCTGTCAGCCTTAGTGTTTATGCCATTAGTTTTAGTGTTTTCATCTATTTGTTTTAGTGTTTTCAGCTTTTGGTTTCAGTGTTTTAAGTCAATAGTTTTAGTGTTTTCAGCTATTAGTTTTAGTGTTTTCAGCTAATAGTTTCAACGTTTTAAGCCATTAGTTTTAGCATTTTCAGCTATTAGTTTTAGCGTTCTCAGCTATTAGTTTCAGTCTTTTCAACTGTTGAAGTTATAAGTTCAAGTTCAAACAACATTATTTATCCCCGAGGGGCAATTCTACTAATATTTTTAGTGTTTTCAGCTATTAGTTTCAGTCTTTTCAGCTATTAGTTTTAGTGTTTTCAGCTATTAGTTTCAGTCTTTTCAGCTATTAGTTTCAGTGTTTTAAGCCATTAGTTTTAGCATTTTCAGCTATTAGTTTTAGCTTTTTCAGCTATTAGTTTCAGTGTTTTCAACAATTAGTTTTAGTGTTTTAAGCCATTAGTTTAAGCATTTTCAGCTATTAGTTTTAGCGGTTTCAGCTATTAGTTTCAGTGTTTTCAACTATTAGTTTCAGTCTTTTCAGCTATTAGTTTCAGTGTTTTAAGCCATTAGTTTTAGCATTTTCAGCTATTAGTTTTAGCGTTTTCAGCTATTAGTTTCAGTGTTTTCAACTATTAGTTTCAGTCTTTTCAGCTATTAGTTTCAGTGTTTTAAGCCATTAGTTTTAGCATTTTCAGCTATTAGTTTTAGCTTTTTCAGCTATTAGTTTTAGCTTTTTCAGCTATTAGTTTCAGTGTTTTCAACAATTAGTTTTAGTGTTTTAAGCCATTAGTTTAAGCATTTTCAGCTATTAGTTTTAGCGTTTTCAGCTATTAGTTTCAGTGTTTTCAACTGTTGAAGTTCAAAGTTCAAGTTCAAACAACATTATTTATCCCCGAGGGGCAATTCTACTAATAGTTTCAGTCTTTTCAGCCATTAGTTTCAGTGTTTTCAACTATTAGTTTTAGTCTTTTCAGCTATTAGTTTCAGTGTTTTCAACTATTAGTTTCAGTGTTTTCAATTATTATTTTTAGTGTTTTCAGCTATCAGTTTCAGTGTTTTAAGCCATTAGTTTTAGCATTCTCAGCTAATGAAATGAAATGAAATGAAATGAAGCTTTATTTGTCATATGCAGCATCAACACAGGTCAATACTACAATGAAATGCTTTGGATGAGAATCCAGTGAAAACTCGCCAGTTGTAATAAAAAGTAATAAGTAGGTACATAAAATAATAAGTAGTAAAATATAGAGTTAAAGATTATAGTATTTACAATAATAATAATACAAAGGGGAAGCAATTTTAAGATAAAATATATAATGAAAGTGACAGTCTAGGTGCATGAAAGCAAGGGGATATGGGGGTGTGAAGCTATGTGAGTGATCCTTAGGGGTTTTATAAATATATTGCACTTAGGTTGGTGTACATAAGTTGGTCCAATGACCAGCCTCAGTTTGAGGTGCTACTTAAAGTTCAGGAGTCTGACAGCTTGAGGGTAGTAGCTGTCTCTGAGTCTCTTTGTACGTGCTGGCAGGCTCCTGTATCGTCTGCCAGAGGGTAGTAGTTGAAATAGTTCTTTCAACTATCAGTTTCAGTGTTTTAATCCATTAGTTTCAGTGTTTTCAACAATTAGTTTTAGTATTTTCAGCTAATAGTTTCAGTGTTTTAATCCATTAGTTTTAGCTTTTTCAGCTATTAGTTTAGTGTTTTCAGCTATTAGTTTAGTGTTTTCAGCTATTAGTTTCAGTCTTTTCAGCTTTTAGCTTCAACGTTTTCCGCTATAAACTGCAACTTCTTCGGTTGTCAGCCTCCATCCAAATTCAACTTACTGCAATCTCTATGGCATTTTTGCAGGTATTTCTATATCTCTAGTTCTCTTTATCCTTTCCCATTCTCTTTCTATAATATTTTCCCCTTCACAGAGGGAGCTGCATGCATCAGCTGAACGGCGCTTTCTTTTTATCTGCTGTTCAACTGTAGCAGCCTTACCACCACAGCGCAGGTACGAGGCCTTGGAGAACCATCAAAATGGAGTAAAATAATTCAATTGTGGCATGAAAAAGCAGCAATATAATGACAGACTTTTGTGTTATCAGAGCTTTAGGAGTACAAACATACACTCAAACATGGCTGCTCATCCTAATGTGCATCAATTGCATAGGTGGGCAGTGGGTTTCAGTTCAGATGGGGCTTTTGTGTCAGTGAAAAATGGAAACTCTTCTGCCTATGATTTAAATTCTCAGTGGAAAAAAATGCAAGGTTTCTGTTGCTGCAATGGATCAATTACAGGAAGAAAAAAGCACTCCTTTTACCAAGATGTTTATTGAGAATGAAGCAAATCTCCTTGATATCAGCATTTCTGTTCTCACTAAATGGTAATAAAGCACTTTATAGTAACAGTCCCATTCACCCACACAGACACACACACAGGTACACTGACAGCATCTCCACGGCCAATCACTGGCACCACCTTATAACCACCAGGAGCAATATAGGGTTCAGTGTCTTTTTTTAACCCAGATTTAAAACAGCCAAATTGCGGTTGCAGTTGAGCAGGCGCAGGTGTGCAGCGGTCCGTCACATGGAGCACGACATGAACCGAGTATGAAAAGATTTGTGATCATTTCAGCATTATGTATAGTTGTTTATTTGTATTTAATCCTCTCTGTTAATAGAAAAACAGACAGTCTGATGTAAGGCCCCAAAAGAAAACACAATTGTCCTTAAAATACCTTTATTGAACACAAAAAAAACTGAATTGTTAAAACTTTTAAAAATGTAACTTTTTAAAATAAATATGAATAAAATCCGACAGGATTATTATTTCAGAATAAATCAACCTAAACCTTTCATAATTTCAATAATTTGCTCTCCATAATAATACACTGTCAAAATTGTACAATTAAGAAATTAAGTAAATGTTAAAAGTAAAACCTTCCAATTCATTTACTTGTATGTCATTTTATATAAAACAATAGAATTTTTTATGTCCCAGAATATTTTGCTCTCCATAAAATATATCCTGTCACAGTTGTACAAGATAACATTGGGATAATTAATAATAGTAAAATAAAATGATATGGAGGGCCGGATATAATTACTCCGCGGGCCGGATCCGGCTCCCGGGCCTTGACTTTGATACATGTATAGCAGAGTGTTCACTCAATGTGATTATCACTCTAAAAATTTAGATTAAGCATAAACTAAACTTAACGAATGTGCCAACATCACAGGAAGTAAATAAAACTTCAAAGTAAAGCATCAGTAAAGGTTCTGATTTTCAAAGTAAAGGTATCAATGTTTTTTGTCGATGAAAAAAAGAGAGTTCAGTTTACTGACATACATTCCTGAAAACAAATAAACATATTCAACTGTTTGAAAAATAATTATATTATATATCAAGTTAAAAATGTTCTCGTTAATAATTATGCAACATAATGTGACTCTGCAAGCATGATGAGGAAGTATGTCAAATGTTTTGTTTAAATTTGGAATTCTTTTGGTATTTAGATGAAACAATTTAGTTCATAAAACATGTCTGTTGGAAACACTGTTGTCTGTATAGATTAAAGGACTGTGAGTGTTTGTTTCAGTTTTGTTGCTATATCTTCATTTACTGTCTACCGTACCGTCAGAGCCTGCAAACCCTTAAGCGAAGGCCTAAAATTATCTGAAAAGAAGTATCCTAATCACAGAGAAATGCTTTTTTTATATAAATACATTTGTCCAAAATATATTTTAGATCATTCATACTGTTCAAGCTTCTCTCAGTCTCAGCTGCGCTGCTGTCTGACTGTTTTTTCACATGAAAGTTTCTAACCAATCAGATCTCCTGTTTTAAAAAAGCATATAAAGTATAATGATTTAATACATATTATTTTAATTTTCATGACTCGAATCGGATCACCACCAAAGTAATGACCCACAGCCCTAGTAATGAAACCAGGAGTTTGTTTTCGTCTCTATTCTATCCAGAAGAATTAGCTCTTTAAAAAGGGATTAATGTGATCTGTGATCATTGTTGACCTCTATTACAAAAAAAAATGACCTTAAATAGATGCTTCGCCCAGATTTCAATTAGAGGAAGAAACACTGGAATTAAGCATCACACTATAACCCCCCACTCACACACATTCACATGCAAACACACACATTAAGGACTGCGTGAAAGTAGAAGCCAGTGTCTATTCCACTATTTTTAAGATTAGTTAAACTTAATTACCTCATTTATCTCTTCGGGCTATTAAACAAACGACAACATTAGCAATCGCACCTTAAACGTAGTTTGGCCTTTTATGCTTGCTGTCCAGGTAATGGCGGTTTTAACAGAATGTGATAAAATGCAAACAATCGCACGCCCACTTGAAGGTATGATGGTGTGGGTTTATTAAGAGGGAATGAGCTAATCTGATTCTAGCAGGAGGACGGCAGTAAAACAGAAGATCCCGGTTATGTACAGTAATGAGGTCAAATGCTTTGATGACACAGAGCTGGGTTTGTTTTTGTGGGAGGAGGAACGTGATCTGGAATAGATTGAATGTGATTAGGTAAAAGAAAAAAGAGAGAAAGAAAAAGTCTGCACTAATCGGTGCAACATGAGCATCATTCTTAGTGCTGTGGAGCATCAATGAAAATGACTATACATGAAAAATAAAATCAACTCAAATAAAATGAACTAAATTAAATAACTGAAAAATAAATTAAACTACAATAAACTAAAGTAAAATGAAATAACATGAAAAACTAAACTAAAGTAAAATGAAATAAAATACAACATAAAGACTGTCTCTGCAGTTATGCTGCAAATGTTTTGAGTCAAATCCTGTATGTGTGGAATTTCATGCAAAGGGGCCTCCAACGCCAGAGAGCAGGGGTGGCACAGGAGAACGGAGAGTGTGAGCTCCAGACCAGACAGAAAAATTGCCCTCCTTCTGTGCCATGAGACTCCACCCCCAGAGAGTGCGCCCACCCCCAGCCTAGACCAGCAGCCCACCACTCCAGCTTCCTCCCAAGGTTTAAAAACACGCTTTGTAGGTTAATTGGTGTCTCTAAGTTGCCCCTAGATGTTATTAGTGTGTGACTGTGTGGCCCTGCGACAGACTGGTGACCTGTTAAGGGAGTAAACAAACAGAGAAACCCCCAAACTCAAAACTATTGGCTTTTATTAGAGCTAGACTGAGTGACCCCTCCCCCTGGAAATCCAAACAGGAAGTACCTGCTGAGTCCAAGAAGCCAAAATCCAACAGACTTCTAAAAACAGCTATTCACAACAAGCAATTGGAGCTATAAACTGACCAATCAGATGCCTCAGTAAAAGGATGTGGTCAACTGCACGAGACGTGGTGTGTCAGCAGTTAATGGCGCCTGTAACCCCCCACCCCACCCCCTCACCCCGACGCCGTTGCCCCAACCCATCCCCCTCCCCCCGCTACAGCAGCTTGATCAGTACGGAACTAAGACGTCAAACTTACATGTATAACAGCATTAAAAGGGCCTTAAAAAAATACAAAAACTGCCACCAAGTGGTAGAAGGCTGCATTCAGGTCCCGCGGCCCTCGCGGCCCACAGGCTCAGAACAGATTTTTTTCGTGGCCCACTAGGGGGCGCTCGCGGACTGAGATTGGGCCACGGCCCCCGGTTTAGAACCACTGGTCTGAGCCCACTTAGTGATAGAACAACAAGCTCACTCCTGATTGGCAAGATAATGAAATATTGAATCAGATCAACTAACGACCAATCACCTTATTCAAAAAAGTGCAACTAAATTAAATTTGATTTCATAGTAGCATCAGACTCACTCAGTCCAGTTCTCATGTACAGTTAATGGTTCTCACACAGGTATTTGTTCATGACTATAAAACATAATTAAATGAAATCATTCTTCTTTTCACACTGATAAGTTAGTTCTGATCTTTACTCAAAAAAGTGACTGGCATGATTTTGATGCAGACCAGTCAACCATGAAGAGCATTAATGTCAAAACAGTATATATATTTTTTAAAATATTTCCTACGTTGTTTAACAAATGGAGTCAAACCCCAACATCAGTTCTACTGAAAACACCTTAAAGCCTGCAAAAACCAGACGGCTGGACCCTGAATGTTAAATTGATGTGAACCTGTGTGTGGCTGGGCTGGACTCCACCTTTTGCCAGCCTGACAGGCGTGTACGGCGCTCTCCTGAGGCCGCCGCCACCGCCGCCGCTGCTGCAGCACACTCTGGAAGCCCTCAAACAACTTCAGTCTGAGCCGGGGAAGATTTCATAAATATTGCATTTCCCAGAGTGGAGCGCTGACCGTGATGCTTCATCATCACTGAGAACAACACAACTACAATCTTATAGTAAATATTTCATGAAGTGCTGTTGGTGGGCACAGTGTAAGGGCGAGGACCGAGCAGATCATTCACCGCATGAAACTGGAGCGGAAGGCTGAACACAAATGTCAGGGCGGAGAACTTTCTAAAGCTTCACACAGTTTGAGAGTGTGGAGCGCACGGATGCATTTCTTTATTCAATGTGCCGCCGTACAAGGTAAAGACAGTAAAACATTAGAGACGGACAGAAAAAAGTCAATCTCCTGACCTTTTCCGGGCTCTTTAGCTCTCATTGTTAGGGCTTTGGCCTGCAGCCTTAAATATTTCAGCTCTGCTTGGCTGACTAGAAACTGCTGAGCGTGAAAAAAAAGGAACAGAGGCCAGACCTGAGCATTCACCCTCCCTTAACAATTAACACAGCAGTGGGAGATCACTGCAGCAATCAGTGACTCGCCTGCCTGCCTGCATGTATTTGTTGGTTCATTCATTCCACTTGTTCTCACAAAATCATCTTATTATTAAAAAAAAAAAAAAAAGGATGTTTTTCGTCTTACCAGTGACGGTGAGTTCAGTCGTCCTTCTGACGACAAAGCCGCTGAATTGGACCTCACAGGTGTAATTCCCAATCTCCTCTTCGGTTACTTCTTGGATAAACAAAATGTCTTTCTTCTGGATGATGCTGGCTCTCCACTGCTTTGGATGACACTCCTGGATATTCAAATAAACAGAACAGATGAGTCAGAGTGTGTACCGAAGCTTTTGACTGGAAATGGTGTTTTTAACGCGTTCTTGTAGCATTTTTCTGATGGAGGACATATTTAAAGAAGTTTAAATTGTATTTCTGAGTATTTCTTTATTCAAATCGTTGTGAATCATTGGTGAATCAGCTGTGAATACAATTAGCAGCTCACAAGCTGCACCTTTCTGAGGCCTGTAAAAAGGGGTGGAGTAACCTCCAGGTGAAGGCGCTTAATATAAATGTTTATATAATTTCCACGTCTATTATTATTGAAATCTCACTGTGATAATGGTTTGATCTAATCTAAAAACATTCCCAGTGGTCTTCAAATTGTGTCAATTGTAGCCGGAATAACAACAACAAAAAAATATGATGTTTTAGAGGTTGCACAAAGCAGCAGAAGTTCATCAGCAATTCATCTTTCGGTTAGATTAGACTAGACTAGACTAAATTAAAATAGATTAGATTAGATTAGATTAGATTAGATTAGATTAGATTAGATTAGATTAGATTAGATTAGATTAGATCAGATTAGATTAGATTAGATTAGATTAGATTAGATTAGATTAGATTAGATTAGATTAGATTAGATTAGATTAGATTAGATTAGATTAGATTAGACTAAACTAGATTATATTAGATGAAATTACACTAGATTAGATTACACTAGACTAGATTAGATTACACTAGATTAGATTAGACAAAACTAGATTATCTTGGATTATATTACTCTAAACTAGACTAGACTAGAGTATGTTAGATTAGATTACACAAGACAAGATTAGATTAGATTACACTAAACTAGACTAGAATATATTCGATTACAATAGATTAGTCTAGATCACACTAGACTCTATTAAATTAGATTACGCTAAACTAGATTAGATCATATCAGACTAGACTAGACCATACTAGATTAGATTTGACTAGACTAGACTAGACTAGACTAGACTAGACTAGACTAGACTATAGACTAGACTAGACTAGACTAGACTAGACTAG
The DNA here is from genome assembly GCA_003999625.1 of Oryzias javanicus. NCBI lineage: Eukaryota > Metazoa > Chordata > Actinopteri > Beloniformes > Adrianichthyidae > Oryzias > Oryzias javanicus. The sequence goes on from CM012457.1 coordinate 21,167,429, forward strand.
ATTAGATTAGATTAGATTCAATCATATTAGACTAGAAAACGAGCTGCAACGAGTCGCTTTCTCCTTCACAACCTGCTGAAATTATGTTGATCGCGTTAACATTTGAAAAGATACAATATATTAAAGATTTTCTGTTTAAACATCACCAGCAATGCCTCAGGTGTTAAGGGGTGTTAAGAAAAGATTTTTAGATAAACATTATACAAAAATAAAAAAAACCCGGACGAGCGTATCAAATGTGTATCAAGGGGCGGCGACGCAATCCCGCTGCTGCTAAACGTATGAATTCCGTTCGGCAAAATGATCAATCTTTCCTCTTATCCTGCTTATCTGATCAAGATTTATTGCTCTGAACTTAATATTCTCCATTCAATATTCCACTAAGGCCACAGAGGACAGAGAATTGTATTTACAGCAGCCTCTCACAGAAACGTTTGTGTTGTGTGTCCGTGTCAGTATGCGTGCGCATGAATGCCGAGCGTCTTCCCGGTCCTCTGGCGGGGACAGTGATGGCTCGGCGGATTCTCTTCCATCATCGCTCCTGGCAACCGTCGAAATTCAATCATAGTGGCTCTGCAGTGATCCAAATAACTCGGAGTCCCAGCACTCCCAGTCATTACCCAGATTGTAATTGAATTGTAGAAAAACCTAGAGGTCGAGCCCTGCCAGCTAATCTACTGCTGATCTGCCTGTGATTAGTCTGGCCTGAGCCCTTTTGTTGGGAAGTACTTTGCTGTCCACAGGCTGTGCCTGACCCAGGAAAAGGCAGAGGAGGGGGTGAATGCTGAATAAAAATCAGGGAACAGGATCATTTGGAGGGCATCCGATCTCCCCTCAGGGCGTGGAGTGACATTGCAGGGATCTTTTGCAGGGCCGACCCTCTGCGGACATTCTCCTTCTCACAACTCCCCCTTTCTCCCCTCTTCTCATTCTCTCTCAATGAACACGGACGACTTCATCTCACAGTCCCACTCCTATCATCTTATGATCTAATCTAAAAGCGTTTCCAGTGGTCTTTTAATCATGATTATGCCGTTTTTATTCAAAACTAAAAAAATCTATGTTTTTTTCTAGGACATAGTTTCTGCAGGGCAGCAGGGGTTCATTAGAAATGTATATCTAAGTTGTGGGTGGGACCACATTTCCCTCCCTGTTGCTGAGAGCTGTCTGTTTACATGCTCTCCAACTTGCAAACCCTCAACCCAACATTACCACTCAACCAAACTTATGAGCAATATCGGAGCTTAGAGTTTTGATCCAGATTCCAGATCAAATGAGGAAAATAAAAACATACATGGATCTAGTCGTGAGAACGGAGCGAAGAAGGGACCTTCTTGCTTACCGTAGCTTCTACATCCTACCTTCAAACTCTTTCTTTGATCTTCCTCTGATTCTATTTAATTACAGAAATACCCAAAAATGAAATTTTAACCCAATTTTCTTCCCACATGTCTTTATCACAAAAAACCCAGAATAACATATTTAAAAACACCAAAAACACATAAGAGAGGATCTTAAAGCAACAGTCACAAATACAGCTGCTACAGTGTAATGGGGGAGGCATCGGCAGAATCTTGATTTCATTCCGCTGCTCAATTTTTTTTAAAGTGTTGGTGTGGTCATAAGTGCAGGCAGTGGCCATCAGGCACACAGATTGGCCTGCTCTTTCTAAACCCCTGTATTATCGGGTGGCTGGTGACACTTGATATGGACGGTTGTCGTCGGGAGACATTTACACATCATCCAGTCAGAGCTGCTGCCGGCCAGCGATTCCAGCTACCACATTTGAACCTCAAAATGTGTCAGGGCAGCCACTGACGGATATCAACTATTGCAGTTTACATTTTTACAGACTTTTTCTTAAAATTTCTGCGACAAATAAAAAGGCAACTGAACATTTGAAATTTGCTGAAAAACTTTTTCAGACATTTGACCGTAGCCTGAGTTAGAGAGAAAGAGAAAAAAAAGAGATGAAGAAAGAAAAAAAGTCAGGGGGTGTCAAACACACGGCCCCAGATGCTTTAATCCATCCAGTCATGAAGAGAAAAAATATAAGGATGTGGAGAGTTATAGTTTTTAAAGAATTAGCTGCAATATGCATTTGTGCCACTAGGGGAGCAAAGGAAAATAAATACCAGCGTAACAAGAGATCAAGAAATAAACAGCATTTCTTTCCAAGCACGTGCCACATCTGGCTACGATTGGTTGAGGTATTTTTTCAAACTGAGAAAAAAAAAAACAGGAAATAAACAAAGCTACAGATATCAAGTTGACCAAAGGTTGTTCTGCTATTATGTTCTGGTCCGGCCCACGTGAGATCAAACGGGTTAAATGTGGCCCAAAATGAGATTGAAACCTCTGATCTAAGTGATCTTAACCTGCATTTCCAACAAGATCTTTCTCAAAAACAGACATTAGATGAAAGTGAACTAATCAAGCATTGTAAACTATTTCCTTCTTATGAAAGCACAAATGGAAGCTTTCCTGCTTCAGCTTTCTCTTGTTCCACAACATTCCTTAATCTTTAGGCTTGTGGTCTTCAACCCCTTTCCCCTTCTTCACTGATTACGGCTCACCTGGATCAGGTATATTCATAAACTTGGCTAATCAGCAATTACTATAGAAGTGTTCGCTGCAGAAAAAGCCGGGCGGTACCTCACTAAGAACAGGGTTACAGATGTCAGTTTTGGGCGGCTGTCACATTTCACACACGCACAGATGAGACGGTTAGCAAGCATACCTTGAACCACGTGATGTTCAGCTCCTTTCCGGGTTCCACATAGTCTTCTATGTCAGGACAGAGGATCTCCTTACTCTTACTGAGCTCAGCCTTCTCCGTTCTCCTCATGTTGGAATTGTAACAAAGGTTGGTGTCATTTTCAGCCACAGTCAGAGACATGGACACCTTCATGCAGTATGTGGAGTTCCTGCAACACAGACCAGTTTGGGATCAGTCATTACAGGTATGTCACTGGATTCCAGTTCACTCAAAAAACCTAAAGCCCCAAAGTGATGCTTAATCAGCAGCATAAATACAACACTTCTAAAGAAGTGAGATGACAACTAAAGAAAATGACAGAGCAAAGGATTTATTAGAGAAATTTATGTAACTCTTCCATGTTTGTCTACAAAACAGTTAAGATGCTTCCTTCCATTTTGTAAAGAAAGATGCTCACATGACACATCGTTTTATTTTATTAAAAATGGCTGACTGGAGACATTTACTGACCTGTGATTCACGATTCAGACAAAATATCTCAGAATTTAGTTCACCCATAGTTACTTGTCCCATAGTTTAGGACCAAAACAAACACAATTCGAGCTTCAAGTGTCTCTTGGTTAAAATGTCAATTTTAAGTGTATTATTTTCCATTCTGTGTGCAAATATAAAGTCAGCAGAAGTTAACATTTAACCCTTTTGTGTCATATGTGCCTAATACTTACTGTACCATCAAATCCATCACCTTGAACAGAAAAAAAACAATTGAAGAATGTATTTTTTAAAGTCAGGAATGAAGGTTTTAAGCTTTGTAATTTGTGGTGATGCTCACCATATCCTAACAATCCAATGTGATAATTAGAGCGGCTCTAGTTGGCTGTGGAAGACCCAAAAGGGATGCCTTGTGTTTTTCCTCAGGTGGGATCCCATCACAGTGGCATGCCTGAGATCACTAAGCTCCTCAGATTAACCTATTTATTTCACAAACCGTGGTAAATGGGGGCTTTGTGACAAAGTCCTGGATTCTACGCACCTCTGATTGAAACGTCTGAACGTAACGATTTAAAGGTGTCTCCTGCCACTAAATAATGCATCCATACCTCCCTCACTCTGCTGTGTGTTTGTAAGACGAGCAGTAATGAAAAGCTGAACAGCTTTAAAGCCGAACACTTCGGAGTCAGATTGGATTTTGGTGGGAAGTGAGGAAATGCTAATCAAAGAAGAGACAAATGTGAATATTTCCTCCCAAAGCTGTGAAAGCTGCCTGGTCATCACAATGAGTCAGCCCCCACCGCCGCTCATCTCCGTTCCTCGGATCTCTGCAGCCATCAACGCTCCATGTTTTCTGACTTTGCCGTCCAGAAAAATAAAAACGACTCTCCGTCTTTACTAAACGTTGGTGTGGTCGACACAATGCAACCTGACAGTGTCTCCTTTCAAAGTAAAGGCTGTGAGGAGCTGGTTTCAACCTAATTTGCAGCACGAGGATGAATGCATGAGGACAGTTCAGCTGCTGAAAAAGCTTCAAGTCTTAACAAAATGTTTGATAGAATTTGAAAAGTTGTTTTTGATTTCACTTTGTGAGGTGCCACACAAACAGTATTGGCATATGTCCGTCAAATTCCAGCTACCACAAGGCAAGGCGAGTTTATTTGTGTAGAACATTTTAAGTACAGACAGTTCAAAGGGCTTTGCATAAAACATCAAAAGAAACAATCAAAAGAAATAGTAATGGTGTGATCATTAAAATAACATTAAGAGAAAGTTTAAAGATCAAGTGATAATCTAGAATTTTTTTTTCAAAGAACAATTTTAACCCCATATTGGTTTTATATTTACATGATTTGTTTCATATGTTCTTCCCTGAACTTCATCATCCTTCCACTAGGGGCAGTAGAGGTACTTTTCCTGCTCATCTCAAAATGGCTGCCTCCATGAAATCCTAAAAAAAACCCTTTTGGTGGGAAAGTTTAGTTAATTTTCACAACTTTATAGTGAAAATAACTAACCCATTGTTATTGTTTTTCTTAATCGACTAAAGCATGAAAATGTGTTGATAATTATTCTTTATAATACAGTTGCACCATGTTAAAAATGTGCAAATCAAATTTTAGACAGTGGGTGAATAAAGCGCTTTTTTTTAATAGATATTTTTGAATCATAAACTAATATTGTGATGAGCAAATATTTCCCAAATGATCAAACATATCATAATTGATATTCTCTGTATCTCATAAAAAATATGATTGAAATCTTTTGTTGGTTTTATCAAAGGGTTTAGAAAACCTCTGAATTTCCTGAAAATGTAAAACTTCTGTTAATTCTTTCATATAGTGAGCTTCCCAGGGTTATGGTGGTTAATGATGAAACAGTGCAAAGCTTCGTATCCCTTTAGAAGACATTACAGAAGAAATGCATCCACCATGGTGTCATGTTCAAATGAGAACAAAGAGAGAATTATAAGTGTCTTTCAAGGACCTAATTCACCACCCCTTCAAGATACACCAGTGAGTAAAACAAACTCTCCTCTCTAAAGCATTCCTCTCCAGACTAATAAGAACTGCACACACCTGTGCCTCTGTTTCCCACATTACAACAAACATGGAGATGAAAAACTCCTGCCTGTGGTCCCCTCCTATCACACTTTGTGTGAGTAGAATTAATAGATTTAGTTTAGGTTTTGATAGAAATTAAAATAAATAGGGAAAAAAAAATCAATTCCTGGTTAAGAAGGATGATTTTAATGTGTACTGTAGTCGCTCCGGAGTTTAAGTTGTAGCAGCCAAAAAAAAAAACATGATAAAGAAGAAAAAAAATCATAGGCAGGAACATTATTCCAGAATAAATCAACCTAAACCTTGAATCATTTTCAATATTTAATGCTCTATAAAATATATACATCTTTTAAATTGTACAAGTTAGAAAAAAGCACAAGATAACATCGAGCCGTTAATAACAATGACATAAAACGATCTGGAGGGACGGATTTAATTACCCAGAGGCCCCCGGGCCTCGACTTTGACACATGTTAACTATAGCATGAAGAACATGCTAACAAGTCAACTAAACTGTTTCTGTCACTTCAGGTTCATTGATTTATTCCTCCTCTGTATCACTTTGGAGAATTCTACCAAGCCCGGATTAAGACTAAGTGGTACGTTTTTTCTGCGTTGATGTCATTAATAAAATACTGATACACGACCCTACACCGCCCTCTAGTGGTTGTTGCTATTTTTTTTTTTAAAAACCACATGAAAGTTGCACCTGAGTATAACAATGCAATTCGTGCATCAAATCTCAGTGTTCCGCCTCTCTGTTGACGCGTGTTAGACTTACTGGTCTTGACTCTCCAGCTGCAGAGCAGCTGTGTAAGCTGTTCTGACTTCATTCATTGCGACATCATGGAAAACATGGATGATGTTGAGTGAGTAGGTTGGGTTTGTAAGCTTTGGTGAGCTCTACAGAGATGCCGGTAAGCACGTCGCCGTATCAGGTTTCAGACATTGTGTCTGTCTGTGTGTGGTCCAGTTTGAGGAGTAACTTGAGAGGGGGGAAAAAAAAATAAAACTAGAGGATCTTGTTATTGTTGTCTTGATGAGAATGAGAAAAAAAACATCACAAGCCCATGGAGCTAGAGCGGTGGAGCCTGCTACGATGGCACCCAAAGAAGCCAACGGCCAGCTTAGGATAAGAATAATGGATGGAAAAAAAAAAAAAAAGAATAATGGATGGAAATTCAGGACCAAAATCCTCTCATTGAGCGGCCATATTGGATGTATTTTTCTACCCTTTGATCTAGTCACTTAAAACGTCACATGCTCAAAGCTGAGTCTGTGATTGGAGTTAGGCGCCCGACACCAGAGTTTGCGTCTGTACGTTGACTTGCTAGGCGAATCGCTTCCAGTGTGAATGGACCATAAGTTGCACATCCGGCAAATCAATGCAAAAAACTGCAACTTATATTCCGAAAAATATGGTGAATGTATAAACTTTTGTAAAATCCTTTATGAAACAGTTAGGCCAAACCTCAATGTTCTGTTCCTACACTGGAAGGCAACTCAGAATTTTGAAATGCTGCTGTTCCACGACTGACCACCAGAGGCTGGTTTCAGAAGAGCTGTTGTTTCTAAAGGGAGAAATTAAAAGGTTGCACCAAAATAAACTTAGTGTCAAACTTCTGATGAAGGACACTCAGCCAACGCAGTTTGAAGAAGAAGCTCAAGAAAAAAATGGAGCTGGATGGTGTTGAATGTATTCAAGTTCGTGAAGGACTTTGTAACATAATGGGAGCTTCAGCAGTAACTGGGTCTGGGGTTAATGAAACCATGAATCAGAGAGTCAGCAGCAGCAGCCGCCTCATTCATGTTATGAACGGCTCAACCTTAAAAGACCCCATCGTTCTTGCTACGTGTCTGACTGTGTTTCCATCTTCTGCTGCTGCTCAATCCAGCTGTGATCTGGCCGGGTCGGCCCCTCAGCCGTCAGGCCGCCGGAGCGGCCGTGTGTTCTTTCATTACATTTCATTACATTACATTTACAGATGGCCAGATGCCCCAATTCACTGTAAATGACAGGCTTTCATATGATCTAGTCAGGTTATGGAAGCAATAAGGGAGTCGCCTCTCTCATATGAACACCTCTGACCCCTCTGGGGCCATAAAATAAAGATGCATACCCACACATGATGGAAGCATAGTTTCTCACACAGCCTCGAGACGAAAACAGCTCTGCAAACAGAGGGAATAAAAGCGTGCAGCTACCCTCCGTATAGCTCTGGACTGAAGATGACTAAGAGAGCAGCTGGTGCGATGCAGTAGGAAGAGGAGTAAGATAGTGTTAAAATCTATCATTATTGACTTCGTAGGTCCAATGCAGAGGAAAGCGAGTGGGAAGTTGTGATGTTGTGGGCTCACAGAACTCTCTTGGACAGTATATTTATCCCAAAAGGAGCAAACCGAACTGCAGAACTACTGAAGGAGGAAAGAAAAACCGAAGCATCCTGGTGTTGGGCCATTTTGTGCTTTCACATCACTTTCTACCTGCCTAGCTTATGATTTAAAACCATGAGCCGATGAAGTGAAATGGAAGAATTGCTGTAAATAATGGCAGCCTAATGGACCTTCCGAGGGGTAAAGTAATAGCATGCGCGCCGGAAAAAAAGCTTTATAATAAACAATAATGAGTGCTACCAGTAGGAGTGAAAGAAATTACTCGCTTGACCTCATTTTGTGTAATTCACAGACCTTAAGATTCTCTACTTTTGATACTATTTCTATCAATCCAATGACACGTCCCAGATTGTTCTTTAATTTTTGATTATATTTGAATAGTAGGACAGTCAAGATAGTGGTCCTGACATAGTAAAAATATAGATAAAGCAATGGATAGAGTTCAGAAACTTGTAGAAAACCAAAGACATTGATAGACTTTGGTCAGGAAGTGTTGGTGGTGGACCAAAGATGCAGGAGCTCAGGCCTGGTGACAGAAACTCAAAATATTGAATGAACATACTGAAACATGACAAAAACCAATAACATAACTGACAAAAACCACACAAAAGTCAGAAAACCTCACAGTACCCCTCCCCAAAAGCGCAGATCCCAGATGCCCAAAAATTAAGCACTTAGAAGGAGGGGGCATGGAGAAGCAAAACAAAAATAATTCCACAAAACATTCAGGGTTCCTGCAGCCAGACAGATGTGAGGGATATCAGAACCCCTCCTCAGGGACAGGCGGGAAGAAAAGCAGTCCCGACGACTCTCCCCAGGGACAGGGCACATGAAGGGGAAATACAGCCAAGGGGGATGAGGGGCGACCAAGGAGGGCCCCAAACGATTCCCATCAGGGACAGATTTGGTGGACATGGCATGATGTGAGTTGGATATGGCCGCAGGAAATCCCACCTGATATGGCGTGGACTGCAGGGGCAGAAAAAGTTGTCTTGCTGGGTCCTAGGTGGTCAGGTCTGTTAGGATCCCCACAATTTACTGATCCAGTCTGATGAAAGTTGGGTTTTTGATTTCTTTAACATGTTTCCTAATGACATGTTTTTGATGATGGAGAACAAATATAAAGAAAATTAATATTATATTTCTGATATTCCTTGATTCAAATTGTGGTGAATCCGAAATAGACAAAAAATAGGAAAATAGCTTATTAGTGCCTAGAAGCTCCACTCTGATCCATCCACTTGTAGACAAACAGATCCATGAACGTCTTTTTTTCTCATCTGAACTGACATCTGGCTTTAAACTGTTCAGATGGATAGCTCCAAAATTGATCCCTATTTTTGTCACACCGCTAATGGAAAGTTAGGGTTGTGAGGGGCTGTAAGCTAGCAGGAGAGTATGCAAACAGACAACTCTCAGTTGTGGGTGATGGGAAGAGGGGTGGGACAGACATTATGTGCCTTAGACAATGACAAAAGCGTTTTGATTCTGGGAATAAAATATGCAAAATCCTTATCAAAAAAACACTGGGAATGCTTTGAAAACAGAACAAAAACATAAAATGAGATTTTTGCGCTAATGTGGGACCAGCGCTGTCCGTGGTGCTTAAACATTCAGGAGACCTTATATCCTGTTTCTGATGTTGTTTCATTATATGTAGTTCAAAAAAGCAAATGCTCTGTACCTCTTCAGTTAATGTACACTAACCTGGTGTAAACAACCAACATATATGGTTAGTTTGACCTAATCTTGTTACTTTTTAAATGTAAAAATGAATAAATAAATAAAAATGAAACTTAAGTGCACCAAATATTCTCTCTTTAATAATTATATTGTGGAGTAATTAAGTTTTGTGGAATGAAAAAACTGACTCATGACTTTGTTAATTAAGCATTTGAGAGAAGGAATACCCAGATTTGTTTTAGCCTTTATATATATATGTATATGTGTGTACGTGTGTGTGTACGTGTGTGTGTGTGTGTATACAGTAGTAGCAGGAGAAATAACTAAATAGTGCTCAGCTTTATCAAAAAATTCCCCCCGCTCACTCTTTTGTATTTTTTTACACTAAAGTTACAAATTTAAAAAGTTTTATTGTGTTTTAGTGTCAGGTTTTTCAGAGTTCTTGGCAGCTCAAAATAAAAGGAACTTTGTTGTGAACAAGCATTCAAAATTCACAATAGCTTTCATTCTTTTTTTTTTTTGCAGAGAGACATCTTTTGAATGAGAAATAAAAAAATAAATCTAAAACAGAAATTCACTGGGAGTCTGGTCAGACAATATACAGAAACTTAGCAAAATAACTAAAAACCCCAAAGATCCAGAGGAAAGAAAGATTTAGGGTATTTTTTTATGTTCTCAGCAGGTGCATTTTGGCGCGGGGAGGAGGGTGGCGTCCGCGGCGCCTGATTGACAGGCAGCCGGTGGCCGACACGCAGTCCTACAATGTCTTTCACATCTGTCAAATTCTATTTCAGTCGAGCTGCTTTGGATGTTAGTCAGTAGCTCAGAGTAACTGATTTTCCACGCGTTATTATACGACATCTAGAATAATGTCATTACGGCGCGGCACCGTGCACGCTTTCAACCACTCCTGAAGACTGACTCATTAGCTGAAGCTCTATAAAATAATCCATCAGGAAAAACGTAGCGGCGTGAACAAAGTGAGGGGGAAAAAATGGATTGGAATACAGAAAATGTTTTGGACGTTAAATGAAACAAAAAAGGAGCTTCAGAGGGGGCTCCTGCCGATTAACAAGTAAATGAAGTCACCTTGCAAACCTGCAAATTAGACTTGAATATCCAGACAAGGAAGGACGAAGATTCACACACACACACACACACACACACAGAACAGTGAGTCTGTGTGTCTTCATATCCTTGACTGTGGAAAACGTTTGGGGGGCTTCAGCGAAAAGCTGCTTCAATCAGGCGCATTTATCTATATTTATCGACAGAACACAGCACGCCCACAGTGACAGCACACTATCATGCTAAATATAAAAGTGCAACCAGGAGCTATTAGAGACAAAGAGTCCCATTCTTGATCTGAAAATTAAACAACTGCCAGGTCTATAATAGACGCTCTGTCAGCTCTGATTCAGAAATGTTTACATCAAGTTTCAATTCAGCGATGACATAAAGATCGCTCTCACCTCAACAAATGGACTCAGAAATATTACAGAATGAAAGCAGACCACTGATGTCTGAGGTTCCAAAAAAAGTATTTTAAAATATAAATATCATTCAATTATTGAAACTTTTCTGAGAAACTTTTCATTTACTGGATTCAAAGTGTCGTGTTCTGTATGTTGTTGAGACATGATTCATTTTCCTAAAACCTCTCCCTCTAGTTCTGTTTTACTTCTACAAATCAAGAGATCCAATTATCCATTGATGTGGAGATGGAGAAAGCCTGGAGAACATTTTCACTGCAGTCCTGTCACAGGGTCGGATTCAAACCCCTCTTTGTCTTTGGGTCTTGCAGGGCCAGACGGGGGGGGGGTCACCAACACACATACTTGCAGATCTCTGGATGCCTTCACACCAGAAGTCAGCTTAAACAATCCTATTGATCCCTACCCAAACTCATGCTTCACTCCTGCCTCTGCGTTCTTCAGGTTAGAACTTCTTACAAAACCATGAAGGGGAATAAGACATAATTGGAAAAGTAATTATAAAGTGAGTAAATAAAAAGCAGGAATTACACAATGTATAAAAGACACATGAAAATTAAATCTGTATGAATTTAATATAAACATGAAAAACTTTAATGAAAATATCTGACAGTAAAATCCTGTAATATAAAGGTCCAAAAGTGCAGATTTATGATGGTCATCATAATGACATCATGCAGATGTTTGTGTAATTTTATAGATTTGTCTTTTGTTTTACATTTATTTTTTTTATTTTCCAATCAAATCAGGCTACTCATTCTATGTTTGAAATATCTATATATAGCTGTATGTTCCTTTTGTTTGTCTTCTTTAGGTTTTTTTCTGATTTTTTGAAATAAACAAAATCCACTTAATAAATATACAGTTTTTAAAGTTTTACATTAAGTTCCTGCAGTTGTTAATTATTTATTTATTTATTTATGTATTTGTTGATTTAGTCAGTCAGTTAGTTGGTTAGCTAGTTAAATTGTCGGTTGGTCATTAGGCCGGTTCATTGGTCAGATGGTTGGTTAGTTGTTTAAATGGTTAGTCAGTGGATTGGTCGGTCAGTCAGTCAGTATGTTAGATGGTTGGTTATTTGGTTAGCTAGTTAGTTTGACAGTTATCTTGTTGCTTAGTTTGTTGGTCAGTTGGTTAGTGAGTGGTCAGTTGGAGGGTTGGTCAGTTAGTTAGTCAGTCAGTTGGGTGGTCAGTTGGTTAGTTAGTCAATTTTTTAAATAGTTAATTAGTGGGTTGGTCAGTGAGTCAATTATTCATTCAATAAGTCAGTTGGTCGGTAAGCTAGTTTGTTGGGTCATTAACTAGTTGGTTTTTTGGGTATTTAGTTATTTGATCGGTTTGTTAGTTGGTTTATTAGTTGGTTTGTTACTTGTTACTCTGTCTGTTGGTTGGTTTGTTAGTTAATTATTTAGATAGCTGGTTGATGAGTTGGTAAGTTGATTAGTTAGTTAGTTGGTTGGTTAGTAAGTTAGTCAGTTGGTTGGTTAGTTAGTTGTTTGATTGGCTAGGTGGCTAATTGGTTGTTTAAATGGTCAAGAAGTCAGTCAGTTAGTTAGTCAAACCAATTTTGGCGTGTGATTACCTTTGCAGCACAAGTTAACTATAGAGAATTTGGCTTTAGTGTCTGAACATTAACAGTGGGCCTGTGAAGGACATTCACAAATATGTTCAAAACACAAGTTTAACATTTGGTGTTTCCACTTGTCTGTCGCTACCAACAACACCAGCTGTAGGTGGCTTACATGTGCATATCTCCTGAATCTTGATCATTTTTTTTTTTCACAGCTCTATTGTGATGGATAAAAGACCTGGTGTCATATAATTCTGGCTGGGAACAAAGCACAGTTATTAATTTCCCCTCCACAATCAATATTCAAATGATTAGCGCTGCCATGTATTAAAAGGGACACCATCCAAACATCACTTTCGAGTCTAAGTTCCTGATTGGTCAAAATGGTTTAACGTCCAATATGTGTTCAATTGCCAGAAGTTTTAAAAGTTGAGACAAAAAATTGGTCTGAAAAACTTTTCTGTCAACGTGTGAACGCACCAGCCGGAAGTGTGCACCTATACACACTTCTCAGTGGAAGTGGTTGGTTAAACATGCGTCGCCGAGGGTGAACATGGTTTCCCTGATTCAAGTCTCTACCTTGTTCATTTTCTTGTTCAACTTTCTTCAACAAAACATGGCGTCTAAATAAAACTTTGCTACTATCAATATTACATGTTCCACTAAGTCCTTGCAGGTTGGAGGTCTCTGCCATCTTTCTGAGAAACAAATCATTTCTGTTTTTCTGCATCAAAATATCCGGGTTTTAGCATTTGGTAATTTTGAATTTTGCCTCATTAGTCAACAATGAAAAAATCTTGTCTAACAGCCTAATATTGTAACAATATTTATAGAGATGATACTTTTTGGAAAGTATGAAAACAGTAATTTTCAAATATAAATAGTAACAAGCATCTTAAAAAAAACATCCACAGTACATGTGCTTACTCTAAAGCAGCTAACTAAGCAGCATGTTGTGATTTAAAATATGATTTAATAATTACATTTATTTGTTTCGTTTTTGGCATTTGATTCTTTTAGGGATTCTTTTCTACCCAGAAATTCTGCACACCTTGCAAAAACAGTATTTTGCATATGAAATAAATGCTCACACATGCAAATAGGGGAATGTAAAGTGCACTTCTATTTTTAAAAACTCATCCGAGAGTCATCTGCACCATCCAGGGTTAAATTGGGGCGTGTATCTAAACTAGTCAATGTTTTTTGGTAGAAAACCCTTAAATGAATCTTAAATCGGCTTTACGTGTATTTGTTATCTCTGTCCAAAACCTCTGTAAGGGATTGTCAAAAGAAAAGCTTGTTTATCATTGGCTGCACATCCCCTACATAAAGAATTTTAATTGAACACAGCTAAAGGAAGTTCTTAGACACAACTTTAGGGACTATTATCCATGTATGCCACAAATGCCCTTACTGGTGGATATGGTTTTCCATTGATGACAAAACACGTTTGTTTTGGTACAGATGTAGAGAGTAAGGGATGTTCAAGGGATAAGTGCGTGCTCCTTTCCTGCAGCCTGATCGAATAAAGGAAATGAGAAAATTAGAGAGTAGTTTGTATGGACATCTTCTTGCGTATCACTCGCACATTATGTCGTTGGAGCAGCCATGCGTGGTCAACGATGAGCCAGTCTGTGCACCTTATTATCAACACTCACATCACTTTTACACATGCATGATAATGGTATGTTCCATTTCCTGATGTTCCTTAAGGTGACCATACAAGCCTCAAGGAAACTGCAAGACACTTTAAGATGCAACCACTCTTCTTTACAACCCCTTACAACCCAAAAACCCACAGTAAACCTCCGTATGGGTGCATGTGACAAAGACCTCAGTGAAGACAAAACTAATCATCAAGCTTTTAATTATCAGGTGATACAAAATAAGCAAAACCCTTTATGCATAATTCCAGCTTTTAGTCTCCTTAACATGAGACGTTTAGGTACTTTTTTGCACTGATAATAGGCGTCTCTCAAAATCTATGCTTAGTGTTTGAAAAAAAAAACCATCTAATTTTTCTGATAGCTTGTGATTGAGCAGAGATGCAATTTTTTTAAAGACCATGGAAAGAAAATCTTTTCTGTTCAGCCCTTTGGTTACTTCTACTCTAAGTATTTAAATAATAATAAACCAAAACCTTAATGTTCATTTAAAACTGCTTCTAAGCTCCAATTAGCACATTTTCAGATATTAATGTAAAAACGTAATAATTGATGTTTAGAAATACACAGTGTAATTGTGTATTAACATTTTAAATTCACCAAACACAAGGTTAGAACCATCGACTGTACATTAGAATAGGACTGAGTGACCCTCCCCGCTTCTTGTTCCAAACAGGAAGTACCTGCTGGTTCCAAAACCCCCATAGACATATTGAGATACAAACAGCTATGATTTAGCTATTATATTTGTCATAATAACCATTCTTGTTCTGATATTTTTATAAACACGTTCTTGATCATTTTCATGTTTTTCAGTAGTTCTTCAAGTTATAAACTGACAAATGAGATGCCTAACTGAAAGTATTTTTGATTGACAGATTCTCTAGAGCTTGCTTTCAAATGTTAGGAGTGTGGCATTCCAACAAGCTCATTCCTTATTGGTTGCCTCGGCAAGGATGGCTCAGACCAATCACTGGTTACTGATGTCAACTGGCTCCAACGGTGCAAACAATATATCACCAAAAAAAAAAAAATGGTGAAAATTCATTGACTTGTTGGAAACAGAACCAAAAGTAAGTCATTTTCTTTGGATGACTGCACATTAACTGACTAAGTCCAGTTCTCATATACAGTAAATGGTTACAGGAGAACTTGTATTACATATAGTGGTTATGTAAGGGATAATGCTCAATGAAGTGTGCATTATCAGAAATCAACGCACACCGCGCTTCCGCGGTGTGCGTTGATTTCTGATAATGCACACTCAGAGAGGCATTATCATGATTTTACCATGCTCACGTTTACAAAAGAAATAAATATTCAATTGATTTTTAAGTCTTTATTTTTGTTATTTTTTTCTATTAAGATCTCTTTTTCACAAAACATGGATTGTTCAATACGTGGTGCATTATCATGTTAACATGACAATGCGCTCCAACCTCAACTGCATCAGTATAGTAAAGTAATACATATACGTATTGTCATGATTAGTTCAATAAAGCATATTTTCAGAGAGGAAGTTCAAAATTTTTATTTAAGGAACTTAGCGCAAAACATTTGGGATAAGTTACCCAATTTCACTTTTAGATGAGGGTCTATGCCCAGCAGCCAATCAGAATGAAGTATTCACCCAGACCATGTTTTAGTTACGTTTTATCCAACCGTAGTGATTATATTTATTAAGATATTGATGTTTTTTTATAGTAGTAAGTGAATTGTTTTCGTCCTATAGGTAACAGATTTGACACTGTAAATGTACAGATGTCAGTTTGGTTGTTGGTGAAGAGTCTTACCAAAGATGGCAGGGCTCCTTTATTCACTCTCTGTACTTGAGAGTGTCTTTGATACATTCCCCAAAATGTGAGTCAAAAGCTTCTTCCCTAACAGAAAATAATTGTTTTCAGCTCTGAGGCAAATCTCTCGCAGCATTTTGATTAGTACATCTGAGAGCTTGGAAATCCCCAAAGCTCAACACACACACACACACACATTGACTGGGAACACAGAGCTCAGGGCGCTTTTTTACAAGTGAAGCGTTCTGCAGAATTATGGTTTTTCCTGGATTTCAAACAAGGCATTTGAATACGAGCAAAGACTTTTTAGAGCAAATTGTCAATAATCAAAGGCAGTATTAATTTAGGAGACCTCGCTGGAAAGTGTTTGTTCTGGATTGGTGCTTCAGACTGTGTTGTAATAACTCCCAATGTATTCTGCCACTTTGGGTTTTTAAGAGGTGTTTTTTTTTTTTTTTTTTTTTTTTTTATGTTCCAGCGTTTATTAAATTCTCTGTGAGATGAAGACTGGAGCGAGCAGTTTACCGAGGGACGTTCAGAGATATAAAGGTTAATAAGTGAGTACCATATCATCATGCGTCTCGAGGACTCGTCTCCATGTGACGCCCACACAGGATTCATTTTAGAGTCCTCCATATTTAAATTCAGATTTTTTCCCTTTGTCTGTACATCTATTTTTTTGTTGTTTCTGTCTTTTAATAATATCATTTCTGTTGAAAACGTAATAAATAAATGTTGAATCTGAAAGGTAATATTTGTGTAAGATATTTCAGTGCTTCTGGTTTACGCAAATGTCTCTCTGCTCTTCAGCCGATTTTGAAGATTAAACTGTAAAACAAATTAAGAACCTTTCTTATAAATAAGAAATAAAATAATGATTTTTATTTAGGTCAACCTGAGGCTCCGGAGTCGCATGTAGCTCTTTGACCCCTCCACTGTGGCTCTCATAGTTAAAGAAAAATAATGACAACGTTCTATTTTAAATTAAAATAGAGGTGCAGCTTCATCAAAGTCGTACGAAAACATTTTGACAGATTTTTGAGAGCCGCCTACCACCAAAAATCAGTCAGATTATTACTTAAAGCACATCAGAATATAAGGGAAATGTCCTATTATTGAAAAATGCAAGGATGGTAAATGTTCCTCATAGTCGTAAAAATGCTGTGTGGGTCACTAGTTCTGATTTATGATAATGATAATTTCAGGCTGAGATGCACCAACGATTGTAAAATAAAATGTTTTGATCAAATATGGTACAGGGTGTCTTTTTATTTTGAAGAGATGACATGCAAACGTTAGTCAAAAGTTATAAACTATTTCCTATTTTATTTCAAAATTGCTATTTTTTTATGTATGAGTATATAATAGTTATGCCAAAAATATTAATCAAAATAGCAATAATAAAAATATAAATGATCTTATTTTACTACAGGATGAGGCCAGACTTTGTGGCTCCTTCTGGATTGTAGTCTGTAAGAAATAGACGTGAATGGCTCTGTTGAAGGTTGCAGACCGCTGCTCTAATTAAAGAAAAACATTAGTTTTAAAAAGTAAATTTGAATTAAAAAGTATTTAAGTAGTATTTAAAACAAAGAGTAAATCAAAACTAACTCAAAGTTTATTCAACTCATTCACAAACAGTATAAAAATGTTGTCACTGCACAAGGCTCCTGACTACAATACCCATAATCCTCCAACAATCAGCATTCAAAGTGTCCGTATTCATAGTTGACCAAAGTTTTCCTAAAACCTTTGACAGATTTTTAAGCGTTTTTCACTACAGAAAATCACTTTGACATTAGCAAGTGTAACCAGAATGTATCCTTAAGGTGGACTGGCCTTTAAGGTGGATTTTCCTGTTTTTGAAGAAGGATTTTATGGGCACAAATAAGATGACGAACACTTATCTAACTCTGATAACTGTTATTTAGATTGACAGATTTCCGACTGAGACACACCACCAATAGTAAAATAAAATGTTTTATTTTGTACTTGCTGGTTGGGATGATCCTGTGTGATACAAAGTGTCTTTTATTTTGAAAGAAAGTCATGTGAACCTCTGTCAAAAGTTATAAACTATTTCATCATAAGAAAACGGGTTATTTTCTGTTTCTGTTAATGTTTTATGCATGCAAAAAACAAAAGTCATGCATATCTATCAAACAAAAACAAAAATAATTATTTCTCTAAGACTGTTTGGCTCCTTCTGGGTTGCTGTTAAAGAGAAATTGACCCAAATAAGTGTTGAAGTGTTACTGTAAACCCCTTCTTTCGATATTTAAACATTGCACACTTTTTCAAAATAACAAATATTTTCCTTTTGAGATGGTGTTCTTACCTCAGAACACAGGAGTAGAGGCCCACATCTTGGAGGTCTGCAGGTCGGAACCAGATGGCGTCCTCCTCCTTGCTCATCCGGATGCCGTCGAAAGAGATGGGCTCCTCGAAGTCGCTGTGGCCGAGGCCCGAGCTGCGGTACCACATGAGGCTGAGACCCACACTCTGTGCCTGGCTGTAGTTGGCTCTGATGTAACCGTAGAATAGAGCACATTTAAGCCGGACCGGCTCACCCTGAAGCACCCGGTACTTTAGGTAGTCCACGGACCAATCCGTGCAGCCGTCCACTGCAAGAGAAGACAGGGAAAATGACAATTTCAGGGCAAAAAAAAAAAAAAACAGCACAAGAAAAATGGTCGTCAACATAAAAATTCATATAAGGCTAAAGGAAGCAAAAAGGAAAATGTTAAAACAATAATCAATAAAATCCATGACCTCAAATGAGGGTCAAACTTAGATTTAAGAGAAGAGATTGGCTATCTTGCAGCCAGCGGGTCTAGATTGGGATCCTCTGGGAACTATAAGGAAACCAGCTCCCTGAGAGCACAGACGTCATGTAGGTTGATAGAGACCAAACAGGTCTTTAAGATAAATGGAGCTTGGCCATTAGGGCTGTATAAGATTTGAAGTTTATTTCAAACAGAGCAGGCAGCCGTGGAAAGGATAAACGGGAGGAGTGTGATTTCTTTTGGCAGTACCCGTCAGGGCTCCGGCTACTGCAATCACCATTAAAAATGAAGGGTTTTATATAGTAACTTGGACACTGAAGCCAAATGGCTTTCTAGTAGTCCATGCTATGAATGCTTGAAAAAGGGTTTTCATCAGCATTTGTGACGGATACTTCAAGTTTTTGGCAAAATTACTTAGAGTAAAAAAAAAAAAGGTCTTGATTCTGTTTAATATGTAAGGACATGTGCATCACTTTATGTTTGCAAGGTCCATTAATACACATGGGTTAGACACTCTCAAGGAAATTGTTGATGCTATTTTGCATTACTGTATCTTATTATTAGTGCTTCAATAGAACTTTAAAAACACTCGACTGGTTCTATGTATGCCAGGGGTCTCAAACTCAATTCAGCCGGGGGCCGCTGGAGGAAGAGTCTGGGTGAGGCCGGGCCGCATCAGGATTTCCACAAGAAAATCGCTGATAAAACATTCCAATGTTCTCAAATATCTTTATTTTTAACACGAAATAATGAATTTATTAATTAGTTTTAAAAAATGAATCAGAAAATCAATCATTAATAATTAAAATAATAACAATGACCATACAGCAGACACAGACGACTGTAGAAACCACACATTGACTGACAGTGTTTCTCAAATGGTGGGGCGCGCCCCCCTTGAGGGAATGCGAATAAAAATATGTTTACATTAGTGATGAATATTGTGCATAATCCTACATAGTAGTTGATGATAAATTAAATATAGCAAAAACAACCTAAAAATCAATTTGGTAACCGAGTCGCTGTTTACAGTGAACCAATGCAAAAGAACTGAATCTCTGAGAAAAGAGAGAATTCCATCACTACTGTGGAGGGAAACAAGGAAAGATTGTTTTTACTTTGTCTGGAAGTTCTGGAAGTATTCTAAAAAAAAGAAAAATTAATAAAACAGATTATCTAGAAGTTTTTTTTAAAATCATTCTTTAATTATAATAAAAGTACAATATTTTGAGGAGATATACGTTTAACTTGAGCAAATTAACTGATACTAATGATTTTTGCAGCTGAAAGTTGTGTGTGTGTGGGGGGGGTGTCTAAGAGAAAATACCTGAGAAACACTGGACAAGAGAAAACTCTTTTTATTCAGTTTCAAATGTCTGTATTTACAGAACCTCCTTTATTTCTGAGCTGAGAGCAGCGCGCTCACTGAAAGCTCAATGCAAATGCCGCGCACCAGAATTCCTGGCCTCTGCGTCTCGAACGCGCAGTTTTTAAATCTGGTCTCAACCTCTACGCACAAATCATGCACGCACTGAGCAAGCGCTGAGTCTTCAACCCGGTTCAATATTTCACGCACAGTCGCAGCAGCGCTAATGAACGGTAAAAACACCATAGAAGAAGAATCTCCTCTCTGCTGCTGCTTGCGTGACCGCGCTGCTCCAGTGTGGATACCATCTGCTGAGCGTGCGTTCATAAACCCGCACAGACATGCGGCCGGTGTGGAAGCACCTTTGAAGATTCTGCTCGCTCGCGGGCATCACTCACGCACGCGGAAGTAGTCAGTCTCTCTCGCGAGGACTTTTTCTGATCGTGGAGGAGGAAAAAGCGCCCGCGAGGGTCTCATTTGTCCGCGCGGAATATTTGATGCGTGCGCGGAATAATCGCGTGGCGTCAGGAACACGCTTTTTGACAAGCGGCAGGCTGTGTATCACGTGTTGTCACGTGGCGAAGGAGGAGCGGGGCCCGCGAATCCCGTTCAGTGAGAAAAACAGCTTCCAGCCCGGCTCCTCCTCCGCCCAGCTGACTGGAGGAATGAATTAAAGAGTGAGGAGGCTCGGACAGCCCGCCGATGTCCCGCCCTCCAGAGCCATATACCTTACCGTGATTGGTTCATTCAGCTCTGGACACAACAACTGTCATTCATATCAGGCTTGCGGGCCGCACTAACAGTAATCTTTCATATGAAGGCGGGGGCCGCAAATTATCATCCCGCGGGCCGCAGATTGCCCGCGGGCCGCGAGTTTGAGACCCCTGATGTATGCAGTGCTAATAAACTCCAGGTTTACTCTTACTCTGCTAGTGTACGTTTGATTTGACTCGACTTGTTCAAGGACATTGGAGATAACAGTGTGATACTGGTCCATAATTGACTAAAACCAAAGCATCAGAAGTAGACTTTTTGAGCAATGGTTTCATTACAGCAACTTTAAAGCACTGTGCTTCTGTTGATAACCTATCTGATCAAGTACTGAGGAGTGGAGAAGAAATCGCTAAATGCTTTAGTAGGAATAGGATGCAGCATTCAAACTGATAATCAATATATAGTAAGTGCCTTTAAAGTGACCCCATTCTGGTTGCTTTGAGGTTAAGTGTGTTATTTTAAAGACTCTGATCGTCTTTTGATCAATATCCAAAAGCGTTCCCAGTGGTCTTTTAATTGGGATTTTTCCCTTTTTAGCCCAAATCCAAAAAATCGATGGAATTTTCGAAGAACTACAGGAATTTTTGCAGAGTGCCGTTAATTTCTTTGAAATTTACCTCTGATGTTGGGGCTGAGAAAGCCTTCCCCCTTCTTTCCATTATCTCTCTCTTTACACTCTCTCCTGCTAGCTTACAGCCCTCACACCCCCAACCTTATAACATCGGTACAACAAAGAAGGCGAGCAACATTGGAGCTATCCAGCGGTAGAGTTTTGAACCAGATACCAGATGAAGAAAACAAAGACATGGATATATTTGTCTACAAGCGGATGCATCAGAAGGAAGAGGAACAGGAAGCTTGTCACAAATACAATCTTTTTCAATCAGGATTTTTCCGTCTGGTCGTGATTCAAATGAATAAAGAAATCCTCAGAATTTGTGTTTTTGCCTGTAAAAGACATTTCTCATACCTAAAGGACATGTACTATATGTCATGTAGCAGTCGGTGTAATTTATCACTCACTTATCCATTTGTGAATGTGATTGTTTTAAAGCAACTTTTGGAAAGACAATCAGACAAACAAAAAGACTGAAGGGTGCATGGTGGTGTAATGGTTAGCACTCTGGTTTGTTGCGTTCCTGAATGTGTGTCCCCGACTCTTCTTTCCTGAACCAGTGTCAAGAGTTTCTGTTCCTGAACCGGTGTAAGTGTCTATGTCCAAGTCTTTGATCCTTAACCAGTGTCAGAACTTACATCCCTGCACCAGAACCAGAGTTTACATCCCAGAACTACATTGAAAGTCTGTGCCCCAGGGTCTACATCCACGTCTTTGTTACTTAACCAGTGTAAGAGTTCACATACCTGAATCAGAGACAGAGTCTACGACCCTGCACTGCAGAGTTTATGTTTCTGAACCAGTGTCAGAGTCTACGTCCCAGTGTCTATATCCGAGTCTTTGTTCCTGAACCAGTGTCAGAATCTACATCTCTGGACCAGATTCAGCGTTTACTTCCCAGAATTAGAATCAAAGTCTGCGTCCTAGTGTCTACATTCCAAAGTCTGTGACCCAGGGTCTACATCCACGTCTTTGTTACTTAACCAGTGTAAGAGTTCACATACCTGAATCAGAGACAGAGTCTACGACCCTCACTGTATTCAGAGTTTACATTCCTGAACCAGTGTCAGAGTCTACATCCCTGCACCAGAATCGTAGTCAGAGTTTACATCTCAGAGTTTGTGCTCTCGGGTTTACGTTGTAGTGTCTACGTCCTGGAGTCTGTAGTGGTACATTACGGAGTCTATGTCCTCGTGTCTACGTCCAAGTCTTTGTTTCTCTTACATACGCACACACACATATATATATTTTTTCTGTCTCTTTATTTTATTGGCTGAAGTGCACCTTTATTTTTTGTATCACAAGCTCCTTGTGCAACAATGAAAATAAAAGGATTCTGATTCGGAATCAGAGTCAGTGTTGATGTCCCAGAGTCTACCCCCATACCCAATCTTTTGACCTGTCTTCATTTTCGTGTTCCCTCCAGATCATTTAAAACCTTGTTTACACCACTGGATTTGTCATTTTAGGGTTTCCCATCATTTCAACCCATGTTACCCACCTAAAACTCACATTAAACATTGGTTTGAGTTTAGAAGAGAAAAAAAGGTTGAATTGCAGGAGATTTTTGAACCACAACAAATGAATGCTGATGTAAAGGTGTTAAAGATTAACCCTAAAAAAGCATAATATTGCCTATTTAATTCAAATGGAAAAACACACAAGAACAAAAGAAAAGTCAGAAAATCATTACTCCTAATTAATTAGGGGCTCTGTGTTTAACAGTTTTATGGCTCCAGTTAACCTGTTAGCATTAGTGAAAAGAAATCCTGGGTTTTTCTTGTCCTCATCTATCAGCAGTGAATACTCTGGTTCTGGCTCCACATAATGTGCTTTGTAGGGCATAAAGCTGTCCTTTGATTCTAGATAACATTCTTAAGTTTTTATGGGATGCCATTTCCTTTTCAAGGTTTCTCAATGTTTGTTTTTATGGTGCACCGTGTAAATGAGTCTGGAGAGGATGACTCGTTTTAGCCAGGACCTTTGAGCGACACCGTAGAAAGTCAAACCAAGAGACGCTGCAGGTCTCTGTGCATGAGCTCCATGAACAATAGAATTACCCTTTAACACCCGAGCTGTGGCTGCAGTGTACACATGCTTTCGACTACTGTAAATCTTCAACCAATTTAAAGTAATTTCCAGCAAATTCTGAAGTGGACTAAAGCATCTTTGCAACACTTAGATAGTCGATTTTTGATAAATTTTGACTATTTTGACTTTACTTATTTCACAAAGTATTGCATATTTTTATAAAAAAACTTTTTTCACCTTTGGATTTATTACTATTATTTATTGATAGACACAGTGGACGGTGAGCGTGTCGTTTGTTTGTGTGACGTGATTGGACGTGGATGTTTTAAAGAGACAAGCGTGGGAAAATCATGAGGCAAACTAGCTTTGAGTTGAAAAGTGTCCGCAAACAAAAGTTTTTAAATACACATTTTAGTTCAGTGTACATAAGTGGCACAAACACAAATTAATGAATAAGAATCAAAGAGGCTGATTGTTTTATATATTGTGAATTATTTAAGTTACTGGAAAGATACATAAAGGAATAGGCTTAAACAAGCATTTGCTTTCTTAAATAATAAAAGGCAATTGCATTGTTTTTTTGGGTAATAAGTTCTATTTTGTAATGTTTTACATGTTTGAAATAAATCCAATATATATTTAAAAGTGCTTACACAGTCACCGTAAATCAGATGATTTTGTCACTGAGTCTTTATGTAATATTTACCACATCCGAAAAAGCTCATTCACATTGATTATGTAAACAGTCACAGATTTACGACATGTCAAGAGCGTGTGTTATTTAGGTGTTAAACGGTTAAGTACAGCAAACACAAATATTCTGCTCCTTCAAAGAATTTAGAGGCATTAACAACACAGGGCGCTACTTTCCTCAAGTTATGAAACTCTCTTTAAAGTTTCTGCTTTGCTAGTAGCACATTTAGCTAAATGGGCCAATGTGTTACACACAAAAAACAAAACAAAAAAAAAATGACGGGTGTTTTCTTAGTTAAATTCTGTGACATCCTATTACTCAAAAATATACAATGTTTTAACATTCAAGCACTGCAGCATTTTTTTTCTCTAAGAATGATGCCAGGCGTCTTAAAATACACACCTTTGTAGCTGGGTGCAAGTTTACCGGGTCTGAATCCAACTTTTTCAATCACGACGCACACCTCGTCTGTAAGCTCTAAAGCTCTGCAATCATTCACAGTTTGTCCGACATGTCTGAAGAGGTTGGTAGTTAGATCGATGTTTCTACACAAACGCACCAAAAGAAAAAAAAAAAATGCAGCAAAGCCTAGCGCATGCAACACAAATAAAAATTGTTTCACAAAACGTATAAAAAAGAAAGTGAACAATCCCCCCCTGCTTTTGTTGCTTCAACATAACAAGGTGCAAAGAAAACGAGAAATGGAGCCTGAGGGGCTCAGCGGCTCAAAAGGCATTTGACACAAATCAAAGACTGGTCCTCCAAGCACCTCGGGTACTGTAGCCTTACACTTCTTATTCTAGAAAGCAGATTTCTCCCTTGAAGTTTTTCCACCTGTGACCAGTTATCAGACCCTTACTAATTAGCCAGCACTTGTTTATCCAGCAGGTGTACATTTGAAAGACTTTCTATGCATGTGTAACCAGAGAGACTGAGGGGGGGGCAGAAATTGTGATGGTGTGGTGCGATAAAGTAATAAGAACCCCGCTGCGTGCCAGTCTGTGAATGATACAGGGCCTCACAGGGACAGCTATGCTTGTAATTAATACTCTTAATTACCAGGGAGGCAATGTGTGTCTTTGTGTGAGTGGGTTTCCATGAGTGTGCATTCCCTATACGAATGGTTGTCTGCCTAATTATGTCAGTAATTACCAGTGTAGTGTGTTACAAATGTGTGTGCATTCATACACGGACAGTGTGTATGCGTTTGAGCGAGAGTAGGTGTCATAATGAGTTAAAACACAACCTAATTATCCTCCTTATTATGAAGACTGAGGATCTACAGATGTAAAGAAGTGTTGGCCTTCTCAGAAGTGTTCACTCTTCATGACTTGAAACTACATTTCTCTCAACAGAAACTGTCAAGTTTTTTACCAACACGGGAGTAATTGTGTGAATTCTTTACAACGTTCACACAATAGTGATTCTCCTGCTACTTTTGTTTTTCGGTTAGTACTCATTCACACTTTTAGCGATTTAAGCAACCTTGGTATCAAAAGGTTCAGCTCATTCAGAATATTATTGGATTTACTTTTGGTATTTATAAACGTAATCGTTTTCTTTAAATATTGAGAAAAGCATGATCCGTAGGAAACGGATGAGAAGTAGCTCAAATTCTTCACAAATGTTCTGCATTTTGAAACTTGTGAACTGCTGCATACTTTCATCTTTAAAATGTTCAGCAAACTACTGGATTTTTTGGGTAATTTGGAATTAAGCTTTTAAATTAGCAACAGTCTGGCTTTTTTTGACTAATTTAGGAAATTTTTCCAGTTTTTTAGGCTGATTTGGAGTTTAGCTAATATTTTGTCAAAATTAGACTGTTTAAGTTCTTTAGGAAAATTTGAAGTTAAGCTCATATTTTGAATTTTGACCTGAACTCCGTCCATTTTCGCTTTTTAATGGACACCCTCAAAATCGAGTATTCACCTAGTACAGGGGTCTGCAACCTGCAGCTCCAGAGCCACATATGGCTCTTTTATCTCTCTATAGTGGCTGTCTGGCTGAAGAAAAATAAAATTATGGTAAATTTCAAAAGAATTGGAGATTAGCTATTATTTTAGCAACATACTAACGTTTTTGGCTAATGTGTTACCTACTGGAGTTTGTAGGCTAATTTAGAATTTTAGCTTCTATTTTAGCAACATGCTAACGTTTTTAGCAATGTTTTCTGAAAAATGTTATGCTAATTTGGAGTTTAGCTAATATTTTAGTAAAATGCTAATGTTTTCAGCTAATTTGTTATCTACTGATTTTTTTGTTGGATAATTTAGAATTTTAGCTTCTATTTTAGCAACATGCTAACATTTTTGACTAAATTTTCTGAGGAATTTTAGCCTAATTTGGATTTCAGGTAGTAATTAAGCAACAAGCTAGCTTTTTTTTTTGGCAGATTTGGCCTCTTTTTATGGTAATTTGGAGTTTAGCAAGAATTTTAGCAATATGTTGACATTTTTAGCTACTGGGGGTTTTAGGCTAATTTTGAGTTTAGCTTTTATTTCAGCAAAATGTTAAAATTTTTGGCAAATTTAATTTACCGAGAAATCTTATGCTAATTTGAAGTTCAGCGAGTAATTAAGCAACGAGTTTTCTTTTTTGCTACTAAAGTTAAAAATGTAAAAAAATATCTTTTTGAGAGATGCCAGGTTCTTTTTATATATATTTTTGCTTTTGTTTGTGCCAAAAAATAGACATTATTATTAAGGTTATGAATGCAAATCTAAATTTCTTAAAGGCCAACGAAAGTCAATGCGGCTCCTTCTACGTTTTGATCAGTAGAAAACGACCTCTGACCTAGTATAACAATCGGACACAAAACAATGTTTCCTGTCAAGTTTCAAAAACTCCAATGCATCACGATTTACATATTAACTTGAAAAGAAAGAGAATTTGTTCTTTTTTTCTTCAGTTCATTTTTACTGCTCCCTCTGATGAACGGTCTCCTCAACAGATTTACGGCCGTAGGCAGGATCTACAGAATAATTAAAACCTCCGCCTATGCTTTAAAAGAGAATCTAAAGAAGAGAAACACAATGACTCCTCTGACATTAAGGTGAATTTCCACTGCAGGCAGCCAGTAAGTCATCTGCCCTCTCTGCATATCAATCTCCTAATCAGTAGGGAAAGCAGAGACTTCATTCATTCTTTTTTTTCCTTCACACCACACACCTCTAGAAGGATATGACCTCTACGTCTCTTTCACAATCTCTATTTCTGTCCTTTCTCCCGCCACAAAAGTGGCCCATCTTAACAAGCTTCTCTCCCTCATTTAAAATGAAAGCAGGAGTTGAATGGCAGGGAGCTCGCCGCTCGTCTTCACCTTGCCTTCTTCCTGACGTGCGGCGTCCGGCAAAGCAGCTTCGCGGCCGTTAAGTCGCGCACATGTAAACACAAACACACAAAAAAGTTGACCTTTCATTCCTGACAGACATCCCAAAGGCTTTTTAATGCAGTGGCCTTTTATGGGGGGAAACCATATTTACGTCTCAGACTCAAAACGGGTTTATCAACTCAATTAGAGGCTGACATTTCCTGCATCCCCACGCTAGGCTGGAAAATCAATGCTTCCTGCTGGAGGAATACTTCAGTCCCCACCTTTCATTCTCTCCCTCTCCACCGACAGCTCATACATAACTACACACATATAAGATCGCTCCAAGTTCCACTTCAAACTTGGGGGAAATCAGGGATTTGTAGCAATTCTGCTCAGTCATTCTTTGACAAGCCCATACTGTGAAGAATGTTTCCATATGGACGCATTCCCGCATGGCTGTCAGTCATCTGCAGAAATCTGAGCTGCAACGTTCCGGCTTCATAGTGAGTGTTGTTCTGTAACTGCAATTTCACACACTATATACACTCTCATGCCACTGTATTAGGAACACCTTTCCAGTACTGGGTTGGATTCCCTTTTGCCTTCAGAACTGTCTTAATCCTTGGTGGCATAGATTCAAAAAGGAAACATTCCTCAGAGAGTTTGGTCCATTTTGACATGATAGCATCACACAATTGCTGCCGATCCATCAGTTCCACATCTCCAATCTCCCATTCCACCACATCCCAAAGGTAGCTCAGTGGCCTTGTACCAGCTGAGTGGCCCTTTGGAAGAGTGTCCTCCTTGAGACTGGAAGGTTGTGAGTTCAAATCCAGGCTGGGTCATACCAAAGACTCTAAAAATGGGACCAAGTGCCTCCCTGCTTAACACTCAGCAATAAGGGGTTGGATTGGGGGTTAAACCACCAAATGATTCAGCCTTGTCTGCTGCGGTAAACATATTTCATACATCCAGGTGTGTGACAACTAATGGGAATTTTAACTATTGGGTTAAGCTCTGGTGACTGTGGAGGCCATTTGAGTCCGCTGAACTATTTTCAGATTCAAGGATTTATTTTGTCAAACCAGTGGACAAATGAATGTCACTGGCACGAGATTGGAAGTCAAGTCCGGGTACACGTAAGAGTAGAAACAATTACAATAGATGATTTCCAGCTTTATGACATGAAGCCTTACCTTGCTGGAAGTAGCATAAGAAGAGGGTACACTGTGGTCATGAATGGACGGAAATGGTCAGCTCAATACCCACGTCATCATTTTTTGAAATGCTGTTCCCATTAAATATCCGGTCCCCAACCCTTGGGACACGGTACAGAGCGCGGTACAAGATGCAGTACAGGACGGAATACAGGAGGTGGTGCAGGAGGTGGTACAGGAGGCAGTACAGAATGCGTAACAAGGCGTGGTACAGGACGCAGTTCATGAGGTGGTACAGGACACAGTATAGGAGGTGGTAAAGGATGTGGAACGAGATTAGGGTTCCAGTACAAGGTTAGGGTACCGGTCCCATCTGTGTCCCAGTGCAGCTCTGCATCTCACATCATTCGTCCATCTAGGACAAGTTGGGAGTGAGAACGCGTTGGTCTTTCATGTGATTGGCTGATTAGAAATTTGTATTAAAGAGCAGTTGGACAGGTGTGCCAAATAAAGGGGCCAGTGAGTGTTACAGCCAGGCAGGTAGAAATCCATGAAAGGCTGAAATACCAAACTGCAGAATGTGGGTGTGTGTCTGAAAGGAAACCTTATTACATTCTCTGTCAGGGCAGACCTGTCCATCTTTGTGTGACACTAACCAAGCCAATAAATACAGACCCCTGAGCTTGAATACATTTACACCCCACACACACACACAGAACCACACAAACAAACAATTCCAAACTCACCACAACTCAACATCCAATCACTGGTAGAGCTTCATGTCATCTCGGTCAACTTCCTTCCCACCATCTTCATTTTCCCATGATCCTTTTGAAATGTGATTCTTCTCCAGTGTTTCTCACTCCTCTGTTTTCCCTCTCTGCTCCATACAGACTCACTCTCCTCCCTCACCACTACCTGCTCTCCTAATGAAGTGTAATTATCAGATCCAGGGTGGGCGGCAGGGTTCTTGCAGGCCAAGGAAATTCAATGATCTACATGTGGATACAATACTTAATAGGCTTCCCTCTCCCCTCTTGTCTCTCCTTCCTCCTAAGCTCACTCCCACTCCACAATTTACCATCTCTACCATCTCCTGTTCTGTTAATAGGTTGTTTCTCTGGTGCTTTTTTGGATCCCTTGGTCCATTTGGATTCTAAAAAAACGGGCATTTTGAAAAGAAAACCAGACTTTGAAACGTTTGCAGATATTTGTGTTCACTTCTTTTGAAAAACGCTGACTACTAAAGGTTTATTATGCAAAATCTATAACAAATGACTCACTGCACAACTTGCAACCTAGTTGTGCGTTACAAAGAAAAGAAGGCTCTACAAAAAGTCCAGAGCTCTTTGGTACACTGCAGAAATATTGACTCAAAGAACCGAGTGGGCTGTTTAAATCAGGGGTCCCAAACCCCCGAGCCGTAGACCGGTGCCGGTCCATGGGACAGTTGGACCGTTAAGCAAAGGTCTGGAATGGTTAGTTGGAAAACAATCCGCTCCTCTGCTTTATAATGTAATTTATTATTATTTTAGAATTTACTGTCACATATAGTCATTGTTTGAGGGCTTATGGGATGTAGATGTTATTGGAGTAGAGGAAGGAGGGTAAAGGGGGTTTGGCTTTGTATTGTAATATTCTATCTCCGTACGTTTTTGTTTTTAAGTGTAAACCGCTTGAGAAGCGCCTTTTTATAAATATAGTTTGATTTAATCTTAGCCAGTTGTTAAAATAATTGTGCAATTTAAGGTACAAGCACCAAATTTGGCATGATTGTCCTTTAGGAACCCCTCTTTCATCAAAGAATGTTACCTTAAACAAAAAAAAAAAAATCCAAGGTTGTAAAAATCTATATGATATACATAAATGAGTCTTCTGTAGGTATACGTCAAGCTTTTGCTCATGAACGACCCATATTGTTGAGGCTAGGGCAAATAGATAATGAATATTTTTGGAACAATTTAGGGTGTGGCCACCATCTTTACAAATGAAAGCCATTTTTTTTTTTTTTTTTGTTTTTATTGTGGCTAATGCACTTCTCTGACAGAGGTACTTCTTTGCCAAATTCAGTGCTTGCACCAGAAAATGCACTTTTTATCTGAAAGTATGAACCTAACTCAACCTAACCAATAATACCAACAAAAAACCTTTTTTTTCAACAATCTGTTTGTTGCCTCTCATATCATACTTTATATATATCCATATACTCAAAACAGACTTTGTAAATCAGTGTATTAGAAATTGTAGTACTTGTTAAAAAAAAAAAAGAATGGTCTTAAATGTATGTTACCTGTTTTATGTTAAATGTTAACAGCTCCTATGAAGATAACCTTCATTGCATGACAGATTAGCAATTCTATTGTCACAGAAAAGGCTGATTCCAACTGCAACAGGTTTATTAACACGGCTCTAAGTCCACGAATCTAAATCAGGGTCAGGTGGGCAGAAGTCAGTAACAAAAATAGGAGTATCAGAGAGAAACCAGAATGGTCAGAATACAGACAAGGGTCGGGGCAGGCAGCAAACACGCAGAATCAAAAATGAAGCAGGATCAGGTGAACAGGAGATCAGGTCAGGATGAAATGTTCAGCACTCAGGTAGAGTAGAACAAACAATACTTCACACTGAGTGAGGCTCTGTGCGGTGCTTAATTGTCCTATGGGTGACTGGCAAATGTGAGTCAGCTTAGGAACTATGCCCTGGGGTTGCAGGGAGATGAAAGGCAGTCAGTACTCTGGAGACGGCTCTCGCCAAGGACCAGAAGAGGAGACAGAGCGCTGAGTCCTGACAGCTATCAATAGTACAAACAGAAAAAAAACATTTTTGGATGGTTTATCTTCCTACTATAATCACGATCAGCTCCTAAAACTATGAGTTCAAAAATGCGCGACATCCAAAATCGCTGATTCGCGATTTTTATACAAATAGTAAACTGTAGTAAAAAAAAAATATTTCGAGAACACTGCATTTTTTGCGCGGAAATAATGGTGGATTTTAAGTTTAAAACCAAAAAAAAGTAAACACATATTCAAAATAAAGTGCCATTGAAGCTTCCTATTTTTAAAGTAAAGCTATTGTAGTTGAGAAAAATTGGACTGATGTTCCATTTACTGACATAAGTCCTGAAAAAACGAATTAGCTTTAACACTGTAAGTTTATGTTAATTTTTTCTGATATCTTTTCAGCAGTTGACGCATTTAATGTAATTCCAGTGGAATTTGTTGTTAAATTATCTTAAACAACTGTGATGTTTAGGTTTTATTTACTGCTAAGGTTAAATAGAAAGTTGACAAAAAAGAACATTTTTAAAGCAACAAACACCATTTTTTTGTTTAAATCTTTGTGTTTTTACCAGTTTTGTTGATTCTGATCTCCAAATGAAAGTATAAACGATGGTGATTTAAAAAATATTTTAATTTAGTACATCCAGCAAATAGATATAGTAGCTGCACAAACATGTTATATTAAAATGTAAGAATTGTGGTTCGACAAAGAACAATATTGCAAACTATTAAAAGATAACATCATATAATATATATATATCCATTCTAACAGAGGCTGCAATTTATTAATTAAAATGTGTCCTAACTCTTCATTTTTTTCCATGACAAGTTCAGATGGAGTTGGACAATAATTACAGTGAATTAAAAATGTTTGCATTTAAATGGAAGATATAGTCTTGCAGTGGGCTATTTATAGCAAGTGGTTAGATGTGGATGAGAGGATTCTGATGGGAAAATTAATCTTCTCATAAAGGCAGTGAAAACAGCTCCTTTCTGTCAGACTGAATGGTTAGAAAACGTCTTTGGCCAGCGTCTTTTAGCTCCTCTAGAGAAAAAAAAATTAAACATTCAGTTAAAAATATTTTACATATTTTCTGAAACTAATAGATAATGATTAATGTTGTTACTGTTTACTATGTCATAGGCTTTAACATATTTTTTCCTATAATCCTGGGAACAGAAGATGCAGAAATACTGTGAAGAGGAAAATCTCTAAAATGTACTAACAGGAGAATAACTTGTAGTATTTTCTTGAGCTTTAATTCCAGCATACATCTACACGAATATAGAGTGGAACAGGTCAGTTGATTGTCATCAATTTGACTGGCCCAGCAGCTGTAGAAGTTAACATGCAAATCCTGGCATCATAGATTCACCTGAATTAAAAAATAGCTCTGCTATTGGGGTTTATTTTCCCATTTTTGTGCTGGTTTTTGTACAAAAGTAAGTTACTAAACACTTTTCAACCATCAAAAAAAAATTGCTAATTTTGAAAAAAAATCCATAATTTCCTTAAAGACCATCTTCAATGAAATTTGTGTTTTGACATGTTTCTGTGTCATATTTCTGATGAACGAGGACATACAAAGATGAAATTAAATTTTAGTATTTCATTATTCTAACCTTTGTGAATCAGGAGCAGATGAAAAAATGGAGAGAATGCTCCAATTGGAGGTCCACTAGCTCCATTACAATGCATCCTCTTGCAGACAAATAGATCTATGAACGTCTTTGTTTTTATCATCTGAGATGACATCTAGATTAAAACTGAGCAGCCGGACAGCTCCAAGATTGCTCACCATTTCTGTTGCACTACCAATGCTAGATTGGCGTTGTGAGGGGCTGTAAGCTAGCGGGCGAGTGTGTAAACAAAGGGATGATGGGAAGTGCGACACACCTGCTGTAAATCAATCAACCAGACACATTTTATTGTGTTAAAAACATGTTGATATTAATGTTTTTGATCTCTCTGTATTGCTTTACTAAAATTTAAGATATTGAGAGAAATGTCTCACAATAGTGATAGGGGATACCTCACTTTTATGATCCAATATTGATTACTTCTTACAGAAAATGTTCAATATTCCAGTTTTTGGTAATTTCTTGTTGGTAGTTTTTTTTTCTTCTTTTTTCTAAGGGTATTATGTGTTATCCTAAAAACAAATACAATCAAAAACTGGCCAGTTACCAACTTTAATGTGGCGGGTTCAAAATCCCAAACCGTCCTTTCTAAAATCACATACACATGCCATGTGACAAGAAATACAACTCACGAATTCTCTGGTCATGTGACCAGTTTAAAATGCTGTTGCTTGGGGCGGGGTGTGTCTTGCAAAAACACTGGAGTAACTCATAATAACCATAAATACCTAGAAATTACACACTTTTATTTTCTCATTTATCAAGTAGTAATTGATACTTTAACTGAGGAATCGAAACCAACATCAGTGATGTATTTGTATCTATATTTCAGTACTTTGTAGTTAACTTTTACGAGCCACTAGGTATAAACTGTAACCTAAGTGACAGTATTAGAAAAAAATACCAAAAATGACCAGTTTTAGTAATACAAAAAACATTAGTTTGTAGAATATTCATAATTGTCGTTTTTGTTCGTATTTCTATGCAAAGGCTTTGAGCTGTTGTCAGTTCTTTTAGGAAAAAGACTGAAGTCATGCAGGACAAAATGTCATTGATGAATAAAACCCTCCGTTAGGATCAAAATTGCTCAGTGCCTCTCGTTCTTTTCAGCCCCGCTTCATCAATTTCTTTTGTTTCCGCCGACCTTAAATCCGTTGCTATGGACTTGTACTTGGCTCAAGTTGACTTTCAACAAATCTGCATTTGACCTGTGTACGGTGTAATCTTTGACAGCTCTGCACCGTTAGCTTTTTTTTCCCCGATTATTGTGTGCCTCTGCTTCTGTGCTGGGTGAACACCCACAATCCTTCACTCCGTGCAGGGAGAGATCAGTGCCGACACACTTCCGTAAATGAGCTCTGAGTTGTAATGCTTCACTTCACTCGATCGGCTCCTTTACCGCTGCAGCGCTCTGCACAACTTCCAGATCCAGCAAGTTTATGGGTAGTTTGCTGTAAAGCCACAGTGAAGACTGGTGTGTGCTTCCGTTGTGTTGTTGCCTAGCACTCACCAGTTAGAGCTGATCTTTATTTAGAAATGTCTTTGTCCTCTATGATACATTTCTCTCCTTCAAATCTTTACATTTACATGAATTTAACTGACACTTTCAGACAATCCCTATTTTAAAATAGTGTTCTTTATTTGACTCAAGTACTCATACACCATGTTTTTGTAACTTATTTTCTGCTCTATAAGTCACTTCAGAGCATAAAAAAGAAACAAAATCCTATAGAAGTCACACTGGAGCATAATGCTGCGTACACTTCACACCACTTTGTGTGTTTTCTGCCTCATTTTGAGACTTGCGTCAAATCTCCTTAATGCTTCTGTCCAGAAATCGGTTCATTTAGATGCTCCAGCCACATTGATACATGGAAGCACTGACTGTATATCTGATTTAGAATGTATGGAAGACAAGGATGATGTTGGGAGATCCAATTTATTCCACAAAAGCATCAGTTAACACATTTCCTTTTCTAGGTTAATGAGATCATTCAGTGATTCTCCAAGACCATCTGGGGAGATGGTGAACCGTCTGAATGATGGCTCTTCTAAGTTTGACGACCTGCAGTGAGCAGTGAGCGACAAGTCAAAATGGACATGATCAATATAAATTAAGTTTAGCATAAATTACAACAGGGGTTTATACTCAATAAACCCCTGTTGTGACAGTAAAATCTACCCAACACTAGAGGCTCTCAGTCCGTATCTGTTTGCTCAGCTGTTGGACCGGACAAGTTAAAAAAAAAAAAAAAAAGATGAACAATGTCAAATTCATTGTACCAGCTCTAAATAACCAAAGCTGAGCAGAAGGGCCTGTCGACCATTGTTAAAAAACACTCGTCTGGTGAGAATTGGAGGTGAAGCGGATTCCGCGCGCAGTG
This sequence comes from Oryzias javanicus, assembly GCA_003999625.1. Taxonomy (NCBI): domain Eukaryota; kingdom Metazoa; phylum Chordata; class Actinopteri; order Beloniformes; family Adrianichthyidae; genus Oryzias; species Oryzias javanicus. The sequence continues at coordinate 21,202,845 of CM012457.1, forward strand.
TGAACCCGGTGTGAGTCCTCTATTGTTTGACAAGATGTATCTTCTTGAGCAAATTTTTCAACTTTCAATGCCACAAATCTGCTGTAACCAGGTAGATGGCCACAGTCAAATCTTCCTTTGCACCACAGCCCAACAGTGGCTTAACATCAAAACTAGTGATATGCGAATCGTGTTCTGTGTGATGGCAGCTTACGTCGCATTACCTATCTATAAAAATGCAACTTATACAGCAAAAAATAAGGTACTTGTGCCACACTTTGACTTATAAAATATGTGTTAAAACAGCCATTCTTATCGACTTGAATAGTTTTTTTTAATTGGATGAACAAAAAATAGAAGTTTCGTCTACTTTTTGAACAAACGAAGCATGAGATCTTGATGCCGTGGTGTCTTTTTTTAACTGCCTATTTTTGATTTCAGTTTTGTTTGTTTGCTTTGCTGGAGGGCTGTGTTTGGACGGCAAAATCAGGAAAAAGAACCCAAGGACAAAAACGGATAATGGCTAACCGCCACACATGCAGCCTGGACCGAAGCCTTTTTGACTCAAACCAAAAAAGAGATTTAATTGCTGCTGTTGAGAATGTGTCTGACTGCTCATTAGCTGGACACACTCATCCACAACTCTGAATCAAATATCCGACCTGTGTTTTGGTTTATTTATTGCGCTTTCTACATTTGTTTTGAAAGCTTTATTTCCTCGTCAATTACAAATTGCTTTAAAACAGAGGTGCTGAACCTGCAACGCAGAGTCACACATCACATATACTGTAAGAAGGGGGATGTGGAAGTGCAGCAAATCAAATTTCTGTCGTTGGAATGAGATATTTGCATACATATTGGTGGAGTAATTTCAAACATAACAGGAAGCTCCTGGAAGTAAACCAAGAATAATGTCTAAAGTAAACCAAATCTCTAACGGTGGGATTTACCTGACATAATCGGAGCAAACGCTTTCAAAGAAACAACAAGCAAATGCAGCTTTGGAGGAAAAGAAAAGAAAAACAACACAGGATGTGAGCATCAACATATAGAGTACAGGATCAAAAGTGCCTGACGGGCAAAACTTTCAAGTTTGCCTGAAGGTGACGAGACTATTGTCGCACACAAAAGGCAGGCTGGCTTTGTCGCCCTTGACCAAGTTCAGCAGCGTTCATTCACATCCTTTTAATAACTCTCCAATTGACTTCAAATTAACCAGAACCAGTTATAGAGCGGAAATTTCCCCTGCTGTGTGCGAAAGGGTGTCACTGAATTTTTAGCTTTTTGAGTTCTCCCTCTCTCCGTCGAGGCCTTGCTCATCCTTTTTTTCCCTTTCTCTTGGTAATAAAAGGGCTCTTTTTTAAGGAGAACAGAAAGCTTGTCAGGATTTGGCCAGCTGGAGAAAGTCATTTGAGGCCCAAATTGATGTGCTTAGGACTCTCAATAGTATCTCTCCAAGTGGTGGGGGCGGGGAGGGGGGAAGCCTGGGCATTGTTTCTAGTAAATGGCTCTTTATGTCGCGGCCACAGTCAAAAAAAAAATAAAGGGAATGAATGGCGATTAGAAGATCAATTAAAATTTTGTTTTTGCTGTTTCTTACATGCACTTGAAGCATTTTTCTGACGATGGACTTATATAACAAAAATACCATATATATGTATATAAAAAAGTGCACTAAAAAGCCTTATTTTTTCAACTAGACAACAAAGCATCATATTTTCCAGAGCACTTTATAAATGGATTCATTCTGGTTGTTCTGACTGACGTTAAAGCGATTTTTCAGAGGTATATGGTGCTCTGTCAAATTGTCAGTTTTTTTTAACAAAATTGGGTATTTTATAAATACACTGATGCGTCAGTCTGTGTTTTTGTTTTTTTGCGTGTTACTAACAAGGTTCTGAGTTAGCATAGTCACAGTAACATTTGTTTTAGGCGGCATGAGTTTGTTTTTAACGTGCTGCACATAAAGTTGGGTGTTATTGTGACTATGCTAACGCTAACATGAAGCGGTGTACGACTGTGGTATGCTAACTACCAATTCTGACAAAGCTGGGAGTTAGCATTGTCACAGTAGAGTTTATTTTAGTGGTATTGGTTTCTTTTAAATGTGGGGCATATAAGGTTGGGTGTTATTATGAATATGCGACTGCGGCTAACATGTAGCCATGTCGGACTGTGTTTTTGTATTCATTATTAACAAAGTTGGGACTAAGCGTGGTCACATTCATGTTTGTAGTTACAGTATACGTTTATTTTTCAATGCATTGCACATAGAGATACCGTTATTGTGACTATGCTAACATGGCTAATGCTTCTAACAATGCTAACGTGTAGCGTGTCACAAATTACAGAAGTTATTGTGAGAACAGTTAATAAAGTCCGACTGACTGATAGACTAATCTCTGACTCTTTTGCCTCACATGTTGTAATATCTAATATTATAATTTATATTATGTAACATAGGTTCAAAAAGAGACCAAACATTGACTGTGCGCCTGCAGCCTCCTGACTGCCAGCAGTGCAAATTTGTCCTCTTTAGAGGGTATTTGTAAACCTGAATATCTCTAAAAAACCTAGATGATATTGAATTAACTCTGTTTTTTATCTATTGAATGCATTATGGACTTTTCAGTGATACCACATGGTAATTAATGGTGTGGGGTTTTGGGAGCTGTAGGTTTTGTGCATAAAACAAAAAATGCTGCTTAAATATTACTCGCCATTATTGTCGCACTTCTACTGTTTGGGTTTACGAGCTAGCAAAAGAACCTGTAAACAGAGAGCTTTCAGCAATGACAAGGAGGAAAAAGGGCTCTGCACCAACAGTCCCACCCTCATCTCAGAGGCAAATTTTGAATGAACTACTGCCGTTCTGCAGAAACTATGTCCTCGAAAACATGACAGATTTTTTTTATATATATATTGGCTAAAAACAGCATAATCGTAATCAAAAGACCAATGGGAAGGAATTCACAAGAAAGTACGGGGTAAATTTTAAATGGATTTTTCAAAGTGAAGTTGAAGCTCTGACTGCTTCTCCATTTGTGTTAATGCAGGTTTCAGCCAAATGTCTTGTATTTAAAACAAAAGTGATTTGTTCTCACTGACTGTACACATTCACGAAGGCCTAGGAATGTGAAACTGTGATCCACGACTTCTAGACAAAGCTGTCACTCTGCTAATCTCCCCCAGTAGGAATGCAGCTCAGAAAATGTCATCTGAACATTCGGAATTGTGTTTACACTTGCTGCAGGTTCCATCGCTCCTAATTTGACAAGTCATTATCACCGCCGCATCTCCCAGTCCTCTGTCATGCAAGCCGAGATGCAGAAACGAAGAGGATGGGGAGGAATGAAGAAGGACAGGGGCATTAAACTCCATCAATTTCACTCCCAGGCACACAACTGTTCCCCGAGTAATCACGTCATCCATAAACCTACCCCACAATTATGTGGATTGTTGTCATTTGTGGTTCAAACTCATGTTTCTGTAAGCTTCACATCGTTCACAAAGTCCTTCCTCAAAGGATTTGTCGTGTTTTTAGAATATATAAAACACAGATAGAAAGGCTTCATGGAAACATTTCTTTAGTGTTTTTGGAAAAAATGAAAAAACGCTGCTGGAGGGAATGTGAAGCGGGAAAACATGCAGCCTGGGGATTCACTGTTTATAAGCTCCCTCACAGCAATAGCTAAATATACAATAATAGTGGATGCGTGTCAGAAAAAAGCCTTATGATTTTAAGGGTTTTATCATAAAAACACAAAATATTCTTCTATTTATGATACATTGGGATGCATGCTCCAGCCCCATGGGCCCTGTCTAAGCCTTTGGACATCAGTAGCCGGGACAGGCTCGCACCATTCAATGACCCCGAGGAGGATGTTGTGGGTTAAGAATATGGATGAACTGATGATTCGTTAGACCTGCACCGTCTAACATTATTTACTTAAAGAATACACTCTCACACTTTAGCTAAACTTTCAGAGTCAGAGATGTTGCTTTGATGATGAGTTATAAAACTGTTAAAATAATCAAACCCTTATGATGACATTTCACGATTTTCAAAATAAAATGAAACAAATGAGAATTTCTATAAACATTGCTTTGCAACTTTGTGTAACTGCAGAGACATTTAAAGATTTATTTTTCCTTTTTAATTTTTTAGAAAATATTTTGACTTTGGGCATTGCTCTACCATCTTTAATATTTGGTTCGTTAGCAACAATGTTAAACTTGAGCTAAGCAAACACTGAAATATACATAAATATATATATAAATGTAACAAATTACAGAGTTTTTGTTAATTGGTTCCCTTTTTTACAGTGTAGAGTAAAGTTTGAGTAAAATCACATTTACAGAAAAAAGTGTGAATTTATTTTTTATTTTCTTTGTATACTGAAAAATGTTGATTGTAAAAAAATAGAGTTCTGAGCAAAGGATATTGGAAATCTTAAGACATAAATATGTCAAAGAAGAATGAAATGAATAAAATGAAGGTCAAATTCAGAGCATTTATATCAGTTTTTGCTGTTAATAATATGGCATTTGCTGGATTTACTACAGAAGATACACTGAATATAGATCTATTAAAGAACCACTCTGATGAAGATTGTGTTTTTGATGTTTTAATATGATCATGTGATGGAGAACATATATATGTAAAGAAAATTAAGCTTAAAATTTCTTAACCAGGAGTAGACAAAGAAGACTATTTGATGCAGATACGCTGGGCAGATCACAAGCTCCTTGCTCCACTCCAAATCAGGAAGCGCACAATGTGACGGGTTACAGCCCGGCCCACAACTCAGAGATGAATTTCTAATGAACCTCTGCTCTGCAGAAACTATGTCACAGATTGTTTGATTCATAACCAAAAGACCTCTGGGAAAGCATTTAAAATGAATCAAAAGATTAATAGAGTGGGTGTTAAATATTAACCAACCCGAAGCAATACAACACAGTGACCTATCAGAGGAGCTGAAGTAAAAATCCCACTTAAAACAAATTTACAAAAAAAAGGGTTTCTGACAAAATTCCACTTCCTGTCATGCATTTCAGTGTGCATTTGAAAAGACAGTTTTGAATAGAGGAAATTTCTCAATCTGAAAAATAAACTACTTCCTATCTTACATGTGCGTTGATATTCATGTAAATTGCATCTTTAGCGTTTTTAAATATAGATTCTATTGATGATAAAAATATTTTATAAAAATATTTTATGATGTGTTCATATAATAACCAGCTTACGTCACCTAAGATATATAATAATGAAAAAATGCACTAAATCTGTAACCATACGTGAATTTTATTTCTTTAAGTATCACTCTTCTTTGGGACAAGATTGGGCATTTTTAATGTAACTCTCTTAAAGATTTTAAAATATGTCTTCACACCAAGACATGGAAGAAAAAAAAAAAAAAACGTAACCGCCTCCTACATGCGATCAATGTGCACACCACTGTGACTGTTGCTATCCATGGTGCTGAACTGTCATGGACATCACTAATGAGTTTTTCTGAGGAAGAACCAAGCACACACAAGTTTAATCTCAATTCAAAATGCTTGTTTTGGGAAAATGTTTATATTTTTTTTGGCATGCCATAACTCATGATGGTTGGAATACCACAGAAAGACAAATGCTGGCCTGTGTGATGGAAGCATTGACCCATCAATCAAAGCGCTTTCTTCATCTTGAGCTGCACTGAGAGCTGCAGGAGTTCATGACCGACTGGCCTAAGCTTTGATTAGAGCAACATTACCGACAAAAGCCGCAGAGAGTTCGACAAGTTCCATCAGAGGCTGGTAGATCCTCCGACTGGGTTAGTCCATCACTCTTATGAACATGTGACATTAGCTATTGATTAATGACACAGAACCTGTGCTTGATATAGGCCCATGTGAGAACTCTCTGTTGGCACATGCCCCCAAATATTTCATCTAGTCTCCTGTCATCTTTTCCTCCATCCATCCTATGTGACATATCTGTGAAGCATCAATGGAACTCGAATCCCTTTCCTTATATTTTTTGACTTCCTGCCTCTTACTTAATATTTTGCCTTCCCTTTAGGGTGCAGTTTTTTTTCAGCTATCATAACAACCAACTTACTGGATAACATCATTTTGGATAGCCATTGACCATAGACATCAATGACTACACTGTGGTGCCCTGGTTTCTGTGTGGCGTTTGCATGTTCTCCCTGTTCACGTGTGGGTTTTCTCCAGCAACTCCGGCTTCATCCCATAGTACAAAAACATACTTCATGGATAAATTGGTTACTCTAGATCAGGGTTCTCAAACTTAATTTACCTCGGGCCCGCGCTGAAGGTAGAGTCTGAGTGAGGCTGGGTCGTATGGGGCTCCATTTGTACCAAAAATGTGTTTTGCGTCCATTGTCTATGTCTACTGAACAAGTTTATTGAACAGTTCTTCATGTTTATGTACTACTAAGCAATATCTTCTGCATGTCCTGTGAAACAACAGGAGCTAACGACGCTAGCAACTGTTGCTAAGGACTTTTCTGACGACCAGATCCAACGACAACAGCAAATGCAAAGTTTTAACCATAAAGCTGAAATATCACAAAGCAAATACAAAGCTATCATCAAAGAAGCGTGGACATGCAAAAGATAATGCTTAATAGACATTGAACTTTCATATTAGGGCGGGGGACGCAAAATATTGACTTGGGGGCCGGAATGGAGTTTGACACCCTTGCTCTAAAGTGTCCCTGGGTGTGCATGTGTCATTATCTGCCCTGCAAAAAAGGAATGGCAACCTGCCTGGGGTGTCCCCTACTATCGCTCAACAGTATCCAGGCAACCCGTGACCCCAATAGGGATATGGTGAGTTAAGAAAATGGAGCCACGTCTCCAAAACAGGAAACACTGACGCACTAAAAAGCTTGCAGAGTTCAAAACGTAAAATATTGAAACCCTTTTTCCATCTATTGTAGATCCATAGAAAAATAGAACGAGACGGTTGAGAAGGCGGAGCCGCAATTGCCAGCCGTTGATTGGCAGGAAGTGATGACGACATTTGTTCCTTTTCTAGCCGTCGAACTACAATGGCGTACAAACGTAGCTGACCGGTGACTATTAATGATGTCATCGAGTGTAACGTCCAAATATGAAGACACTATTTTTGCAAAACTCTCCATTCGGAGGCTAAATGTAGAGGTAGGGAGAAGCCGTAGGGGTGGGGAAATATTCAGATTCAGCCTAAGACTGCATGGTGTTACCTTCACTTTCTGTTGCACCACTTTATTCAGAGGCAATGTGCATGTGCTGAGGATAAATTCACTTTTCCATTAAAATGAGCATGAGGCTGCTTAATTAATAATGCAGAAGTCATTGCCCCATTTGCATAGGCGTCCTAGTTTAAAAGACACTGTGAGAGATCCAACTCTCTTTTCTACATTCCTGGTAAAACGATTTTTTTCCACGGACTACTTGTCAATAAATTATCCTCTATATAGAAGGAAAAAAAGGAAACAGTTAGTGTTTCTGAGAAACCTACTGCATGTTTGCAGTGTGCAGGTGCGCCGACATGCGTGCACATCTGCGCGTGAAACAGAAAAAACACACACGACAGATGAAAATGACAGAATCAGTGCAAGATTTGCCAGAACTGCCCGATGCCTCCCTCTGAAATATTTATGTGGCTGCAGATTCCAGTCTCTGACTCGGAGCCCAATTAAAGCTTTTCTCTAAATGAATGTGGTTGAGCAAAAGAGAGGAAGAGAAGCTGCAGCAGTAAGTGGAAGCAGCACTGCCATACAGTGAGAAGAAATATACAGAGTCGACACTTTTGGCCTTGATGCGTCCCTCTCGAACAACGCCGCAGCAGGCCCCTTTATGCTGTCGGAATTGGGGCTCCACTGACATTATGAATTACCGCATGCATTTAATAGAACACAAGTCTCCCAACATTAACCTTCTGGCCAAGAATTAAAGCAATCCCCTTTATGTCTGAGACTTTTGAATTATTCAGCACGAGGCCAATAAGGGCTTAGACAGAGTAAGGCTTTTTTGGGGCCCACTTCTAAGACAAATGACACTGATCCCAACTTGTACTGCTTTCAAGCGGATCAAGTAATTGACTCAAGGAAGCATTTTATAAACTTAAAAAAAAAGAAAGAAAAGTGCTGAAAGTTACAGAGGGAAATTGCTTTCAACAAAAAATAAATGGGTGATTTTTGTTCTAATGTTTTTTAAAATCAAACAAAAGTAAAGAACTACAAACAGGGGGTGCACTAAGCTCATCTGCTCACGAAAGCTGAAAGATGACTAAATTTTGTAAAGTGACAATATGGCTGTGTCACAGACATGATCCATGTCCATTTTGTTTATGTGTTTGTAATGATATCACTAGTCTGTTTACTTCTTCCTACTTACTTACATTACATAGCAAGACGTTGGGTAAGTATTAATTACTGACAAGTGCAAACTGCTTATTTTCATTTGTGAGTCGATCCTAATGACAAATTTAGGTCCAAAGAAGTGAAGTCTATGGGTTATTTGTTCAATTTTGAGGCACAAAGTCTATTTTTCAACATATTTTCTTAATAATTTTTAATATATATATTTTATGTTTATCAATATTTTTTTCTAATTTTTTTGTTTTTTGTGACAATTATTTTTTTCCTTTTTAATAAAAAATTTGTTTTTCAAGATATATTTTCTTTTTTTCAAAATTTTTTTTTTAACTTTTTGATAAAAGGTTTTTACGTTTATCAATATTTTTTTCTGTTTTTTGAGATATGTTTTTTGAAATAACGTTTTTTCTGTTTTTTAATATATATATTTTTTATTTCTAAACATCTTTTTCTGTTCGAGATATTTTTTTGTTGTTTCTTAAATAATTTTTTTTTCTGTTTTTCAATTTATATTTTTTATTTCAATACAATTTTTTTTCTGTTTTTTGAAACAAAGATTTTGTTTTACAGTTTAATGTTTTCCATGCTTTTCGAAAATGTTTTTGTTTTTTCGATTTATTTGTTTCCTGTTTTTCAATAAAATGTTTTATTTTTCGAGTTAGTTCTTTTTTTTTGTTTTCCCCTGTAATTTTTCCTGTTCCTAACTCTATTTCTTTAGGAAAACAAGGAGCCAAGAAGACCAAAGTTGAGAACTAAACTAAACTAAACTAAACTAAACTAAACTAAACTAAACTAAACTAAACTAAACTAAACTAAACTAAACTAAACTAAACTAAACTAAACTAAACTAAACTAAACTAAACTAAAGTGAGAAGTTAAGGACATGTCTACAACTTGCACTACTCAAATATACTGGCTCACTCTAAGAGAAAGTAATGGTTTTAGCAATTTCTGTGGAGTCTGTATTAATATTACTGATCTATTTAAGATGTTTTTGAGATTATGATGACTTATTGAGAAATTGCTATTGTTTGTCTCTTCTCTTTTGAGTACTTTATTGACGGTCCCTGCCCATCCTTTAGGAACATCATCATAAAAGCAGGCCTAAAGCTCAGAACTGATCCTATTTATCAAAAACCCCTTTTCACCAGAAACAAAAATGAACAAATAAATAGTTCCCAACACAGTAACTAAACAGATCACATCTATGGCACGGAAATATAGTGGAATCTTTACACACAAAAAATAATAACAAAGATCACACTTTTTTTTTTGACTGCAATAGGCTTCCATAGAAAAGGGGATAAAATCTGAAAAGGTACAAATTCCCCAGATTTGTTTATTTGTGAGTTTGGGGTCTCGGCAGGTTTGCATGGGGTGGAGGGGGAGGGCCCCCGCAGAAGCTTTACACAGGAATTAGCAGCATTTCATTGTGATAGTGATTGAGTGTGGGTCCAAGGGGTGGGCCCGCTTATTGTTACCAGACCTTGTAAATCTACAGTAATCCTCCCAGGGAACACAAGACAGCAGTATATGTACACAATGGAGCTCACATTTTTGTACAGAAACATGTACGCATACATACACACACAACAACAATGTTTGCCCACCATCTAAGTCAACATATGCCTGGGGGTTTATGTGGAAAAATGATATTTGTTTGGCTATTTTTTTGTTTGATGCCTTTGTGGGAGATCAATTAGTTAATTCTTATGGTGTTTTTTTATTATTACTTTCTGCCAGTTTCTTAGAATGCAGTTGCATTCATCCACCCACACACATCAAGGTTAAGAAAAACACAAAGAATACAAAAGCAGCTCTCATGAAAACTTGATTCAGCCTGGATTCCTGTGTTCAAGCTGCCCCGACGTATTTGCAAGTCAAGAGTCGGATTGTAAATTTACTTAACCTTTTGCAGGAAAGATCACCCATAAAACTTTCAAATGTCCACAGTTTGAGTTATGATATCTTTTTAGTCTTCTCTGTCCTCCACATCTGGCTCTTTTTTCGGTTTTATACTTTTTTTTTTCTTTTCACCTGATCCTCCTTTTCTGACCGTTGGCTGATTGAGCGTCTGGTTGGGGTGCCTTGATTTCCCACACCTGTGACTGATTACTGCTGCTCTGCATTTACAGATCCTCTCTCCTGTCTCTCGGTGTATGAATGTCATGGCTGCAGGAGAGCTTCAGTGATTCTGCTTTGAGATTTGAGCTTGTTTTGTGACCTTCCCATTGAAACACTTTCTTCTGCTAAACCACCATCTGACCTGGTTTCTGCTGGTAATTTGACTCCTTTGTAATTTTGGTTAAATTACCTGATTTTGTAATTAAACTGTAAACTTGGATATTTGGCCACTGAGTATGACATCTATCTGAGTCAGTAATATAGGTGTATATCTTCAATCAACAACTGAACTGGAATTCTTCCCTTCTCCCTTCCCCTTCATTTAGCCCTCCAAACCGGGGGTTAAGAAAAAATAGTGGCTATTATTTCAGACGTTACTCTCGTTCAATGATGTCATCAATAATCGCCAGTCCGCTAGCATTAGCGCGGAGCTTCCAGCGCTTGAATATTCATAACAACAGCGGTTTTATGACTTTAAAAAGGTCACGCTACAAAAAAAAGTCATTACTTACGTTTAAATGTAAACATCTGTGGTTCGGAGTACATGTGAAGAAAAGCACTTTCAGCATACCGCGGTTTACCCTCGCGACGGTGGACTTTGGACTTTAAAAAATGATAATCCCAGACACGACTTCCACTTGAACTGCCACTTCAAATCTGTATGATATAGCCATGTCTCACTTAGTTTACCCTCATGTGTTGTATCGTATTCACTATGACCTGTCACTCGCAGCATGCCCATAGATGTAAATGTGCTCTACAGGTTTACCAAATGATCTCTGATCTTAAAATTCCATGCAGGCCACCTACATACTCCAGAGAGGAATGCCCTATCTTTTGTCCACAGACAGCCCACATCCACCTGTAAGGATAGTGGCTAGGCATTTGAAATCACTGTTTCGTCTCGTATTACTGCTGGAACAACAACATTACTAGATCTCTGATTTTTTTTTCTTTTCTAATCTGGTCCTTCCCATGGGGATGTGTGTGGGTTAGGAGTAGAGGGACGTCATCTTCAATCTTCTATGCAGGGTTTCACATGGTTCACTCTATCCCCATGTTAATACAGAATCAGTAAGATGTATATGTATGGGGCTATGGTGCTCAGGTTGAGCGGGTCGACCTCTGATTGCAGTTTTGATTTCGCCTTACGTGCAAGGTTGAGAACAATATGTCATAATAGATAAAATAATGGTCGGAATCCAACAGAGAACCATCCTGGGGCCAATTCTCTTCTGCATGTACTTAACCCATGTGCTATCTTCACATTAAAAGTGGAGTCATCTGGACCAGCGCACTGAATTTTTTTTTTTTCCTTAAGTTTTTTGTCTTTACTGGTGACTGTGGCACACATGAAATCCTGTCCACCTTTAACATGGGAAGGATCACACATCAATATAAGGGTCAGGTCGTCTTGACCCAACAAAAGACTACAGGGGTTAAATTAAAGTTGACCTTCAGATGTATGCTGACGACACTGGGGTTTATGTGAATGGTAAAACCACTGATGCCACCAGTAGTATATTGACAAAAAGGAGGAATATTCAACTTAATTTAATCACTGCCATAGTTTAAGTATGTATAAAATTTTATATTCATCCAGTAGAAGTTTAAAGCTGTTTTTTAAATGTTTTACTGGGCTGCCTTCTGAACTTGTATAAATATGGACAGTTTTGTAAAAGATTTTATATCAATTAGAAGACTGTTCCACAGATTGGCCCCTTTCCCTGAAAAAGTATTACGAGAAAAAGATGTTCTAAAAAAATGGGACTTTACAGTCACCGCTTGTCGTTGCTCTTGTTGATTGGGAATTTCTAGTTTCTTTAAAAAACAAACTAAATCTCGGTTCATAAATCATCAGCAGTGCACCCACATTGCAGTGAATATTAAGTGTTTGCGTGAAGCATGTTACTTTTTATTTCTCTTTTTATTTTTTATTTCTGGTATGCTTTCTTTTATAGTTAACTATGATTTCAGTAACACTTTAGATGGTTTATACTTTTGTTAAGCTTGTAAGCAGTTTATTAATATGACTATTACAGACAATGGTCTTACTTTATACAGTAACATTTCTCATTAAGTTTGTTGATAAACCTTACTTGGCTTATTGTAGTAATAAATGTCTTACCAACACCTTGTAAACACATTATTAATGTTTGATAATGTGCTAATAGCACTTGTTAAGGAATCTTATTATAAAGTAATACCATGAATTCAATACAAGCTCTTCTAGAAGGTAAAGTAATGTAAAGCATTTACCATGTGCCATATTTGGCGAGTTGGCTCCAGTCAATTCAATCAATCACCTTTCATCAACACGCAAAGAAACCAATCTGCTTGACATAAAAGACGTATATTAACATTGGTTGAAAAAATAACAGTCATAAAACACAATAGACTAAACAGCAACAATGAAAAGACGAACATGAATGAGAGGAAACTCTAGTTTAAAAGACAGAAAAGGGCAAAAATGTAAAAATTATAAACCATAAAATCCATAAAATACCTAAAAGCTAAATAAATAAGTCAATTAAATGAATTATGTAAATGCTAATTTAAAATATATGTTTGATTTATATTCAAAGAGCTCCACTCTCAGATCCTCAGGTAAGTTATTCCACAGAAGACAGTCACGGTACTTAAAAGGGTAAAAGAATTATGTGATCATGACAGATTATGTTAGAGCACACACGTGTGTGAGATAAAAAGTCTTGGTTTTTAACAGCTTTGATCATGCAGTGCAGGGAGTCCTTCAGTGAAACCGAGCAGTAAAAATGTTCTGTCCATAAGAGAACAACTTGTTCTCTGAACACACTACACACTTGAATAAAACATGCTAAGATTTTCCCTCTGAAGGCCGAATGAAAGCCTGATGACCTTGACTTGTGAAGCTCCATTTAGGACTCCTGCCAGGAGAGGTATTCCACCCAAAATTGCCCCTAATACAAAACTATTTCATGAATTGAACTGCTTTGAACACACAGAATAACTCAGTTGTTGTCATGGTCTTAGTGGTAGAGCTGCTGTAACATTAAAGTCAGGAAAATGCACAACTTGTGACAACAGATTGTCTTCCTTTCAGTTTGATATCCCTAGTGGCTCATTGTTATGCAAATGGGCCAGATTTCCTAAACAGGTACAAGTACAACTATGCTTGTAGATTTAAGGAATGTTCTTAAACAGGGTTGGGCGACTGCTCGCCTTACAACTCTGATTGATCTCCTGGACTCTTAACCTCCGTAGTGCCATCCGTCCTCCCGCTCAGCTCAAGAAAGGGAGGAAATGGACAGATAAATCAGTTCAGCCAGAGAAGCTGGGATCATCAGACTGTCCTCTTTTCTCCTAAATTATGTTTTTCATTTTGTTTCTCGGCCAAAACCATGGAAAGTGTGGGCTCATCATTCTTCAGAACCCGAGCGCTCCCAACAGGAGCAGCGACTCGTCTTGTTGCAGAGGGCGACTAAGTCACCTTAATCAGTCGAATACCTGATAGACGGATTCAACTAGATACTTTAGACCAGGGGTCTCCAAACAACGGCCCGTGGGGCGGATCCAGCCCTCCTCCGCCATTTCCTTAGCCCCCAAACTGCTATGGCTAAATTAGACATTTTTCCAGTTTTGTAGGCTAATTTTGCATTTAGTTAATATTTCAACTACATGCTAGCTGTTTTGGCTAATTTAGGCTTTTTCAGTTTTTTAGGATAATTTGGATTTTAGCTAATATTTATTTTGTTCAATAAACTTGTTCAGTAGACATAGACAATGTACCAAAGGTATAGATAGTGGATGCAAAAACATATTTTTGGCACAAATGGAACCCCATACGGCCCAGCCTCAGCCAGGCCCTGCCCTCAATGGCCCCAATGTAAATTGAATTTAGGCAACCCTTATGTTAATAATTTGTTCTCTAACTTCAACTTCTTAAAAAGTGGTACAAGACATCCTATTTCTGACCCGAAGAGAGAGTTTTGCTGGCATGCATGGTCAGTTCAGAGCCTTTTGGGGAGCCTTCATTCTTCATGTTCATCGCTTGTATGGTATCAGAGTTTGGATTGTCCATCTATGGCCAATTTTGAATAAAACCTATTGCTGTGTCTTCACTTAACAAATGTTGCCTCTCTTTAGACAAATGGCAAATTCACTGCTAAACGTTTGTCCAGAAATGTGTTCATAAAGTTGACGCTCCAGACGAATGTGGGAGGAGCACCGTCAAAAAATAGTGCATTGACTATACATCTCATTTCCAATACAATGAAGACAGAGATGCCACTGAGAGATCAGGTTTGTTTGTTTTAAAGAGGTCTACAAAAGCATCATTAATCAAATCTCCATGTCTGGGTTCATTACATCATTCAGAGATTCTCCATGTACGGTGAGGTTACCATCTACTCCAGGAGCTGCGTCTGAATGACGGTCGCTTTCAGCGGTACTTCCTTGTCTCTATGACCAAGTTTGACGACCTCAGAACCTTAGTGACCCTTGGTGTCTCGCATTAGTCCGAAAAGATAGGACTTGTTTTACTAAAATAAAGTTCAGGATAACGATCAGATTCTCCTCCATGTTGGTTTTGACTCCACCCACCGATCACATCATCAACACGACATGGTCCAAAGCTGATTCCCTGACTGGTTGATGCGTCTTCTTTGTCAAAGTTTAGATATTTGAACTCTGGACACCTGAAAGGCGCTGGTTCCTGACGCTTAAAAAACATCGCGGGACGTCTGAACGCATCTGTACATTGACTTAACATTAAAACTGGACGCATGAACGCAGCTTAATGTTATTGCAGACACAGTGCCTTCGAGTCTTTCCTTGAGTCATACCTGTGTGTCGGCTATTTTTAATTCTCCTTCTGTTGTTGTCAGCCTGTTTTTTTTCTTTTCCTCACAAGAGAGAAAAGCTGCACCACTTCTTATAGAAAAAGAGGGGGCAAAGAATGCAGCTGCTGTCTCTGATTCACCCTGATGCATGGTGTGATGGAGGTTTTTCACTCCTACTGTGTCCTTGAAACACATCACAGATCAATTACTGGCTTTTAAATACTTAAATACAATACGTTTTCCGTTTAAAAAATTTAATTGTAATTAATTTGAAAAATATCGAGTTATTTGGACGCTTAAAATAAGTTAAGCGAAAAACTTCCCATAGAAAATGTCTATTTTAACTTGTTACATATTCTAAATTAAAGCAAACTGAACTCTAATTAAATGTTTTAGTTTTGACAAGTAGCTTTAATTACCTGTCATTTTTCCAAGAAACTCTGCAGGAAACTCAATAAAATGACCTTACAGCACCAATCTAGACCTCTCGCTTAAAACTAAATTGCAACGCAAGTATTCTAAATATAATGAAGTGATAAAATCGGCGGCCACGTCCAGCCCTCACATTCACTCGAATGCATCTTCAGACACACACAGAGGAAGCCCAAAGTGAAAGATCGTATCAGCCGCTCTCTCAAGCAAGCATTTTATATGCTATTTTCATTTTTAAGTCCACAGTGGGAAAAGGCCCCTCTGGTGCCCAGTAGATGTTGTGGAAATAAATATTTTATATAAGAATCTAATTGCCTTTTGTGGCCTTGAGCACCCTACAAGACAATCTTCAGTGCTAGTTTAATGGCTCCTTACTGCATGTTTGGGTTTCAGAGACGCATTCATAGCATCTGCTGTGTGAAGTTAGTTTGTGAAACTTTGTTTACGCTCTGTCCACTGCAGTTTCTCACACATCTGTCATGCTAACAGGCCTCATCTTGTAGTATGCTCCCAGTTTCTGTGAAGGTTTCACAGTCATGGAGGTGATTCCAGCTTTTCAAAAAGGTAGGAGATATTAGTAAAAGAATACTTTGATCTTTAGCTTTGGTAAAGGATGTAAACAAACCTAAAGCGAATGTTAGCATATGTTAGGCTAGCAATCTTCCAACTGCAACTGCAATGACCTTATTGTTTTCGCAACTCTTCCTTCTTACGGCACCATTTCAGCCCGTGTCACATATTTAAAAACTTGCTGATATTTGCACACACCTAGTACTCTGTAAAAAGGCATTTTTGACATGGTGGGAAAAAAAAACAACATCATAGCGGCGAAAGCATCAAACAACAGAATGAGACTCTCATGAGGCACAAAAAATATTTCTATAAAGCCAAAACATAGTATATTCAAAGGAAGTTATGAAATTATTATGGTATGGCGACAGAACTAACAGCTTGGCAGCCATTTTGTTGTGGAATCTGGCAATTGCAAAATATTGATATAAAGAAACCTTTAGTTTAAGCGATCTTTATGAAATTTCGCACACTCACCACCCGGTTAAGTCTACAACCACAACCAAAGTTTAGTTGACCTCTGACCTTGGTTAGAGGAGGAGGCTTGCAGGTGTAAGGACGAGGCAGAGGCGTGTGGATCCATTTGCAACAGATTTAATACTAGCACCAAAAACAGGAAGACGAAGAGCAGAGTCAAAGACGGGCCAGGGTCAAAACGTAGGGACGAGGCGGAGAGCGAAAGAAACAGGCTAGAGGTCCAAAACAGAATAGGAAGGCTTAATCTGTAAGTGCAAGATAACGAGAGATCACCAGAGCTCCCTCTGGTGGTCGGAGGAGAAAATGACAGGCTGAGTCCTGACAGAAGGTCCGTCCTCCAAGGGGTTTCGATCTAACATCTCCCAAATCCTTTGGCATCATAGAAAGCTCCTAGAACATGTTGGTTTTAGAAGTTGCATATTTTTAACAGCGTTAGTGTAGCAAGTTCGCGAAAGTTACATTCAATATGGCATATGTTATGAATATATTAGGAATGTGATTAACAAAAAACCTCAGTTGTCAAGGAAATTCCAAAATGTACTTTTTCTAATTCTTCTTAAAAGGACATAGACCTGCTCGTCACCCTCAGACGACCAAATAATAAGATGGTTGCTATGGAGACAAAACCAATAGAAAAGCCGCCATCTTGAAAAAAGACGTTGAGGGCGGGTCAGAACAGCCACTGGGGGCCATGCAGCTCTTTCCATTTCAATGTATTTCTGATAGTTGAAGGAGGTTAGCTGCGTTTTACTATTAAGATGCATCCATATTGAAGGGAGGACAGAGAAGCCCTACTTTTGACTGAATTGGAACTCTTTTTTCTTATTCCTTAAAAAGAATGATAAAAAAATATGCAGAGTTACCATCAGATACGTGTTGATTTGTTGTAAATGATCAAAACAGAGCTCTAAATGTTATGCATACTCTGAAGATGTTCAGCTTATATAGCTTAGAACATCATTTTTAGCAAACAAATAAGCAAGCCGAAATAAATATTTTAGTTTATAATGAAGCTACTAAAGTCTGCCTGCGCTCCAGCCTTTCTGCAGGGCAGCAGAAGTCCAAAGAAATCCCTTAAGGATTACTCTGTATGCCTGTGTGTATGGTGATGCACAGTCACAGGGTGGGCTCAGAATTTTAATGTGGTTTTCTGCTGGCCCACAGCCAGCATTTACATGTGAATAAATCTGGAAAAATAAATAAATAAATAACGGAGACAGCAGGGGAAAATAATCCTGTTAAAGATCAAACAGCAGGCTCCATTTTTCCGGGTCTTTTTTTTTTTTTTCTCTTTATTTCCCTCAATTTTTCCCCATTTTAAACCTGCAATTCTTCAACACGTCTGAGCTGATATGATTCCTGTCATTCCACTGTTTTCCCGTTTTCTCACTCTGTTTGCACCGACCATTGCCTCACTTTTCGTGCTAATTTTGGTCTTTTTCTTCATCCTTTTTTTTCCCACCGCCACTCTCTCTCTCTCTCTCTATCTCCTTTCCGATTTCATGGCCAGCCATATCTTTAATCATGCCTCTCTTCCTTTTTACCCATCCAGCACTCAGTCACTGGCCTTGCTCCCTTCATCTCCATCTGCCTCCCTCCAGTGCAGAGCAAAATGGAGATTAATGAAGGGTGGAAGATATGTCTGTCATCTGGACAGACTTATACAGTCGCCACAGACAGTCAAGAACTAGATCTTTTCAAAACACACAAGAGAAGGCCACTTCTCAAGCTTTATAAAGACTAATTGCACCAAAAGAAACGTGCATTTCTTACAATCCTGGTGTAGAGAATCCCGTAGAGGAGATTTCTCTCCTCCTCTTCTTCACTTTTATCCTATCATCTTAGGATATTCAGAGCACACCCAAGCGTCTCATTTCCTCCCTAAGTTTAAATCCTGACAACTGATGGCCACTCGCTGCTCACGCACCAGTCAAACAGCTCTGATAAGCCCCGCAGGAAATTGACTTGCTTTTCAGATCTCCTGCATCACATTCTTTACCACCCATCATGCCCTTGGTCTGAGGTCGGGCTGCCTCCGCTAATCTCTCATGCAAATTTGTGCATGTTACAGCACGAACGTGACGGTGATGTATGGACCATATCCATAATTCATGGTCCATTACCACTGACAAGTTATACAGATGTCAAAGCATAGCTTTATATCAGTTTTCTTGGGACAGGCGGTGCTGGACTAGTACAGCATAAAAGAAGACTCAGA
Organism: Oryzias javanicus; assembly: GCA_003999625.1. Taxonomy (NCBI): domain Eukaryota; kingdom Metazoa; phylum Chordata; class Actinopteri; order Beloniformes; family Adrianichthyidae; genus Oryzias; species Oryzias javanicus. The sequence continues at coordinate 21,221,843 of CM012457.1, forward strand.
ATAAGGCTTACGTTGCTATTTATAGACGTGGGGGTATAAGTGAGTGTGTGCATTCAAAACTGGAAAAATGAAAATCTTCTGTATGGAGGATGAGACATTTACCATGGAGGACATTTTGGTTTTACACTGTTATTTCCTCACAAGTTTAAATGTTAACACTTTTTGGCAAATATGTACAAACATTTAGGCCAGAGGATCACAGCTTCACCACTGAATCCATAAATATCAATGTTTGTATTTTTATGTTTTTCTGAAATACATTTTCTTTGCCTTTTTTGATATTACAAGTAATCTAAGATTATTAAAAGTAAACCCCCATTGATAAAAATCGAGATTTCTCCTATTTAAAACCAACCAAACTTTGTATTTTCCCACAGAAAAACATCTGGAAAACTGTTTAAAAATGTGATCCGTGGATTTGGTGGATTGATATTGCATTTGAAAATGAAGATTAGCTTGATTTTCTCAATCCATTCTCAGAACTCATCCCCAATTTTTTTTTTTACTTTTTTTTAGAATCATTTACACAAATAGTCTCCTTCTGTGGCTGCAAGTGTGCATTATCCCTTAAATATAAGGAAGATTTTGCCCTCTATAAAAAAACAAGTTACCTGTTGACATCGCCTGTGGGATGTGCTCAGAAGCTACACATTCAATAAGTCATTGAGTTCTTGCCTTTGGCTGGACGGTGCACCGAAAAGACAGTATGGTGTTCAGCCGCATAAACAGAAAAAAGTCAGGAGACTCACAAACCTTGACAAGTTTAAGACAAGAATAAAACTGAAGAAAAAAAGGCGTACACAATAATAGAAAGGGTTCTCTAAAGATCTACTCCAATGAAAATTGTGTTTTTGTTGTTTTTAATATAAAGTATTTGATGTCATGATGACACATGAAGCTTAAAAAATGAAGCCGATAATGGGGTTTCGGAGTATTTCTTTATTCAAATTGATGTGAAACAGAAGCAGAGGACAACAAATGCCGTCTGAAAAATCTTAAAGCGGTGACGTAGGTGCTACAATCAGCAGGCAACAAGCTCCCTGCTCCGCTCCATTCTGATGCATCCACTAGATCTAGACTAGATCCATGTACGTCTTTGTTTTCCTCATACAAGCTGGCATCAGAAGGATAATGGGAAGTGGGGGTGGGCTTACTCCACGGCATCATTCTCATCCTCAAAAGAGGATCGAAGAAGACTTTAATTTTACTAATATAAAAATACTTGTCCATTGTGTTAGGGCCGATATGTTCATGATATGATGGTGACCCTAAAAGACGGTAGAACCAGTTTTTGCTTTGAGGCAGAAGATGGCAGACGCGCTGATGTAACCTTCTGTGTTGAATCTGAAATGCAGCTCTGACATCCGTCTCACCGGACACATAAATAAAGGAAAAACAGGTAAGAATTCAGGTTAAAAAGATTTCAATTATAGCAACCACTATGTTTTTCAGAGATAAAAACACCTATGTAATTGTGATGCAGCATTCAGAAAACTAAAAAAAAATCAGAATCAGCAAAAAAGAAAAAAAAATTAAAAACCATGCAAATCAAATCCAACTTTATTTATGCAGCACTTTTCCTACTGGCGTAAAACCCAAAAGTAGGGCAAAGACCTTCACGGAAAAAAGAAGATAAAATAAACATAAATTATAAAACACACACTATACCAACATTGTATGTGGCTATATTATTTTAAATTATTAAAAATAATCTAAAAAATATGATTATTATTTTTTTAAGTAAAATAAAAATGCAAAAGCCCAGAACCAAAAAAAAAAAAAAATTATAGAGAATTATCATTCAACAAATGTTGACCAAATTATCGAGCTTGAAATAAACAAACTTCCAGCGATGGAACAAATCTGTGTCACTTGAGGCCTTTTGGGGATATTCAGTAGACTAGATAACTGAGATTTGTTAAATATTCTCTTTGTCAAACTCAAACCCCTCCCAGTTGTCCAGTGTGAACACCCTGAGCTAAATGCATGTCACACCCATCATTCTGAACCTCTTTTTTCTGTAAGACTGCAAAAAACTGTAAAGACCTTAACTGCCTGACAATGCTCACATGTAGAGAACAGTAACCCACTCTGTAGTCCCACACCTCCGTTAAATAAGTCACAGGTTTGTTGCTCGTGTTCCACCGATTCTTTTCTTTACTCACTATCACTCACGGTTGTCCTGCCACCACCTTTCTGACTGCTGTGCATTCGTGCTCCCAAACAAATGACTGGCACCGCTGAGCGCAGCAGCAGCTGCTGCTGCTTTGCTGGGTACACCGAGTTTGGGCATCAGTCCAGACTCGCCTGCAGCTGGATTAGCAGTGCAGCCATTAGTGTCTGAACTCTTGTAAATGGACAGTATGACATGGATTATGCCATCTGAGGGTGAGGGACAGGTACTAAAAGCAGGACAGGAGCAAGACGGTAGGCAGAAGAAAATACATTTCAGGTATGGGGAAACTCTGGAGTTGGATTAACAGACTGCAAAGCGAAGCTGCAGAACGGACAAAAAAAGTGAAGAAAACCCCAATGGAAAGTCTTCCTATAAAATCTCGATGGAAAAAACATAAAAAATATACCTTATTTAATATTTTATAAGTTATAGAAGAGTTTTGAGCCACCAATTTTTATAGCACATCTATTAAAATATGAATAAAACACTATTTAACAAAAAATAATGCATAAAATTAATATTTTAAACACTTTTTTAAAACTAAGGTTAATGAAACTCTTGGTAAAAGTTTTAGAATATTTTTAGGAAAATCCCAATTGACTAAAAGAAAAGAAGGAATTGCATTTTTTTAATCCAACTAATTTTAAAACAGGCGATGTGGACCGCCCAGGAAAGAATGACTGAGTGAAGATCATATGGACCGTTTCCCAAATGGAAAAATTGACTTTTCAACTAAAATTAAAGTTAAACATTTCTTAAAGAAAAATTGAAAAAAATGGTGCCAATATTAGGTAACCACAGAATATTTTGGCATCTAAGACATTGAATTTACACACCAAAAAAAAAAAAAAAATCAAATGTTTGTGTATTATGTATTTGTGTTATTTGTTGTTGTTGATGATTCATGTCTGTAAATGATAACAACCAGAAACATTAAATAAAAAAGTTTAATAAAAAAACTAATAAAACAGACAATATCAAGACAGTTTGATATATATATTTTAAAATAAATATTGTATTTACATACACACACTTTCTATTTAAATGTGATTCTGCAATAAGTGCTAAGAACTGTGCACTTGAAAAAAATTTGAATTTTTGTAATCTCAATTCACTTTGCAATATAAATACTAAAGCATACGTATGCAGAACATTGACTGTATATGAGTACTGGACTGAGGGAGTGTGACGTCACTCATAGAACTTGGCTTTTCTAGCTCTAACGAAATGAAGTCAATTCAGTCGCCATTTTACGGAGGTCGCCATGTTCCATGGCAACCCATCTCTCCAATCAGGAGTGAGCTTGTTGGAAGGCCACACCCCTTGCACTTGAGAACAAGCTCTGGAGAATCTGTCAATCAAATGTTTGGAGTGTCTGATGTGAGACCACCAACTGCTTTTTAAGGCATCTGATTGGCCAGTGTGTAACTTGAATAATTTGTGATAAAGAAGAAAATAAAAAATAAGAAAAAAATGTGATTAGTAAGATTATGTTAAGAAAAAGCTGTCAGAGCACAAATGATTATTCTGACAAATAGAGTGACTGAGTAATGCTGTGTATTTTTCTAATTTGGAGTCTATGGGATTTTGGCTTCATGGAGCCAGGAGGTACTTCCTGTTTGGAACGTGAAGTCAGTCCAGATCTAATGTCCAGTCAATAGTGCAGAATACTACCTTTGCTTTTCTACCACATGGAATCCAAACGTAGAAATCTCCAGCAGCAGAAGACTCCGCCAATGCAGCTTCTGTCAGCTGAAAACAGGAAACTGAAACTAAACTGAGAACATGTAAACTACATCAAAGCTTTCATCAAATATTCTTGTTGGTAGAGGCGGAGCAATACTGTTGACGATGTCTTTAAAGACTCTTTAAGACTCGATAAAATAAAGTTGGATTGGAACTCTGAAGCATCACAGAGTTAGAACAGGTTTGTATACAGCTGTGAGGCAGATATGTATTCAAACACAAATCAAATGTAGTTCATAAAAAATTGGGACTAAGATTTAATTGCTAAGCTCAGGTGAACATAGCAGCGATTAGTCCAATTTGTTCCACAGTTGTCGAATAGTTGGCATCGATTTAAGTTAGTTCCTGCCTTAAATCATGCTTCGCTAAACAAAAGCTGCAATTCAGTGATCCATCAAGGAATTTCCACCTACTTAAAACAGTGTAATAATGCTATTTAACCATATAAAGTACTGTATAAATAATATGGTTTGTTTCTATCATTTTTCAAATGAAGTAAAAAAAAATGCATATGAAAGCAAACCTAAAATGTAAAATATAGTTTTGTTTTTAAATGTCAATTATTTTAAAATTCAGTGATAATTTTATGATCTCCAGTCCATTATGTTTAATAATGTTTTTTAAATATTAAATTTTGTTTTTTCATTTTACAATTTTTACTAAAATGCAATAAAGATCATTCATTACAGTGTCAGTGGACTGGCTTTCATTTTTTTTGTTTTTTTTAATGACTGGAGAAATCTCAGGTTTGAAGTCCAGACTGTTGCATGGATGGATGGAGAGTTAAGTTTGTCCGTCAATGGAGGAAAAGAGCGGGGATCTGGAAAGGCTACTGAACTCTAATCCTCATCCTCTAGTGTCTCCTCAGCATCAGCCACCACAAAAAAAAAGATGTGATCACAGTTATCCCCTTCCAGCAGAATTCTTTGCAACACTGTGGCAACTCTGGTGTTGGTTTTGTCATCATTAGTAGGCTCACAGTAACTTTGGATTGTCCTGAAGGTTGATGCATTTCTGCTAAAGTGTTGAGAATGAAGCACGAAATTGGTGACATTCTGAAAAAAGGAAATCTTTTTTGTTTGTTTGTTTGTTTAAAGAAGAGATAATTGGTTTGTGACATATACGACGTATTAAACAAACAAATTCCAAACATTAAGCATCTTATTTAAGTCCCACTTCGATCAGGCCTCTGTGATCTATTGTAAAAGCGTTCCAAGGGATCTTTTAGTTCTGATTGCGCCATTTTCAATCCAAAAAATACTGTATTCAAGGACATAGCTACTGCAGAGCAGTAGGAGATAATTAGAAATTCACCTCTGAATTGTGGGCGGGACTGTTGGTGTGAACTATGCCCACCCCCACTTCCCATCTCCCCTCACACCACCAACTTATCAGCAACATAATGGCAAGCCGTACAGTTTAGATCCAGATTCCAGCTCAGATGATAAAAACAAAGGCGTTCATGGATCTATTTGTCTGCAAGTGGATGCATCAGAATAGAGCAGAGCAGGGAGCTGTTGCCTCCTGTTGTAGCTTCTAACAAGCTTTTTGCAACTGCATTATTTCGTCTGCTCCTGATTAAGGTTGGGCACTGAAATCGACCAAAACCGCAAGGTTCCTCATTTCGGTGCTTATTTTCATTGAAGGTCTGTTTCTCTTAGGACATATCAATCACATCTACTCTGTTCAGTACGTTGAAGTTCTGGACAATCCTTTCCTGCGAGAGTGGTGGGGCTCATATAAGACCAATGACGGAGCGAGCACGAGAGCAAGCAGCGCTGAAATGTCTGGCTGCAGCACTTGAATGTCGCATCAGCCAATCAGGAAATCAGCTTTGGACACGGGACATTTTCAGTGACCCGATCAGCAGGTAAAGTACAGATCTAATATGAGCCTTCTGTCCAGAACTTCCATTCATTTTGTTAACTCGCTGCATCACCAGAGCGCGTGTCCAGTAACTAATGGATGAAGGCAGGATATACTCTGGACAGAGTGGCAGTTCTCTGGCTGCAGCTAGAATCCCAGAGTTCAGCGGAGCTCGCTCACTCAATATGCCGGCAGACAGACAGCTGCTGCGTGGAGCGGTAGCAGCCTGCTGGGGTCTCCTGAACTGTGATATTTTACTAATTTTTGTCGAGACCATAATTAAAAAAATATTCCCCCCTTAATGCGAGATCAAACTCAGTCACAGAGACACAGAAACAGCAGAAGCGGCTGTCATTCATACACACCCTACCCCCACTTCCCAGATTGAGATATATGCCCCAGTAACAAGAAAAGGATTTCAATTTTTTTTTGGTAGATTTTTGTAGAACTCTTCTCAATAATAAACCTAATCTATGATTCTTCCATTCACTGACATACGCAGACACCCACACACGACCAGACATCCATTTTTGATGTGGAGGTCATAACTATACATCAAAATGTGATAACCTGGGAAGGAAAATGTGTTGATGTGGGATGATGTAGGCATTATATTTTATCACTTAAGTACCAAAATTGGCACCAAATAGAAACCAAAACCAAAGAACCGCTTTGGCACCAGAACCAAATAAAACCCAATCGGTAGCCAACCATACTCCTGTTGTAAAGAAATATTTAGAAATGCAATTTTAAGCTTCATTTTCTTGATATGTCCTTCACTGTAAGAAAAAAATCTAAAAAACATGTTAAAACCGGTAAAAACATGATTTACATTAAAATGGGTTTTTAAACGTAATGAAAAGGACAAACAAAAAATGACTTAAAAAGGCATAGGCCTGAACCCGTAATCTTTTACCCAGAGGTTGACCGCTCTTCCACAGCACCACTGCTGTCCAGCAATTTTAACGGTGATGCAGCCAAGAGTGGGAGATGATGACAGCTTCAACTGTAACCCTTAAAAAGCTTTCCTAATCTGAAATATTAGAGCACCTGGTCTGCAGAGTGAAGGCAGATGGGTGAGATTTCTGTTGGGAGGAAGGCAGGTGTCTTCCTCAGCACAGGGACCTTTTCCTAACTTTGGCTGTAGTTACCGAGCTTCTAAATAAATCCCCCTTAACTCAGCTGTTCCACACAAACTTTCAAGGCGTTACCTGGACTTGGCACATTATTCCGGTACAGCTTTTTCGGCTGTTGCATGACCTGATTCCTGGAGATAGACATTTGAGAGTGGGCAGCAGCTGTGAGTCGATCTGCAGCTGATTCAAGGCTAAAATGAAGAATCTGAATGTGGAGGTTAGGGCTGCACGATGTGAAGAAAACTTGCGATATTGCCATGAGGATATGACTTGCGATACATGAACAGATAGCAAAACTTAAAAATGACTAAAAAATGATTTTCATTTCACTGCAAACTCCGAATTACCCTCGTCTACATAAGAAGTGGGGATCTAACATAAAAGAACTCCATTGATTAGTCTACACCTGATGGGAGTTAATCCAATTAGTCAAATGTGCAACGGGCTATATTTAATTTCTTAAATACTTTAAACTGCAATAACTGTGTTTAACCCTTGCAACGGACAACTCAGAATCCCTCTGCTGCAAGAGGATTCCGCGTCAGTGTTCCACGTCACAGTGTTCTGTGTTGCACTGTGTTCCGCATTGCGCGTTTATCCGCGTCGCAGTGTTCTGCGTTGCGTGGTGTTCCGTTTTGCACAGTGTTCCGTGTTGCACTGTGTTCCGCGCTGCGAGATGTGCCACGTTGCGCGGTGTTCCGTGTTGCACTGTGTTATGCATTGCGAGATTTGCCTCATTGCGTGTTTATCCGCGTGGCGGTGTTCTGCGTCACGGTGTTCCGTGTTGCACTGTGTTCCGCGTTGCGCAGAGTTCCGCATTGCTCTTTGTTCCGCGTTGTGCCGCGGAGGAGAAGCATGTCTCCACATTGGTGTGTTCTGAAGCACATAATTTTTCATTTAAATGCAATGATGACACTTCGTTTTAACTTGACCATTTTAAAGTTATCCAGCTGATGTTGTTATGCATTTCCGAGAGCTAGCAGCTCCGCGCTAATGTAGCTGACCACCGACTATTGATAACATCCAAATTAGAAGACACTATTTGTCCATAACAACTCCGGGGAAGAATTCGCATTTTGCTTTAGTTTCAGGTCTTACGTCGAAACCTTGAACTGAGTTGAAATGTTTATGTTCTATGTTTGATAATCTCCTTTGATAACACAGACGAGCCACTGTCTCCCGTGTCAGGTGGAGTTCATGTCTAAGATAACCACCTGTCTAGTCTAAACCTTGTTGGAGCTTCCAGCCGCTGACCTGCTTCCCCATTTCCCTCCAGTCTGAAGTGCAAACAAGCAGAGTTGCTTTTAGACACAATGCTCCCTCACATCAATAATAAATGGGAGGATGAAGGAGGCAGGCTAAATAGAAAGGGACAGCTCGCTCACGGGAGATGATAAGTTGCTGTGATGAGGCTAAAGTGTGTTTGCGTGTGCACATGGGCTGTGTGTGAGCGGGGCAACGTGAACTTAAGGTGTGCGTTTGACATGCAAAGACAAGAGTGGGGGGGTACCGACTTGTGGGTTTCTGTTACGATGGCACCATTTCAGATTAGACTGACCCAGTTTCTGCAAAGCCCATCCGTTTGAGAGGATCCCTGAGGAAACCAGGTTTGTACCGTCTGCCTCTCCTGCACTTTTTTTTACTTGTAGTGTACAGCAGGTGGAAGGACACAAAATGAAGCACTTAAACCTACATGCTGAATCATGCAGGGTTGTGTTAAACAGGGGTATATTCATTTCCGTACCTCCGTTAAACCGCCGTCTTTTGCCCCTCCCGTCCTCATTTTTACTCACTTCCCTTTTTTTTTTTGCTGTAGTGGTTATATGGCTTTTTGCGGCAGCCATTTAAATCATTACCTTTCCCACATTGATCCAGCCAGAGGGTAATTGGCTCAATCAAGAAAATTAAAAGCCCGGGTAAGATTGAATAATTCAGCTTGAAGATCAAAAGGGGAAGGGAAAGAAAAAAAGAAAAAAGGAGGAGCGGAATAGGAAGTATGACTAGATGTAATACAAAATATTATAGGAAAGTGTGCACAAGAAAAAACGATAATTTGGGTGTAAAAAAAAAAAAAGAATTTTTGTTTCTTTACTATTTTGGGAGTCTTTTGCTGTATTGTTTATCAGTCAAAGGCCAGCGGCACAGCTTCACAGCATCCCTGCATGGTCAGCATGTGCACTCTGTGTTAATCCCGTAAATGACATCATCAGCAGTGGTGATAAGCATAAAGCAGAGACTGCAGGAGAGAGTGATATCACTTGGAGTTGGAGAACATAGACAACAGGCAGAGGAGTTAATGGCCAACTGCTTGGCTTTGCACAAAACATCCTACGTTTGTTCTTCACCTACAATTCTTGACTTGATGCGCAAAACTTCCAAACGGACTTGTGATTGGCTGTAACTGTGTTGAGTATAACGCTCACATCACTCTCGACAATGTGAACAAGCGTAAATGCGCATTTCGGGCTTCTGCTTTCAGAACTCTTGTGCTCACGTGCAGCTACGCTCACTTAGGACCGTTTTTGGGGCTCTACTTACAAAACACGTGGCCATTGAACACGTGTTGCAAGGTAAACTTGGACCAAGCAGGAACTCGGATTTGGTAGCGTCATAAGGCTAGCGTCCCTTTTAATTCACACCAGTGTCAACCGTTAGAAAATTGATCACGAAGGAGAAATAATAATTGCGATTAATTTGACACAAAGTCTTTCATATATCAGAATAGAGTTGTCAACAATTAAACAGTAAATGAAAGAACATAAACACTGGAGTTTGTTAAAGGGCCATTAATAACAATAAAATAAAATGATCTGGAGGGCCGGATAAATTTAGCTGGATCCGCCAGGGAAATATTAATTCATCAAAAAAAAGCTTTGTTTGTTTTAAATCAAATACTTCATCACTAAAAACTTTTTTGAACCATTTACATTAAATTTCAAATGGAAACGATACTACTGGCCGATGTGATCGTCAAACTCAGCGTTGAGTTCAGAGACCACTTACGATTAAATGAACCCCTTTGAGGAAATTATTGATGACTAGAGCAGCAGATGAAGTGGAACAAGAAAGGGAACTGAAGGCGATAAGAGAAATCAGAGCTCTGTTTGGAAGTTAAGATGTGATCTCAGGAGAGTTGGGTCCTTCAACCTTTCACCTTCATTAATAAATATCGTTTTCTCACCATTTTTGATTATTTCATTCAGCAGCGAGGATACAGATAAAATGTTAGGTGTTTGATCTCATAAAACACGTGTACATACCTGTTTGCCACAAATATACCATAAAAAAAGTAAATTGAATCAGAATAACAATATATTTATGTAAATTTTGACATACAGTGTTTTCAATTAAACAAAATAAACCCCACTGGTCATGTTTATTAAGAAAGTACTGATCATTCTGTAGGACTTGTGCATTGTCAATGTCTTCAGACTGCTCTTTTTCAGCAGATTAACTGTCACTTAATCCCTTTTTTTAATCTTATTTATGTAAATTGATGTTGTACAGCCTCTGCAAAGCAGCAAAACAGATTTCATGTCTCGCATCCAACAACACTGCTTCTGGGCTGCCACACAAATGTGAACGATTATTATTGGTCAGCAAATACTGATTATGCTAAACCTGGAGACAATGTATTTGACCATACATGTTACGATATTAGTTTATCGATTCTTTAAAATCCTATAAACTCTTCTATGCATTTGTATGTAATGTCATCTGTTTATTTATTTTGAACTAAAAAACCAAACCAAAACAGAAAAACATTTTAAATAAGTACGACAAACGAGTTCAAAAATGACTTTTGATGAAAATTAACAGTTTAAACTTAATGTGAACTTAAATTTATACAGTAGTTTTACAGAACTACGAGAAAAAAAAAAACAAATACACTGAAATTAGTCAACTGCGATCTAAAAAATTTAGGAAAAATTGTATTTCAATTAATATTATTGATTCCCTTCTATCTATCTAATATATCTTCCTTTATGTTTGCTTTGAATTTCATTTGTAATGTCTTTTTTGCAAATGTTTCATATCTGAACCACTCTTGTGGAACCTTTACAAAACCTCTGTATGTTTTTTTTTCATCTAAGTTAATTTATTTCTTGTTTTAAGAACACAGATATTGATAAACAAATGCAAAATAATAAAAATAATAGTAATAATATTAAATTAATTTTAATTCAGCATGCAAGGAAGTGAAAAATTAGTTTCAGAACAAAAATATAAAACATTGCAAGATAGTAAAAAGGTTATGGAGAAGGCTAATGCTCAGTTTAAGGTGTTTTCTAAATCTAATAGTTGCTTTCACTATATTTTTTACACTATAAGGGGAAATGTCAATGAATCATCTATTCATGAACTTTTAGTTTTGAATGGACTAAACTATTAAGCGCATGAAGCGAGACAAAACTGTCAGAGATACGTATCAATCAGAATTTATTAAATACCTTTTTATGACATTTTATATGTTAGCCACGTAAAAAAAATGACTGATATCGCTAAAACAAACATGCTAACTCCCAAACTTGTTCATAACGCAAACAAAGAAAAAAGTCCAACACTGTTACACATTAGCCGGGTTAGCGAATTCACAAACCACTCCACCTTGTTTGCAACTAATAAAAAACAGACAGACATTGTGGCACAGCGCAGTGTACCTCTAAAAATCCCTTCAACATCAGTAAACTCAATGCTATTAGATCTAGTCTTTTAACTCAAACAGACCTTGGTTTTAATGAATCAATAGCATTGTTTTTATCAGAGGAAACACTGAAAAGTTTTGTCCTGGTTGATGCTCTGGCACTTGGTCGAGTTTTCTCCCAGTTAAAGCCAACCACCTGCCTTTTAGACCCAATCCCCACATCACTTTTAAAAACACATTATGACGCCTTTGAACCTGAGCTCCGAAACATAGTAAATTACTCTCTTCAGACAGGTGTCTTCCCCTCTGCCTTTAAAACGGCAGTGGTGAGGCCTCTGCTGAAGAAGAGTAATTTAGACCCCAACAATTTAAATAATTATCGACCAGTATCCAACTTACCATTTTTAAGCAAAATGATTGAAAAAACAGTTTTAATACAATTGAATGAGTTTTTAAATAGAAATAGTATATTTGAAACGTATCAATCTGGTTTTAGGACAAACCACAGCACAGAGACAGCCCTGGTTAAAATAGTTAATGATATCAGATGTAACCTGGACTGTCAGAAACTCTCAGTCCTGGTGCTGCTGGATCTGACCGCAGCATTTGATACAGTGGATCACAATATTTTACTTTGTAGGCTGAGAGGTTTGGGCATCTCTGGTACTGTTCTGAAGTGGTTTTATTCCTATCTCACAGATCGCAGATTTTATGTAAGTATGGATACTTACTCTTCAAAGGTCTTTGAAATCAATTGTGGGTCCCCCAAGGTTCAATTTTAGCCCACTACTTTTTAATTTATATATGTTACCACTTGGGGATGTCATCAGGAGACACGGCGTTTGTTTTCACAGCTACGCTGATGATACACAACTCTACATTGCCGTGTCTCCTGATGATGAGGAGTCAGTCAACGTTCTTTTAAATTGTATTTTAGACATTAAGTCATGGATGGCAGAGAATTTTTTACAGCTGAACCAGGACAAAACAGAGGTTTTAGTGATCGGTTCTGAAGACAAGAGAGAGTTTGTTTTTATCTAAACTAAAAAAACTATAAGACTTCTCACTGTGTGAGAAACCTGGTGGGTGTGATTTTTGACTCTGAGTTGAATTTTATTCCACAAATTAAAAGCATAACAAAGACAGGATTTTATCATCTTAAAAATATTGCCAGAGTCCGCCCATTTCTCTCTCTTGCCAGCACAGAGGTGTTAATGCATGCTTTTATTTCCAGTAGATTAGATAATTGCAATGCCCTGCTCTCTGGTCTTCCCAGGAAAAGGATTTCAAACCTTCAGCTATTACAAAACTCAGCTGCACGCGTGCTGACGAGGACCAGGGGGCGGGAACACATTACACCCATTTTAAAATCGCTGCATTGGCTCCCTGTGCAATTCAGAATTGATTTTAAAGTTCTTTTATTGGTTTATAAATGTTTTTATGGCATCGGGCCTTCTTATTTGACTGATATGATTTTAAGGTATGAGCCTTCGCGGACCCTGAGGTCCTCTGGAACAGGCCTGTTAGTCATTCCAAAAGTTAGAACTAAAACATACGGCGAGGCCTCATTCAGTTACTATGGACCTCGCCTGTGGAACAGCCTCCCAGAGAGCCTCAGGGCTGCAGAGACTGTTCATGTTTTTAAAGGAAGGCTCAAGACCTACCTTTTTAATCTGGCTTTTAGTTAAATTTGAGAAGTTATCTGATATTTTGTTCTATTCTTTCTTTTTACTTAATTCATATTTATTTATTTTTACTGAATTATGTCTATTTTATGTATATATAATCTTTGTTTTACCCTGTTATTTATATGTTTTTTTTATTCATGTGTTTTTGATCTATTTTACTCCTTTTACATTTTTAACTCCAGTGTTTTCCTCTGAGGGATCCTCCACATCAGTGATTGTCCTTTTCTCAGTAAGTGGGGTTGCCGCAGTGGGATCTCCCGAGTCTGGCTCTTTGCTAGGTTCTGGGGGGTCCTGTAGTGGCGTACTCTATAAACTTGATGGGGGCTCGCTGGTGTGGACAGGTCCCGAAAATATTGTTTCCTCACTGCAGTACAAAGCCAGATTTCTAGATTAGTATTTTCCAGCCTTTAGTAATTATTTTTATTGTTTTAAACATTATGGTGTGGCAAAAAATGTGTGTTGTGTTTGTGTGTGCGTGTGTTGGGGGTGGGGGTGGGGTTTGAGGGCATTGTCCTTTTGTTTTTAACATTTTATTGTGTTTTATGTAAAGCACTTTGGTGGAAAATGATCTATTTTTTTAAAAAGTGCTATACAAATAAAGTTGATTTGATTTGATTTGATTTAAACACAAGCACAAATAATCCATTTATAAGGACTTTTTTTGTTAAAAAATGAAGGCTTTAAAGCCTTAAAGTGCATAAAATTTGATTGTCTTTGGGTGCTTCCTCTAGTTAGCATTATTAGCCAATACAGCATTAATTCCTTTAGCTGTGCTAGCCCATGCTAGCCAAAGTTTTTTAGTCATTTTGAGGATAAGACAACCTAAGAATAGACATCAGATTTATGTCTTAAAGACTCACTCTAATGAAAATTGACTTTTTTGGTGTTTAACATGTACTTGTAGCATTTTTGTCATTATGGAGGACTTGTACAAATAAATGTAAGGCTATGTCCAAATTCTGAGTCGAATTGCTAACTACTAAAAAAAAAACTAAAAAGTGCGGGACTATATAGTGCCCTGGTCATTAAAGCAATTCAGACATCATGCTCATTACTTTTCTTTCGTTTTTCTAAACGAGGGATACGATGCCATCGATTTCACAAAGTGAAAATCAAATAAATGTAAACATTTCATGACGTCTATTTGTGACTCCACTATGTTCTTAAAAAAATACATTTAAACATGTTTTTTTTCTTGCAAAAATTGTTAAAACGCAATACATTGTGGTCTATATTTGCTAATGTAGACCTCTGGGAGGTTTCTAGTCCACTTGATTTTGGAATTTTAGATTTGGACAGTACAAAATGGTGAATGCACTATATTATGCTCTAAACAGTGATAGATTAAAGCTTTCTCTCTGTCTCTACTCAAATCATTGTGAATCAGAAGCAGACGGGGAAAAAATGCAGTTTGAAAATGCTTAGTTGTTTCGTATAAACTCCAACCGGCGAGCCAAAAGCTTATTCCGCTCCATTCTGATGCATCCATTTTCAGACAAATAACATAAACGTCTTCATGTTCCCCGTCTGAGATGCATCTGGCTCAAAACTGTATGACTGGATAGCTCCAGTAATGGTCGCCATTTTTGTTGCTAATGTTAGCTTGAGGTTGTGAGGGGCTGTAAACTAGCAGGAAGGAGTATAAACAAAGGCATGATGGGAAATGAGCACAGGCTTACTCTGAACCAGCAATACCGCCCAAAATTCAAAGGTGAATTTCTTTTGAACTATTGCCACCTGCCAGAAACTACATATTTTTTTAAGAATCATGATTAAAAAACCAGTGGGAATGCTTTGAAAATAGATCAAAAGATGATTGGAGTGAGACTCTTCTTGGAGTGGGAAGTTTTCTCAAACAAAAATCCTTTTCTGGTCATTTTCAACCTCCCTGCAGTTAAAAAACAACAAACCCACTGATTCGGTGGTTCAGCATGGGTGCCATGTTCAGTGACACGGATTGATGGACTTGCTCAACCTCGAGACAAAGCAGAGTTTTTTTTTCTAAGGATAGCTACAGGGGTGGCCAGTGAAAATTCTAGGGGTGCACAATCCCCCACCCTAGCAGCAACCCTGCTCTAACCAACATGAATCCACTGCCCCACTCTATGGTAAACAAAAGCAGATCTGTGCCAGTAATAAAGAAGAGCTGTATTGATTTTATGCAGTGGATCAGAGGACCTCATTGTGCCCTTCACAACCTACTTTATGCAGCCTGAAAAACTGCTGCAATGCCTTCTCATTACCCACTTTATATATTCCTCAGCACTCTGTCTTTGTGCACAACAAGTCTTCTTAATCCATTTCAGAGCTTCTCATTCTTTTTTGTATTTTTTCTCCATCTTTTGTTGTCCCATCTCTCCCTATACTGCCATGTATCAGCCTCTTTATTTATGTAAATCCACTTGCTGTGAGAATGAAGCTTGTCTAATGTCACCAACACTGCAGGATTTCATGCCGTTTCTTCCTGGTAACGGTAGAATAATGAAAATGTAAATAGCGTTAAGCTGGGTAGCTTAAGACAACATCTAAATGAAAGCAGAATTACAGAGAGAAGGAAGGAGAAAGAGCACACATTTATGGCTTCAAAAAGAGTCCCTGCAACGCCACCAAAAGCAGGCCGCTCAGGCGTCATTCTGGGAACCAGCAAGAGGGAAGACAATTCAAGATGTGGGGTACAAACATTATTTTCCAAGGCTTTTGTTACAGCTGCCAGTCAAACTCAAAATTCTAATTAGGAAACTGAGAATTATAAATTGGCCTCACAGCTGTTTTTGGAAAACCCTTCGATTCATATTGATATTCATCCTGCCCTAATACCCACATCGCTTTTCACTCATACACTTATCCAGGAGAGGGGAGGGGGCGGCTGTTATATAAGAGTGACAAATGAGGGCTTCCCTTGAGCTCGGGATGAGAATGAAAGCAGAGAGCTCGGGAGGTGAGCATGAAGAGGGAAGGAAAAAAGAAAAAGAAAAGAAAAGACACGGCGCGGATCTGCACAGAAGTGACCTCACCTGTGCTGCTGATGAAAAGATGGAGGCAGGGACACAGGAGAGTGTGGAGGAATGAGAAGAAAAATAATTATCAGTCTTAAGCTCTGATTAAATGGTGCGAGTCACGAAACAATAGCGGCAAAAAAAGAAGGTCCAGGCAACAAAATGAATCAAACTATTTTGCTTTTGTTTTTCGAGCCCCCTAGGAACACACATATAGTGCCAGCTTTCTCCATTCTCCAGGTATGTTCATAGATCCTGAATCGACGTAGATGACAGAAAAGGGTGTTTGTTTTTTATCGTCCTCAACCTGCAGTAGCTCATTAGCACACTTTCAGTCTTAGAACCACACAGCCTAAAATAAGTATTTGATTCCTTATTGGTTTTATAGGTCTTTAAAAAGAAACTAGCAGTGTGTGATCCTAATGGTAGGTTCATTTGAACTTTACGTGATAGAAAATCACAAAGAAAATGAAAAAATACACTTCAAAGAATTCATATAAATGAATTTGCATTTCATTGAGGAAAATAAGCATTTGACCCCCTAGTAACTATGAAGAGTTCCGGGTCACTCAGACCAATTTAACTCTTCTCATCAGGCTTCTGAACTCTGTGTGACTGTTGTGTTCAATATGTTTAGTTTATTTATTTGTTCATTTATTTATATTTTTCCCCGGGACTTGAGTTCCAATCTCTGCAAGTGACATTAATGTGTCCACTGGTCTGACATTATAAATCCTTTGATTGACAGAATGTAATGACAACATTTGAAAGCACAAATGTGGCGCTAAGCTAGCAATTTCCTCTTTATGGCAGTATTCTTCTTAGCCACTTGCAATCTTCTTTCAAACAACATTTAAATTCCTGTTATACACGATGTACAGCAAGAAAAAGACGAGCTGCTGCACGACCTCCAGTGTTGTTGCTTTTCTAGTCGTCACACTACAATGACACAAAGACAAGCTAGCGGTCTTCACCACGCATCCACTGTTCTGTGTAAGCGAATCTTATCTGAGTGGAAACGCTCCCCAAAATGAAATGATCTGTACCGTACCACTGCTTACCAGACCAAACCGCTAAGTGGAAACAAGGCTTAAAGATACTTGTTTGAACTAAGTACGTGTAGAAAAGACACAATTCTACAGAATCAGTCCATCAGCTGGATTCCAAACTCTGTAGACCTGCACAATGTAGTCCAGCGTGGACAACATCGCCTTGAAGCTGAAGGTTGACCATCAATCCACCTGTGTTTTTTGTGGATGAGTCTTCCAACGGTTTAATGGTCCAAAACATTATGACAAGGCAACCAAAGAATGGTTGAAGAAGCAGATCATGGAGTGATCAAACCAGTTTTTGGAGACAACTGAAGCTCAGACTTAAGAGCGACGAATTTGAATGACTAAGGCCCGATGCGAATACTCCCCTTCTCCCTTCCCCTTAGCCCTCCTCCTTCGTTTATCCCTCCGCGCTTGCTCAAAACGGAGCGTGAGGAAAAAATAGTTTCTAACATTTCGGACGTGAGTTTCGTTCAGTGATGTCATTAATATCGGCGGTCCGCTAGCATTAGCTTGGAGCTGCCAGCGCTCGAATATACATAACAACAGCGGTTTTATAACTTTAAAAAGGTCACGCTACAATATAAAGTCATTACTTACATTTAAATGTAAACATCTGTGGTTCAGAGCGCACCAACAAGAAGAAAAGAGCCTCTCAGCGTGAGGCGGTTTACTCTCGCGATAGCGGACTTTGGACCCCTCTGTTTGGAGTGTGAAACTTAAAAGATAATCATCCCGGACAGGACTTGGACTTCAACTAACACTTCAAATCAAGGGGGAGGGCTAAGGGAAAGGGAGAAGGGGAGTATTCGGATCAGGCCTTAGTAGTCCGTGCAATGAAGAGTGGACCAAAGTTCCTCCAGATATATGTAGAAACCACAAGAAACATCTGATCTCTGTGCCTGATAATAAAGATTTTGCTACAAAGTACTAAATCTTTCCTACAACACAGTTCAAATGCAAATAAATATATATAAATTCGTTATAATCTTGATTTTCTGCATCTCACTTTTAACATGAACCTATCATCAAGATGACTGATACTCAACTTCTTTTGAAATGGCCAAGCCTACAAAATCAGCAAGGGAACCATGACTTATTTCCTTTCCCTGTACTTTGGCTTTGAAAGAATCTTTAGGATAAATACGTGGAAGCAGAAAGTCAGTCAAATGTTTGGGCTGACTTGGCTGTAGATAATTCTTTCAAGTCAAACGCAAAGATGTGAAGGAAACAAAAACCTCATGTTTCCCGACCTGCGTGCTGAAAAGAAATTACTTCAAAGACTTTACTTTTAATTAAAGAAAGTATGAAATCAATGTGGAACTTTTTTTTATAATAGTTTGCTCCAGCTGCCTCGTGTATTGATCCTCACCTGAATTCAGGCACTTGAGAATGTGAGGCAGCACGGAGGTTATTGTGCAGTCATCTGAACCACCCACACCCACTGTGGCACAGACAAATGAACTATGCAAGTAAGTAAACCAACATGACAAAAAACAGCAACAATAAAACAATAACAGTGACACTGAAGGACGAGGGAGGTGATGTGGCGACAGGAAGAGGTAAAAGAAATAGAGAAATATGCAAAAAAGATTGAAGAATAAAGGAGAGGACGACAGAACAAGGAAGACAGAGAGTGAATGAGACATGGGTAGACCAAGACAGCATTATTTACGGTAGATTAGTTGTTATGGTGATAAGCAGAAGGGAAAGGAAGGGATGCAGTTGTCAGGGTGATGGGGCAGCACTGCACAGCTACTAATGATATGTAAAAATAACTGTGCTCAAAAATCATCCTCCTTTTGCTAAAAAATAAAGAATGAAAAAGCGTGCCATAAAGCACATACAAACATGCCTTGATGGATACACAGGCTCCTCACTAACATATGGGGACATCCTTGGCTCCAACTCCCACATTCTCAGCATGAAGTTCACTGTTTTGTAGGTTCTTGCTTAACGAGGTGTGTGGATGGAAACACAAATCCTGAGGTTGCATGCAGAAGAATTTGCTTTTTTTCTCATGCGGTCTGTGATTTTGCAAGTCTGATTTCAGCAAATGAGCAGATTTCAATTTGACCAGAAGGAGATGACTGCGGCTGATTTCTTTAAAAATGGTCTACTTATTTATTCAGTAGCCTGGAGGTGTTTTGGCATGCCGGTCTGAGTAGTTTTCCCGCCTGCGGTCTAACCTTTGGGTTTTCATGAGGTATCCAATCAACTCAGTGTAGAACAACTTTCAAACACTTCTATATGTTGAGTGAATAAAATACTCACTGATTTGTCTCTTTTGACAAACATTGTTTAAAAGATTGATGCAGATCAAGTCCTGAACCTTGTGTTCAGTCTTTATTCGGACTGCCGTCTACTAGACTGTTCTGTTTCAAACTAGAGATTGTAAACAAATGCCCAGGACTAAAAATCTCTTCAGTCATTGGCCAGGACTTACAATTTTTATCAGGATAGTTTACTTTTTCAAACTTTGTTCAATTTTTAATGTTTGTATCAATGTCAGATACAATGGTTTTTATTGCTGCTTTGGTAAGTCGGAGGCATGCTGCAAGAGGATTACTGAGGAGAGGTACGCTGATACATGAGATTGTCTAGAAAACCGTGTAAGAAAAAATGTGAATTACGTTAAAAGTTGTTTTAATGAGCCGGCATTCATCCAACCACATTTCAGTGAGTTTCTGCGCCACATCGTTGCTTTACATTTGTCCCCAGCTTATCAGTACTCTGTCTACATCTCGTGTTGCCTGGCTGCGGTGGCCGTTTTGGTTTAGTTGTTCCACTCCAAGCATGGAGCCTATTCAGACTGAAGAAAGTCGGAGTGAACCACATCTCTCAAAAGATGGGTCATAAGAGGTTTCGTGTACTGGACCAGAGTCTACTTGGGTTTATACGGACTGGAAACAACCTGGTTCACTGTAACCCTTGAACTACCCTCAGCATGTTCACATTGAGAGTGGGGTAATCTGGACAACATCAGATAGCAAAAGGGTTAAGTAAAACCAAATGTGTTTGATCTGAATACACCCTTAGAAGGTGTAATGTCTTTCAGCTTTGAACAATTTCATGAAAATTACGCCAAAAGCATGATTATGGTTCTAATGTAAATTTTTGTCATCATATCCCAAAAAGAATGAAGCTCAAGAGAGAAAATAGCCTTTGATATTGATTAGTACATGTGCTGTATTTTCAACAATATAGAGCGAACTGTCAATTAATGATCTATTTTCAAATTTATGTCAGACACAAGGTACACATAGGCAGCAAAACAAAACATTAGTCTCTGCATCACATCACACTGACTTGTGTTTCCAGTAATTCTTGGGTAGTGTCCAAATTCCCTCATTACTCAGTGCTTAGTGGACAATATCGTGCGTTAGTCATTTTGTATCACTGTCAAAACTACCATTACAAAATCTAGTGTCTAAATATGTTCCTGAAGTCAATGTGAAAATCCAGTGTGCATCAATGTCCACTAGATCGTCAAATATAGACCACAATGCTTTACTTTTGAGAAATGTTTCATTTGAAAAAAAAAAAAAAAAGATCTATTTCTCATAAACCGTATAATTTTATGGAAGTCCCACGCTTTGCAATCCCTATTGGGACAATACCTCTACTGCTGTGGTGCAGCGGTAAGGCGGTCAACCCCTGGATTGCAGGTTTAGTTCCCGCCTTTCCCGACCATGTTTTGATGCTTGAGCAAGACACTGAACCTCACTTTTATGCTACACGTTAGCATATTCACAAATCCTGTAGCTCCCTAACACGTTTGCAACACACTAAAAAAAACAGATCGCTACCACAAAAAAACACATTACGGTGGCTTTGCTAACTCCCAACCTTGTTTCTAACACAAAAAAACACAGTCTGACACTGCTACACATTAGCTGTGTCAGCATATTCACAAAACCTGTAGCTCCCTACCATGTTTGCAAAGCACTAAAAAAACAGACTGCTACCACAAAAAAGAGACATTAAGGCTTCGCAAAAACACAGTCAGATACTACTAAATGTTAGCTACATTAGCCACGATAGTAGAAAACAACAAACTGGACTTTTAACCAAGCACTATGTACCATGTACCATGTACTATGTTTTGGTTTAGTTGTTCCACTCCAAGCATGGAGCCTATTCAGACTGAAGAAAGTCAGAGTGAACCACATCTCACTCTGATTGGAAACTAACTGAGACCACCTCAAAAGATGGGTCATAAGAAGTACCTCTCAAAATTGATTCAACATAATAAAAACAACAGAATTAGTCCGACTATAAACCACTACACATTATAAGGCACACAGTTGTTCTTTGAAAAGAAAATAATGCTTTTTTTTTCAACTTAAAGTGCAAAAAAACCCCAAAAAACTATATTTTTAATTAAAGCAAATAGAATTAATACATCAGTTCTCATATTGACATAACCCTTTAAGAAAAATCTTTAATTATTAGGACTAAATATATTTAATATTTCAGTTTTTGAAGCACAAAACAGAAAGGTATGTACGTCACAATAAATTTGACCAATCTGCAGAAATGTAATTAACTTAGCAATAATTTGCAAAGGGAATACAACAAGATTTTTGAGAAGCAAAATATTACGACAGTGAACCGACTGAGACGTAAAATAATTTCTGCATGTCATGATGATCACTAAAATTTCCAGCTAGCTGGTCTTCCTAGCAAGAAATGTTACTTTCAAGAATTAAAACAACCCGCCTCTATAAACATTTACATTTGCAGTTACAGAAAAGCAGATGCTACATACTGCATTTCATCAGATCATGCCTCGAACATAAATGATTCCCCCGCACAAGAGCTTCATTATCAGTAGAAAGCAGCACACATATATTACTGTATGTGCCTCTTTGATCATATGTAAGCTTTGCCAGATATGGCCTTCAGCATCTGCACGGCTGAACAAAACACATGCTGATAATACACAAAGCAACACAAATATACACATTACATTTCATCTGTTATAGACAAACTAGCCTATAGAAGCACAACTGATGGCTTTAAAGGAAAACTATTAAAGACATAAACATCAACAATATGTGAATTTTTTTACTGGTTATTTATTGGTAGGCATATATTTAACAACAATTTAGTGATTTTATATCTGAAACACTACAAAAAATGTGTAGAAAGAATAAAGATTTGTTGCCATATTGGGGACACTCTGTCAAATGCCTGCATTTTTGATTGGTGACTTAATCCTATAGACCTTGAGCAGTGCTTCCCAGTGGTGACCGCACAAAATGCATGACTGGCTTGAAACAATGCTAATCTTGTCAGTCTTCTGCTGGAGCCAGGAAACTTCACAAGGTCCCACGACATGGAAACCTTGTGGGACCGAGGCGCCTTCAGTCGGAACATTCAGTCTCACAGACCTGAATGGGATGACAAATGATGTGACTAATACAAATGTGTCGCCAGAAGTTTTCTGCTCAAGTAGGATCCTTGTGTCTGTAGACAAACTCTCTGGTTAAGAAACTCAAGAGAAATTTAGCTAGGAATCAGAAAAATATTTATAAATATATAGTGTTTAATTGCAGGAGTTGCATTGTAAAAAGAACCAGGAATAGGTGAAATTCACAAAGGGGGATTATAGATGTGTACGGCTGTAAAACCCCTCACTACACACTTTCTACACTTTTCTCAGAAATGAACAAAACTCAACCCTTCTTAGAAAAGAAGTCCAGTATTAGAGACTGAAAACAAAGATCTACTTGCGCTAAAGAACGTATACAGACCTGGTGAGCTGAAAACATTCAGTACAGGAGACACGGGTCAGAGGAGAAGGTCAACAACCTATTAGGTGGCAGAATACAGCGTGCGGTTAAAAAAAAAAAAAAAAAAAAGCAAAATTTCACCAAAAAAAAATCTGCGTGAATCTGAAAGATGAACTGCGACATAGCAAGGGACCACTGTACTGAAGAAACATGTTACTATGTATCTGCCTTTAGTAGCCAAGGCTTTTATTCCAAAAATGTCGAAGGATGTCCAGTATTTATTGGTGACAGACATCAGATTAAGACAAGCTTTTCTTCAATCACAGACACAATGTAAAGACTAAGGGGTTCATTTTGTGGTGAAATTTGGTCACAAAATGCAGACAACACCCCTATATGAACATTCCAGGATGAGAACGTTGGATTATGTTCTGATTAGCACTGGCTGTGAACGTTTCTTTTTTCTTTGAAGCATCATCAATCTCCGTATCAAAACTTTTCTTTCCTTTCATGGCGATCATTTTCCCTGGAGATGTGTACATTTCTGTATTTGTGCATTAATCCATGTTCGACCAGTTCTACTATGTCGTCACTCGCTTTCTTTGCACCTACACCAGGAAATCATAAACTCATTTCTTTCAGCTGTATTCTCAATACTATCCATCCATCATTCCGCTATTCGTTTGGGATACGTTTAGGATCCACCCCAAAAATCTTGAGCAGATTCCTCACCAGAATGTTCTTTGGCATAGGCCACCGCACAAAGTTTAAATGCTGTTTAAATGGTGTCATATCATTTTAGCCAGGCACAAACTACAATCAATAATTTTTTTGAAAATGTAAATACCTTCATCAAGCAGTGACATTACTAAAGGTTTAACTGTTAAATAATTTAATAATAGCTGCAAGAAACTTGACTATAACACCAATCTACTAGTAAAGTAAGAAAATCAGTGGTACACACTACATAGAGATACATTTTCATTAAATCTACTAGGGGTCTGCAACCTGCAGAGCCACATGTGGCTCTTTTATCTCCATAGTGGTTCATTGGCAAAAGTAATGGGCCCGATCCGAACAATCCCCTTCTCCCTTTCTCTTAGCCCTCCCCCTTGATTTGAAGTGGCAGTTGAAGTCCAAGTCCTGTCCGGGATGATTATCTTTTAAGTTTCACACTCCAAACAGAGGGGTCCAAAGTCCGCTATCGCGAGAGTAAACCGCCTCACGCTGAGAAGCTCTTTTCTCCTTGTTGGTGCGCTCTGAACCACAGATGTTTACATTTAAATGTAAGTAATGACTTTATATTGTGGCGTGACCTTTTTAAAGCTATAAAATCGCTGTTGTTATGTATATTCAAGCGCTGGCAGCTCCAAGCTAATGCTAGCAGACTGCCGATATTGATGAGGTCACTGAAAGAAACTCACGTCCGAAATATTAGAAACTATTTTTTCCTCACGCTCTGTTTGGAGCAAGCATGGAGGGATAAACGAAGGGGGAGAGCTAAGGGGAAGGGAGAAGGGGAGTATTCTGATCGGGCCATGGAGACTGCAGACCTAGCTGAGGAAATTGTCTGAGTCAGCAGCTCCCTGCTAATGGCTGCCTAACCAAAACTACCTAAAGAAAACAAATAAATAAAGCCCGCCAACTAAGACTACCAAGGTCCAATCACAAACTAAAATAACAAAAGCAATGTAAGACTGTTGAAAACACGGAGGGGAAAAAGAACAAAAAAGACAAGAAAAGATAATGGCAATTTTTTAAAGTAAAGATTATTTAATTAGCATTGATTTAATTTAGATTAGTAAAATGTGTGCATTTATGGCTGAGGTGCACATAGATGATAAACTATGTAGGTTTTTACATCAATGTTGACCTGAAGATGTTTTGTTTGCTCAACACATCTTCAGAATGGACAGATTTTATATGTAAAGCAAAACTTTGGTAAGAAGTTTGATCTTTTATGAGTTAAAAGCACATCTTATCTTGTGCTGCACATTATCAATTAGTAGCCGTCCAGAGCTGCACTGAGACGATCCTGTTTGGCCCAGAGCACCTTTTATTTTGAAAATAAGTTATTTGACCTTCTGTCAAACGTAATAATAATAATAATAATAATAAATTATATATATAATATATTATAATATATTATATATATATATATTATATATATATATATATATATACAAACGTTTTGAGAGATGCTAGAATCTTTTTATATTTTTATTTATATTTACTTTTGTTTGTGCCAAAAAATTGAGATCATTCTTATTTATTTATTTAGAAAAAGGAAGGTCATGAATGCAAATAAAAATGTCTGAAAGGCTAAAGTAAGACTGTGTGGCTTCTTCTAGGTATTGATCAGTAGAAATCAAGCCTGAATGCTCTTCTACTGTTGAAGGTTGCTGACCCCTGGTCTCTTATTATAGTTTAGGATATGAGGCGATGCTTTTCCTCTTTATAGTATGTGAAGGAATGTATTACTCATACTGCTTTGTAAACCATGTATTACATTAGGCTGCAAAGTGCTTGTCATATACATAGGATGTGGTCAGAGACAGGTGCAACAACAGGAAAGAGCAGAAAAGAATTCCGTTGACATATGATGAGTACTTGCAGATTGCATGAATCTGATTGGATGACAGCTTTTGCATATTGCATGTATCAATAAAACCAACCTGTCGCGGAAGAACAACTGAGACCAGTGACCAGAGAGAGCCTTGGTTGCTATGTGACTGGTTCTCCGTCTCCCTTCGCGAAGGTGAAACTGAAAATGCCCTTTGTTTGAACTTTCTGTGGTGCAAACTCTAACTGACTTTTATCTTCTGAGATTCCTGACTCCAGACCCACACACGAAGCAGAATCTTGGATTTCTCGCTTCAACAATTGGCGCCCAACGTGGGGCTTGGGGAAGAAGGAACGTGAATTGAACGCGAACCGGAACGAACGGACTAAGGACACAAGGCGCGCGCAACATAATTAAAGGTAAGGCAGTACCTTTTTCATAAAAACTGCTGATTGAAGACGCTAAATTACTTCGTGTCCTTGGTCTAAGTAAATTCTGTGTTCACAAATGAATTAAAGGGCATAAAATAGTGAGTCTGAAACGTAATGAATGATTTTAAGTAAGAATATTGTTTGAGTCTGGGACTCGCCTAGATTGTGACGGATCAAATAGTTGTTTGACGAAACTTCTATAGAAGTCAGGTGAAAAACCTGGGGAATTGAGGCACCCCCTAATATCATAGGATCTGGGATCCTCGAGACCATTGTGTCTCTGGTTTGAGTCTGGGACTCAGGGGTCAGGGACCCCACGAAATAATCGAACGAAATAATCGAGTCTGGGACTCAGCGGTCAGGGACCGCAAGAACTATGTAGATCTGGGATCTATTTGTGTGGGTTTGGAACCCTGAGACGTCGATCTCTAAAACGGACCTTGGTTTGGAACCAAGTAGAAAAAGAATAGATATAATAGGAGAACAACGGAATGAATGTTGGGCAGAATGAAATAACCGTGAGTGGACATTAGGTCACTGGACGGATGCACACACGTAGGTTGTGAATGAGAAATAGGTGTGATTGATTGTTCTGAGGATCATTTGGAATCGGACGCAGTCCGAACCCAGAACAACTGTATTTTTCTGTGTAAAGGGAGCGATCGGAATTGAAAAGTTGGTACACTTATGACAGCTGTGTCCGCAGGAATTCACATTCCTGTAGAAGTTTGATACAGTGGATGTTCATAGGGTACACAGTGACTGATCGCCGATCCTCCCCCAAAAATTTAAGTAAATTTTAAAAGGTGAAAACGTGTTGTAAGACCTCTGGGAGTTAATATGGAAGGTGAATTTGACCGTGAAACTCATGATGACGGGTGGGGTCCGAACGAAGTATTTCTAACTATTAGGGAACAATTAGCAGTACTAGAAAAAGCGGTTCGAAAAGTTCATGATGAAAAGGATGCTGCAAAGTTAGTGGTAGGAATGACAGATCAGGTGTTAAAGAAATGGACCAAAACTGACCTAGAGAAACGAATACCTCTGGAGAAATGGTTTAGAGCAAAGGCTGAGGAAGCAAAAATGGAGGAAGAGACATGTGAAAAAGAAACAGAAGCAACTTCGTGGATTAGAAGGGGAAATTAAAAGATAAATCTAAGAAAGCACAGCCAAGCAGAATCACAAGTTCCAGTGCCACATTAATTGACAATATTATTACTAATAATGTGGGAGCAGTTGTTCAAAGTGGCTTACTATATAATGACATTAGTGACCACTTGCCTGTTTTCACAATTTTTGATTTGTACCCATTGAAAACTAAAACTCAGAAACAGTTAAATTGTTATCGGCAGAGAACAGAAGTAACAGTCAACGAGTTTAGAAAAAGTCTGTTTCAACAGGATTGGTCAAAAGTTTATGTGACCGATGTGAATGTTGCTTATGAAAGTTTTCTGGCCATTTATATTTCTCTTTATAATAAATGCTGCCCATTAAAGTTATTTAAGGAAACGTCAAAACTCACTAAGCCCTGGATGACAAGAGGACTAACTAAAGCATGCAGAAAGAAAAATAAACTGTATAAAGATTTTATGAAAAACCATACAGTGAATAATGAGATGAAATACAAAACTTATAAAAATAAACAGAAAGGGAATATGAAAGCAACATGGAAGATTCTGAATGAAGCAATTCATCCGAATTTACAAAAAATAAAGCTGCCAGATTACTTTGTCAATAATGATCTGGTAATAAATAATAGCAAAGAAGTAGCAAATCAATTTAATAATTTTTTTGTTAATATTGGAGTAAATATAGCTAATTCAATAGACAGTCCCAGTAATCATAAAATACATAGCATAGACACAATCCTACAATCTATGTTTGTTGGAGATGTTGATGAGAGTGAAATATTAGCTATAGTAAAAAAAAAGTGAAAACAAATCATCCACTGATAGTGATGGACTTGATATGAAAATCGTAAAAAAAAAAACAATTGATTGCATCATTAAACCATTGACCTACATCTGCAATTTATCGATACAGTCTGGTGTTTTTCCTGAGAAAATGAAGGTAGCAAAAATTATACCAATCTTTAAAAGTGGCGATGAACATCTATTTACTAATTATAGACCTATATCATTACTCTCACAATTCTCCAAAATCCTTGAAAAATTGTTTGCTTTTAAGCTAAAAGTTTTTTTTTTTTTTTTTAGAAAAAAATGAAATACTTAGTGAAAAACAATATGGATTTAGGTCACAAAGATCTACAGCGCTGGCTCTAATAGAGCTAACTGAAAAGATTACAACTGCTGTAGATAACAAACAATACACAGTTGGAGTGTTCATCGATCTACAAAAAGCATTTGATACGATTAATCATGATTTACTGTTATCTAAACTATCTATGTATGGGATTAGAGGTCTGTCATTCCAGTGGCTCAAAAGTTATCTAACTAATAGACAACAGTATGTCCAAGTAAATGGAACAAATTCAAACCATCAACAGATCACTACTGGAGGGCCACAAGGATCAGTATTAGGTCCCCTACTTTTTATTTTATTTATAAATGATATTTACAAAGTTTCCAAAATAACCCAGTTTTTGTTGTTTGCTGATGACACATCCATTTTCCACTCTGGATCAAATGTACTTGAGCTGATGGTAACGCTAAAAGAAGAAATAACTAAAGTGAAAAATTGGTTTTCTGAAAATAAGTTATATTTGAATTGGGAGAAAACAAAGTTTATGATTTTTAGTAATCGGCAAACAGATGAAAATTTAACATTAAACATTGGTCAAGTTAACATTTGCAAAGTAAGTGAAATAAAATTTCTAGGAGTTATTTTGGATGAAAAGTTGAAATGGAAATCTCACATTAATCATTTGAAAAAGAAAATTAGCAAAAATATTGGAATTCTTTACAGAGTAAAAGATATATTTAATAGTCAATGCTTACGCATGTTATATTGTTCCTTTATTTTGCCATATTTTAGTTACTGCCTTGAAATCTGGGGAAAAGCATATTCAGTTCATACAAAGCCTTTATTTATCTTACAGAAAAAAGCAATAAGAATAATCAACAAAAAAGGCATGAACAATAAACCATATATATATGAGCTTCGCAGAAAGTAAAATATTGGGAACAATGGCTTTAGATGGTACTTGAAAAACAGTGGATCAATGGGAAGATGAAAATCACAGAAAACAGCGAGTAGATTATTGCATGGGTCGCAGCAGCATCACAACGCCCCCACATATGACAACTCGCGCCTCAACAGGAAGCAGGGCAGGAAGCAGAGCAGCCAGCGTGTGCGGAGAGCTAGATGACGAGAAACCACCTTTTACACCGGCTCAGCTTGGCTCAGCCGAACCACAGAAACCGTCATATGAAATGTTATCTAGGTCAGGGAGAAGTCTGCAACAGCCCTTACTGCAAACAGGACAGACTGACATAAAATACAAGCCATACAACCTAGGTGATCTAACCACACTATGTGACAATCGCGCAATAGCTCCACGCTGTATGACTTCCTCTGCGGCCGGGGAGGTCGAACAGACAGCAGATACGATCGACGAACCGGATGACACACTTTTCAGCAGGGCCGTGCAGAGACATTTGGAGGGGCAGGTGCCCGAGCACCCAGCGCCCCCCCTCTGCACGTGCCTGCTTTTCAGCGATCACAGTTTTGGATCGGAAAAGCGCTTAGAGAAAAGTTTCCACTACCAACGGGGCTAGTATCCCTAAATTTACCTGGGATCCCTTGAAAACGCCACGTCAGTTTCTGGAGGAGTGCAAAACTATGTGGGAAAACCAGACAGGGATTAATCCTAACAGAGACACACCCCAAAGAGAATGGTACAGAGCGCTCTGTTAGAAGGAGCTCCCACTGCAGTACAAAACGCCATGAAAGAAAACCCAGACCTCCCAGGTGCCGACTCCACTGTGTGGGACAGACATTATTCATTCACACCTGACTCGCGCACGGGACGAAAAGACTAAAGCAGATGACCAGATAAAATACCTTTCAGACTCAATTACTAATGCAGATAGCAGAGCCGCCAAAAGGGGGAGGTGCATAAAGAGAAGATAAGGAAAACTGCAAAATAATAATGATAGCCCTGGAGGTAGCAGCGCACCCGCTGCCACTCCATTACCTCCGCCACCTTTACAGTACGCACAGCAGGGTCTATGGGGATGGGACAGCCAGGCCCGGGAGGCTCAGTGGGACCACAGATGGATAGGGCAATGATGTTTGCTTCCTCTGTGGAAGTCTTGGACATTGGACACGCAACTGTCCATATGAGCAGGACGACCCAGCCGCCCGTTCAGAGGACGAGGAAATGGTAGAGGCCTCCCCGAGGGAGACCGATGATGAGAGGCAGAGGTCCAGCTCCCAGATGCCTACAGGACAGGGATGGCCCAAATGCTTGGGATCCCTCCCACCAATGACGCTCCCCACCGAGCACTCGAAGCAGGGGCACGGCAGACCCATGCTGCTTCTGGACATTTGAGGGTCAGCGCAAACCTTTCCAGGTGGACACAGGGGACACATGGTCCACCCTGAATATTGTAAACCCAGCTGCTCTCTCTACACGCACAACATCCATGTTGGCTTCTCGGGGGAAGAACAGACTCTGCCTTTCACAAAACCTTTGCAGACCGCGCTGGGTCCGCAAACTGTTGACCACCAGTTTCTATCTCTTCCGCTGTACCGGTCAACCTCATGGGTCGAGATTTGCTGATGAAATTCGGAGCCACCATACTGTGTGGTGCTGATGGACTACAAGTGACTCTTAAAAATGGCACCTCACAATACCTGCTCAGCCAAACAGAGTTCAAGCTCCGGTGTTACCTGTTGGACCCTCTACCAGAAAAGCACGTGGACATTTACTGGGGACTACTGCAACCAGAGACCCCACAGGAGCGGCGTGTTGTCCTCTTATCTGTCTTGGAAACCCTGGGTCTCCACCCTGGGGCCTTATGTTTCACCTCGTGACCCCTTACATGTAACTTTGTACTATGACAGAACAGAAGATGACACCTACAAACACGCTTTCCAGACTGACATAGAAGGTGACACATGGACTATTAGAACAGGAGACTTGTTTATCGCACCTGACTCTCAGTGGAACACACCCATACTTCCTGTAGAAAAAAAGAATACTGGTAAATATCGCATGCCGCATGACCTCAGAGCCGTTAACGAAGTGCTATTACCCCCACTGTTCCAGTGCCTAATCCATACGTCGCTCTAACTAACATCTCACCTTCTCATTGCTGGTTTAGCTGTATAGATCTAGCCAACGCTTTTTTCTCACTCCCACTGCATCCACGCTGTAGAGACATCTTTGCTTTCACATATCAGGGTGTGCAAATGACATACACCCGCCTACCACAGGGTTTGCGCTCTCTCCAGGAATCTTTAACCAAATCCTGAAAGAATCTCTATCCACATGCGAGCTGCCTCAAAACGCCACCCTCATCCAATATGTAGATGATCTCCTCATCGCTGCTCCAACAGTAGACGAGTGTTTAACTGCCACAGGCACAGTGTTATCACATCTGGCTACACACGGGTACAAAGTTAGCCGCGAAAAGTTGCAAATCTGTAGACGCCAGTTGAGTTCCTGGGCCGCGTTATATCACAGTCAGGAACAAGCGTGTCCGCCACACATAGATCTGCTGTCCTTTCGCACCCTCAACCGCAGACAGTGAAAAGCATGTTGTCATTCCTGGCTGACTGGATATAGCAGATCCTACATCCCCAATTATGCCACGCTAACAGACCTCATACGTGACATGGTAAAAAACAGGCGCATGCGAACCTATCTGCTAAATTAAATTGGACCGTTGAAGCTGAGGAGCCTTCACCACAGTGAAGCAGACCCCTCTCATCAGCAGCAGAACTCGCTACTACAGATTACACACAACCTTTTTTCTTGGATGTTTCTGAAACAGGAAATGAAGCTAACGGTGTCCTGTTTCAGAAAAAGGGGGAGTAAGAAGAGTGTTAATGTATCACGTTCACACACGAAGGAATAAACATGGCAGAAAATTCACCACAGGGAACCCCACATGTGTGTACTGACCTCGTGGCAAAAGAAGATAAAGTCAGAGCAGACCTAGAAGCCACACCCATACCAGGAGCTGTGAACCTATATACAGATGATGTTGTTTTTGCGATCCCATAGGAGGACTGAAGTCAGCATATGCAGTGGTAGAGGAACAACAGGGCCATCTATTTACGGTAAAAACAGGAATACTAGAAGGATCAGGCTACATGACAGGAAGTATGATGGTGGAGAACTTCCTCTCTGAATGCACGGTGTGCAGGGAGCACAATGTAAAGCCAGGGTAAAAGTACATCTGGGAATCTTCCCGGAAGTGACCGCCCCTGGTAGAGAAATAATCATTGACTACACGGACATGATTGAACCAGTCAAAGGTTGCCGGTATCTGTTGGTGTGTGTGAACGCATTTTCAAGGTGGCCAGAAGCATGGCCAGCGAGAAAAGAGGACAGCAAAACAGTGATTAAATGCTTGGTGAACGATTACATACCCAGACATGGTTTTCCTCGAAAAATCCGATCAGACAACGGCACACACTTCCGTGCAAAAGATCTGACAGAAGTGGAAAGATGTTTAGGGCTGAAGCATGCATATGGTACAGTTTATCACCCCCAGTCTCAAGGAAAGGTCGAAAAGAATATATCGAACCATCAAAACCAAATTGGCAAAATTCTGTGCACAGACTAAATTAAACTGGGTTGATGCGTTACCTCTAGCTCTCATGTCAATTAGATGTTCTGTCTCCCGAGCCTATAATTACACACCCCATGAGCTCCATACAGGTCGTGTCTTCCCTGGACCACATGCGACCTGTCCAGGCCAGCAGATGCACGCCGCCAGACCAGCGTATCAGGTACACTATCACACACTTAACAAAACTAGTCCAAGCTCTTTCCAGGTTGCCCAGACCAACCGCTGGTGAAAAGGGGAGAAAGGAGCAGACCCGGAGGTGCGTTGGGTGTTGCTGAAGGTGTTGAAAAGGAAGTGGAACGAACCCAGGTGGACCAGTCCGTTCGAGGTGGTGGAGAGAACGTCTCACGCTGTCAGGTTGAGAGGAAAAGGAGAGCGCTGGTATCACTGGAGCCAGTGTACGCCTGCAGACGTCCCATCACGACCCTGGATCAAATAAATCGAGTCCTGGAGCAGGAGGAGCTAGCAGGACCGCCCCTGCTTCACTCATGAGGAGCATCACACAGAAAGGGGCATAATAATCCCCTTGGAGCAGGAGTAAAACGTGTGGCTCGAGAGCAGCTACACACACACACATAAAAAAAAACATTGACATCGCTTGCATCCACAGGAACGAGGAAGGAGCAGCAAGGCAGGTGATCAACCGCGCAGATCACCTGGCCCACCGATCATCAATTCCAGTGCGTTGCGATCGAGCATAAGCTCTCGCCATTCGTTGGACTCAGGTGAGAGTTAATCCTCTCACTGAAGACATCAAGAACTGAACTCAAAAAAAAAAAAAAAAAAAAAAAAAGGAGACACTGATATTGTAAAAGAAAAAAAAAAAAAAAAAAGAAAAATACTTTGGAGTGTATGTGACCTTCTGTGCTTAACCTTTTCTTTTGCAGGTATATCAATTATTATGCCATTTGAAGTGTTGTTTCTATTAATTGTTTTCTCAATAGTTATGGTGACAGTGATTTTTTGGAGTTATTGTGAACTTCCTTTCCAGCAGTGCCCAGAATAAGGTAAAAATGTGGTTACAGATCTTTTATAAAAGGGGGATCTCTTACAAACTCTGTGCTCCGCCGTACGCTGTGCTTATTAATAAATCACGCAGGCTGAATGCTTTTTGCTTTACATATATGATTTTTATATTGGGTTTTAATGATGATGTGAAATATTCAAGTTGGGTTTTAAAGGTTTTTTAGTTCAAGGTATTCTCAGGGTATTTCTATATTTTTAAGTTTTGATTACTTACTTTACTTACTTACTTTGATGTGTCTTTTGTGTCACCATTTACTGAGTATATGATTTTGCTTTTATGTGGTGTGTATTTCGGTGAGTTGGTGAACCACATCTAGAATAGAACAAAGGGCTCTCATATACTCTGCTGTGTGCGCTACGCTGTGCTTCTCAATAAAAACCGCAGGCTTCAAGCTCATGCTCTTAGTATTAGTAAAATGAATTTTGGTGTCATTTTAAAAGGTTATCAGGTTCACAAATTTTGGGGTTTCATTAGAAGATGAAATGTTTATGTTTTTGATGGGTTGGTTTAACATTTTGAAGTTTTTTGGCTATTTGGAGTTTGGGATTGTTTTACTTTTTATATTTTACATTTTTTATCTTAATCTTGCTATTTGATGTTGGAATGTGTTTTCCATAGTTGGTGAAATCTTAAATGATTTCAAAAGGGGGAATGAAGGAATGTATTACTCATACTGCTTTGTAAACCATGTATTACATTAGGCTGCAAAGTGCTTGTCATATACATAGGATGTGGTCAGAGACAGGTGCAACAACAGGAAAGAGCAGAAAAGAATTCCGTTGACATATGATGAGTACTTGCAGATTGCATGAATCTGATTGGATGACAGCTTTTGCATATTGCATGTATCAATAAAACCAACCTGTCGCGGAAGAACAACTGAGACCAGTGACCAGAGAGAGCCTTGGTTGCTATGTGACTGGTTCTCCGTCTCCCTTCGCGAAGGTGAAACTGAAAATGCCCTTTGTTTGAACTTTCTGTGGTGCAAACTCTAACTGACTTTTATCTTCTGAGATTCCTGACTCCAGACCCACACACGAAGCAGAATCTTGGATTTCTCGCTTCAACATATGTCATTGTGTTGCAGCCTTACCTCCTTCACACCTTATGTCATTATTTTAAATAGACTATTCATTCCAGGACTCCAATTAATTTAGCATCACCTTGAAGAATATAGGTTTAAAATGTAATTGGAAATAAAGTCAGGCATGAATGCGGTTAATTCAGACTTATCTACACATATAGTTACATAAGATTGGCTTTTTGTTTTGTTTTCATAAATGCTAATGTAGTACAGCAAAAAATAAACCAACCAAAAATCAATAAAGAGGTGATGCATTTTGTTGGACAGGTGAGAATTGATGAGTCATGTCTTTAGCAGTGCAGGCTTTCTCCTGCAGGAAGCCAGCAATGGCGAAGAAACAGAACAACAGATAAAAATGTAATACCTGACTCAACTCCCAGGCTTTAAGGGATACTGTTTACCAAGACCCATCATCTACAGCTGTCGCTTTTGCTCAGGTGAATCTCGGATGGAGCTGGGATTACATCTGCCAGAGCTAGCAGCAGAAACACAGCTAGCAGTAAAACAAACCCCACAGTGTGGTGATAAAACAGCCTTTGCATTTAATCTCACAGTCCTGGAATCAATATCCAGCGCAGAGCTCCGTCCCATCAGAGCAGGATCGTGAGCGGGTTTGTATTTTTACAGTAGGCAGCTGCAGAATCTTGTTTTGTCCAAAAGTGCTCCAAATATTACCTTAAATGCTAACATTTGTAATTTGGACTGTAAAGTTTTCATTTTTAAAGGAGTTTATTCATTTTATTTTACATGTAAATTAAAATAAAACCTCAAAAAACAAACTTTTATTGCCATTTATGTACAATGGAAACCAAGACATGTATCTAAGGCTCCAACTTTGATCTTTGTTTTTTAATTACTTGTTGTTCTTCTACTGTAATATGATTACAGCCGAAAAAGACAGACAGTGTCAGTGTTCACACAAGAACAGCTGCTGTTTCAAGGCTGCTCCGGTAGGTAAACTTCCTTTCAATTGTCTATAGACTTTTCACTCTCCGCATCTTCAGTCACAGACCACTGAGGAGGCACTTGAAAGCTCCTAATGGTTCTGTCTTAAAGATTGGAGTAGGTGTGTTTGAGTGCCTCCACTCTGCTCAACATGTTTTAAATCCCATGAACAAAAAAAAAAAGGCTATTGACTTTTCTTTGTGGCACTTTGGGCAACTTTGACCAAAAAAGTAAGGGTCTAAAATCTAACATGCCAGTTTTGTCAGCAGCGCCAACCTCTTCTGACAGTTAAGTCTGACGAAAAAAGCAGTTTAGCATTTGTAAAAATAATTTTCAAGTCAATTTGAAATGAAATGATGCAGTTCATAGAAATTATTTGAAAAACACAAAATTTAGTCACTAAAGCTTCATTCTACGGTCACAAATTTATATGCCATTGCCCGATGGAGAGTCATAGGCAGAATCTTCAGGATTTTGTGCCACCGCCTAATTCTTTTGAAAATTGTTCGCATGAATGTATATAGCAGCAGTCAGGCAGCTGTCTGGCATGCAAAATGGCCTGCTTTTACTCCCAGGCTACAGGGCGGTTGGTGGCACCTGACATGAACGGTCACCGTCCAGAGACATTTACACATCGTCCATTCACAGCAAGGTCCCTTTAAGAAATCCGCCCTATGGTTGCCCATATAGTTGCCCGATTTCAATATGGTGTCATCAGCACCTGTCACTGAACTGCCACTGACCAACATCAACTTTTAGAGAAGTATTGTCCGGTTGCCATAAAATTTTAACTTTTTCTTAAAACCTCAACACTCCAGCACAGCATGGAGCCTCAATCAGTGCAAAGTATTGTTTGTACCACTTAGCCTGCATACCGTGCATTTCATCCTGACCTGATCTCCTGATCCTGCTTCATATTTGATTCTGCTTTTTTGCCGCCTGCCCCGACCCTTGCCTGACCACCCTGGTTACTCTCTGATGCTCCTATGCTCATTGCTGACTTTTGCCCGCCTGACCCTGATTTAGGTTTGTGGCTGTGTTAATAAACCTGCTGCAATTGGAACTAGTTGTCTGCCTTTTCGGTGACTGTTTTACACACTTATGTTTTAAGAAAGGTTTCTGTTCCGTAAAGATTTGTTTAAGTTGAGACCAAAAGTTAAAGTGTTAGCTATAACCTGTAGTCTGCAGCATGTCCAAAGAAAGATTTTTTTGCTCCACAAGCTCACCGAGCTGTCCACTACTTTAGCATGTACTTGTGTGCTCTATTCAGATTTGTCTTCTTTTTATCCACAGACAGCTTGTATCCTCCAATAAAGTGCAGTTGTGACCAAGGTCTAAGGCAACCATTTGAAACCACATTGTAAATATTTATTTTTTTTCTTGTTTTTTTTTTTTGTAAGGTTTGATCATAGAGTGAATTGATACCAACTTGCTTGTTTAAACAAGCTTCAATGCAAAAGTCAAGTGGTTGCCACTTGATTTTTACAATTCAAAAGTGGTGAATACTACAGTATGTATGTGTCAAGAACCGCAACTCATAGGCTGTTGTCGATACACTGACCTTGTGAACTTGGATTTAAAAAATCTTTCCAAACTGTGAAACAAATAAGGCCTTATAATACTTGTGGGCTGATTCCTGCTTTCAAAGCAGCCTCCTATTACGTATGTAAAGAAAAGTGTCGGATTGAATTCTATCTTTCATCTACACTGCAGTAGCGATCTACACACTCTGTAAAAGTACACATAAAGAAAAAAGAAAATTATTATGACTGTGTATACTTGGGTTTTATGTATGGATAGACAGAACAAGACGTCTTTAAATTACACATATAACCTGTAGGGTTCCCAAGTTCTTAGAATCTGAACTATGTTTGAAAGATCTTTTCAAATTGCAGTTGCTCTGCATTACTTATCAGTCAGAATACTGGACTACAAGGTCAACATTTAACAACTTGGTCCTTTGTGAACTAGATGTGGGCAAAAGGTATGAAGCTAAACAGTAAATGCTGTACTCAAGTTTATTACAGCCTGTCATTAACCATCTAACAGTGGAGCTTTAGCTTCAATGCTAATATTCTTTCAACTAACATAACTCTTAAACCATTTATGCAGTTAATGGAATTCCAACAAAATCTGAAAAACAGTTTTGTGCTGATATGCAACACCTTACAATAGTATGCCAAATATGTAAAGCTGTTTTTTCTTCCTGTGTTAAAGGGTTAAAGGATTCTTATTGGCCTCTAAAAATCTTTAGGCTCAATTTATTGACTTAAATTCAACATAAATTAGGATACACACACATGAATAAGTCTGTTTCACCAAAGGTCTTGATAATATCAGTAAACTGATCAGCTGAACAACCAAACCTGATATTGGAGCTTTCCTTAACAGCCTCTATCGCCTCTTCCTAAAAATAGGCAGACATTCTCAATGAGCAAAAGAAAAGCTGATTCTGTATTTGCACAATGCATCAACCGGCGGGAGCCATGCACTTTATTTTAGTAGTTTGCATGTGATCAATCTAGCAGCGGAGTGTTGCGGCAGCACAGCTCATTCTTCATCGTTTAGAGAGAGCGAGGTATTGACCAGGCTATGGAAAGCTTCCAAAGTGCCTCAGTGAAATAAAAAAGAAACAAAAGGCAGAAAGTTTTGGTGCAGGATTAAACTTGTTTTTTTTTTCAATTCTTTCATTCAAAATGTAAGCAGAACTGTATTTTCTGAACTATAAGGCACACTTCAAAGCCCTAATTTTTCAAAAAATGACAGTGCGCTTCATAATCAAGAGTATATGGATTAATTCTGTTTGTGCTTACTAATGTTGAAGTGATTTTTGGGAGGTACACAGCGCTCTGTCAAAATGTGAGTCTGTTTTTATTTGAGTTACAAACAAGGTTGGGTCTTTTTGTAAATTCGCTAACGTGGCTAACATATAGTGGCGTCAAATTGTTTTTTTTATTTTTACATGTTATGAACAAGGTTGGAATGTTTTGTAAATCCTTAAATGTGACTAAAGCTTTTAGAACGGCTAACGTTGCTAACAGGGCTAACATGAAGGGTGTTACATAGGCTACAAGTTGTAGAGTTACTTTGAATGCAGAGTCTGCATTGCAGACTCTTTTGTCTTGCAGTTCGCCTTATAGTTCGGTGCGCCTCTAGCTTCACTCACGCCGGCCTTGGTAAAGCACGTTCAAGTAACGCCTTTCTATGAAAAGTAAACACGCTTAAATGCGCATCTTAAGTGTCAATGCACTCTTGTGTTTATGTAATGCTATGGAATTTTTAATGACCTTTGTTAGCACCCGTTAAACACACATTATAAGTTAGGCCAGGTTGGACTCTGACCAATAACAAACTTAGATTTGGTGGTAATCTATGGATGGCGTCACTTTTAATTCATGGATGAGCCAATGTTTTGAAAATTGATCACAAAGGGGGGAAATTGATATTTGTGACTTGTGCTCAGCCAGAAATATATGACACCAGGTCTTTCATATATCGGAATAGAGCTGTGAAAGAAAAAAGCTGGAGCATCAGTCATGACATCTGAACTGCTTTGACATTTTGCACCAAA
Source organism: Oryzias javanicus (assembly GCA_003999625.1). Taxonomy (NCBI): domain Eukaryota; kingdom Metazoa; phylum Chordata; class Actinopteri; order Beloniformes; family Adrianichthyidae; genus Oryzias; species Oryzias javanicus. The sequence goes on from CM012457.1 coordinate 21,261,268, forward strand.
CCTCTTCCAACTGCAGGTACATGTGTTAGTATTGGGTAGTAACAGTTCAGCATGAACACTTAATGCTACACAAGCATTGAAGAATTTACAGTTTATTGCATTCTTGAAATGTGCATCACATTTCCGGTGTGAGCGTAGCTTCATATATGTAAAAAGATTTTTTAAAAAATGCTTTTATTTACTGATGTAGGCACCATCATCACCAAGACAAACTCCTCACATGTGTAAAATCGTAAAAAATCGTAAAAGTTTCTTCTTATTTTGAGAATAGACCTTTCATTGACGTGCGCCTTTCAATCAGGTACATTTTATGAAATACGTTAGTGCAGAGGTAGATATTTAGTAAAATTTTTCTTCACATATATGTTTTATTCTGAAATAATTTCAGAAGTTTTCCTATTTTTTGTCGAATGCAATATATTATCATGAACACAATGTTACTATTATTTCTATATATCGTGTAATAATACTATATATATATATATATATATGAATATATACATGTATATATGTATTATGCATATGTATATATATATAATATATATATGTGTATATATATTATAATATATATTAATATATATAATATATATATATATATATATATATATATATATATAATATATAATATGAATATATACATATGATATATATATGTATTATATATATATATATATATATATATATATATATATATATATGTATATATATATACATATAAACGGTGTTTCCCGCGTATTCGCGTTTCTTTATCCACACTTTCATGTATTCTGCTGTGTTTTGGTTTATTTTTCAGTAGTGTGACTCTTTCCGTTTGAAAACTCTGATAACTCAAGATGCTTGTTGAAATTTTGCATCTGGTGAGATGAGACGGGGGGGTTCCCGTATTCACGGATTTGGTGTATCCGCGGTTGTCTCTGGTCCCCTAACCCTTCGACTAAGGGGAGAATAATGTGTATATAGAATAATGTGTATGTATTTATAATATAGTTTAATCTTGACAGTCCTGCGTGGCTTTTGTCCAAAATAAAAAATTGCAGTAAGGACATCCATGGCATTATTAATGAGTGTTTACTGCAAGTGGCTCAAAGAGATGGGAAGGAGAAACTAAGATTGAATTCAAAGCATGATTTCATGATTTCAGACATGTCAAAACAGAGGTTCAGCGTAATCTGTCATCCCACTCGAGGCTTGGCACAGTCACTCATTGGCGTGTATGGTTTTCAGATTGGACAGTGAGTCTGTCAGTAAAGCATTACATTCCTGTCCTGTGCCAGAGATGAGGGGAGTAAAAGTTCAATCCAACCTTTGAGGGAGCCTCCAGGGTATGAGACAAGCATGACAAGTAGAGACAAGGTCTCTCAGCATCTTATTTGTGTATGTCATTTAGCTGGGCTACTTGGCAGAGGAAATGTATAGAGAGGTGTGTTTCCGTTTTCAAGTGTCAGGGAAATTGCTGAAGTGTAATTTGTGAGGGGAAAGGAGAAAACTTGACAAATAAATTAACTCAATGCCAGGCTGGAAGGATTTTTTGCTCATTTTCCCTCACACTTATCGAGTTGTTTTTCAAGCATCCCCCTCCATGGACTTCTTCTCCCACGATGTCTTGAGGCCATGTCTGATTTCGTTTTCCATAGAGGTCTCTTATATTCAAAGAATCACACTCAAGCCCCTCTTAAAAATAACGTATTAGAATTTTTTAGATTCACTTAAGCAGCTTGGTATTAACATGTTTCTATTTCATTGGTAGAAAGCCAAATAACTAAGTCTGATCTGTTCAAGGAGAAGTTAGGCATGTTAGAACTGAAAACACTTCCTGGTCATCAGTTTAATCAGAAGTTTCATACTTCCTTAGTACAAAGCATACTTTTTAGATTGTTTTTCCTTAGCAAGCTGCAGTTACACTTTTTTTTAAAACCATTTCTATTTTTTGGTAGTTTTTTACCATTTACTTTTTGCATCAATGAAAACAAACTAAAATGTAATAAAGTAATTTAATTTAAAAACTCTATATCTGATGATCTCTGACTGTTCCGAATAGATCTAAGAGCTTTATTATAAAACAAAAAAAATAAAAATAAAAAAATTCTGACGATTTGAAGTTTTTTACTGAACTCTTGTTCCTGATACTAGCGCGCTACAACTGGTAGAGGTTTGCTGCAAAATTCAAACTGGTGCCAATCTCATGAATCTTGCACCAAGCTTCATCTTGGACAGATCTATTTCAATATAAGAAAAAGAACGATGTTTAGACATGGCTATCAAATCCGAGTTCCAGATTGGTCAAATTTCTACTGGTTTAACTCTAAATGCAAGTGCATTTTGTATGTACAGCCCATATACGGTCTTAAAAGCTTGCATAGTGATTTGTGAACGCGGAAGCGCAAAACGTGCATGTACCAGCGTTTATATAGACTCTTCATAGAAAGTGCTCGCTTGAATGAGTGTTGCCAAGGGTGGTGTGAAAATAACGCAACTTCTAAGAGTTTTTAATCGACATATAAACTTTTGTCATTGAAAAAATATATATATTTTGTTCTTATAGTCTTCACGTCATACGAGTTTTTACATTGTCAAGCTCTTAATTTATAATCTTTGAAATATTGTGAATAATGTATATATATATATATATATATATATATATATATATATATATATATATATATATAATATATGTATTTGTACTTGAATAAAGATGAAGATTTTTTCTTCAAAAGACATTTAGACAGTTTACCTTACTGTTCATAACTTATTCAAACATAATATTAGGGTTTGTGTTGAACCTTAATCTTAAAAGGGCCCTACCATAATTTTCTTAAGCGTTCAGAGGGAACTTTATCAATATATAAGATCATATTTAACCTTTGGACCACTAGAAAATGAATTATTTATGAAATATTAGTTATATTTTGTGAGTTTATCCCTACTCTGGAAGTGAAACGGCTCGATTTCTGAAGCTCCGCCTGCCGCTGCAGTCCTCTCCATCACGTCATCCAAGAGTCTGTGGCACTATCTTTGTATTTCTCCCATGAAAATAATCCAAACTTCTTCAAAGATGAATACACATATGATATATCTCCCTGTAGTAGGCACTGCTTTACAAACACACACACGGCTTCAGGATGGGTGTGCCGACCGGGGATTGGGGGGTCTTAAAGGATTGCCATGGAAAAAGTTATAAACACCTATTTGAGCTGGAATTTATTGAAGACATGACACAATTGGAAGATATACGGTATTCTGCATCTAAAGTGGACATTTTTTGTTGCTGTTCATCACTGAAAAAGGGGATAAATAGAGGGTTGTGTTAGTCTGGGGGCGGAGCTGTCAGAGCAGAGGGAGCTGTTGGCATCGCGCTTACATCAGCGCGTTTCCAACCGCTCGTTTCCGTGTGCATGGGAGGGGCTTATGCAGACTGTGCAGGTTTTTAAAGGATTACTTTTAAATGCATAAACGGATCAAAAAACTGTGTTGGGGTTCTTTATAGTGAGGAATGGACAGTAAAATGCATTTAAAACCTCACAAAGTAGAATTTTCACGTTTGGGCCCCTTTACTAAACGACACATCAAAGGCAATAAAACCTGTCTCCTCCTCCTTCTGAGTTTTAAGAGTTCAGGTTTTGCCAGACAGAATTTGTGCCATTGGTGACATAAAAGCAAGGAACCTATAGAAAAGTTATTTCCTAAACAGAGAAAAGCATTTCAAAGAGCAACGGGTTGACTACATGTTCAATCAAATGATCAGAAGAGACTAGATTCAGGTCGAAGCCACATATCTACAGATCATAAAAATAATAAATAAATACAATTACACAAATTGAATGAAAAGATACAGGAACTTAATGTTACTTTTTTTTTTTTTTTTTTTTTGCCAAGACCTTTGCGGACATCAGGGAGTTAAAAAAAAAAAAAAAGTCTCATCCCACCCACCAAAGCTCTCTACAAGGACCCCTTTGACGTGATCGAGTTTGAACCTGCTGTCTGAGTGATCTCCCTGTTTCCAGACAGCGCCTTTCCTCTCCGTTTTAAAAAGGTTTGTTTAAGTTAAATACATGGATGACTAGAATGATGGTGTTTGCTCGGGAAAGAAAGTGATTCAATTTTACTCTTGCATTCGTTCTTGTCAGTGTGACACTTCAACTTTTGTCTTCAGGTCAATTAAAGGAGCAGTATATCTGACATCGCCCCAAAAAACAATTCAACTCTTCAAGAAATGGAAATAATTGTTGCGATTATGGAAGTTCATGAAACTTTAGATAATTTATTTCTTCAAAAGTCCATCTCATCCATTTATATAAACAGTAATATGGGTACATGGGAGCCAAGTTTAAATGAGTTAGTATTCTTGATGAAATAAATGTTTCAGTATTAATACAAGTTACAGTTGAAGGATTTTTTTTTGGCATAAATTTAAAGCTTATTGAAAGAAAAAGGATTCACGCTAAATATGTATATAAAGAAATAAAAAGTAGAGTTGGACTGCTTATTAGTTTGAATAATCTTTATCAACAAGTCACAGCTGTGATGCTGGCGAGTTTCTTTTGATTAACTTTTGTGATCCAAATTTCTTGAGGTCACTCAATCTTTCTTTTCCCTCCTAATTAAAAGAACTGCAAATTTACCATGTCTTGTGTGTCTGCTATTTTCTATGCTAAAAGTTGATTTAGCTGATTTCTGCCAAGCTCTTTCTTTTTTTTTTATTTTCTACATTTGTTCTGTGGGTAAATTATCTAGAATTATACTCATTAAAGATCAAATCAGTTAATTTATCTTTTTTTGCCTCTCCAAATGATGGCTCTCATTTTATGAGATGTAAAAAAAAAACCTTCATTAAAATTTTGTTGAGTGTGAATTTAATTTGCTCTCCTGAGTCAAACTCTTAAATAGTAAATGTTAAAAACAACCAATAAATAAAAAAGTACACAGACATATATATAATGTTTGCTTTAGTTTTAAAGTACATTTAGTGTACCCTTGCATTTGTTGACCTAAAAGTTTAATTATATTCACACGGGAGATTTCTTTCCTCTTTCAATGTTGACACTGGCGTTTTGCTGATGCTATTTAATGAAGCTACCAGTTGATGACCTGTGAGGTGTCTATTTCTTAAACTAGACTCTAATCTACTTATCTGTTTGCTCAGTTGTGCAGAAACTTCTATTTCTACCCTGCTAAAGGCCTGTTTGTGCTGTTCTCTAAAGAGAGTACAACACTCCTTTGAAGAAAGTCTTCGGTTTCTGGACAATTACTCACATAGAATAGCTTTCATTTCTATGAACAACAACAGACTGTTGAGTTTCACGCGAAAGTTCCTTAATTCTAGCCATTTTATTTCCCCCTAACATTTAATTAACCCTGCAAATATAATGCTCCGGATACTCAACCTACAGTCAGTTTTATAGCTTTTCTAACCAGCGAAACTTTTTTCACCTTTGTTGACATGATTACACAAAAGTTTTCTAATTATCTGTTAGCCTTTTGACTCAATGAGCAAACACATTAGAATACTGGAGTGAAATGTGCTGAAAATTGGCCTCTAGTAACCTATATAGATAATGAACCACAAAAACAGATATTTGCAGATAGAATACTTTTTTTTAAACAATTATCACAATAATAAAGGTTATTGTATTTCTTAAGAGAATTTTGCAGAGCTATTCAGAAAACTGGCAGTATCCAGTGCTTCTATCAAAAGCCTGAGAAACACATTTCAGAGATCTCATTTGCACACTTTCCCAACATCTCCCACTGGTATCCCTGGTAAGTAATACCCTGTCATATCAAAGTACAGACACACTGAGCTGAATTCAGTGGTTCTGAGTCTCCACAAAAATCTTTGCTTTTCTTACAGAAAGAAGCACTTAAAGGCCCATTAGGTGCATTTTAGTAATATTTGTTGGTTTATAAACTTTTCTGTAAATGTGTTCATTATTAGTTGCTGTGCACAAGCTTTATATGGGTTTTGGAGTTTCATATATATCACTCTTAATTTTTACTCTACATCACTGATTTCTAAGGTGTCCAACTCCATTCTCCGGTGTTGCTTTTCGTTAGTGTCCTTGCTCTTTTTCTGATTACCTGGGTCAAATATTTTGTCAACAAGAAGCCATTAGATCTGAGCTGTTTGGAAAAAAAAAACCCTAACTCTGAAGATACAAGTTTCAGAAATGGCTTTTTAAGTTTTGCTTTGATATGTTTTCTTTTTTTCAGGTTATACTCTGTTTTCAGATTTTATTTTTTTCCCCCAGCACAGGTTTCAATTTTCAAACAACTCAGCTGCTTATTTTAGTTATTTAACCCTATTTTTTTCTGTTTTGTTGTCCTTTTGATTTGTTTTGTAATGGAAAGTGTTTATTTATTTCACTGAAAGCATGGTTTTCTCTTTCATTTGTTTCCTGACAAAAACATGTAAATTGGATATAATATTACTGGTTTGAATTGAACCAATATTTTTTTAGGTTTTTGCTTCAATGTGATCAACCAAAATTGCACTAAACCTGGGCCTTTGACAAACATGGACATATAACATGTGAGACAAACATGTATTATATAACAAGTCATACAGTCAAAGAATTGACAACCACTTGTCAGTATAAAATGCCATATCATATATAAGGTCAAACATACAGAATCAATGAAGACGTTCAGATTAATTTACCACAAATCAACAATTATAGAAATAAATTGAAACTTTGAAAACATGCTTCCCAGTTGAAGTAAGTTGGATAGCCATGACTTCAATCTGCTAATCTTGTGATCATGCAGATGTGTCGTTTGAGTTATTGAGAGTCTGGGTAAATCACTGAACTGCAGACAGCTTTACAATGGCAGCTGGAAAAAGTCAATGGAAAAGCTGTACAGATGACAAGTGGTGACGCTTTTATGAAGAAATCTGACATTTCAAGCTGTTTTACTTTTATAACAGCTGTTTTTTTTTCCCCAATACAACTTTGTGTTTATTATCAATTGTACCTTGAGACGAACAATAAGCGCTTTGACTGCATCAAGTCTCGTACATATTCAACTATTAACTTGCCTTCACTATGTAAAGTGCGAGATGCAAAAAGGCTCCCATTCAATTTGAGATGAGTGCAGAGTGTTGTTTTCCACTGCAGCATGCTCACTCATCCCTGCAGGCTGTGTTTAAAAGCCATTATTTTAGCTAACAGACTGCTGAGCAGACCTTGAATGTGGATAGCAATGTGCGTCGTCTGGTTTTTTCTTTTATGATTTTCGGAGTTCATAAATGGCCAAAGTGTACACAGACAGCTTTATGTTTCTGTCATTTCTGTAAGGAGCAGCAGATGCTGTGTTGTTCCAAATGAGAACCACTGTCTGCAGTGATCTTGGGGCCAAGTACAACACACTGCACCCTGTGCACCCTTCCTATAACAATACGGTGCACTGATGACACTGATTGACTGACATGGATTGCACAGTACTCCCAAGATACACTTTTGTCTCAGCAAGTAATTTGGCTTATCAAAAGGAGGAAAAAGCGCAGATCTTTTGCTGATGCCTGCATTTCACTTTGGGAAGTCTCTGCTATTGTCAGTCTTGCGAGGCTTGACTGAACTGAGACATCATTAAGTCTGTAATGAAAGACTTTTATTGCTGTTTCTCCTCCGTGTGGGGTAAAACCACGCACGGAGAGGACAGGCTCCCATTTTAAAAGGGAGTGCATTATTTATTTTTATTTTAACAAACATTCTGAGATCTGTAAACATTACATTCTCGTTGAAAATATATCGAAATATTGAGCAGTTTGTATTTAGAGACAAAATGTCTTTTTCACAATAAGAAGACAAAAGAAAGCATCCAGGAAATCCCAAAAAATAAATACAGTTTTCCTAAAAATAACCAAGATCTCAGTCTCTCTCAGACCTGGTCTTTAAGAAGCTCTTATATTGTCCTCGTATTAACTGTAGCAATATCACCTCTTTGATTTGGTTACTTGTATAAAAGACACCTGTCCACACTCCAAAACTGACTATAACCTCTCCACTATGACCAAGACCAAATAGCTGTCAAAGAGCACCCTTTTTCCACCAGGAAATAGTCTTCTCCCTTTCAATACCAGGAAATAGTCTGCTTCCTATTCTGCTGTTATCGTCCCAGTATCACTTGTCTGGTTGCACCATTCTCTGACACATTCAGGATCCATCCCAACATGCCGTGTAGATACCTCATCAGAAGTTTCTTCATGAAATTTGAGCGCTAAATCGAATGAGCGTTTCTTAGCCATCGCTAAACTGGTTAACAACACAGACAGCCGGCGTCTGCGCCACCGTGCACGAGTCGTGGGTGGGTGGGGGCTAGCTAATCACTGCTATAGCTTTGCCTAGAACGTGTTTATGTTAGCCATGGGGCGGAGCAGACTCGAAGGGGTGGTTCTCAATTTGTGATGTAAGCATGTGAGGACCTGCTTGTTTTGAAAGCGCAGTTTTTCGAGGATTTCTCAGAAATGTGAGAACAGATCAAAATACCACTTTTGGGTTGTTTATAGTGAGGAGTGAACAGTATAATACACTTGAAATCTCAAAAAGTAGATTTTTTATGATATGGCCTTTTTAAAGACTTTCATTTTATAGTTATATATTTTATTTGTTTTAAGATTATTGTAAAACGAATGAAACAACAAAAACTACATTTTCAGTCCAGAGTTGTGTCTGATTTACACTTTAACCTTCAACAGTGAGAGTTGTGCTGTATGTATTCTGCCCCGCTGCCTTCCATCACACAAAAACACCTGAATCGTCTTCATCCCCCAACTCTCCTATACAATCCGCTCAATGTTTACAGACTTTAAGTGAAGCTCACTGAGACAATACTGTTAGAGTTTTGTGTCATCCATGTGTGTATTTGAAACAAAACTGTTGAACAAGGCTATGATGAATGTGTGGATTCTCCTATTTAAACAGGGTTATTCGACTAGCTCTGTGACCAGAACTTTTTCCTGCATTGATTTCTCCCACTGGATAATTGAGGCATTGGAGTGAGCTGTGAAAACATCTGCACAGAGAAACGCAACATTCCAGAGCTGTTACTCATTCACTGACATGGATTATTCGTTTGATACCCGCTTGAATTTCGTTCAGTTTGATCACAAAAACATTAGCGACTGTTTTTTCTGAGATGTGTAAACTCTTTACAAAAGATTTTGACGACATTGAGTCGTGACTTCACCCTGAAAAACAAGAACTCAATCATTGGGGCGCGCTTGCTTGTCTCAAATTTCTGTCAAAGAAATAAATCAACTCCTTGCACTGATGAAATATCTTTTTTTTCCATCACATACAAATTCCATATCTATTGTTCCACATAAGTTTTTATTTTTTTGTTCAAAGCTACAATCCACAATGTTACTTCCATTTCTTCAACTATCTAAACTATGATTATTTCTTTGTGACAAATGTCGACCAAGAAGAGTTTTATTAAACAATTTGAAGGTTAGGAAGGACAGCACATTGAAAAGAGGAAGTCTGTTTTACAGACCAAATACTTAGATACGTTCCTTAAACTCTACTGGACCATAGTTGTTCACCCCTCCAGAATCCATGCTAGTCTATTCGCACATTACAGTCAAGCTTTTAAAGGGTAAACAGGGAAGTTTGAGGCGCACTCCAATCTCAGCCCAGATTTGAAAAATGCCCAAAGAAAGTGGGCGGGAATAGTGGAGGCAGACTGAGTGGTGGAGGTGTGGCTTGAATCTAAGATTGACAGTTAGGTTAGCTTTATCCAACGTGCGCTGAGTCTTAAATATTGAGCGTGGTACCAGGCAGCGTGATGCAAGTTTCTCCACAGAACTTTCTGAGGAGGTTAAAGATTTTTCGCCTGGTCCGTGTTGTTTCGCGGTACGGGCTCAAGACGCTGCTTTTGCAATGACCGACAGCAGGCGCAGGTCTGAAAGGGATCCGTGTCTTAGACTGTTAAAATGCCGCTAGCATCATATCTAGGGTTGGGAACCGAAGTTCGGTTCCAAGTAGGAACCGTTATGATTTGCGCGGTTCTACCGAAACCGAAAGATGCGGCTGCAAACGGTGCCGGATTTCGGTTCCAAATTCCATTGAAGTTTCATTTGTCTGTGGACATGTTAATCACTTGTAGTACTCCCTTGTGATTTTTTACGATTCAGCCTATCTATTTACTCTCTTGTTGTTGTGAGATGAGTGTGTGCTCCAACTTCTGCATCTCAGCTTGTTACGAAGCTGGGGGGGGCGTGTGCATGTGAGGAGCAGCGCGCTCTGAGAGGAGCGAGAGAGAGAGAGCGTGCCGCAGAGAGAGAGAGCGCGTGCTGCGGAGAGAGAGAAAAAGGAGAGAGAAAGGAAAGGGGCTGGGCGCGCGCGCACGTTAGCGTGCGGAGAGTTGTTCTCGAGTTTGTCTGCAAGTTAAAGTAATAAAAGTTCAGTTCCTCTACAATAGCTAAGTGTAATTATTCGGCTTCGCATGGTCCAAAGAATCTGATGATCCAAAGAAGGGATGTGAACCCCGGAGGAAAAGCAACCTTCGGCCCTGGAGAAGATCTCCCCTGCTCCTCGACTACGGTTGAGGGGGAAACAGAGCAGGAACGGTTCAACATTGTGTTCGTGGGCGGGCTCATATAAAACCACCAACAGCGCAAGCGCGCTAAAATGCAATTTTTAAACAACGCTGGAGCCCCATCCCAAAATGAAACAATGAATCGTTTCCTCCTTGTTGGGCTGCTAGTAGCAGAAATCACGGCTCGGCTCCGCCCACCACCACAGCGGGTCGTCATCATCTGCTGCGCTTTGCAGCCGTGTGATTGACATTTATCTTCTGCCTTATTTTATTGAAATAAAATATTGCTTTTGCCCAAAAACAACTGCAAATAAATGCCACATTCCTGATTTAATTTAATAAAATGTCAGGCTAAAATTTCAAGGACGTTTAAGTTTATTTAAGACAGAGTTTTATATTATGCTTTATATTACGTGCGCACAGCTGCACGGCAGGAGGGAGTCTGCGCTTGTTTGAAGCAGTTCTGCTTTGGATTTAGGAAGATAAAGGCATTATTTTTTATTACTGAAGTACCGCAATAAGCACCGAAAGGGAACCGAAACCAAAAAAAACCGCGGTAGCACCGGAACCGCATCAGATCCCATCGGTGCCCAACCCTAATCATATCTAATAAAGGCTAACGTATTAAGCAAATAATCCTGAGTGAAATTATTCAAGCCTACGAGGCATGCTAAAGCTAACGACCAACTGTTACAGAATCAAAGATGGGCGGGGCTTTTGTACTGGAGCAGAGAATGATGACGTGGAACTTCTGGGATTTACATCAGTTGACCAATCACAAAATTCTGCCGTAATACCTCGTTTTTCACCTGTAGGTGGCAGCCCACAGACAGTTTTTGACTGGATTTTCATGAATTAAACACGTTTATTTTAATTTGTCAAAAAATTTGCCAACAGCCAAAAAAAAGTGCATTTAGGGTTTGCTTATCCTTTATAGAAAGCATAAATAGAAATAAATACATTTTAGTTTAGCTCCATGATTTGTCTGACCCTACGTACAAACAAGGCATGTGACTAATGTTCTTATACCAATGGTGTTTACATTGGACAAGCAGGAAGGGGCTTCTTCTTATTATTCTTACAGTTGGAAGAGACATGGTGTCAAATGTCAAAGGCTTTTTCTTTCACAGCTCTATTCCAGTCTATGAAAGACTTGGTATCATAGAATTCTGGCCGGGTAAAAACCACATTTAATAATTTCTGCTCCATGATCAATTTTAAAATGGTTGAGAACCTGACTGGTCAAAATTTGACCTGGCTTACCTTTAAATGTGTGTTCTATAGCCATGACTTTTGCACATAGAGCGCTGTAACTGTTAGAGAACGTTGCATTGCTATTTGAATGCAGAAAATCGTTTCATTGGAAGTGGTTTCCTAAACACGCCAGGGTAAGGGCGCCGTATGACAGTCTCACTCATACGTCATTACTGCATGTAACTTACATCATTCTTACAAAAAATTAATGATACGTTTACCACACACACAAGAATTGTATGTTCCATTAAGGTGGCCGATTGAAACTCAAAGGAAATGCAAGACACACCTGAGCTCCTGTCTACGACCCCTCACAGGCCGGGACAGCCCAAAAACTTGCAGTACCCCTACATATCAACCCTGAGTGCCTGTGACCAAGATTTTACCAGGCACAATTTGGATTTTACCATGTCAAGTATCAAGAGCATGCATAAATGCCAAAAAGGATGTCATGACTGTCAAAGTTATGTAGAATGGTAAAAACCTGCTTTAGCTTAGGTCTTCAAGCTGGTCACAGCTTGTTACAGCACAAGCCAAACACAACAGACTGTAGGGTCAAACTTGAGCAAACACTATTGTTTTATTTCAGATTCTCTAAATGTCTATAAAACCACCATGCTATCTTTCAAACCAGCGGTCCTTAGTTTGTTGGTGTGTGGACGAGCTGAGAAACTGAAGTTTGATAGACGAACCCTGATAGTTTGTTTCTGTCAGAGAACTGAGATCAGACCTGGGGAGTTGATCCTGCACACTTCCATGGTCAGTCTGCTGCAGCCACACAGCACCTGGAGTACCAAAACCTCCATTTCCAACACACACTCACCAAGATGTGGGTCGAGCAAGAGCTGCTCATTTCTCCATCCATGCAGACAAACACAATAAACATCAGAAAAGACAAAGTCTCCAGTTCTGTTCCAGCCGTGATCATTAGAAGCATCAACAATACCACTGACACCCAGACACATGTAGCCTCCCAAACTTACGGGAATCCTTAGTTGGGTATATACAGGCCCAAACAAACTCCATGTTGCATAATTAAAAATGTTCTGGGAGTCCAGCAGGTTTTTCATTTAGAGTCTCTTGAGGATTAAACCAAGGTCTCACACTTGATACCTTACCTGGACCTACACAAAGCAAAACATCAAATTCCATACAGTTTCCCTGCTGAAAAAAGAAACAGTGGAGTATTCCCATCTGAAACCCAACGCCTTGTAAACAAGTCATTAGTAATCTCATCCAAACGAAGGCTTCCGTCCTTCACTCAAACTCTGTCAGTTTAGAATTTTGCTTGAAAAAAAAAAAAAAATCATTCAGTAGGAACATGTGATATCAAGACAGAATAGACAAAAGCTGCCAAGCAAGGACATTCTTAGCTTACAAACTATTTTACATACAGCAGTTTCCATCAATATACTTTTAATTTTGGTATCTTCAAAATTAAATTAAAATGTTTTAGAAATGAAGAAACTTTTTCATACTCAAACTATATGGTAAGTAAAAAATATACTTAACAGTGTTCAGAAGTTTTAGAAGAAAGCCAGAAATCCAAGGATATCCCTGGATTCCTCGAGGATCAATTTTAGTTAAAACATTTTCCAGTTTTTTTAGGCAAATATGCTAAAAATGTTTAACAATATGCTGAAATATTGCCAAAAATTGTAATTTTTCTAGTTTTTTAGGCTAATTTGGAGTTTAGCTAATATCTTATCATACTGCTAAAATATAAGCTGAAGTCCAAATTAACCTGAGGAAACAGGAAAAATATTTTAGCATACTGCTAAAATGCTCAAATATTTTAGCATACTGCTAAAACATTAGCGATTGCTAAAATATGCTACAAATATTTAGCAATATATTAAAACATTGGAGAAAAAAATACATTTTTTCAAGTTTTTTAAGGCTAATTTGGAGTTCAGATAATATTTTAGCAATATGCTAAAATGTTAGCTATTGCTAAGATATGCTAAAAAATATTTAGCAATATATTAAAAAAATGAAAATTTTCCAGTTTTTTAAAGGTTAATTTGGAGTTTAGCTAATATTTTAGCATTAAGCTAGCTGTTTTGGCTAAATTAGACACTTTTCCAGTTTTTTTAGGTTAATTTGGCCATTAGCTAACATTTTGGTAAGCTTTCAGCTTCAACATTTTAAGCTATCAGCTCTTGCATCTTCAGCAAACCTCCATTCTCATTCCACTGACATGCTAGTTTGCCTGGAAGAGTGGCACACATTTGTGCTACGTACAGGTATGTCACAGGGAAGAGAGAAAGCAGAGATGAAAGGCCAGGCTGTTACGGGTCAATTTCTCTTCTGACCCCCACCTCCGGTCACGAGCTTTGGAGTAATGACCGAAAAATAAGATGGCAATTGCGGGCGGCTGAAATCCTTTTCCTTCATGAACTGGGTTGACTCAATCAGGGATAAGATCAGGATCGTAGTTAGGCTCAGTTAGAGCCGCTTATCCTCAGGATCAAAAGGAGTCAGCTGAGATTGTTTGGTTATGTCAGGATGCCTTCCAGACACTTGTCAGTGGAAGTTTTCGGGACATGTCCTACTGGAAAGAAGTGTTAGTGGGATTCAGGATTCAATTGAGAGATTGTATCTCTTCAGTTACATCCTCTGTGAGCCCCTTTAACCGGAAAAGGTCTACCCTGGCAACATTTTTTTAGTGAATTCACAATAAAAACAGACGAATCAGATGGTAGTTATTACCAGTTTGTCAAAAAACGGTGCAAAAAAGGAACATATCATAACCCAAACCCGATGAATTCCTTTGAGTGGCATCTTGCCTCCGGCATCTGTGATTGTCGAACCCCAGTATTCACAAAAAGTTTCAGTCTCTTTCTAATTTCTCATTTGACCTTTGCGTTTGTTCGGAATTGATGTTCAATTTTCTGGCATTTAGAACCAAAATGAGTTTCATGTTAACCCCTCGTGACCCGGCGGCGAAGAAATTGGATGATTTTGAGAGCCATTACTCTCTGGAGACGAAGGGAGGTTCAGCAAATGCAAAGAAGTACACTGTATATCTTTTCATTAGTTTGTGGCTCTTCTTCTGAGACAGGGCTGCACTTACAGCTAAATTGCTGACAGCACTTCTATTGTGCAGAAAGTAACATCCTTGAAAATTACCTGGCCATCGATTTTCCCAGAATTATTATCCAGAAATGTATTGAAACTGTGTTTGGTGCAGCATGTTTGTCCATCCAAACACAAGCTAACACATACTATGTGCAATTTACAGATAACAGTAAATTATTAAACATGATTTTTTTTTTTTGCTTACATGCAAAACTTTCCGAAATATCCACAGCTAACTGAAAAAACAAGTGTCTTCTTCACACACACTGAGGCTTTAGAAAGAACGCCCCACTTACCCGAGCCTCTCTTTGAGACCACCTTCAGACTTTTGGACAGTGTGATGTACAGCAGGATCAGGAGAGGGCTGGGAGGTCTCATCTTCCTCCCCTGTCCTTACAGCCTGGAGATGCAAAAATGAAAGAAAGAAAGAAAGAAAGAGTCATCGATGGGTCAGTGCTCGGTAAAAGGCGCGGGTGCCTTCACGTCAGCGCAAGTTTTTCTGCCGGTGCGGATATTTCAAACATTTGCTCAACCACTTGAGCACATGCATACTTAAAGGCTAACTAACGCAATATCATCATTTCCTGCACTCCCCTTGAGGATCCGTCTTCTAACGATCTTCTTTCGTGACCGCAATTGAGACGAGTTATCAACAAACAGACATATTTCACCGCAAAAAAAACCCAACATTTCCCTTTCGATCCTGGAAAATAAATAAAGAGGTAATTATACATGTGAGATAGTTGTTCTCTTTGAAGTTAAAAAGGGAGGTTAGAGGACCTTAAGATTATCATTCTGTGACTCACGGAGAGGCAACAAATATCCCACCGCTTCACTCTTCCTCTGAGGCTTTAATTGATGGAGGTGACTCATCCTTAACTCCCCATCTTCTCTGAGTAAATGACATAATCTAACATGTAGTAATTACACTCTAACAGTCAGCTCCTGAAATAGAGCTGGTGCTGCTGAATCCATTTGAACTTAAATGAAAATAGATCATATAAGTAACAGTTTATGAGGTACGAGTCTATGCTGATGACATAACCCTTTGAAATCATTGTTTCGCTTCAGGAAATGCTTTCACAACGCTGAGCAGTCGTCAAGGCTTTTTCAGGCCACGGAACTGTTTAAATTGGACAATATTTTGGTCCAAACGGGACAAAGTTTGTTTTTTTAAGATTCAGAAAATCTATTTTCAAAATAAAATGCTACTAGAATAAATTTTGTTCAAAAAATTCTAAAAACTGCTTTTTTTTTAACAGATGATGAAGATTTGATGAAACAATGTTATCGATTTGTAGATTTCTGATTGGAAAAGAATCAATAAATAGAATGTATTTTTAACTCTCAATCCAAACTTTGATAATCTTTCAGGTCCAAATATACTCTATTTTGTCTTTACATAAATCCTCTTTCATTAGGTATTTTTTCAACACAAATTAACACTTTTGTGCAAAAGCTCATGAACAGATGTCTAATTCAGCCTTGATGTAGAAAAATTCTTAAATGTCCCTTTTACAAGTTTACACAAATGTGCAACTTCATTTGATTGAATCTTCATTCTCTGTAAAATGTTTGCGGCTGCTTTTATTGTTGTGATGAAGATTTTCCTACCAAGTGCTAGCTTCAGCTACAACTGACTTTTAAGGTGAGAGGGATTAAAAAAAAGCAAAATAAAATGAAACGATCGTCATAAAACCGCTATTTGCTAAGAATAATATAAATATGAATCCTCTGTGTCTCCAACTTCATAATCTGTGTGTGAAACAGTCGAGTCTGCTGCCGCGCATTAGCATGTTCTACATTCTGACACATGAGAACAGCCGTCTGAGTCATGACACCAAGTCTCTATCAGAAAAGAGCTGTGAAAGAAAAAAAGACTGGAGCAAAGTTAACGAGATTTGCAAAACTGCAAAACACCAGGTGGTGGACGTGCACTAAATACATGTTCAAGAATCTACATTTTTGCCTTCTTGAACGCACCTCAAACGTAACACAATAGTTTCTCATTCTGAAAACATTTGGGCCATTTCCAGCCAATGGTACTCCCCAAAATACTTTTAAAATGATTATTTATGAGCTCTTTAAACTCTTTCGAGTGAAAATTCTTTTGACATGTGCTTTGGTTGTCCTATGTGTGTCCATCTCGATGTTTTATATAATCAATTATGTTAACCTGTCTCTCCTCTTGGCTCCTGTCACGCAGCCGAGCAAGGTCATTCTGCTGCACTGTAGAAAAATACATAGACTAAACATCTCCTTGATTAGTCAACATAAGACGGTTGGTTTCCTCAGACATTGCTTCATCAGTTGAATCACCTAAAATCATTAAATGTATGTAAAAACGATGAAATACACAATATGTATAAAGATAAGAAAAATTGAGCTTTCACGTGAGCTCATCACTCCAAAAGAGGACACCACCACTGTAACCCATCACACTTACTAAGGCCAACGTCACCAGAACGCAACGCTGCTGAATCTGGCAAGAAGGAGGATGAGTTTTTGCAACGGCACAGACTAATAAGTTACTGCAAAAGCTGCAAAAGCAAGGAATACAACCACAACCACAAATAAAAGTTCCTGGAAAACATTGCTAAGCAAGAAATCAAAGATAAAAAGAGGGTCTTCCAAGGCCCCTGCACGTGTGTCAACCAGGCTTCTGAAAGATTGTCAATATTTGAAGCCCTCGCGACCTTCCCGCTGAAAAAGCTTCAATTTGACAATTTTTGTAATTTGAAAAAAAAAGGCAATTTCCAGCATTGGTTGTTGTGATCAACTTTGAAAAATAAAAACTAACTGAAATCCATCTGAAATCAGAATAAAAGCCATTTATAGTTTAGATATGTGTGTTTTTCCCCATTTTTTATTTGTTAAACAAACCATGACATCTGCTTTGTCTTGTTGATTTATCAAACTCTCTAACGGTAAACTTTATTTGCTGCAACAGAAACAGCTAATTTTCACCCATAAGCTATGTATTTATGTTTTTCTTTTATTTTTAAAAAATAAAAATAGCTTATATTTTTCTCTATATCTACCACTACTTGTTTTTCAAAGTTAAGTGTACCTAACTGTATTTAATTTTATTGCAATTATTTAAACATTTTAAAATAAATACTTTTAATTATATTTGCTGAAGAAACCATAAAAACAAATAAATAAATTAATATTTAAACTATTTCAAATAATTAAACATTACAATAATTTGTAAAGTCATCTGTTTGACCTGAGACGGAGCCATTTTGGATCATTCTTCTTCTTCTGGAATAAAGTGTTATTTTGTAGCGTGATCGCCACCTAGTGGCCAAGCTGAAACACCCTCCAGGAGAGGCAGAGCAATTGTTGGAGTTTCTCCGTTTGACAATCCATCTAACACTGTATGGTATTAACAATATCATTTTAATTTCACTAATACAGTTTACAGTATGTGAACTGAACTGATTAATATGAACATTTTAAAGACATGAATGCAGACTATGAAAGTATTTCTAAACAAGTATTTCTAAATGTGTAAACCGTGTAAACTCAAAATTGAATTGAATTAAGTGGTTTGAAATAATTGAAAAAAAAATCTGAATTAAATTGATCCAGGTTCTGGTGAATTAAATCAAATCTGGAAATTACTGGTGATCCCCATCCCTGGTCTGGCAAAGGACACTGGGAAACACTGCAAAAAAGAAAGTAAAAATACCCTTCATTCCAGATATTTTTTTTTTCTGTCTTGCAAGACAAATAATCTTATCAAGAAAACAAAATAATCGTACTTTGAGAAAAAAATGTCTTAGTGACTACTTTTTTTTTGTTAATTTATGAGTTTTCGGTAAGACCCTTTTTTTTACTGCAATGGCAGATTTATTCAAAAAAATCATTTTGACTTCTTTCTGAGGGTCTGTTTGCAGTGAGGAAGTTTGTAGTTTGAAAGCTCACAGTTTCAAACTGGAAAACCCTTCAGGAAGTTTTCAATGCTCTAAACATCTTTTTCTGGATTCAGAAACCCAACTCCTTTTAGCTTCAATCCTATTTAGCCAATTTACCAGGCAAAACAAGCGAATTACTGACGGCTTAGTCCTTTGCACTTTTACTGAGTGAAGGAAAGCTGCCATTTCAGACACACATTTTTACTCTTGCCAAGGACCTTTTCAGTCGGCTAATTCGCCATAACAACATCGGTGACCCTCCCACGTCTCCAAATCAAGCCGTGCTTTCACAGCCCAGTGGCGTCCAGGTTCTGCCAACCGTGACATCACCAGACTGCTGCACAGAGGGGCATTATGGTCCTTATACCACTACCACAAGCATCCATCCCAGCCCACCTCATCTGCCCACACCAATTCATCCTTTCTGCCCCCTTTAGTTCCGGCGTTTCCTCTAAAGAAGCCGTCACTGGACCACCTAAGTGCTGAGAAGTAACTTGTAAAAGCTGAAGCTGAAGTCAGCCCGACCTCACTGTGACATTCAGGGTTGGTGACGGACGGATGGGGAAAAGTGTTGGCAGATACTTGACAAAAGAGGAGCATTTGAACAATTTCTGTGACGATTGCAGTATGTGGTTTGACCAAAATGTCCAGCTTTTCTTTTAGCCACTCCACTCCAGCTACATTTTTATCTGTTGTAAAATCATTCCCAGTGGTCATTTAGTTAGGATTTTGCACTTTTGGCCAAAATAAAAAAAAAAAACGTGTATTATTTTATGACATATTTTCTTCAGAGTAGCAGTTCATGGTAAATTTACCTCTGAGTTGTGATCGGGACTGTTAGCGTGGAAGTAAGCCTCTACTGATATCCCATGATCCTTTTGCCCATTGAGCCAAATTGCAGCTTGGACAAAGAAAACAAAGACAATTATGGATCTGTTTGTGTGCAATTGGATAGATCAGATGAAGCAAAGCAGGAAGACTTTGGCCAGCCTGTTTCATTAGCTCCGTCACAGAAAATACAATCTTAAGTTTCCTCCCTTTATACAGTGCATGTCCTCCATCATCAGAAAAATGGCACAAAACCATGTTAAAAAACCAAAACAGGATTTTGATTGAAGTGGGTCTTTAACATTTCATTCCACCAAGGAGCCTGTACAACAGTAGTGACATTTTTATTTTTTAACTTTTATTTTCTTCTTGTTAGTAAATGAAAAAATCAAAAGGAAAAGTCCGTTTTGGATTGGAAAATGGTTTATTTCAATCAAAGCAAAAATAATTAATAAACAAAACGAGTAACAGAGGTTTATATACATTAAAGATATATTAAATAGAATAAGTAGGCAAAAATGGATTGGAAAATACCATGTAATTAATACAAGTATTACTTTAACTAATAATATATATATATATATATATATATATATATATATATATATATATTATATATATATATATATATATATATTTATATATAGAACAAGACACAATGAAACTATTAAATATTAAGATTGTCACAAGAATTTTAATAGACTGCTTGAAAGGGGCAGAGAAGCAAACTTATACAATCCCATTCTTATTTTATTCATTCATTCATTCATTTTCTTAACCGCTTTGTCCCTTTCGGGGTTGCGGGGGTGCCGGAGCCTAACCCGGCTACTGATGGGCAAAGGCAGGGAACGACCTCTGTCGCAGGGCCTCAATCACGCACACATTCACACCTAGGGCCAATTTAGAGTAACCAATGAATCTATGAGGCATGTTTTTGGACAGTGAGAGGAAGCATTACTGAATCATTTTATGCAGGTATATAAAGATTTCTTGGCAAAGTAAAGCCTCAGTCACGTGCACCCGTTCAGGGGTTAACCTGTTCTGGTGCCCTGGGTTTTTGGGTCTTGGACTGCTACGTCTGCATCTTACATGGAGTGCAGGCGTGTCTTCTCTTGAGGCTTGTTCGTTCACCATGTTATGCATGTGGTGAGTTTATCATGAAATATTTGTAAGAAAAATGCATAAGTCCACTTATGACTTACTGTGTTTTCAGGTGCCGCTTACGAAGCAGTCTTTACCGACCGCATGGGATGCTGCCTGCATGATATGAGGAAGAAGTCCCCATACGATGACCACAAACTACACCCTGATTGTCTAATTTCCTAATTTCCGGCTTCCCTCAAGGAGGTGCTTAAGTATTCACTACAACCTGACACCTGGAGCATACAGTAAGAAAAACGACACGTTTTCACCGTGTTTTCTATGATCGTATGATCACCTGGGTGTGCAGATTTGCCCCCCACCCCTGTAAGGGTGATTGAAATGATACCAGCAGAAGGGTTTTTTATACATAAAGGGGTGTACAAAGCAAATCTCATCAGGAATTGACCTCCACTTGTTCGGATTCTGGTGAAATGTCACGACTCAGCAGGCGATAAGTGGACTTGAAAACTGATGTTCAATGGACACAAATGTATTCAGATAATTTGCTGGTTTGTTGCTGAGCTGATAAAGCGTTCACTGTTGTTAACTCAAATAAATCAGACAATTTGCTTGATTCTACTCAAAAGTTCTACAACCATAATATAATATCCATGTTTCATAATTTATAATCATTTTACAGTGAAGTTTACAGGAGAAGAAATACATATACTGCTGTCAGTATATAGTATATATTCAATATTATGTGAATCTCGATTTTTGTCTGATTTTTTTATTTTTTTTTTTATCATCTATTGCTGATGTTTAGTTGATTTAGCGTAAAGCTTGTGTTGAGTGGTGGAGCTTTGTGTTGTCCCCTCTGCCATGACCCCGCCTGCTTTGAGTTGAGTCATTATCACGGCTGCAGTGGATTTGTATTCAGGTCTTGGGTTTCCATCACTTATCGGCAGTCCTTGAGGTTAATTGAAATGTACAACAGACCCAAAAGACTTTACAGAAACAATAACTGAAAAAGATATAATTATAATTCATTTTTAAACATTCTTAAGCAGAACCTCATCAGAAACTGAGACCTTTCATCCAGATGGGATGAAAAATGTAGGCTTCAAATGAACACTAAAACTGTTGGTAAAATCCAGAGAAGAAACTCAAACAGCTACAAAACCTCAGTGCAAAGAAAGAACATTTTATATAATAATGCAAGTTGAATGACACAATTAAAATATTGTCAATATGGCAATTATTATTTTAGTTGGGTAGTGTCACAATTTGAATATTTAAAGCAATCTTTCCTAAAAAAGAAAGAAAAAAGAAAGAAAAAAAAGATGTTACACCTTTTAGTTTTGTGAACTTTTGCTTTTAGTTTTTTTCTTTTTTTTTTCCACAAATTCACAACATTATTTTACAAATATAATCAAACCTCTACAATAACAGAATCAACTGATTTACATTCATTGGATAAGCACTTTCCTCCTGTATATCAGTGTGAGGCTACTTTTCTCTGAGTCAGAATCCGCTGGAATTTTGTTACATGGTTGATTATTGATGGAAGTTGAAAGAATATCAACAATGGAGCTACAGCTTCTGTGTTAAAGGGTTAAAGCATCTGTGCTATTTAAATCACTACCATAGAGAAGAGATAGGGAACCCTGGGAACACCTTCCTGAACGTTTTCCAACATACCCTGCTCTGGCATATTCCTATTGGCTGAACACATCTGAACCCGGCAATCAGTGTAGGGACTCATGACAATCACCTGGTTCAGAGAACATGCCAGAGCAGGGTATGTTGGAAAACATGCAGGAAGGTGTTCCCAGGGTTCCCTACCCCTGCCATAGAGGAATCAAAGAACCAAACCAACCTAAACGTGATAAATAAAAACACACAAAAAGTCAATAAAACAAAGCTTGAGACATTCAGGAACCAAAACACTCTAACGGACAACTAACAAGTGAATTGAAGTTGTTGTAATTGCAAACTCAAAGAAGTCAAACTGCTAAATTTAACTTGAACGTAAGGTCAAAACTAAAGTCACAGATCGTAAGACCAAACAAAACACACAAAACAAGAAAAACTATGAAAACAAGGTTAATATATATAACCTAGACAAATCTCTAAATATTGTCTACCGGTGTATTCGCTTAAAGTGAACAAAGTTCGTTTCCCCCGATAATCTGGCACATATTTCCAGTCTGAATACATCAAATTGGATCCTGGTCCAGGACTAGAAACTGATGTGGGACCCATCTTTTAAGGTGGTTTCAGTTAATTTCCGATCCGACTCAGCTTCACTTTACTCTGGGTTTTTCCTCAGTCTGAACAGGCTCAGTTCTCAGAGTGGAACAACTGAACCAAACGGCCACAGTAGCCAGACATTACGGGATGTAGAAAGGAATCAACTGATGACCTGCAGATCAATGATAAGACGCAATTTTTAACATGATACGCGTGTTTTCACCGCACCAAAGTAGCAGTAAAAAGTGTTGCATCTGACCTTGATACAGACGTTCCAAATTGGTCCGCAAAATATAAAATCTGAACAAGTGAACTATCCCAACAAGGATTGCAATGCTTAGGATTTTTATTTTTCTTTCTCTCATTGCTTTGCCTGCCCTCATAATTCCTGGCTGATGACTGAAGATATCTTTAGTCAGATGGTTTTGTTTACAGGCTTTAGTTCAAAACAGAAAAGTTTTGTTGACGCCAGTCTGAATATAGACCAAACACTAAGTCCAGGACTCACCTGGGCCGGTTGTGTGCCTTTCATTCTCCTTGTTTACTGAGATGTCTCATTTTCATGCAGAACACTATCACATTAGTTCTGATAAGTCATTAAGACCATTTGGAACCTGTGATTCACTTTCCCCACCATTTGCTTCACACCTCAATTTTTGAGTCACAGTTTTTGTTTTAGTTCAATATAGTTCAAGACAACAGAATAAACTAAAAATTCAGAAAAATCATGTTTTTATTTGTTAAAAAGCTTTCAGTTGACTTATACTAAACCTGGTGTAATGTAATAAAACAACAGATAAAAAAATCGTTCTTAAATTTAGCACAACTATTTGACACTTTAAAACAAGGGTGTCAAACATACGACCCATGGGGCATTTCTAGCCTGCCAGATGGTTCAATCCTATGAGGATGCTGAAAAAAAAAAGCAAGTTTCTGACCCATTCCTGTAGCAAGTTATGGTTCTTTAAAGAAATGACCGCAATGCGCAATTCCGCCACTAGGGGAGCAAAGGAAATACAAGAGCAAGAGATCAAGAAATAAACAATGTAATAAGTGATTAGGCTACTCGGTTGAGAACTAGGAAAAAAACAAAAACAAAGCTAGACAACAGTAGGTTGACCATAGGTTATCTTGCTATTATGTTACTGGTCCGGCCCACTTGAGATCAGACGGGTTTAATGTGGCCCCTGAACCAAACTGAGTTTGACACCTTTGCTTTAAACGTGAACATACCAGTATCAGTACGGATTCAACGATTCCCTTCCTCCATGATAACATACCGTTCAGTTTTCAATCCAAAGTTGTTGCATTCCTAGTGTGAAACATCTATGACCACGGCACTGAAACACCACGACCTCCCTTCTCAAAAACAAGAGGCAACTGAATTCTATAACTTTAGTTTAACTTGATGACAAAAAACCCCTTTTTCATCAAACTTAAAGGTATGTCTTTAAAGTATATTAGGTACAGCTCAAGAAAATAGTTTTGCACAGTTACCGTCTTGTTTGTGCAGTTGAGCGCATGCGAAGCCTTTTCTCTAAGGCATCAGGAGCAGGTGTGTTTGAGGAAGCGCACACAGAGGCATGGCGTGATATCCACGCTTCAGCGATGCATGAAGCATGCACACATCATCACACAGAGAAGCACACATGCCATTTGCCTGCTGCTTTTCACCACAAGATGAAGGGCACGGCCCGGCACTGCCTGCTGACTCGCCCTCGCAGAGGAGCAGCAAAGAAAATTTCACTTTCTGTTGATCCTGGTAATGAATCTTCCAGGTTGGCTCCGTCTTTTTCCTAAATTAAATTACCACTTCCCGCGATTTGTTGCAACCACACTCTGCTGTGTGCGCCACGCTCCGAGCGTTTGCTCTCATGTTCACCTTTTTTGGCTTCTTGGAATTCATTTAGAGACAGAGGAGTCCTCACGTCAGGTTCTCCGTTCAATTGCTATTGATTTAATGGACAGTTGTGCCATTTCAGAGGACAGATACAGCATCTCAGCATGTCAAGCAGAACAGATGCATCACATGATTTAGGGATTTAATCTAATTTAGAGGGTTAGAGGCCCTGCAGTATAGTCTAACAAAATAGGCATCTTCATTGAAAGGGCTTTCCCTGTGTTTTGCCAGAGATATAGACATTTTAAAAAAGATCTTACTGCTGTCTTGGATATATTTCATGGCATGAATTGAATTTACTTTCCTAAAAAAACATTATTCATAACATGAAAAGTTTGGTCCTCCTTAATTTTTTGGATCACTCTAGAAAACCATGTACTTCGACAGAAAACTGCATGAGAAGTTTCTAGCAGTGTTCGTGTACAATAAACTGGGCGTTATATGTTTTATTGAAGGTATTGCGTATAGTCTGATCCAGGAAATCACACAACAATTACTTCTTTGAAGGTATAGTCCCTTACACCAGTACGGGGGATAACCCGTACATGTGATTTTTTTTGGGTTGTCCGGGACCCTAGAGGGTGGTAGTGAGGAGTGTCTGGTTTGGGACAGATCTTATAGTAGTTCCCTCGAGGCTTGATAAAAGTGGAACATACGATTCCATGCTTATGCTAAGTGTATCGTGAAGTGTTAGTAAGACTAATGTAAGTTGCGCCAATGACTCATGATTGATACTGTTGTCCTATGCCACGCTCTAGTTGCCAAAAAGTACTAGTCAAAACTAGCTTGACATAGGTTTTCATACAAGTGAACAATCTGTCCAGCAAGGTACAGGCACTTATAGCTTGAACAGAACTTACAGGCCCCCCGCAATGCCGGCAAGATTTCAAGGTGTGCAGGAATTTGCTATTTTCTACAAACACAAGTACAGATTTATCTACAGTATGTTTTTGTCTTGTTCACGACACATCTCAAGGCATGTCTTGTAGTTCCCTTGAGGGTTGATGAAAATAGAACATGCGATTGCCATGCTTGTGGTTAGTGTATCGTGAAGTACTGGTGAGGATAGGTACCGGTTTGTGATTTTTTTTTTTTCCTGCAGGCTGTTTTATATAGACGTAATAGACTACAGCATAAGCCACTGTTCAGTACAGGGTCAGGGTCTGGGAAAGGCAAGTTGGGTTTTGGCCCCTAAGGGTTAGGATTGGGGCACTTTACACACATATAGCCCTTGGTGTTCACACTGGACAAGCAAGGAGGGGCTTCTCATATTATGTTCACTATTACATCTCTGTCACCTACAGTTGGAAGAGGTTTAGTCCGAAATTTTGAAGTGGTGCAAATCTTGTTCCAGGCTTTTTCTGTCGCAGCTCTATTCCAATATATTAAAGAAAGCCCTGGTATCATAGAACTCTGTTCGAACACAAACCACAATTATTAATTTCTCTCCATGAATAAAAAGTGAAAAATGAAGTTGGTACTTCCATGAATAAAAAGGACGCCACTTCAAAATCTAAGTTCCTGATTGGTCAAAGTTTGACTTGCAACACCTGTTCAGTGGCCACGGGTCTTGTATGTAGAGCCCAAACACGGCCATGGAAACTCTGCGTTATCAAGATCAGTGTGACCATAGCCTTAGACATACATCAATATGAATACTTGTATTACAGCTGTTCACTACTCCACTTTAGACACTGGACTCTAGTTTAACGAAATAAATCACTTATAAGTATATTTTAGCTTTTAATAAAACCTAATTTAAAAAGATGAGGGGAAAAAAAAGGCGAGAATACAAAAAACAACACACACTTAGAAGTGAGCACACAAAGGGAATGAGTCATAGGTGTTTCTGTGTGTCACTATGTCAGAGACGCTCATGCTGGGAGAGCTGGAGCAGGACACAACACACTGCAGCTAACCTCACTGTACGTCTGCCTGCTTCCACATCTTCTCAATATGGTATCTGCGTGTGCGTGTGTTTTCCCTCTGCTGTTTGCCAGATGTGTCACAGCGTGAGTCAAGCCCCATGAGCTTTATGATGCTGTAGTAAAGTTAATCACTGACTCGGAATATATATATAAAAAAAACAAACAAAAAACCTCCACCAAAATATCATAGTAAGCTTAGAACACGTTTGACCGCTTTTGACCATGGCCAGCCCGGGTTAATCTCTGGGGCCGGGCTATAGGTGGTAGAAGTTAACAAGTGAGGGGCTGTGAGCAGTGCCCTGCTTCAGTCCCAGCATGCACCTCCTTACTGAGTAAGATTAATTACAGCGCAGTACTAAGTCAGTCTGCTCTCCTGCTGTTCTCCTTGACACGCACACATGAGGAGATCGCTCGATCACGTATAAAGCAACACTGTGCTGTAATTAACCGAAGGGTTTCAAGGAAAACCAAAGGCGTTCCACTTATGACTGGTCATGAGCGGATCCGTGGGCTGTCGAGCTCTGAGCTCAGAGGCCTTCCACCAGCGGCGAAGCATTCTCGCCCTGTTGTTGTTGATTGCTTTCAACTAGGTCCCCGGTGCTCAAGCCATTGTCAGCTGTCCAAGGCTGACTGGCTGCAGAAATGCTTCCATGCTCCCGGTCAATGCTGCCTTTGATGGAGAGCTGGGGCCAACACCCTTCTCCCTCATTTAGTACATGCCCCCCACTGGGGCCAGTTGAACCACTATGGTTGCACATGAAGACTACAGACACTTACAAGGACCACCCATGACCCCACTCACATACACCGCCTTACACAAATGGACAGAAACATTCAATGGTTCATCAGTCGTCTAAGATAATCTGTTTTTAATTGTTATCCTTGTGTAAATACCATACTTTTTCTTTAAGCTGCTTGGTTCTCCTCAAGCTTAAGTCAATTTTCAGTGAAAAGTCCATGTAAAAGTGCGTACATGAACTTTCTAGTTTCTACATTCAAACGGTTCATGTTAACATATAGCTATAGACATTTTTAAGACCGTTCTTGAGCTCTGAGAACAAAACTTTGGACTTTAACCAATAAGGGATGTAGCGGTGATGTTCGGATAGTTCACGGAAGTTCCAGCTGTTTGAAAATTGATCCGGCTAAAGGAGTTAAAAATTGTGGTTTGTTCCTAGATGTAATCTTTCAAGATTGATTAATTGTTATTCAGCTTTCACTGATGAAAAAATTACGTTCTAGTACAAGGCAAATTATATAACTCCAAGTCTTTCATGTATCCAAATAGAGCTGTGAAAGAAAGAACTCGGAGCAAGATTCACGAGATTTGCACCGTTGTGACATTTCATACTACCCTTCCCCGCAGAGACCGTAGAGGTTTTTAAGAAGAGGCTCAAGACCCACCTTTTTAATTCTGCTTTTAGTTGATTTTATGTCCTTATTTATTATATTAGTTTTAATATGTTATTGATTTTATATTTTATGTATTTTACATTTTAGTATTTTACTATTATTTTTAACCCCAGTGTTTCCTGTGGGGATCTATCAAATCAGGGCTTGCTGGCTTGGTCTGGGGTCGTTGCCGTGGTTCTCGCCCTTGCTGGGGCGGCTGGAGTCCTGCACTGCAGCCTCACAGCTGTGGAGTGGACTCCGTTGCTGTCCCGGTTTGGGTGGGCGCCGTGGCGATGTTCCTTTGACCGAGCTGGCTCCTGGTATGATAGAATCCCCAATACAGTTTCCTCACAGCAGAGCCAAGCCTTATGTCTGTTTTTACAATTTTCATTTATGTCATTTTTCATTGTATTCATTGTGTGTGGGATGGGTTGTATGTGTTGATAGAGGGTGGAGTGTTGGCTTTTATTGGGTGGGGGGGTTGGCTTTTATTGTATATGTTTTTGTTTTTAATGTAAAGCGCTTCGAGCTGCGCAAAGCATGAGAAGCGCTTTTTTTATAAATAAAGTTTGATTTGATTTGATTTGATTCATCCAACTGTAGGTGTTGGATTTGCACTAGTGTATTGAGTAAACAACAGCCCAGTGTGAATCCCATGAGCTAAATGCACCTTTAATGCATGCTTAGCACGTTCCTGAATGCACGTCACATACCCGATGTGAATGTAGCTTAAGACACAAATAAAACTCAAAGTAACTACAGACCATAAATATGGCGGAGCGACAGTGGTTCAGGTGGTTGAGCAGGTCGGTCTATGATCGAAGGATCGGTGGTTCAATCCCCGCTCCTTCCAACCATCTGTTGTTGTATCCTTGTGCAAGACACCTCACCCTCCTTGCCTCCAGTGTGTCTCCACTGGTGTATGAATGCATATGAATGTCCTGGTGATGATCAGAAGAGGCCGCAGGCCCGCACTGGCAGCCATGCCTCTATCAGACTGACCCAGGGCAGCTGTGGGGACCCACTGTGAGCGCTTTCAGCAGCAGGAAGTTATAACCATAGACCTTACTTTACCAGTGTAAGAAAAAATACAGTATTTTCTGGACTGTAAGCCGCTACTTTTTTCTTTCCTAGTTGAATCATCGCTATACAAAGGTTGCGGCTATTCTTGTGGATTTTCTTCCACTGCTAGGGGAGCTCTAACCAGAATTTGAATCAAAAGCAAGATAGACAAAAAAATCAATGCAAATCAGAAAAGCCAACGCTACTTTTTTTTAGCAGATAGAACACTCGTGACAAATTACTAACTGGTAATTATTTTTAAAATCCTTCTTCATCGTGGAAATCACACAAAGAAGTTTGTGTGGTGGACATTTTAAGTTAAAATATATGGAGTTTGCTATCTAGGAAGGAAACCGCACAGCTGCACACAAGCTTAGCATCAATTAATCTATGGTGAGACGCTGGAGACAGCAAGTACATATATATACATTTAAAGTACAAAATTGTTATAGTAATTATCTTATTTTTCAACATAGATATCTGAGGGCTTATAGCTCAGTGCAGCTTGCATTTCTTTTTTTTTTTCTTTTTTTTTTAAATTGAGCAGGTGCGGCTTATATACAACTGCGCCTTATAGTCCAGAAAATACGGTACCTTTATAAGCATAACTTTTGGCTGCAACAGAGATATTTGGGTTGATGTAAAAGAGACATCACTATAAAAAATTAAGTAATATGAATTAATACAATAATAAAAATAAAAATATTAATTTTATATTGGTTGCTTCTCCACTCCCGAGGCAGTATTAGAATGAGTAGATGAGGAAAAAAAGAGCTAAACGTATTGGAATCATTGCATCTTACTATAGCAGTTATTCATTTAGAGCTGAATTAAATGAGCCTGTTGTTTTCATTTCAGTAAGATTAGATTTGAGAATAATGTGAAACCGTGTAAGAGTTCAGAGTATTTTCTACTGCCATGGATACTCAGGAGCTAAAAAGAGCAATAAGGAGTGAACTTCTGCTCTGCTTTTAGTTGGAGTTCTAATAGTCGTGGTAATAAATGTAGTGTAATTTTATTCAAAATCTATCTGAAAACTGCATTTTTACCAGTAATCTGATAACAAATTTTCATATTCAATAATTTCTAATATTTTATTACAATGAGTTTGTTCCAGACAGATGGCGTGTTTGCAATTACAGCTGATAATTGTTCTTTCATTACCATTTGATGGTGACATAACTGTGAAATGAACTCCAGGTGTGATGCATTATATATAATCCCTTGTCTGCTGGTATCTTTCTCCTCATCTCTGTTCTTTTTCGCTCTCAAACACACTCCCACAGCACTAATGTAGGAGGAATGAGGTCAGTCTTTACCCTGAAATAAGCTGTCCTTTTGTGGTGAATCACGTAACCAAGCAACAGAGCTAGAAGTTGTTGTAGCTTTGTTAAATTGTTTCGCTCATCAACTCAAATAAACATAAATGGCACCAAATAGTTATAGATTTTTGTGTCAATGTATGATCCATTTCTATTGAATTTGTTAAATAACATTATATCCATCATTTAATAATTCTCTCCTCCATATTGATGCATGTAATTGGAGGAAATCTGTACAAGTGCAATGCAGAGACATGTTTGAGGATTTTCCTGCTTTGAGAGTCAATTTTACCAGTTATTTAGTAATTATCTATGAATTTCATCAGCTTTAGTTTGGTAACATTTAGCAAAAAGTAATATATATGGGTAATATATATATATATATATATATATATATATATATATATATATATATATAAAACCAGTGTTACGGCTGGCTCTGAACCGTAACAAATAAAGGGGAGATGAAACCGGTTTATAGCACTAAGTATTTTTGAATGAATGAATGAAATGGTTTATTTCAAGCAATCAGGTTATAATACATGGATTAACATCACATAATAAATCACAAATAGATCGCTTGAAAGGGGGTGGAAGGAAGCGAACTTATATAATCCCACCCCGACTCGACCATACCATTTTCTCTACATGAATAATCAATATCCGGTTCAGGACTTAAAATCAAATATCAATATAGTTTCAGGTTATAAAAGATCAATAATATCAGTGATGTAATAGAATTTCAAAAACATCCATAGACAAATCATTTATAATATTCATCAACAGTAATCTAAACATTCTCATTAAAGATTCAAAAAATATCAGTAGTAATCAACTTCATTTGTTACTGCAGGAAAAATATAAAATTCTTATATTAAAAAAGACAATTTGAGCATTTGCTATTAAATCAAAGAACGATTATTATTATGAAAAAGTGCTAAGTAAAAAATCATGATTTATTAATGGAAAACTTCAAAATATTCTCATTAAAAGACAGTTTGAGCAGATTGTATTCAGACCAGAGCTACATCTTTGTTTAGGAACAGGTTTAAGGCCACGTAAACCATCTTCATTGTTTTGACTGAGAGACTGTGAAGGTCTTCTTTCAAGGGAATTGTGCTCGAGTTCTTCAGAATTGGGTCAGAGTTCGTATTCAACGGTTCCGAGTTTCAGAATGAGTCACAATTCACATTTTAACTTGAATTCAGAGGTTCAAACATGCGTAATCCCACAGTTCTCAAAGTCTTTCATGGATCTTATTTCCAGAGGCTTCGTCAGGTCCGGTGGTCCGAGTGGTTTGATAAAGATTCTGGCGTTCATAATCCAAGTTGACTGGATCTGTCGTTTGGATCGTAAGATCCTCGCGTGTTTTGCCAGTTCAGCGTTATATTTGCATAAATGCTCGTTAAGGTACACTTTAGTATCCTTAAGTTGTTTATTGTGAGCAGTCTTATGCTTTCGATTCACGAACCTGATCAGGATCGCTGTTTATCCGTGGTCTTTCTCCGGGGAAGCGGATGGCAGACTTCGACCGTGTCCAGGTCCAAGGAGATTCCTTTAGACGATAAAAACATTTTTACTTGATCCTCCACGGTCGCATCAGCAGCTCTGTTTGCATCCATGCTAGCGCCGGTAGCACCAGGCCGCGTCCTGGGCTGTAGTTGGAGTCCCGTGAGAATCACATTATTCATCCGTGCCTGTTGGTCCAAGTCATGCATCCTTCTCTCCATCAGATCTTGGCGATTGTCCCGTTGTTCGTTGCGTGCCTTTTCTTGGCGGAATTCTTCCACAAGATGCAGCAGCGGCGTTAGTTTAGCCTCCAGCTGGAGCACAGCTGTTAGCCTAGCTTTTTAATGTGCATATGAAAACCCAGCAGAGTATGGAGGACCAGGTGAACCAGAGCTGCAACCAACGCATCTGGCTAGCAAACGTAGAAGGGTCTCTCTCAAGCACCTCTACGGTGGATCTTTTATCTCCATCCTCTCTAGGTGGAAAGCACCTGTGCGAGAGGAGGAGCAAAGGGCCAGACAGCAGAAATAGACCCAAACGGCCCCGGGCCGTAACACCAGGAAAAACACAATAAGGTACCACATAAGTACTATGTACCCATCCTCCTCCTACATACACTGTGCGGTGAGTACATGGATGGTAAATGGCGTATACTTGTATAGCATTTTTCACAAGGCCCAAAGCACTTTACAGTCACAGTCCCATTCACCCATTTACACACACTTATTGCAGCTCTGTTGCCAAACACACAGACCTCTACCAGGGTCAAGGTGGGGTTCTGTGTCTTTGTCTGTGTCGACCACTCTACCGCTGTACTACAGCCACCTCAATGAGACACCTAGAAATTCACTAAGTAGAAAGTAAATTCCGGGAATTTCGCACGAGTACTTCAAAGGCAGTTTCTGTTTACCTATCATGTTGCACATAGTAAATACCATGAAACATAAAATAAGTTAACAAGTAAATTCAATGTCCTTTTTATTTATTTACCCTGTTTTGACATGTCCAAAAACACATTAACACAACACATAAATGTAAATATCCATTGAGTGTAGCAGGGGTCCCCAATTGACCCGCGGGCCAGATGCCGCCCGCCTCCACATTTTGACCTTTGAACACTATCAGACATGCATGCCTTTTTTTTTTTCTTTTGGTCTTGCAATGCAATCAAGACCCACATAGTGTGACTTTTTATTACAGTCTGAGCTCCAATCTGGTTATGTGTGTCTTTCTGTAAAACTTTAAATGTTTGAGTTTAGACACATCCGGTGATTCTTACATTTCTTTTGTTGGCCTACAAACTACATCAAAGAAGAAAACAGCAATGTGACCCTCACAAGAAAACATTTGGGAACCCCTGGAATATAGCATAAATACCCAGTTTTTACAATATATATTTATGCCAGTACCCACCGCACCAAATAGTACAACATAAATACACGGCAAGAGCATGTAAGTACTGAGTAGGTACAAAAAACTACCACGTAGATACTGTACCACTGACTGTATATGAGAACTGAACTGAGTGACTCCTCCCCTCTCACATTCCAAATAGGAATTGCTGGTTCCAAAATGCAAAATTCCATAGACTTCTATTGAGAAATGAATAGCTCTTACTCAGTCATTTTATTTGTCAGAATAACTATTCTTGCTCTGAAGCATCTTTTTGACGTGTTCTTGTTAATCCTCATTTTTTTTATGCTATTTTTTTCTTTAATATCCAAGTTATAAACTGACCAATCACATCCCTCAATGAAAGTATGTGGCCTCGCGTTGAACATTCGAAGCGTATGACAGATTCTCCGGAGCCCGTTTTCAATAAAAGAGGTGTGGCCTGCTCACACCTGTCTGGAAAAACTGGTTGCCATAGAAATGCAGCCAAAGACCAACATGGACCAATCACGGCTTACTGAGGACATCTGGCTCCAACATGGCAAATATATCACATCGCAGAAAAATGGCGACGGAATTGATCTTATTTGGTTGGAACCGGAAGCAGGTGATGTCACACTTGCTCTGTCCAGTTCTTTATATACACACAAAGGTATGTACCAATAAAAAGGACCATGCAAATCAAACTTAACGGAATTGGTAGAATTTTCAGCTAAATCTGATTTCTGAACTTATGAAATGACTCAGCATTGGAAGCATCACTTCTAACATTGCAGCTTTATGTGTTGAAGTGAACCCAAGGGAAAGACACTTTCCAGTGTTTAACCGCAGAAATGGAGACTGAAGAGTTAAGGCTTAAATCCCACAGGCAGAGACTTGTGACTTGACCGTGGGGACTTCTGGACATTGTTCATATGTCTATTCTTTTATTTAGCGTTGTCATTGTTTTAGGTGTGAGCTGTAATTTTGAATTGAACTAAAGACTAAAGACTTGGACATGCAAAAGGGGTTTAAGAACATATTTTACGGAAAGAAAGCAGGATATAAAAAATCCTGGCAAGAACAAAAAAAGAAAACAGAAAGGTATTATGTGTGTTTTCCATAAATAAAGAAATAAATTCCTCTCTCAGTGGACAGGATATGCCATCCATGAGGGCTTTTTGCCTGGAATGTGCATTTAAGCTTTGTTATCCATGACAGTCCATCCTATTGTCTGGAGAAGCCATCGTCGAGCCTAAACGAGCCCAGTAATGGTTCCCGGCTCCGTCCCCAGGGTCTCGCCCGTTTAAAATCGATTCTCTGCTTGACTGGGGACAGGCTGGGAATGGAGAGAACTGCAAAGTCGGAGAAAGTGGCAAAGGAGGAGGCCAAGATGGGCCAAAACAGATAAGAAAGTGGGAAATGATGTCTATGCTTATTAATGTGTGATTGGTAAGGCATTTATCTGCAGTCATACGCTGATTTTGTCATGTTAGTTATATATTTTTATATTTAAAGTGAACATTTCAAGAAGAATTTCTACATTTTTCATTTCACTTTTATTCATTTATGCACATATGTTTAAAATGAGTTCTAAATAATCAGTAATTAGAAAAAAAATCTGTATACAAGGGGAGGTTTTCAGTTCAATACAGTAAAGCCCATCTCCTTGCAGCATCTTGTTTTGATTATTCAGCTCTCTGCGTGGCCTGGGCTAGTTCTGACAGAAGGCAGAACTCTGGGAATGCTAACAAGATGCTAAAGGCGACGTTCCCTTTAGGACAATGAAATCAGTGAAGCAGAGAGCAGAAACTGGACGCCACCTCTGTATTAATCCTTTCAGACAGCCCAGATCTACATGAACCGAAACTCTCAACGGCACTAAGCAACACATGGTAAAAACAACATTTTTAACCCTAAATATCCCAGACCTAAACAATTTTGGACTTACAACCCATTTAATACATAAAAATGTCCTGTTTTTTTAAACCATTTTTTCAGTTATATAAAACACAGTTAAAAGCATTTTTGGAAAAAAAAAAAAAAAGTTACGGTTTGTCAAAATAATTTTGTGAAGTAACTGGCACTCCTTCAAAATTTTAGTCTGTTTGTGGTTTTTCTTGTGTCTGCATGTTACTAACAAAAGTTGTGATTTAGTTTAGTCACAGTAAGGTTTGTTTTAGCAGCAGCAGTCATCTTTTCTAGATGTTACAAACAAGGTTGGATGGTTGTAAAAATGC
Organism: Oryzias javanicus; assembly: GCA_003999625.1. Taxonomy (NCBI): domain Eukaryota; kingdom Metazoa; phylum Chordata; class Actinopteri; order Beloniformes; family Adrianichthyidae; genus Oryzias; species Oryzias javanicus. Next base: position 21,296,947 of record CM012457.1, read on the forward strand.
TTATATGGCTAACATGTAGAGGTGTTGGACTGTGGTCTTCTACGTGTTACTAATAAAGTTGTGAGTTGACATAGTCACGTTTTTTTTAGGGGTATTAGTCTAATTTTGATTACCTATTTGAATAAGGTTGGGTGTTTTGTAAATTTGTTAGTGTGGCTAACATGTAGCAGTATTGTATTTTACATGTTGCTAACAGGGTTGAGAGTTAGCATAGCCACAATAACATTTATTTTAGTGGGATCAATCTGTTTTTTTATGTGTTGGAAACAAGGTTGAGCAGGTATTGAACTGCACTTCCTATGTGGTTAACACTTCCTACACGGCTAACGTGTAGCGGCGTCAGACTGCGCTTTTTTCATATATCACTGAAAAGTTTAGGAGTTAGCCTAGCTATAATAATGTTTGTCTTGGCAAATCATTCTCACACCAACCTCATTGTATAATAACGTTTGGTTATGAACTCCTCCGAGTCAAAAATGGACATTTTGGGTGTCTTCAACTCGTTTTTTCACATGCTGGCTGTTCCAATTAAATTATGGCCCCCCAACCCCCGGGTACCGAACCTGAACCGGTACAGTAACCCGGTACTGGTTCTGGTACTGGTTGGTCTGGTAATGCATCTGGTGCCAGGTTAGGATTAGGATAATGGCACCGGGTTTGGACGAGGACCAGTCTGTATCCAGTACCACATCACGTACAGCATCTCCACATCTTAAGGATGCAGACCCTTGATTTTACAGATGGCTAGCACGACAAAAAAGAACGAGTTGGACCCGATGTGTCAAAAAGTGATGTGGTCCTTAACCAAACCTCAGTATGTGACGACTTGGGGAAAAAGAATGTGCTGGTTTTTATGATATCCGTCTGTTCATGTGTTGTCTATTTTTATTTTTTTACAAAGTTGGGAGTTAAAGGTATTGTGAATATGCTAACACAGCTAACGCTTCTTACATGGCTAACATGTATTGTGTCAAACAAGAATTAGAATGAGTGTGAACACAGTTAAAAAAGTCTGATTGACTCATAGACTTATCTCTGACTCTTTTTCATAGAATTCCAATCGGGCAGAAACTGGACTCATTAATTCCTCCTCCATGATCAATCCGTGAATGAAAAGGGACGCCATCCATATATCACCACCAAATCTGAGACCCTGATTGGTCAAAGTTCAACCTGGTTTAACTTCAACACATGTTAAAAGACTGTGTTTTGTGAGTTAAGCCCAAAACTGTCTCAAAATTGTGTCGCTACACATGACCACAAGAGTTTTGAACGCTGGAATGAGCAATTACATGGGTTCACCTAGACTTTTTACTAGGAAAGTAGGGCTGTAACGAGTATCCGGTGCTCAAATACTCGCGGTCTGCTCCTGAAAATTAGAAAATTTAGCTCCAATGTTTACATTCTTTAGCTTATGTTAACTCTTCAACAGTTGACGGAATTAACTAAACTCTAGGTTATTCTGAAGAAACGCAGCCTCACGCTGCTGAAAGGTGGATGTAATCAACGGGAATTAACGGGAATCAGCTGATTCTGCTGCGGGAAAAAAAATACTTTTTTCATACAGCCTCTCCACCAGTATGTAAAGCTTAGAACATAAAATATTGAAGAACTTTGAGGATAGAAATGTGTGGAGAACATTTTCAAGTTTTGTTGTTAAATAACACAAAACAGCAGTGATTTTTTTTTAATCATTTTTATGTTATGTCACTGCTGATCCTAACCAGAAGGTTGACAAAAAAAGTTTAAAATGACAAACAAAATTTCTTTCTATCTGAATCTTTGTTTGTTTTTTTATCAGTTTTGTTGATTCTGATCTACTGTTCTAAATAAAGGTATAAATGTTGTTGATTTAATACAAATAATTTCAATTTTCCTCCATCTAGTAAATATACAAATTGCAATAAACTTAATATTAAAAGAATCGTGGATTGATTCGTGAATCGTTGAGCTTGAATTGTAATTCATATCAGATCACCACCTGAGCAAGGCTCTACTGGAAAGCATGTTACAGAGGGTTGTGTGATGACAGCTTTATAGTTCAAAAACAGACCATTCATTGATGGTGCACCCTGAAGTGTGGAAATTAAAACATTTAAACATTTCTAAGGTAAATTCATGCATAGAGGTAAGCTTGTCCTTTTTGGTGCAGATTTTTTCTATTTAAAAATTTTCTGGACAAAACAACAAATGACAGTTTTTTCTCAACAAGTGAAATATTAAAACCTATTTGTTTGTTTTAATGAGACGCAAACTCAAAGTCGGTCTTTTTGAACCTGTTAAAGTGTTATTCCAGACACTGCATCCGCACACACACACATGGACGATATCACTGATTGTTCTCCAACAATAGCCGGATCCATACCGCAGCTGCAGTGGTTGTCTAAGAGCATAAAGAGCCCACAGGGAGCGGCCCAGTTATCTCCGATGGGATCTCATTGCAGGATTAAGTGAACAGAAACAGAACCTTTTGACAGTTCGGTGTAGCGCGTGCATGTGATTGTGAACGTGAGCGGACCCCCCCGGCCCCCTGCTGTGAGGTTATTGAAGGATTTGCCTGAAGAATATGGAGAGGGCTCTGTCAGTTGCAACCTTGGCATGTAAATAGCCACAGCTTTTCACAGCCCATGTGCTCGGCGTCCTCACTTTGGCGGATCTTATTTGGCGACGTAACTCTTCCACATTGCTGTCATATGACTGCAAATCCTTACAAATACAACCAGGAATGAGGGAGGGGGTGGAGGTGGGTGGGAGGAGACACAGGAGGAGAGCCTCCGTGACAGAGCGTCAGCTCTCTCCCTCTGCCCACCTTTCTCTTTCTCCTCACAACCTGCACAGGCTGCTGCATGGAGTGTGGATGGAAAGGGAAAGGCGGGGGGGGTGTAGGAGAGAGGGAGGGAAGCATGACAGGAGCTCCAGGACTGGGAGAAGTGCCAGATCACTGCTGGAGCCAAGAACAGGACTGACTGGACCTGTGTGTCAAACCTGCACACACACACACACACACACACAAATTACATGAAAGATGAACAGACACCGTTATGTCACAACCTTTGACAAATACACACCAATGTCACACAACGGAGACAATATCCATAATTCAGCGCACTCAAAGGATGCGTATCCCGCAAATCTCCTACATCCCAGAGCCGAGATTTCCGCTCCTCCTGCTGCGTTGTGTTGCTGGCATGTGTGTCCTCCTGTGTGAGCCTGACTGGAAGCATGTTTAAAGACCTTTAACGCTTGGCTGCGACATTGTTCCCTCTCATTACAGACCAATGGCACTAATGGCCAGCATCCTGCACACAATGTGCACCAACGTGAGGGATGGATGTTCAAAACGGGGCAATATTTATGGTCGTCTCCACTCCCCAGGGACTCATTGCACCACAACGCAGACCACTGCAGCTGGAGGGAATGCAGGGGAGAATGTTTTAGTCAAAGGAAAGGGAAGAAACCCCCTTCTGTTCTCCTGTCCTTTTTATTCTTTCTTTATGTTGTTGGCTTTTTTGGGCTTTAAAGAACCTCTCTAATCATCTTTTGATCTATTGTAAAAGCATCTTTTAATTATGATTTTGCCATTTTTATCCATTTTTTTAATTTGCAATTTTTATAGGACTTAGTTTGTGCAGAGGGGCAGTGGTTTATTAAAAAATTGCCTCTTAATTGGCAGCGGGACTTGTGGTGCAGTGAAACAAAATGGTGAGAAATCCGTTGGAATCCATTGGAATGGAGCAGAGCAGAGAGACTGGAGCTGGTCCAGCATATTTCCTACGTCACAATTAAGCTCTTTTTCAATTGTTTTTTTTTTTTTTTTATCTGCATCTGATTCCCAGCGATTTGAATAAAGAAATATGAAGAAATACAATTTTAATCTTCATTTTCTTTGTCTGTCCTGCATCATCAGAAAAATGCCACAAGAACATGTTAAAAACACCAAAAACACAATTTTCATCAGTGGTTCTCTGAACTGATTTTTAGAAAGTTCCTAATGAACTTGCAAAATTTAGACTAGACTTTAAGAGTGTAATTTTTAGAGTTAAAACTCCTTAGTTTATTTCAAACTTTCTAAACTTCCTACATTCCAGACAAAAATCTTTTAAATCCAAAACACACTTAAGGTCTCGGGTGAACAAAATAAACATTATCGAACTATGAGTTTGTTATCACAAATTAATGGGAGAGGGCTGTTCACTGTGGAATACTACATGTAAACATATGAATTATGATATTATAAGTAGTTTGAGGTTAATCTTCTTTTGGTTTGATCTCTGCGTTAAATAATTACTGGTTCTGGACCCGACCTGTAATTGTTTGAGATTGACAGGAATCCCCCTTGTTTATGAAAGTTTATTATGATAAGAAGACTTCGTAAAGCCACTTTTTCAGAGGTATTTGTATCTTTTACTGCGCCACACTGACACAAATTTAAATCAAAAAGGTTTCAAAAGTAACTGCAAGGTGGTCACAGCAAAAAGGCCCTGGTTAAAGTCTGGGGATCTGAAACATCACCACCAACTGGGGATCTTTCTGTGTGGAGTTTGCATGTTCTCCCGGCATTCTCCCACCATCCAAAAACGTACCTCATAGGTTCATTGGTTACTCTAACTTGCCCCTTGGTGTGTATGGGTGTGTGAATGAGGCCCTGTAACAGACTGGCGACCTGTCCAGGGTGTCCCCTGCCAACCCCCATCAGTAGCCGGGTTTGGTTGCAGCACCCTCAAGACCCCAAAAGGGACAAAGCATCCAAGAAGATGAATGAATATTTTAAAATAAGCTTAGATTAAAAACAAACAAAAATATAATAAATATGGGTCATGATAAATTAATTTAATAAAAAAAACAAATCATGACAGCGCTTATAAATAAAGATTTACTTACCTACGTCATTACTTCTTTAAATATATTTATTAATTTTATTGTATTTTTTGCAATGCCATATCTCTTTTCATTTCAGATTTATTTAGTGAAGTACATATTTAATTTGGAAATAAAATAATAAAAAAAGAATATTTCACACTTTGAAACTGAAAATGAATCAATTTCCTTCTTTGTTTCTATTTGACTGATAAAAATCTCTGCTTCTAAGTGCCATAACTGCTGGGATTTAATTTCAACACTTGCTACCATAAAAATGCAATCATTCAATTACACCTTTAAATGTGATTTTCTTTTGTGAGAAAAGGCAATTTAACAGGTGCTTTAGAGAGCGAAGCTACACGGAGGGGCCTTTCTTTTTCTTTTTTCTTCTTTAAAGGCCTACACTTTTTCTGATTTGGGTTTCTCATGATATCAGGTCAGTTGAGACTGCTCATATTTCATTTTTATCCCAAGGGGTATTGCTGAGATTTACCCAGATCCAATGCAAAGTGACAGCTGAGTGAATGATTCCATTACAGCCGGTGCGGACTGGCTTTGCCGTTTTACACGGCGGCAAACGGCCAAGAAAAATAATAACAATAATAATGATGAGGTCAGAAATAAGATCTTTTTATGGCTGACATTATAACGCAGCAAATAATCATCCAGATAGTTTACTTTCTCCTATCGGGGAGATAGGAGCTCTGAGGATATTCTGTCCTCTAAACTTAATAAAACAAAATTCTTCAAAATCGCCACAATAATCATAATCCAATGGGCCGGTCTAATGCTGAACTCTGAGGTAATCCTAGAAACGATGATGTGTGCCTCCGTAAAACTGAGATAAGATACTAGAAATAGCTCCATTCAGAAAATAATGTCTTTATCCCTAATAGAGCTGCTAAAGCGTTCGCTGTGGGGAGGACGACTTTGAGGAGATGCCTCTGAAACAGAGGAAAAAATGTCTGACAGAGAATGAGGTGAGATGAAAAAAAAAAAAACAAATCTCCACGTGTTGAATGACAGGGAGTTAATGAAATGCTACAGATTAGATCATGTAGGGATAATGTTTGTGGTCGATCTCATTAGAGATCCACTCACATCTCCATCGGATAATAATGCCGTGAGGCCACAGACGAAAATGATCTAAAGCTCTCTGCAAGTGCAGCAAACTGTTTTGAGAAAAGGACCGTACTCCGTCCATTAGCGCTGCGAAACAGACAGCCGGCAGTTTTCGCAGGTTCATGACAGAATCACAGGCCAACCCGTGTAATGGTTTAGGAGGAAAACCGCAGAGCAGAGTCTCTACGGAGGATATCACATTGATAAAGCACTGCCACCAGAATTATATATATATATACATATATATATACATATATATATATACATATATATACATATATATACATATATATACATATATATACATATATATATGTATATATACACATATATATATATATAATATATATATATATATATATATATATTATATATATATATATATATAAAAATGATGAAGGGATGCAAGTCTCGTAAATTTTGCTCCAGTCTTTTTTTTGTCATCACCAAAGGGCAGACAGCTGGTTCCGCGTGCAGAAGGCTCATCAGTTCAGACAGGAACTAAACACAGCTAAAAGTCCATAAAGCTAAATCAGAGTCAGGCAGGCAGAGGTCAATCCCAAGCATGGGGTCATTCGAGAAGAGATTAGTCCAGGCGAGGGTCAGGGCAGGCGGCAAGCATTCAAAGAATAAGCAGGGTCAAAAACAGAAGATCAAGACCAGAGAGAAACACTCTAGGTAGGGTGGCACAAACAATACTTCACACAGAGTCAGGCTCTGTGTAGGGCTTAAGAAGCAGGAGGGTGATTGTCACGTTGAATTCAGGTGAGTTAGTACTCCCTGGTGACCAGAGGGGGAGACAGAGCTCGGACTCCTGACACAAAGTGTCTGACTGGTTAAAGTACAACTTGATTTAGCTTTCAATCCTTTGTACACAGAACCCAAAACTGGTCATAAAAACTTGTGTAGCTAAGCGTGTCCGTAAGATATTGGAACACAGAAGCCCACATGTGTGTTTACAAAATATCTTTCTTTGGAAGTGATCGCTTGAACATGTGCATTCAATGGCTGCACCTTTTGATCCCAAAAATGATCATAGAAGCTTGTGTAGCTATCTGTGAATCAAGAGATTTGAACCTGGAAGCCTGATTTTGTGTTTACATACACCTTTCTATAGAATTGGTCGCTTGAACACGCATTCATTGGCCACAAATTTGAGTCCAAAATCAGTCGAAGGAACTTGCAAAACAATGCGTAAACCAAGATTTAAAAGCAATTGTCCAAAATGTGCGTTTACATAGACTTTTCTTTGGAAATGATGCCTAAACACGCAATCAATGCCCATGAATTTTGAGTCCAAAAATGGTTGTAGGACTTTGTGTAAGTCCAAAATGTGCTTTTACAGAGACTTTTCTTTGGAAATGGTCACTTGAACGTGCGTTCAATGGGCGCACATTTGAGCTTAAAAATCAGTCATAGAAACTTGCGTAGCTACACGTGAAAGCGAGATGTTTGAAAAAAGCAGAGGCTAAAAATGTTGCTAAGAACTTGCACAGCTAGGCCTGGACACGAGAGATTTGAATGCTGAAGACCGAAATGTATGTTTCGTGGAAGCCAGAAACGTGCTTTTACATAGTCTTTTCATGAGGAATGGTCGCTTGATCGCATGTTCAATGGCAGTGTGTTTTGAATGTAGATCCTGAAAAACTATCGTAGAAACATGCGTAGCGACCGGTATAGGGAAGAAATTCCAACATGGAAGCCGGAAATCCGCATCTACATAGACTTTTCATTGAAAGTGGAAAACTTGAACCCGCGTTGCCGAAGGCGATTTAAGCGCAGCTAAAAGCTTTAAGCTTTGATCACTTTAGTACATATTTCTAAGTTCTTATTTTTAGAAAACAGAAATAGTTGTTAAAATTTTTACCTTTACTAAAATATAGTAAAAATTCAGAATATAATCCTGATGCCTCCACATTGACAGTCAATTATCAGTTTATTTCTAAGGCAGGATTTCATTTAGTTTCTATTCATTTCAATAGATCAGGACCTTCAAACCTCCAGTTCAGGAAAAAGATTCTCCAAAGCTCTGCTAAATGTTAGAAATGTGTCAAAAAAATGTCTTTTTGTGTTTGCATGAAGTGTCAGCAAATCTGTGATCACAACATTGTGTGTATGTGACATCATGATATTTAATTGTTGGTTGGTATTTCTATTATTTCAACTTTTAGGTTGTTTTCATCTTTTTAGCTCACTATTTATGAACAGATCCCATACAACGCTTTATAGAGTTCACAGATACAGGCTAAAGGACATCTTTCTATAGAAGTGAAAAAGTATTGAAACTATAAAAAGAGAAGAGCACTGATGCATCCCTTTAGTTACACCATGAATTTAAAAAAAAGGAGATTACAATAATTGAATATCTTAAAAAGGTTTTTCTTCATCAACTATCTGACAATTTGAGACAGAAATCTTAACATCTTTTTTTTCCCTCCAGCTCCTTCCCTGGGCTCCCCTAGTGGGAATATCAAGGTGTTCCCAGGTCAACTAAAAGGTATAACTTCATCAGTGTGTCAGGGGTCTTTGAAGAGGTCTCCTCCCAGCTGGAGATACCAGTCACGCCTTTCCAGGAGAGTCTCCAGCTGGCATTTCTGCCCCTTTCCCAATACCATCCAAACTGGCTCCGTTCAATTCATAGGAGCAGCAGCTGTTCTCCAAACTCCTCCCAGATGTTGGATTTTAACGCTCTATCTTAAAAAAAAAAACACCCTACTGAGAAAGATCTGCCTCATCCTGAATCAATCAGATGAAACTTTTACTAATTTAAAGACACTCTGATGAAAATCATGTTTTTGGGCTTTTTAGCATCTTCTTGAGTTATTTCTCTGATGATGAAGGACATATATTAGAACGTCGACATTGTTTTCCTCCAAGCTGGCGTCTGGCTTCAACTTGACGTCTGGATAGCTCCAATGTTGCTCACCATTTTGTTGTGCCAGTAATATCAGGTCAGTATCAGTGATGGGGAACAGGAAGAGGGGCGGGATTACTTCACACCATCCGTCTCACAACTCTATCAAAATTTGCCCTAAAAAAGTGATCCAGGTTTTTGATTTTGGCTAAAAATAGCATAATCTCATTTAAAACACGTTTACAATGTTTCAAAAGATGATCAGAATAAAACTGAAGGGAAATTAGAAAATATTTAGGATGAGATCAGACAACACAAACATTGTCCCCAATTATTCTGTATTGTGGCTTCCAAACTGTCATGTTTTTAACATATCCCGTCACTGAATTGAAAAAAGATGCTGACAGCAAAAAGAAATTAAATACGGATCCCTGGACATCAAATGGAAAGAAAAAAATTGTTCAGTCAAGTTAATAATTTGTGGACTAAATTGGTATTTTTAATCACAAATCAACATTTAGTGGCCAAATTGTTGTGAGCCACAATAAGTATTCTTTAATTAAGTATAAATTGGAATTTTGTGCAGACAAATTAGTATTTTAAGCTTCAAATTAGCATTTTGTAGCCAATTAGCATTTTTTTTTTGAATATGATGAATAAAAATTTTGATTTTGCTTGAATCATATCGATCCAAACAAACAACATTCTATTAGTATTTTATGACAGCAGTTTAGTATTTTGTGCGCATAAACTAACATTTTATGGAAACACGTTTGTATTTCTTGCACAAAAATGAGTATTTTGTGGCCTAAAATTTGAATTATGTGACCAAATCTAATATTTTAAAGTCATAAGTTTGCATTTTGTGGGAACAACTATATTTGTATTTCATAGACACAAATTAGCATTTTTAGAATAAATATTTGTATTGAGTGGGCATAAATTAGCATTTGAAGAACGAATATTTGTATTTTCTGGGCACAAATTAGCATTTTATAGACACAAATTAGCATCTGAGAAAAAAATATGTGTATTTTCCGGATACAAATTAGCATTTTGAGAAGAAATGTTTTATTTTGTGGGCATTAATTAGCACTTTGAGAACAAATATTTGTATTTTCTGGGCACAAATTAGCATTTAATAGACAAATTAGAAATTTATTGACACAAATTTACATTTTGAGAACACAAATTTGAATTGTTTTCGCAGAAATTGTAATTTTCTGAAAACAAAATATTATTTATTTAAGCTTTTGGCTACAATGTAGTATTTTCTGCATGTAATTTGGCATTATCTGGGCACACATTTGTATTTCATGGGCACAAGTTTCCATTTTTCTAGCATTTTTTGGTCACTAATTCATATTTTGAGGCCAAGAACTTGAATTTTGTGGCCTTAAATTTGTATTTTGTGGACATAAGTCATTGTTATTCGTACTAAAATACTAAATTGAATGCAGAAGATGCTAATTTGTGCATCCAAAATGTTAGAAATAAAAGTTGTTATTTTAGACAGACCACTATCCATTACACTTCAATTAATATAACTAATAGTTTGCAAATAGTGAATAAAAATGTTCTCACACGCAGGAAAGTCATCTGAAGACTGAAGTAAGAAAACTCTGAATTATTTCAAGTCCTTTAATGACTGACATGTTACAAAGTTAGATAAAAGGCCGACTTCTGTTCGCTTCCAGGTCTTACTTTGTCTCCCACCTTGGCAGCCATCAAAGTGAAACTAAACAGAGGTGTTAAGCTACATGAAAGGTACCGGAGGTAAAAGCGGAATTTAAAGCAGCCGGGAAGAAGGAGGGCATCAGCGCGGCTGGATCTCTGTTGTTTGCTGAGAAGACGATAATGTGGCGAAGTTTATCGCCGAGGAGACGAGGCTGGATGGAGTTCAAGCATCCGTCACCCAGTAGTCGTGTGGTTGCTTCAATCAATGGCTGCACTTTTAATCTTTATTTCCTCAGGAATTCTGTTTCTGTCCTGTTATCATATCATTAACCCTTTAACACTGGAGCTCCAGTGTTTATGATTTACTGTAACTTTTTTTAATAAGATCAACATCATTCCAGAAGATTCTGGAATTATATAACTTTTCAGACTTTGACACGTGTGATCTTAGGGGGGAGACACCAAAATTATTAAATTAATATGGATTATCAACATAATTCATTCCAGTGTGGCGGGCCAGATTACATGGTTTTACATATGACCCCCCCCCCCCCGTCAAGTGTAAGCACCATATGCTAAACGTGCGTTCAAGAATTTAACACGTTCTTGAACGCGCGTCACACTCTGACTCCACACCAGCAGGCTGCTCGTCATTGTTTCTGACTCACATCAAGAGCAAACAGAAGTCATAGTTTGATTCCATTAAAGCTAAACCTCTTTAAAGAGTACGACGTAATTGAAAAAGTTGAGTGATTTAAGGCCTGGAGGGCATCAAACCTGCGCTCAAATGCCATTGTTCACATTTGGGATCGTGCAGGCCTCATTCAGTGCGGTTGTTTGGAATCACATTTGGTTTTTGTTTTAATTTATTTCTTTTTTTTTCAATAAGTGTAAAACAACACAATACAACATTAGTTCCAAACTCCAACATGAAAAAAAAAGAAGATGAAAAACTTAGATTCCCTTTTTAAATGAATGGATAAAAAGAAAAACACAAAATATACTGCCGATGTAGGACACAAGGCGAGAAGATTGGGGAAAGAAATAACAAAAAAATCCTATTATTATCAATCAGGAGTGCAGAAGGAATGCAATACCTCAGGTATAATTAGTTTTTATTTTCATAGGACAGATTTGTAGTGAATAATTATTCAACTTTTAATACAGTTTTTAAAATTTGATATCATTGTGGCTTTTTAAAGTTTCTATATTCAGTTATTCCATGTATTTACTTTACATTCTGGTACACGTCGCTCTTTGTTATGGCCCCAAAGGGCAGACTTGGCTCAAGTCTAAGGGGAAAACCAAAAATGGAACCATAGCAAAAACTGGACACCAGTGAGAAAAAAAATTACACGAGAGAAACAAAAGCTGTGTCCTTGAAAGCGAAAGGGAGAAGCAATTAGTGTGATGCTTAAAAAAAGACTAAACAAAAGGAATTGGAACCTTGGCCAAACTTAGAATAAGTCAGGGAAATTGCTGACTCAGCCATGTTGACCATTGGAGTCAGCGGCTTCCTGCTAAGGGCTGCCTGACCAAAACTATCCAATGAAAACAAATAAACAAAGCCCGCAAACTAAGACTACCGAGGTTCAAGTCCATACGAAAATAACAAAACCAGCAGTGTAAGACCGCTGAGGACAGAGAAGAGAAAAGAGAATGAAACAAACCAGAACCACAACTACTAAAACCCAACCAGCTCCTCAGCCTGCAGCTCTGCTCCCTGCCTGAGTGAGGCCTCCTGTCCTCAACAGCCAGCAGGTGACACTTTAGGCACTTTGGCCACACCTGCCAGGTGAGCAGAAGGACTGGATAGGAAGGACAGCAGAAGCAGCAGGACATAACACTCTTTAAGAACCATTCTGGGTTTTGGTTTGATCAATATTTCTAAATAAATGTATCTTTTCATCAAATTAGGAGGAAGGCATTTCATATTTACCAATATTTTCATACATTTTAAAAATATTAAAATTAATAGGACCATACCATTTTAATAATTGTGATTTTATAAATAATGGGGTGGGTCCATATACAGCATTCACACTATAATAAACTCAGTCACACTGTCAGCGATTTCAGCAATTATGGTATCAAAAAATATTCAGCTCGTTCAGGACTTTGGTATTCATAAACTTTATAGTTTTTTTTTTTTTTTAATATTGAGTAAAATATCCATTGGAAATAAATAAGAAATTGCTCAAATCCTTCAAAAACTTTGTGCACTTTGAAACCTGTGAACTTCTGTGTATACTTTAATCTAAAGACACAATTTAATGTTCAGCAACTGCTAGGTTTTAAGGGTAATTTTGAGTTTAGCTAACATCTTAGTACTATGCTAGCTTTTCTTGGGATACTTCTGAAAAATTTCCACTTTATTGGCTAATCTGAAGTCAAGCGAGCATTTTAATACTATGCTAGCTTTTTTATGGCTAATTTAGACATATTTCCATTTTTTGGCTAATTTAGAGATTATCTAACATTTTAGTATTATGCAAGCTATTTTTGGCTAATTTTGACATGTTTCCAGTATTTCTATTTATTTATTTATTTTTTGGCTAATTTGGCACTTAGCAATTAACATAGCGTTATGCTAGCTTTTTGGCAAATCTTGGGTTTGGCTAACATTATACCGTTATGCAAGCTATCGTTGGCTAATTTAGACATGTTTCCATTTTCGCTAATTTGGCATTTAGCTAATATTTTAGCAAGCTTTCAGCTTCAGCGTTTTCAGCTAACTGCTCTGGCATCTTTTGTGGCCACATTCAGCTTCCAGCATTCACACGTGGATTATTGCAGGTAATGTTGTATATCTACTTACTTCTTGTGATAATGCTTTTTTGTAATAAGTAAAGTGGATTAGTATGCATTTTATGAGTTATACTACAAAATTCTACACAATAGTTGAGGTATGTCATAATCATAAAATGATATAACATATACAGGCAATTATTGTCTAAGGACCATTTTACTTTGTGTAATACTCCAATTACTTTACTTTACTTTAATTACTAATTACTTAGTTTGGATTTAACATTGTGGATTTGTGATCATGTATTTTTTTTTCATATATGTTAACTCCCAAAATTTTAATTATTTTGCACTTTCAATATTTATACTATATATGTTTATTGTAACTGTATCATTAGTATTTATATTACAAAATATCATAAAAGACAATTTATCACCATTTATTTATGTCAAATCACAATTTAATCTTGTCCAACTACGTCCATCACCACCTCCATCAATAATTTCTAATCTTATAGTAAACGTTTGTGTCATCTGCAATTAAAATGCAATATATTAATAAATTTAATACATTTAGATAGAAGGGATGTAACGATACATTTAGGTTCGGTACATACCTCGATACAATGGTCACAGTTCGGTACGTATTGAAAGAAAAAAAGAAAAAAAACCTGAGCGAGGTTCGAGCAGTCCAAAATTCTGCTCTGTGCGCGTTTGCAGAGACTCCCCACTGAAAGCAGCCGCCCAAATGAGCACTGATGCAGCCGGTGTGCGAGCACATGCGGCTACAATGTGCTATTACTGTCGCGGTTGTTTGGGCAGCTAGCTAAAAATGCTATGTTTTTAGCATTTGGGCTCCGCCTCCCTGGGAAAGGGCAAAGTATTTTCTGTTACGGCGGGGGAGAGTGAGAGCAGGCAAGCTCTGCAACAAAGACATAAATACACAGACACACGCTAAAGGCACCTCACCGTGGTAACGGATCAATAAAATGCGTACCGTGAAAAATGGTGTATACCAAACCGTAGAACGCGTACCGAATGGTTCGGTTTTATATCGAATATTGTTGCATCCCTATTAGATAGTGAGTTTATACCACTTATATAGATAATAAATCGTTAAGGGCTGAGGACTGACCCCTGTGGCACACCACAAGTAATTTTGCATATTCTTTAAAAATTCCTTTTTTTTCACAATCCATTTGATGAAGACAAAGTTTAGCTTCGAACCAAAACTACCTTGGAATGTATCTTCATGTACAAACACAAAGCATGTGTGTGTGTGCACACAAATGGCTCCAACTCTGTCGGCTGAGATCTTTTGCTCTCCGAAGCTTCATTGGATAACAAGACAGGCTAAAAGCTTCTATCACTTGATCCAACTACCCTATCATGTGATTTACAATCTGTTATGTACGTTAATGTAACGTACACCTCATTATGTAAATGAAGATTTGGAAACTTGGAGGCAGAATGGCTTGAATCAATCTTCAGCTCCTACATCAAAATGATTATCTCCAAACAAACAATGTTTAATTGACTGCATGGCTCTGTGGCTTTCTCCATCTGGACGATTGTGTGTGACAGCTTCCCCTTAAATTACTAATATCAATCTGCCACAGCGGGGGAACTCAGCTGTCAGCGGCCCCGTGGGGGTCCATGTCACAGCAGCCAGCCTTCAAAACAAAGCCATCAAAACGCTCTCATCACCTGATCGCACTTCCAGTAAATTCATTTTCAAAGAGGCAAAAATAGCAAACAACAACTAAAAGGAGAGCTGAAAGTAAAGGGGGTCAGCTGAGCTCAGCTCCGCCCCCTAATCTCCCCCTACAGCAGGGACTGACAGACGTTAGCACCGAGGGCTCCCAATCTGCTCCCCTGATCAGTGGGAGTCTGCCTAAGCGTATTCTCCCTCCTCTTGACCGGCTGTTTGCCCCCGGCGAAACCGTCGCTTCATCGCATGCGCTCCATCCAGCCGCTTATTGACCATCCTCACCACAGGATCGCGTTTTGCTCCTTTAGAAAGCTTCTGTGTTGCAGCCTAATTCAATCAATGACAGCCAGAAACACACAGATGACAGCAGTGCAGGTATCCAGCGGAAGATCCGAGTCCTTCAGCGTCGATATACAACTAAAAAAAGCCCTTTATGTAAACACAGAGGATCACTCCGAAACCAGGCAACGGTAATCACAGAAAAGCTGCGTAGTCAATTATTAGATTCACAGTTGCTGTCATAACTCCCCCGGAGTTAATTTGATTTCCTCTCAGGCTGTATATATCAGTTCCCCAACTGTGTTTATAGCAGACATGGTGTGCACCCCTCCGCACTGCAGAGCGCCGCGTGCTCAGCCCTGTAGACTTCACAATGAAATTACAACATGAAGAATGCTTTCAATTGAGCCTGATCATCAGGCATGGGAAGACAGCGTTCAATTCTGGAGGAGATGTTAAAAGTGCCCTCAGAAGCTTGACCCACATTGGACTTTTTGAAGCGCTTCCTTTTACTTTTGTCTCAAAACTATTCATTTTAGCGATCCGATTCAGGATCTGTGTTTGTCGATACGATTTATAGTCGACGTTGGTTCATTTTGATCAGAAAATTGATCTTTTACAGTCATAAACTCAACCAGTGAGACTCAGATAAATACAATTAAATATATGTACAAACAAACAAGAATTAATGGTAAATCTTTTCACATTTAGTTTCATAAAGTTCAGTCCTTTTCACATACTATCACACTGTAAGTCACATGCCTTTGATATATTGAAAGACTGTGATAATGGTGGATCATTTTTTTGCTGCATCATGTGTGTGATGTCACTTTTTAGTCAAATAAATCTCCCTTAACTCAATCCAAATGGTGTTTCCCAATAGGGCTGGAACCTCATGGCTAATAACACGGAAATTAGCTTAAAAGGCTATAATCGTATATATTTGCATTTTTAAATGTTTTATCAATATAGGCTGTCCCTGATTAAATAAGTAATCAATCAGTGCCTCACAATATCGATGAGATCGCGATGCTGCCACAATTAGTAAAAATCATCTCTAATAACTTACATTAAATAGAAAACACATATTTATTTTTTAATATATTCCTATTTATTTTTTTAGCTTAAACACAATCATAATAAGCAACTTCTGTTTAATTTTCTGCAACAAAAAAATGACACTTTTGTGCAAAATTACATAAATCAGTAAAACTACATCTTTGACAAGCATTGACACCAACTGAATTTGAATTGTCTGTAAAATTCAGTGTTAACAATAGAAAACATGAACAGCAGTGCCACTACTTAGTGCAAAATTGTTGTAAACAACATAACAAAAATGGAATAATTCAAGCAGCTGACAAGGACGTTGGTGCTGCAACAGACAGTTTGGCAACGCTCGTCCCATCTACCTCACCAAAAGATGAGGAATATAACGTTTTACAGCCTCTTCAAACGAAAAATAAAAGATCGATATTTGGTGAGAACCCATCGAGAATCAATCGCAGGGCTGATTATTGTGATATCGCAATACTGATTTTTTAAAATCGATTTGACTCTAACTTTCCTCAGACAAATCGATTTAGTTGGACTAATATAAAACGATTCGTGAATTAAACCCTCAATAATTATCATAGATTTTTCTCATATTTCAGTCAAGCAAACTGAATCTAAGACCAAAGAAATATCAGATATCTTTCCAGAAGCACAATATTCCCAAAGATGCTGAATGATTGGTCCAAATGTTCAGAGATCGAGGCTCATTACAAATATTCCCACTGCAATTAGTGTCACATGCAAATCGGTGTCACACTGAGAGTGGCGCGCGCGCACCCCAACAGTCATCCAAATATTTGAACGGGGGAAAAACCAATGAGAGGACGTGAGCGGAGAGTAGAACAGAAGGAGATGAGGGTTTCAGCACCGTTCCCATCACTTCTGCTCCCGTCCCAAACATCAGGGCGCCAGAAAATCCACCTGGAGGCTCTTTTTTTTTTCTTCTTTTTTTAATTCAGGAGATTCTACGTGAAGTTGCGGCTCACCTCTAACTGGCCCCTGGCAGGTCGCTCCCGCTGGCATGAATATGGGTCGTTCGAATCTGGTTGAGTTTGGAGCAAAAACGAAAGGTGGTTTTTGGAGATGCGCACGTGAGAGCGCGCGTCTTTACGCTCGCGCAAAGCTGTCCTATCCTTCCACTACAGTGTCGGGATTCCTGCGTCATGCCTTGGCATTCAAAGTGGTCCCACCCAATGGGCAGCCTCGTTTGTACAGTACCACACGTGTGCTCCAAAACCTCCCCAAACCGGGTCAAGTGTGGCGCCAGGATCCAAAATGGGTGCAGGGATTTTTATTTATTTATTATTATTATTTGAAGAGAGAGAAGTGAAGTTTGAATGCAGTGACGCACTCTCGCGCGCAATCATTGCAAATTGCCTCAGCGCACGTGACAGGATCAAGGACGAGCTGCAAGTTTGTGGGTGATCTTTATTTATTTATTTATTTATTTATTGCGCGTCTCCTCTGCGCAGCTGAGTGGATCCCAACGCTCCATCCACACACTTCACACTGACAGAAGCTGTACCCCCCCCTTTAGTTTACGTCTTTATCTAAATCCTCTCCCCAGTGAGCTGCATGTGAGCCCCGCAGCCGGGTGAAGGAGACCGCACTGCAGAGGGCTCAAGAACCTCCGTGATCGAAGCAAACGCACCACCAACCCAACTGTACCTCATGAAAACCAACAATAAATGAATAGAAGAAACAGAAAATTGAAGAGAATACGGATAGATGGGCAGAGGAGGATGGGGGGATTTTGCGCTCACACTGCGACACATCCTTACTTTAATTATTCATCAAATAATTTCCTGAATGTTTCAATCAGATTTTAACACTGCAATTTGATGGAATGGAACTAAACTGTTGAGTTTATGTGATCTTTAAAAAGAAAATCCCCTGGATTAGGCTATTTTTTGGACAAAAGTGCCCGACAGAAACGCACTGTCACTGCTGGTAAAATGACCAAAGAGTCGTTTGAAGTGAGGTCCCGCAAACTTTATGGAATGCCACGCAAAAGAAGGAGGAAAAAATATTTGAAAAAGTGGCGTTGTGTCCGCAGGCAGGAGAGCAGGCGAGCTGGCCTACCTTCAAATCGATTCCAAAGCGGTGCGGCGCCGAGTGTCAGTCAGTGGGGAAGGCTTTGGACATCACAACTCCTGGTCAATACAGAAAAGCAGCTTTCCACGGAGCAGGTGCGAGCACGGGGGAGGCTGTGGCCAGGTTGCCCATTCATCCAAATGGAGGGTTTAAATCCAAACGCAAGGAAGAAAAATAAAGGAGGATTTTTGTTTCTGTCCTGTGGAGAAAAAAAGTGTGCCAAGCGCGCTCCAGCGCAGACTTTACGCTCGAAATGGAAGCAGATCAAAGCAAGAAAAGAAAAAAAAAACAACACTACTGACAGTAAAACGTGATCATGACAAGACGACTTTAAGGAAATGGTTTGGCCAAAAAAAAAAAAAAATTGAGGGAGAATTCTCAAATCCTGCTCAGTGATCCTCTCCTGCTGCGCTTGACCATCCAAAACGCACTCGTTAGTGCGATCCCAGCTCCGCCGCGCCGCCGTGGAGATGGGATGGGGGTAGAGGGGTGGGTGGGAGGAAATGTATGAATATAATAGCCAAATCCAATGGGGGGGTTTCCTTCACAGCTCCGCTCTGTAGTTGCGATGCTCACGATGAGAGGAGGGCTCTGCGCGGTCCTAGTGCACCACGCGCTCATGCTGCTGCACCTACAGCCCGGCTGCTTCATCGATTAAACAGTGAAATGGGGGGAGAGGAGGGGAGAGAAATTCCGGCAGACATCTATAACTCAACTCAAAGCTGTTCAACACACAGGGATGCGCAAAAAGAGGCGCTCGCGCACCGAGGATGGAGGAGCAGAAACTTAAAGGAGTGATGACAAAGTGCCTAATAAAAAAGTCTGCTGATCCATACTTACTTTTAGTAATAAAAATAGAATTTTGCAAATCTTTTTAATATTAAATATCTTGTTTAAATTCGTTTTGAGTGAAGGAGAATTTAGCTTTAAAAAATATGAAGATATCCGAGATCATTAAGAGTTAAAATAAAAGCTTCTGTTTTACTTTCTTGTAACAATAATTGTTTAATCATAAAATAAAAGTAAGATCGATGACAATAGAAAGTATGAAATATAGATCAAGTATTACATGAACACCAACTCCAATAAAAATTGATGTATTGATGCATTTATTTTTAATTAGATTATCGTATTAAACAACAACAAAAAACAAAATAAACAGTGAAGATTCAGACTCTACAAGTTGATCAAATAGTTTGCAAAAAAAAACTAAGTGAATAAATAAAATGCAACAACATTGCAAACCAGATCAGAAAAACCCCTAAAACAGAATGGTAGCAACTTCAGGCTTTTCCAATCTAAAATAAAGACTCAAGTAGAAATAAAATGATCAATCTTTTCATGTATTAAGCATGTTCGGTATTCCAGTGAAATCAAGTCCTCTAACACTTTTTGCCATCCCTTAACTGTTGGCCCCTTTTCACTAATCCACTGCTGTGTATATGTTCTTCAGTCAACACATAGTAGAGTCTTTCCTTTTCTTTAGACATTCCTGTTTACTCAGGAGTCCCAAAATGAGAGATAGGGTATTCAGATGCATTCCTGACATCTTCTGTACCTCACAAAGAATATCAGACCAACACTTGTGCAACTTTGTGCAAAAACAATGTGTCAGAGTTCCAGTTTCTGTTTTGCACTTCAAGCACAAGAAACAGAGATTAGTGTGATTAGATTTTGGTATTTTTTTTTTTTATCTTGTAGCATTTTTCTAATGATGTTACAGGATGTTGGTGCTCACCTTTCGGTTCAGGGGTCGCCCCAGCAAATCAGCTTTAAGTGATTTACATCGGTGGTTCGATGGAGAGTTTTACAGCAGAAGCCCCTGTCTAAATGATTCATACTTGTATGGAGTTTTTACCTTCAAAGACCTGAAGTGCTCCACAGTTCCAGTCCCATTCACACACATGGTGGATCAGCTGCAGAACACCTGTACTGTACTACCAGGACCAATGTGGGGTTCAGTGCCTCGCCCCAGGACACTTTGACGCACGGGCCGGCAAGGCAGGAATCGAACCCACAAGAAGGAGAAAATATAAAGAAAACGAAGCTCAAAATTGCATTTCTGAATATTTCTCTGTGCAAACTCTTGTGAATCATCAGCAAAAGGAAAAAAAAAGGTGTTTGAAAAAACAAGCCGTGTTCCCTGCTCCCTCCACTGCATTCTGATGCATCCACTTGCAGACAAATAGATCCCTGAACGTCTTTGATTTCTTCGTCCGAGCTGGAATCTGGATCAAAACTGTACAGCTGCAAAGCTTCAATATTCTTCATCTTTTTTATTGAACCGGTATTGTTTGGTTGGGGATGTGTGGGGCAGGAAGTAGGGGGGCAGGCTTTCTCCACAACAACAGACCCGCCCACAACTCAGAGCTCAATTTCTGATAAAATATTACCATTCTGCAGAAACTGGAAAACAATACTTTTAAAAAAGAAATATTTTGACAAAACAGCAAAATCATATGAAAGACTGCTGGGAATGCTTTGAAAATAGATCAAAAGACGGTTGGAGTGGGACTTTAGGTCTAATAAAAGTTTTTTTTTAAAAAAGAGGTTTTACTTTTTTGTGTGCTCTGGATCATGGAGGAAGATGGCTTTAAAGTACAAATAAAATTCTTGAAGTTTTTTGGAGGATTTGGATTAACAGACAAAAAGCTGCCAATGTCAGATTTCCTCTGTTTTTGGGTCATAAATGTCCAAAAAATAACCTTCCCTCCAAATCAGCTGAAATTTGCTTTCTAAATGTTTTCAATATGTCATCATTCTTTTTCATTTCTTGTTTATCTTCTATGTTTTTATCAGTAAAATTCCTGGTGTTTTTTATTTTCTAAAACTTTTTTCTGTGGAAGAATCTTTCACGCATATTTTACATAAATATGTCCATATTTGTGCCTTTACCACCACATGTTCAAGGCTTAAGTGAACATGGTATATTTTATCATAAATAAAAAATAAGACCTAGACTTTACTTTTATTCTTTATTGATCCACATGCCTGAAACAAATAATAAAGTCTGAAAAATTCATAAGCGCTCAACATTTATTTTGTTAGGTACCTGGAAGAACATTCTAAAGCTAATTGGTGCAATAATTTATAGCTTCTTGTTTGTTTTTTATAGTACTATTTTTATTTCATATACATATACATCAGAAAAACAAACAACTGTATTTTGTTTTGTTTTTTGTTAAAGCTGCTGGTGTGATTTACTAAATACAATATATCAGATCAACGGACCATCGATGTGAGAAGACTGGGGGGAGGACATGGGATTTTTCTTGTTTGTTTGTTTTTTTGTTTGTTTTTCTTCTACATTGTATTTTACATCTGAAACCACAGTACTAAAATCATTATAAAAATGGTGTTGTAGCAGACAGCAACTCACAGAAATGTCATCCTGTGACATTTGATCACAGCATAAGCACCACATGATTCACAATTATAGCTACAATCCTTCATTTAAGAAGCTTTTTATTCTACTTTTGTCATTATATAACAATTGCCATTTTATTTGAATGTCTCTCTGAGTTTTTCCAGCAAAAATACTTTTAAATGAAGTCATTTAGTTTCTTAAAAATCTATTTGCAAGTATGCATAATGATACATCTTCTCTAAATGTTCATTTTCAGGACGATCCTCATTTTTAAACGGATCCGGTAATGATTCCCCTAAATCCTGGAAGACATTGAAGACTTGATGGAAACGAACAGGATTTATAGGCATTGAACATTTCAAAGAAAGTGTTGGAGAAATAGAAATATATGCTAAATGAAATGAAAAATGTCTTTCCACATGTGCCCTTGAGGAAAGAAAATGTAAAAAGAGAGAAGACAGAGCAAGGTGAGCTGATGCAGGCGGTTGAAACTCATCCAATGTTCATGAACATGAATTTTGCAGAATATTGCAGTAGTGCACATGTTAACAGGCTCTCCTCCACAGGAAGGAGCATACACACCACTCATTCCCATGAATGCGCCTGAAAAACACCGGTGTTGTGTTCAGTTTTGTTTACCGTGAAGGAATCCCTTCAGGGGCTCACATAATCAGATGCTGTGCATAGGTGCTGCTGGAATGAGAGAAGTCTCCTGTATTAATGAGGAGAAGTTGGATTCGAGTGTGTTGTGTATTGGAATATACTATTGCAAGGTCCTTTATTTTCCACGAAACAAAAGGCTTTAACCTCTGAAGGGTTTTTATTTATGTGCACTGTATTTTCTGCACTGTAAGGCGCACCATCAATGAAATTTGCATCATATAAGGTGCCCCAAACTATAAGGCTTATTAAGTGGTTAAAAAAACCGTCAGTCAGACTACATTAGATGCATCCACAGATACTATAAAACTTGTTTTAAACACGCTACACACCAACTATGGTAAATATATTAAATGCATTAGCATATTAACAAGCAAGATTCACAAATCTTCCTTGTAACACAAAAAAAACAGACTGATACTACTGAGAAAAACGTTAATGTGACTATTCTAACTCCCAACTTTGCTAGTTTAGAAAAAACAGTTCGACACCGCTACACATAAGCAAAATTAGAAGCATTATCCGCACTAGCGTATTCACAATACCTGAAACTTGTTTGCAACATGTAAAAAAAAACAGATGTACACTGCTAAAGTCAATGTTACAGTGACTGCGGTAACTCTCAGCCATGGTTGTAACACGTTAAATATAAAACAGTCGGTTCTTCTTTAGCTTATTTACAATACCTGTAACTCCCAAACTTGTTAGAAAAACATTTTAAAATAACAGACTGATTAGCACAAATAGTAATGTACTTATGCTAATTCCTAACTTTTGCTAGCAACACGTAAATAAAGACAGTTAGCACGTCAGCCATGTTAGCATATTAACAACACCTGTGACTCTCAAAGGTTGAGAGTTACAAGATAGACTAGCACTACCAAAACAAACATTAGTGTCACTATGCTAACTCCCAACTTTGTTTGAAACAAAAAAAAAAAATCACAGTGTGACACCGCTATATGTTTGCTACAATAGCGTATTCACAATATCTGTAACAGAAACCTTGGCTGCAAGAAGCAAATCACCAGACTAATACTGCTAAAACAAATGCTAGTATGAGTAGATAAATACAAACCCTGTTAGTAACATGTAAAATAAAAAAACTATGTGACACCGCAACTTGTAGGCCTAACCATCATTAGAGACATTTTCGGCAAAAGTGAATCCACAATACCTGTAACTCCCAAACTTGTTCGCAACACATAAATAAAACCAGACTGATACCGCTAAAACAAACGTTACTGTGACTGCTCTAACTCACAACTTTGTTAGTCCCTCATTAAATATAAAACAGTAGGACACTGCCACATATTAGCTGCATTAGCATATTCACAATAACCTGTAACTCCAAACCTTGTTAGAAAACAGCTAAAAATAAAAAAGAACAGACTGATACCACAAAAACAAATGTCACTGTGACTATGCTAACTCCTAACCTTGTTAGCAACACGTAAATAAAGACAGTTCGATACGCATGTTTGTCGTGTTAGCATAATAATACCTATAACTCTCAAAAGTTGGGAGTGGGGATAGACTGACACTACAAAAACAAACATTACTGTGACTACGCTAGTACAAGTTGACCTAAGTCATTAGAGGCATTATTGGCAGCAGTGAGTTCACAATACCTGCAACTCCAAACCTTGTTTGCAACACGGAAAACATGGGCTGATACAGCTAAATCAAAGAATACTGTGAGTATGCTAACTCCCAACCCTGTAAGGAGCACATAAAAAGAAAAAAAAAGAAAGAACAGTCACACACAGCTACACGTTAGCTATGTTACCTTCTTTACAACACACTACAGAAACACAAAAAATGGACTGATGCCACAAAAAAACATGTGCTACTGTGACTATGCTAACTCCCAACCCTGTGAGGAACACGCACAAAAAGAATGGTCAGAAACCGCTACATGTTAGCATTTTTACAATTTTTGCAATTCCCAAACTTGTTTACAACACAGAAAAATAAAAAAAAGTTAGATTCCGCTAAAACAAATGCTACTGTGAATACGCCATCTTCCAACCTAAATATTTATAAAAAAAATACAGTCTGACACTAGCACACGTTAACCATGTTAATATATTCACAATAACACCTTAACTTGTTTTGTTTTGCAATAAAAGAACAGACATTTTGACAGAGCGGCGTTACCTCTAAAAATCGCTTTTACATCAGTAAAAACAACCAAAGTTCATCCATTTACAAGCGCACAGTTGCTGTTGTTTTTTTCTTGTAGGATTACAGCTTTTAAGTTATTTTGCGGAATGTACAGTATTTTCATTAGAGGCTAAGAAGTACAAACTTGTACTCTTGTTCACATAAGGAATCCACTGGGCCTAAAGAGGATTAGAAAAGGAATCCAGGGAATGAATCATGTCAATTAAAGTCCTTGTGAATGTGTCAGTTATAGAGCAGGGGTTCAAAGGTCACAATGCTTGTTTGGGGAATATTCTTAGTTGTGATTGTTGAGGTGATCTTGGAGAGTGCAGCAGCAGTGCTCTATTACAGCAGTCCTTACAGCAGAGGGGGGCTCTGTTTCCTTTTTTCCTGGTTGTGCCATCTCACAGGGCACAGAGTGAATGGCAGGAACCTAGCAGCTATTTTCGAGGTGCTGCTGGTTGTGCAGAATACTCCAGACTAGGTCTTCAGTAGTCGGTAGCATGTTTGATCAGTACTATGCCTCTTTCAGTTACCTAAACCTCAGAGCGGTACATGATGCAAACTAAATGAACTGCAGCATGTGCAGGCTTTCCGGGTTTCTTTCTGTGGAATATTGTAAGTGAAACATACAACACACTCACATATAAAAATATGTGTGTGATAGTCTGTCTTGTATGGAATTATCACATATTACATTATCACATGTTCTGTTTGTGCTACACCACAGGAAAAAAAAATTAATTGTTAGAAGTCTGATGAAAAACAACTTTGTCTATTTGAAGTAAACATCATGGGGAGTATGGAAAGAAAATAGACTCATCCGATTGGTGTATTCACAATTCTTGATTTGTAGCTAGTGTCTGCATGTTTGTGGGTAACTTAAGATTTGTGTGTGCATAACTCTTGATTTGTAACTCATGCAGTATATTTTGTGTGTAACTTTTGTAAAAAATACAGAATATAATTTACATACGTACAGCTTAAAATTATATCTGCTTTAAACTAACTACACATACTAATATTTAAAAAGTATGCACTAATCACTTGCTACACACACAAAAACACATTAATGCACAAATCAGATGTGAGACTCTTTTCACACACTAAGATATATGTGTCAGTGATGAGTTTAAATGCTGCTAAAATTCTGGGTCATCAGAGTTTTCTTTCTTTTGAACTTAGATTGTGAATATTATCAAGTAAAAACGTATTTCATTTCACTTTCTTAAACAGATATGCTCTGGTAATTATTATAATTGTGATGAAAAGGCTGAAGTGTTTTGATTCATGAGCAAACAGGTATTTAATTTCAAGATAAACAGACAACAGGCCGAATGGAGACATCAAACCAGGCAAAAGTAAAAAAAAACAAGGAGCGAGGCAAGCAGGAGTGGACAAGCAGAGGTCAAAAACACAGAGAAACAGGCTAAGAAAAATGCTCAGACTGTCGGCAATACTTAACAAGACTTTGCACCGAACGGAGGTTAGAGAGCAGAATATATGCTGGATGAATGATTGGAGACAGCCGGTGAAGACTTGCAAAAGGAAGTGGTGCATGCTGGGAGATGCAGTGAGAAGGCAGTGGAAACACTCAATAAGCTCCCTGTTGTGGTTGGAGGTGACATTGGCTGGTGAATCTCTGACCATAACCAGAAATATGTGAAGGCTTTCTGCTGAAAGTAGTCGCTGAAGATGCTGAGGCTTTTTTGCTGAAAATGGTGTTGCAATTTACTTTAGTTGCAGAAAGGATTTGCTGAAAATACAAAAAAATATTTTCAAAATGTTAATTTTGCTAAAAGCCTGTAAATTTTGTCAGAGTGTGATGTAAGAGCACTGAAGTTGACCTAAATTTCTGGAGAATTTTTTTTAGTAAAATTAGTTATATAAAACCCTAAAACATGCCAATTAAAAAAAAATAAAATTATTGTGTGATTTGAATATGAGATAAACTCCAAATTAGCCCAAAAAAACCTTAGTAGATTCCAAATTAGCCGAAAAAGGTAGCACATTGCTAAAAATTCTAGCTAAAATCAAAAATAGCCTAAAATTTCTTAGTAAACTAAATTTGTCAAAAACGTTAGCCTGTTGCTAAAATAGAAGCTAAACTCTAAATTAGCCTACAAAAAACTCCAGTAAATAACAAATTAGCCAAAAACATTGGCATGTTGCTAAAATATTAGCTAAACTCCATTTTTTAATTACTATAAAAGAGTAAAGTATAGCATATGAATAAATTTAAAGACTTTTTGCTTAACATTTTTACATTTGAATACTTTCTCATTCATTTCCAATGGAGCATTTTTTTCTCAAAATTTCAAAAACTACGTAGTTTATAAATACCAAAAATACAAGCAGCATTGTCCTGAACAAGCTCAATGTTTTGATACCAAGATTGCTGAAATCGTAGAAAGTGTGATTGAGTTTTTACATTCTGAAAAACATACAGAAAGTAGCAGGAGAATCTCTTTATTGTGTGAATGCTTACTAAACATTCACAAAATAAAGTCTAAATTTTCTCTTTTGGTATTGCTCTCTCGTGGCTGCGCTTTCCCATGGAGCTCTTTCCTGAGTGCCGGTTCCCGATCATGGCGATAGTGGCGACGCGAGGAAGCTCAATTCAGCTGCTGGTATTCAGGACGTGGTTCTTTCAGTCATGACCCAGAGCTCCTGGCCATTGGTAAGTACTGAAACAAAGATCAACCGGTACATTGAGAACCTTGCTTTCTGACTCAGCTCTCTCTTCACTACAGTAGACTCCAGCAACTGCATAACAGCTGACGTTGCACCAATCCACCTGTCAATCTCGCGCTCTGATCTTTCTTCACTTGTGAACAAGACTTAAAGATGTTTAATTCTTCCAACTGGGACCCATGCAGTGAGGGAAAACTCTAAACTGTAAGTTGGACTTTTTCTTTCACCGCTCTGTATGAGTGGTGAGTAATGAGAGTCCCTTATTGGTCAAAGATCAACCTGGTTTAAGTTTTAAAATGATCAATGTTTTAAGTTTTTGAATGATCATAGAAACTATGTAAAGGCGCATGAACACGGGAGTTTTGATTGTGGAAACCCAAAATTTGCACATTTGCAAAGACTTTTCATTGAAAGTGGTCACTTGAACGCGCTTCGCCAAGCAAGGGCAGCGTGAACGTAGCTTTACGGAAGCAAGTTTGATACTTGTTTGACCTTCAAACTTTATGCTTATTTTTTCAAAATTTCTTCAGCTACCTGAATTCTCTCTTTCATTTCCTTTCATTTCTTTCAAGCGTGACGAAATACAGAACACCCAATTTTATTAGTACATAAAAAAATGTCCAATAGAGGATAGTACTACAGCTGCATAGTGAAAAAAAACCATCATGTTTCTCTTTTCTACTGTTCCAGAACAAACAAAAGTGAATTACTTAGGAAGTCCTTTTTTTCCCCCCCTGATACCTTAAATGAACAGCAATCAATCCCAGGAGTCTTTGCTCTCTCTGACTCTAGTAATCTCACCCTGCTGTTCCCAGAATATATTTCAAGCCGAAGCTGTCATGGTTTATGGGTCCTAACCCTTGGTTGTTGCGAGTGTGATTGCGCCACTGTCTGGCTGCGCTGTGCCCCACCAGCTGTTGTTAATCACAGCCACTCTAGTCAATCATTGCAGTCCCAACAGAATAACTGTGGCACGTTTATCAAAAGGCTCCCTGCTCTGAAAAAGCACACAAACCAAGCTGCGGCTACATGTGTTTGCTTGATTTTCTTCTTTTTTGTGTCTCGTTTTGTATAAAAAAAAAGGAAACATCTTTATATTTAGTCTATAGGATTTTCTTATTGTTCTTCTATAAAAAAAATTCTGAACCTAATATTACTTTACTATGAAAGACTTAAAATAAAGTGTCTGGAAACAAAACATTAAAATATCTACAACTGATCTTTTGTCTCACTGAACCACACTATTTTTGCAGCTTTTTAATTTAAATCAAGAAATAGTTGATTCTTTATCAGACTGAATGTCTATTTCTGTCCAGCCGAGAAAGGGAGACATAATGCTAATGCAAGATATGACTTTCCTAAGCAAACTTGACACCTTTTGGCAGTTATGTCAGAGCAGTTGCTGTGCTGCTGTGAGATTGAGCCAAAGGCAAGTGGGCAATGGAGTACAGAGGAAAGAAAAAGTGTGGGAGTAAGGCGTGATGCAGTCATGAGATCTCCAAGCCATTTCCGTGGTGTCATTCGTGAACCTTTATCTACAGAATACTGAGGAAGCAGCGGCAAGTGAGTGAATTTTCTGAGGAGAATGAAGAGGAGGATTTATGTCATATCAGCGAGGTTCCATATTTTCTGCGGCTTGAATGATGGTCAAGTACCTACTCATATTCTGAGAGAAAAACTGAGGGGGCAGACGTGTCTGTGATGAGTTTCCCGAGCTGCGCTGCACTTACAACAGCAGTTACAAAAAACACTTTTCCTCTTTTCGATAAAGTTAAAAAAAGGCAACAGATGGCATTACGATCAGCAAAGGAGGATAAACACTTATCTATAGCTTACAATATAATTGATAATTATGAAGAGTTTTCCCGTTCATCTACAAATGTACACCATGAGCTCTCTAGGATACCTATTGGAAATTCTATATTATACAGTAAAAACTGGTTGATTTTATTCATGTTGAAGCGATTTTGTGAGATAAACGACGCGCTGTCAAAATGTTTGATTGGGTGTTTGTGAATATGCTAATGTGGCTATTGTGTAGCGGACATATGTACTTATTTTACGTGTTACTAGCAAAGTTCAGAGTTAGTATAGTCACAGTAACGTTTGTTTTAGCGGTTCAGTCTGTTTTTTATGCGTCGCTAACAAAGTTGAGAGTTACAGATATTGTAAATATGGTATAACGTGTAGCAATATTGAACTGTGCCTTTTTCATGAGTTGCCAACAAAGTTCTGAGTTAGCATAATCACAGTAACGTTTGTTTTAGTGGTGTCAGTCTGTTTTTATACCTGTTGCTAATGAATCGGGGAGTTACATATATTGTGAATATGCTAATGTGGCTAATGTGTCACGATATTGAGCTGTGCCTTTTTTACATGTGACTAAAAAAGTTGTGAGTTAGCATAGAAGAGTTAGATAACGTTTGTTTTAGTGGTATCACTCTGCTTTTATACATGTTGCTAACAAAGTTGGGACTTACAGATATCGTAAATATGCTAACACGGTTAACATGTAGCAGTATTAAACTATGCCTTTTTTTACGTTTTACTAACAAAGTTTTGAGTTAGCATAGACACAGTAAGGCTTGTTTTAGTGGTGTCATTCGATTTTTTAATTATTACTAATGAAGTGGGAGTTTTATGACTCTTAAATATGCTAACACAGCAAGTGTGTGCCAAACAAGAATAAAGTCTGACTGACTGACAGATTTATAGACTCTGTTGTCTTGCTAATACGCCTTAGACTATGTTCACAGTGGCCTTCTTCGACGTCTGACACATGCCTGTGTATAAGTATCATTATAGTTCAGTGTATGTTATGATCCGGTGGATCAATAGTGCAAAAACACTGTTTAATGGAGCATTCTTTTTCAATGTGGATTTCTATGAAGACCTATTGCTGTTGGACTAAAATGGAAGTAACTAGTTATCTGTTTGTTGATTGTGGTAATTCTGTGTGGTGCTGTAAGAATATTATGTAAAATGTGTTCAGCGTTAAATGAACCATGAACTTCGTCATGTTTGTCGAGTGGGTTAACATTCCACAGATGGCCACAGATCCCCAGCAGATTTATATCCCAACAGTTACAAGGTCAGATAAACACATCCAGCTCTTTGACATGCTCGCTTGCAGCATTTATTTATGCTTCAATAATTCACTTTACATTTACATCAATTTTACTATCTTTTTTGGGGGAAAATTGTGATTATAACGAATGAATTATAATAAAATTAAATCACTAGTAAATTAAATTATTTGAATATTATAGGTTGAAAAAAATGTGTTTGTATCGAGACATTTAGGATCAGTTTCATCAGAACCTAACTAGGTAGAAAGTAATTTTATTTTATGACAATTCCATGACATTTCCTTTCATCAGATGTCATTTTCCTCGTTTCTTTCTCCACTTTTTGAGCATTGAAAATATCTTTTTTTGGTAAAACGTGTGAACAGACAAGCACATGAATGGGAGTTTGCAGAGAAGACATTTGTTTAATAACCTCTGGCTGGGACAAGAGCCGCTTTTATTCCAATTTTCTTTTTCTTTTTTTTAATGCATATAAACAAGTTTTTATTTTAAAAAAATTGCGTGAGCTCCATAATTTTTTGTTTTCTTTTGAAAACTCTGCATGGGCTTCTCAAAGCGTGAATGCTGTGGTTCAAATACCAGCTGGGCTTTTCTGTTTGGGGTTTGTGTGTTTTCTTCGTGCATGCATGGGTTTTCTCGATTGTGAATGTGGGCTCGTGTGTGTCCCTGTGATTGACAGGTAAACTGACCAGAGTGTTACCCGTCCTCTCCCCGACAGTACCTGGACAGGCTCCAGCAACCTTGTGACCCAAACAGGAATGATAGGATATAGAAGTCAGATGGTTGTCCTTTATAAACTTGATAAAACAATATAAAAATGACCTCACTTACTCATAATTGGATAATTACTACATTAGTTTTAGCTTTTGGTGTTGTAGTAAATCAAATTTAAACACTAATTTCCTAATTTTCATATTTAAATATTGATATGCTCAAACTCAAACTCTGCCTTTCAAAACAGGAAAGAAGTCTGTTTGTTTCAAGACTTGTTCTGCTCAATTTTACAACCCAATCTTTACTCCTGGATTCACTGTTGTTCATGCAATTGTGTTTAGAGACTTCCCATTGAAAGCTGTCAGAGTTCTCTCAACAAAGACACTGCTGGATGTTTGATCACGGTTCTCACTGTTAGCTCTCACTGTATTCCTCTGAGCTCACAGATGATTGGTTTCCCTCTTTAGTTTAGGATTCTCCTGCTCTTGAGTTTAAACCATTCTTATCGTCATCCTACATTAGTTTAACTCTTTCATTTTTGTAAAGCTCTTCTCTTTAAGGTAGGGCTGCCTGTAAAAAGTACTTAAATATTCAGATATTTGCGATCTCTTCCCAAAAAACTGAGAATGAATATTTGCGACGACTAAGATCACTGATTTTTAAATCTTTAAAGGCATGGTAAAGTAAAGTAAAAATAGATTTCAGGTTACCTAATTATCCCTTTATATTCTAGAATACTGTTATGAATACAATTTCAAAGTAAAGTGTTGGAGAAGTAAAAGTAAAGTTAAAGTAAAGCTAATGAGTGTTTTTTATAAATGGAAAAAGTGTTAGACTGAGTTTAGTTCACTGAAGTAACTTCTGAATGAATGAATTTGCTTTAAATATATTCAAAAATTTGAAGAACAAAAACTATATGTATTTAGGATCATAACTACCATCTTGTGATCAAAGCTAGCATGGCAGAGAGTTCCGTTTTTTTTATTTTTTTTCAAAATTGTAATTTTTTTTTTATCTGTTATGTTTTGTTGTTTCTGATCCCCTGTTTTAGACAAATGTATAAATGATAGTGATTAAATCCATATTATTTTAATATTCATACATATAATAAAAAGACATAGAAGTAGTAAATGAGAATGGTTTGATCTTGATTTGTGAATCAAATCAGATCACCACTTTAGTAACAATTAACATTTGTGGTTTGTGTTTACCTTCATCTGTGGTCACCCCTGACGTGTCTGTGCAATAAACACAGCTACACTTTGTTTTCTGCCCTTTTCTCTGTAATATCTGCTCTTTGTTTATCTGGATAACTCATCATGACGGATCCCACTGTTTGTTTGGTAAAAAGCTTTTAATTCCCATCCACATAGCTGTTAATTTCACTTCTTAACCTTCATTTAATTAGGACCAAACTCCCTCACCAGTTCACTCTGTGAGCTGAAAGTAAAAAAAAAACATTATTATGAAAATTGCATAAATACATAAAAAGGTTCATTTCAGGCAAGATTATTGATAATGGCTCTATTTAAAGTGGTTCAACAACAACAGCTATGAGTTATTATTATGGCTTTTGTTACCATTTGTGAAACCAAGATTTTAAGGAAAGTGGGTCTAATCACAGAACTGTTTCCTGTCTCCAGAATTATTGTTTTATCCTAAAAGTCTCAAAATTATAACAGGAGGCAGAGCCTTATGCTTGTAAAACCAAACCATTTCATTGTGGGGTACAGAAACCCCCTCTGGAGGTTTGATTAACAGGTTCAAAGCATCTCAAGCAAAAGAAAAAAAAAACTTTAAGTAATATTTCTTCAAGTTTTTGATGTCTAGTGTTGAAAATCCATACTCATTCAGCCATGTTAAAACCACAAGTCCCTATTTTTAAATTCAACACCATCTGTACCATTTGGATACTACAACACGTTATTAGGAATAAATGTCCAACTGCTCAGGAATGCAATTTTCTAATCACATGGCAGCAACTCAGTGTATTTAGCCGTGTAGACATGGTCAAGATGATCTCTTACAGTTCAAACCAAGGATCAGAATGGTTTAGAAAGGGGATTTAAGTGACTTTGAACGTGGCATGGTTGTTGGACCAGATGGGCTGGTCTGAGTGTTCCAGAAACTGATGATCTACTGGAGTTTTCACCCACAACTATCTCTACAGAGAATGGTCTGACAAAGAGAAAATATCCAGTCAGCTCCAGTTCTGTGGGTGGAAACATCTTGTTGATCCCAGAGGTCTGAAGAGAATGACCAGACTGAATCCAGCTGATAGAAAGACTAAAACTCAAATAACACATCCAACCTTGAGGCAGACGGGCTACAGCAGCAGAAGAACACACCGGGTATCACTCCTGTCACCTAAGACCAAAACTGGACAAATGAAACATTTCTGAAGGAGAAACCTCGTGTAACGTTCCTAATAAAATGACTGGTGAATGTTCATTACTATTGAAAGTATAGAAAAGATTCAGCACAATCAGGCAATAACGCAAAACAACTGCAAGCGATTTAAACAGCAAATGCACAAGTGCTCCCACACACAGACCAGCAGATGTTTAACAAAGTGCGCTGACTGATACGTGCCCGATGTCTAATTGCAGGTTCATGAAATCTGCTGGTTTTGGGTGCCAAGCAATTTCCAAACGGATGCCAAGCAGTTGCCTCGACAGCAGGTCCTGACCTTCTTGTAATTGTAGAGATAAAGCCGTTTCCCCCGTTCATCTGCCGCGCACATCTGTGCCAGCAGCAGACAGCCAAACGAACCGATCAAATGAAATCAAAGCGTTAGCAGGAGCAAGCTGAAGACTTTTAGGAGATCAATTGAGGTGATTTTGTCTCCCGATCACTGGTTGTTTTTTTAAAATTTCCACGTTAG
Source organism: Oryzias javanicus (assembly GCA_003999625.1). Taxonomy (NCBI): domain Eukaryota; kingdom Metazoa; phylum Chordata; class Actinopteri; order Beloniformes; family Adrianichthyidae; genus Oryzias; species Oryzias javanicus. The sequence continues at coordinate 21,330,922 of CM012457.1, forward strand.
ATGATAATGCGGTTTGTTTTAATTTGGCACAAATGCCTAAAACCATTTTCAATTTTTTTTATTTCATATATTTTTTCCTTTATCTGGACAGGTTATTCTTTGAACGCTGTGATCACCTTACATGACATCCAGCTTTGAGCTATCTCAATCAAACAAACAGAACACAGAGAGATGACCTTTGCTGCTGACTGTTTCCTTGAGCTGTGTGATATTTTGAATGGAGAAGGGACCTTCCACAAATGTCAACTGTTCTTTGGTTGTTGTTTGTTTTTTAAATGCTGAACAAAAGAATGAAGGGTTAAGTCAAAGTTGAAAGTTGATCAGGAGGAACTTTTTTGAAAGTTGAAGGTAGTAGCAGCAAGATTTATGAAGTTTTACTTAGTGAGCTGTTTTTGGTATTTTTAATGTCATGTACCGTATTTATGCTCTATTGGATGTATTAGATTAAAAGGTGCATCATCAATAAATGATGTATTTTCTAACTTATGTCATAAAGACCATAATGCATAACAAAAATCAGAGATATCTTTTTTATTCTTTATTATCTACGTTCACAGTAACTCTAGAACTTGTTTGTTACATGTTAGACATGAACGCACATTCACAATATCTCTCCCTCACAATCTTGTTTGCAATACATACAAAACCCAAAATGTTCCTAAACCAAACGTTACTGTCTCTGCGCTAACTCCCAACTTTGTTAGTAACACGTTAAAAAAACACAGCCTGACACGCTACATGTTTGCCCCGCTAGTATATTCATAACACCACACACTCTTGTTTCTTTCTTTTTCTTAAAAAACAGACTTACATTTTATTTGAGCACTGTGTACATCAACATCACTAATGCTGAATATGGTTGCTGAAGATGCTGAAGAAATTCATTTAATTGTTGTATAATGTCCTGAACATGTTAATCGTTTTGATGTCAGACTTGCCTAATTTGCAGAAAGTGTACTCCTCGCTCTGTTTATAAACTGGTTGGAGGGTAGCCGACATTGCAGCAGACCGCTTGCACCCATTATGTATGGGCTGCACTGATACAGGGGGCTCTGCAAACAAAGAGGGCACAGTGAGCCCGTCACCCCCAGTGCGGCACGGTCCGGGCTGCGCTCGCCTTGTCGAGCCGGAGCGGGTCACAACACACCGGCACCGGGAAAATGCACAAGTGGACCTACAAATGGATCCAACACAGCCTCTATCAGGACTCAAGCACCTACGGGACATCTGGCAGGCAGTTTTCTGTACGCCCGCCAGACAAAGATTTGGCAACGAACTCTTTGCTACTGAGGGAATCCGGGTCTTCTGGTCTGATCTGAGGTCAAACACACATCTACTAATACTACGGTCATCCTCCATAAAATCAAAAAAGACCGCTGGTGCCAGAGAACGAGGGAATAATGTGAAGTCTAAAGTCTAGAGCAGGGGTCTGCAACCTGTAGCTCTAGAGCCACATGTGGCTCTTTTATCTCTCCATGGTGGCTCTCTGGCTGAAGGAAAATAAAATTATAGTAATTTTTTTTTTAATTGGAGATTAGCTATTATTTTAGCAACATCCATTTTTGGCTAATGTGTTACCAACTGGAGTTTTTAGGCTAATTTAGAATTTTAGCTTCTATTTTAGCAATGTGCTAACGTTTTTGGCCAAGTTTTCTGAGAAATTGTATGCTAATTTGGAGTTTAGCTAATTTTTTGGTAAAATGCTAATGTTTTCAGCTAATTTGTTATCTACTGAATTTTTTTTGTGATAATTTAGAATTTAGCTTCTATTTTAGCAACATGCTAACGTTTTTGACTAAGTTAGTTTTCTGAGGAATTTTAGGCTATTTTGGAGTTCAGCTAGTATTTAAGCAACAAGCTATCTTTTTTGGCAGAATTGGCCTCTAATTAGTTTTTTATGCTAATTTGGAGTTTAGCTAATATTTTAGCAATATGGTAACATTTTTAACAAATTTGTTATCTACTGGGGGTTTTACACTAATTTTGAGTTTAGCTTTTATTTCAGAAACATGCTAAAATTTTTGGCTGATATAATTTACAGAGAAATGTTATGCTGATTTGAAGTTCTGCAAGTAATTTAGTATCAAGATTGTTTTTTTTCTACTAGTTAAAAACTTAAAAAAAAAAACTTTTTGAGAGATGCTCGTTTCTTTTTATATATTGTTTTACTTTTGTCCGTGCCAAAAATAGACACTAATTACATTTATTAAAAAAAACAAAAGAAAGTTATAAATGCAGATCCAAATTTCTTAAAGGCTTACGTAAGTCAATGTGGCTCCTTCTAGGTTTTGATCAGTAGAAAACGAGCCCAAATGGCTTTTTACTCTTAAAAGGTTGCCGACCTCTGTTCTAGAGTAAACTCATTCAGCTCTTATAGTGCTGAAAATACAGTAAAGGTACTTATTTTTGCTATAAAAAATAATTTAATATTTTATTTCATCTAATTTAAAATACAATAGAGACTACAATTAATTAGAACAAATATTTTAAATTTGTAAAGAAAATAAATCGAATGAATAATTATTAAGGAAATTTAATTGCATCCCATGTAAAAAAAACAAAGGGTTGGTCTTATAACATTTAAGGGGAGTTGCTTCAGCCCGAGGCTTTCTTCTGAGAACAATAATGATGGAATAAGGCCTCACCAACCTTGAGATTCTAACACTCAGAATGCCTCAAAGGTGAATTCAGGGTCTGCGATGGCTCATAGTGTAAAACCAGATCAGATAAACAAGGTGGCCCCAAACCACAAAGATTTGTTTCTAAAGGATTAAAATTAAATTCGATTCTGAATTGCATCAGAAGTCGGTTTTTGAAATGAGTGTCATGTATTCTCGCCCTCTGGTCTTCGTCAGTGCACAAACGGCTGAATTCTGAAGTAACTGAAGATTACAATCACTCTATCATTGAAGACCAGAGAGATGTGGATCTCTATAATCTATTCTGCCAAAAAATAAAAATAATTCTCTGTTGGAGCCATTTTTTAAAAATTATAAAATGTGATTTTCTTTTTTATTATGTGGAATAAGATTCATCTTAGAGTCAAAAAGAAAACCCATGTGTCTCCAACACTGAGAATATTAAATACTTCTCAGTTTTGGTAAAATATTTCTCTGTATTAGAAGACAACAACAAAAAATTATTTTTTTGACACAGAAAATTATCTGCCTCTTATGACTTTTTACCTCAAATGTTGTTTAAAAATATGTTCATAGACTCCGTCAGGATATATGCTAATGTAAAATTGAGTGTCATCAGCGTACCAATAAAAACCAATGCTAATGATGTCAAGATGTTGAAATATGCATGACAAGACACAGGGCCTATAACTATTCCCTGGGGAACCCCACGTTTAATTGCAAATTTTTGAAGAGAACTTAATAATACAAATAATACCAGAACAAAGACTGAGGTTAGATCTACAAGTGCCCTTGACAATTTCCACAAAATCAAATTTTTAATTTAAAAAACTAACATAATTAGATTTGAAAAAATATTTAATATAAAGATGCTAAGTTGGATACTTGTCAGAGACTTAAGCAAAACTGGTAGTATTAAAAATGATCCAACACTGATCTGACACAGCCACGTCATCAACAGAGAACAAACCAGAAACCAGAAGAAAAGTCAGTCTGGTTGTATGATATCCTGTAAATGATATAGTTAAGACATATATATATATTTTTTTTTTTCCAGAAGAAAGGGTTAAAAAGGGTCCTCAACTTCCTTGAGGCTTTCTAAGGGAAGCCTTCACTTGCTGAAAGATGGGGGCTTCGTTTGAAGTGTTAGTCAGTCACCTCTGGCTGGCTGGCACGTCCTCAGTCGAACACCTTCAGACGTGGGAATGTGTATTCCTGTAGGGTTGATTCAAAGTTGAAAGCTTGAAGTCGTACTAAAAGGTAAAGAGCGTGACAGTTTCAGTATCCAATGCTTGTCTGCATGTTGTTCCTTTATCTGGGGTGGAAGAGGAGTCAGATGAAAAGGTTAACTCAGGTCATCTGGCTTCAGGGGTATCTTACTGCTGCAGTGTTCAGGCAGGTAAAAAGAGTTGGTCCATGCTGTTATTCTATTTAAAGATATATTTAAAAGAGAATAAACATTTTGCAGATAGGGGGTCAAGATATCTGACAGTGGAGCTGGTGCCTGAATGTGACTGGGGATGTTTGTGGTGTAGAAGTTCCAGAACATGAGTGCGTGTGGTAGATGTGGATTAACTAAAGATGTGCTTGGCTGTGGTCCAGTCAGTCTGGGAGCAGTTTATTGGAGGGGAGTGTCAGTTCAGCGTCCACGGATAAAAGATGAGTTCCTCTTCAATTTGGATGGATGTCGTCTGGTTTGAAAAGATATGGTCTTTTGTCGAAAGTTGTTAACATATGGAATATTAATGAAGTTGGAGTACACATTGAGCCGTATGTGGAGTTGATGCAGAGAGTTGAATTTGATGTCTCTTAGACAGTGACCGGGAAGCAGACAGGAGATGAGGGATTTTTCTTTGGTGTTTTTAACATGGGCTTGTGTTTTTTTTCCTCAAGATGACGGACATCTACAAAGAAAATTAAACCAAAAAAATCCTTTCTGAGTATTTGTTCAAATTGTCATGAATCCGAAATAGACACAATGTATCACCAGAAAAAAGCTTATGAGTGTGACGCAAAAGTTACTACTAATATATAAAGCGGGGGAACACTATAAAACGTCAGAATCTTCCCACTTAAACATGGACTCTATCTGAACTAGACCGAGTCTCAAGGCATCCACTCACTTCATCTCTCAGGACATGCTAACATTTAGTGAGGATGAACCATTGGTTCATCAGACACGGGCAGAACCGGAAATCCTCCACAAGAACCGCAAGTCAGAAAAAATCCTAAAGGGTAACCAAACAAGGAAGGTGGAGGCTGACTCCACCCACAGCCAAAATTTGAAAATCCAGTCCGAGGGGTGGGGCTTGGGGGCTGGACTGTGGGACTTCTCAAGCTTACATGGTTTGAAGTGGACCCTAACAGTTCCAGTTTTTCCAGTTTTAAGGTTTAATAGTTAAATTCTGAAAACATTTTATATGTCAAATTTAAGAGGGTTAAAGATATTAACATTTTACCTCCATTTTGATTTTATTAAAATCCAATAAGAGAGTAGGAGAAGTTTGTACCCACTGCAGTCTAAACAATAAGTAAGAATGCTGAGGAGACAAACTTCACAAACAATGTCTGCTCAAAACAACACAATCTCTACAACAGTCAACAGTGAGCACGACTTTCAGAGAGATCTGAACCGTCAGCAACCTGACCTTCATATATTCAGTGATAATTATAACAAGCAACAAGATTACATAGACCCTGATCAATTCTTTTTCACTGTTAATCTGGACTGCAAATATTACAGCGTCGATGACTTTATAAACTCTGTTAACCCAGAAGGAAGACTCTCAATCATCCACTTTAACAGCAGAAGTATGTACACCAACTTTAGAGACATCAAGGACTATTTACAGAATCTGGAACATTCCTTCAACATCATAACCATATCTGAAACTTGGTTTAGCTGCGACAAGGACGCTGACTTTGAATTGGAAAACTACAAACTTAGTTTTGTAAACAGAGTAAACAAAAAAGGTGGAGGAGTCGCAATTTATGTGCAAAAAATATGAAGTTTACAGTAATTGATCAAATGTCAGTTGCAGTGGATGGAATACTGGAATGTCTTACAATTGAAGTATGTAATAAAATAAAAATCTCATTATAAGCTGTATATACAGGTCACCAGGGTCAAGCTTAGAAGTGTTCAGTGACTGGATGGAAAAAATGTTTCACTCTCATTATAACAAAATATTGTTTATCTGTGGAGATTTCAATATAGATCTGATAAATCCAGGCAATCATAAAGCAACAGATGACTTTATCAGCAGAATGTACAGCATGAGTTTATATCCAACCATTACTAGACCCAGCAGAATTACGACTCAAAGAACTACTCTTATTGATAATATATTCACAAATAACAGAAAACACTGATATGAGTGGACTTATGATTTGTGACATAACTGATCATTTACCAGTTTTTACACTATCTGATATCAATGTTAAAACAAAGAAAATGATTAAAGAATCCGTCTATAAAAGGTTAAAAATTGAAAAAAGAATGAACTCTCCTATTAATGATTTATCCAGACAAAACTGGAACTCTGTGTACAGAGAGAAAGATGTGGACGCTGCTTATAAATGTTTTTTAGAAATATTTATCTCACTATACAACAAGAACTGTCCAATTCATAAATTTAGGAACAAATTTGCCAAATGTCCTTGGTTAACTACTGGTCTACAAAATGCTTTGTAAAAAGAAAAATAACCTCTATAAAAAGTTCTTCTAACAAAGATCGAGAGAAAATGAACAGAGATACAAATCCTACAAAAATAAACTAACTGAAATAACACGGCACAGTAAAAAAAATGTACTATAATAATCTACTGAATGAAAATAAAAACAATGTAAAGCGAGTTTGGGAAATATTAAACACAATCATTAAAAAAAGGGACAAAAAAACGAACGTACCCAGATTACTTTACAGATGAGAAACGTCAAACCTGTTCAAAAAAAATGTAATAGTATGAAAATGTAAAGCTGAAATATCCTATTAAATTCAGATAAAAAGAACAACTAAGATGAATAAGAAAAAGAAAGGATGTGATATAAAATGTATTCTAAGCACTCGTAAAAGATACATATAGTAACTTAATCATTACATAACTGGGAGATTTCAAACCAAATGAAAATCGCAAAAGTGATTCCTGTCTATAAGAGTGGAGACAAACACCTGTTACAAACTATAGACCTATTTCTCTCCTTCCACAATTCTCAAAAATTCTAGAAAAGATATTCAATGATAAATTATCAAAATTCATTGATAAATATAACATAATAAATGAAAGCCAATATGGTTTCAGAGAAAACAGATCAACCTCAATGGCGATCATTGAGGCTGTAGAGGAAATCACAAACGCTCTGGATAAAATTAAATATGCAGCTGGAATCTTCATTGACTTAAAAAAAGCATTTGACATTCTCAATCATGACATCCTACTGGATAAACTGGAAGAGTACGGGATCAGAGGAGTAGCGCTAAGTTGGGTCAAAAGCTATTTAACAGGAAGAAAACAATTTGTCAAGATGAATGAATTTACATCAGAGGCCAAAGTGATAAGTTGTGGTGTCCCACAAGGATCTATTCTGGGCCCACTGCTGTTCAATATTTACATCAATGATATGTTCAGTGTTTCCAAACTCATATCAACTGTGTTTGAACAATTTCAAATGTCTGAACTTGAATGTGATGAAATAATCAAAGCAATCAGAATCATTGAGTTTTACATTATGTAACATGCAGTAATGATTACTGAAAAGTTTACAATCGATATGGCATTGATTTTCTTTACTTGATCCCAAATATTTAGCAATGATTACTGGATTCATGTATTTATGTGTTCTTTTGACAATCAATGATTATTACATATTGTGTGAATCATTAATGTTTACTAAAAATATATAAGAATTCTTTCAGAGAATGATCAATAAGTACACTAAAGTTACTTGAAAACTATTTTTTAATCTATGCTAGAAATAAACCAATCAATTAATGAGCAACTTTCAAAAGAAAGCATACAGGTGTTTAAAAAAGTAGACCCACTTTTGGTTTAAACATTTGTTAAAATCCCACTTGGACGCATGCCAGTGACATCATCTGGAGCGGCCGACGTTTGCAGCCAGGTCTCTCTCTGTGTTGTTTTTTGGGCTTCTCACCTCGATCAGGAAGCATGACTGACTGAAAGTCTAAGTGATTGAAGAGGGCAAGGCAGTCTGAGGATTTCTTCTTGCGGCTTGCTGCTTCAAACCAAAGTGCTTAATCCAGACAAGACGAGGGGTCGGGGTCTCTGTAAGTCGTGTCCTGTACTGCTTCTTTCATTGATCGTTGGTGAGTAAGTGCAACAAAGAATTTAAAGGATCATTCACCTGAACATCAGAGTTTCTGGAGTTCGTTTGGGGTCAGTGGTCTGTTGGTAAGAACCACCACAGCACACATCTTTACCTAAACTCTGTGATTAGCCTTGTTTCTGTGTTAAAAGCATTTTTTTTTTCTTTTTGAGGCACAGCATCAGCAGAAAAATTGTCAGTGTTTTTTTTATTTTTTTTATCTGCACAGATCACTTATGGAATGAGATTTATGCAAATCCAGTGTGACATTGATGTAGATGGAGTTGGTTAAAACTGCCGACTGCAACAAAACATTCAACTGTCAGCCAAACGGCAGTGGGTTCTAAAGCATCTCTGCTCTAGGAAAAGTAAAGGAAACTTTGGCTTAAGTTAACTGGTTAATTTGAAGAAACACATTGGTCCCCTGAGACATTTCAATACTAACTCAGTAATAAAAACAAAAAGTCTTTTTTTTTTTTTTTTTGCTGTGGCACAGTGATAAAAATAGCACCAGGAAGCAAAGAGGTCAGAACAATCATGTAGAAAGTGAAAAATGTTCTGCTTAATACTGCCTGACTGCACTTATCAGAGCTCTGTGAACCTGAATAATCCCATCCAGAGAATTGCTGGCCACCTAAATGCAAAAGTAAATGAGAAAATGAAAAAAAAAGAAAAAGATTCAAAACTGTAACAAGAAAGATAGTTTTAAATTCCCACGTGTAAGAGGCAATCGTGAAACTTAAGAGTCACAATTTGTTAAAATATCAGAAGTGCCAAGAGGAGAATGAACACCTAGAATATATATATATATATATATATATATATATATATATATATATATATATATATGCTCGAAAAGTACAAAAGTAAAATAGTGTGCTTGGGTAAGTTGGGAGCTTGGTAAATCCAGGGTTCCATATAGTTGTGCATTATGTAGTTTCTTATATAGTTATTATATTATTACATCGTTTCTTAGTAGTTGGGATTAGGGTGAGATTTTGGACATCGCACTAGAGTTACTGTGAATGTGGTTACAAAGGTCTAAAGTTAAAACGTGATTCCCTCTCCTAAAACATCTCCCCAGAGTACTACTTTACTCATAGAAGTACAAATCAAGAGATCAAATGAAGCATTTATTGAAGATGGAGAAGGTCTTGCTACACTGCACCATTCAACCACCATTTGTCTGTGAGTATTGCAGGCTTGCAGTGGGTGTCACCAACACACACTAAAGCCTCATTTCCACTTAGCAGTCTGGTATGGTATGGTATGGTTTGATTCAGTATTTTGAGCATTTCGATTTTTAAATGGACCCATTAAACAGTACCAACCCATACCTCTTGAGGGCTCCCATTCGTTGTAGAATGGGATGGTTGGGGCGGAGTCGCTGTTGCCACCCATTGATTGGCAGAAAGTGATGAGAACATTGGAAAGCGCATATATAGCGCTCATTTATGCTAACGTTTCCAATGTTTTCCTCTTTATGGCGGGATTCATCCTTGCCACCTGCAATCTTCTTTCAAACAACATTAATTCATATTATACACTGAGTACAAAAAGTAAAGCAAGAAAAAGACGAGCTGCTGGATGACCTCCGTTGTCGTAGCTTTTCCAGTCCTTGTACTACAATGACACGCTAGCGGTCTACACCACGCATGTTCCGTGGAAGCGAGGCTAACGCTGCTGGATGACAGCTTTTCCAATTAACTGGACGTACGTACTAGGTACTGGACTACCGTGGGGGTGTCAACAACACACACACATAAACAGATCATTTAATGCCTTCACAACAGAACACAACTTAAGCAACACCATTGATGCCAGACATCCCTACCTAAACTCGTGCTTCACTCCTGTCTTTGCATTCTTCAGATTTTGAACAAAGTTCTTAAAAAAACATGAAAATTACAATAATACATGTAAATAAAAAGCACGTAAATATATATTTTAAAAAAATGGTTCTACTTTCTGGATCCTTCCTCAAGAATAGAGGGATGCTCTCTATTAAATACAATTAAAACATATTTACACTTGAATTTAATTGACCAATTAATTGGTTGTGGACTTTAGGAGAGCTCACACCCAGCACGCCCCACTGACCATCGATGGAGCTGCAGTGGAAAGGGTGAGCTGCACCAAGTTCCTGGGTGTGCATATCTCGGAGGACCTGTCGTGGAACCACAACACTGCAGCACTAGCCAAGAAAGCCCAGCAACGCCTGTACTTCCTTCGCAAACTGAAGAGGGCCAGAGCTCCTCCTCCCATCATGAAGAGTTTCTACAGTGGAACCATTGAGAGCATCCTGACCAGCTGTATCACTGTGTGGTACGGAGCCTGCACTGCGTCCTGCAGGAAGACTCTGCACCGCATTGTGAAAACAGCTGAGAAGATCATTGGTGTCCCTCTCACTGGATTATCTGTCATCTATGACTCCCGCCTTACCCGCAAAGCCATCAGGGTTGCAGGTGACCCATCCCACCCTTCCCAGAGCCACTTGAGCCTCCTGCCATCAGGGAGGAGACTGCAAAGTCTACGGGCCAGGACCAGCAGGCTCAGGGACAGTTTCCTCCACCAGGCCATCAGGAAGCTCAACTCCCTCCCAGTCCTCCCTCTCTGCCCCCCTGCTGCTACAAGCTGATTATAAAAGGAGAACATTCATACATACATCTGAAGACTATGCAAATGAACACTGTCACTTTAAAATAATTTATTATCTTTGCTTTTGCACTATTTTCAACTCACTCAGTTCTTATATATTGTAAATTTTGTACATTTACTGTTTATACTTATATTTTTAGTTTTATTATTGTAATTATTATTGCTGTTTGCACCAAGGAGGAGAGGAAGAAATTTCATCTGAGCTTTGTATAGCCTGTACTGAGCATATTTGACAAATAAAACCCTACTTGACTTGACTTGACTTGAATTTAATTGAATTTAGAAGGATATGAAAAGAAAATTTAAAAAGCAAAAACTTAGACTACAATTTTACTAAATTGTAAAAAAAAAATCATAAATGTCAAAGTCTAAGTGCCTTTTTTGTAATGTAAAACCAAATTTACATATTTATTATAATGAGTAATAATTGATTGATTGATTGATTGATTGGTTTATTTCAAGCATAGCATAGATTGAAATTACATGACAAAACACACAATTAATTCAAACTCATTACAGAAACAATAAGATGCATTGATTAGAAAATAGAAAACAAACAAAAATAAAATACACTTATGTCACATTTGGTTCATTCATTCTTTGTGATTATTAACTAAAGTCAGTAGAGTTTGATTGATTGCTTGAAAGGGAGTGGGAAGAAGCGAACTTATATAATCCCACCCCTACTTGATTACTTCATTTAACTGTTTTGCATAATTATGTCTTCCGGTTGTTTTTTTTTTTTTTTTTTTCTCAATACATTCCCAATAGTAAAATAAAGTGCTTGTTGATTATTGATTAATCTCGTAAAACATTATTTCAGTAGACAGTAACATCAATCATACATCATGTAACAGATATGTAATACTCATTGATTATCATCAAAATACAATGTCAATGTCATGTCTATGCAGAAAAATAATAACATATTGAAATCAAGTTTTCAAGTAACATTAGAGCTTATTGATTATTCTCTGAAAGAATTCTTGCATATTTTCAATAAACATTAATGATTTACACAATATGTAATAATCATTGATTATCATCAGAAACACATAATTACATGAATCATTGCTACATATTTAGGATCAAGAAAGGAAAATTAGTGCCATTGTGATTGTAAACTTATCAGTAATCATTACTGCATATTACATAACATAAAACTCTTTGATTGCATTAAAAAAAAAAAAAAAAAAAAGAAAAAAATTTTTTTCATTATTTTATCACATTCAAGTTCAGACATTTGGAATTATTCAAACACAGGTTGATCTTTAACTCGTCTTATCTTCATATTGTAAAATTAGAGTTTCTTTATACATTTTCTTGAATTGATAAATACTTGAACATAGTTTGAGTTCATTACTTAACTTGTTCCAGAGTTTAGTTCCACACACAGAAACACAGAAACTTTTCTTTGTGGTTCTTATCAATCTGACCTTGAAGTTCCTGCATCCTCTCAGTTTATATCCTCCTTCATGTTCTACAAACTGTTTTTGGATATTGGATGGTAATGTTTTACCACTAGCTCTGTATAGATATTGCGCAGTGTAAAAATCAACAAGGTCATACAGTTTTAAAATTCTGGATTGATAAAATAAAATGTTAGTGTGATCAAGATAACCGGCTTTATGTATAATTCTGATGGCTCGTTTCTGAAGCAAAAAGAGAGGATGCAGTGAACTCTTGTAATTATTACCCAAATTTCTATACAGTAGGTGAAATATGGTAATACTAAAGAGCAGTACAATAGATATCTACAGTTGTATTCTAATATATTTTTGATTTATTTATAATTGAAATACTTTTTGAAACTTTAGTTTGTATGTGTCTGATGTGTGGCTTCCAACTCAGTTTGTTATCAATAACAATCCCTAAGAATTTAATTTCTGTAACACTTTCGATTAAGTCTTTGTTAACTTTAATTGAGAGCTCTGTATTGGCTTTGTAATTACCAAAAAATCACTTTGGATTTGTCTAAATTCAAAGACAGTTTGTTGTAATCCATCCATGATTTTATTTTTGATTAACTCTGTGTTCAACACATTGATAAGTTCCCTTTGATTGTCTGTAGAATAGAATATATTTGTGTCATCAGCAAATAAAATGAGTTTTAAAAGTTTTGAAACACTGAATATATCATTGATGTAAATATTGAACAGCAGCGGGCCCAGAATTGATCCTTGAGGGACACCACAACTTATCTCTTTGGCCTCTGATGTAAATTCATTCATCTTGACAAATTGTTTTCTTCCTGTTAAATAGCTTTTGACCCAACTTAGCGCTACTCCTCTGATCCCGTACTCTTCCAGTTTGTCCAGTAGGATGTCATGATTGAGAGTGTCAAAGGCTTTTTTTAGGTCAATGAAGATTCCAGCTGCATATTTCTTTTTATCCAGAGCATTTGTGATTTCCTCTACAGCCTCAATGATCGCCATTGAGGTTGATCTGTTTTCTTGAAATATTTGGCTTTCATTTATTATGTTATATTTATCATGAATTTAGATAATTTATCATTGAATATCTTTTCTAGAATTTTTGAGAATTGTGGAAGGAGAGAAATAGGTCTATAGTTTGTAAACAGGTGTTTGTCTCCACTCTTATAGACAGGAATCACTTTTGCCATTTTCATTTGGTTTGGAAATCTCCCAGTTTGTAATGATAAGTTACATATGTATGTTAGAGGCTTAGAAATACTGTTAATCACCTTTTTCACCACCGTCATATCTATATCATGACAATCTGCTGAGTTTTTACTCTTGAATTTATTAACGATTGATATAAGCTCATTTTCATTCACATCAGAAAGAAAGATGGAGTGAGGGATCCTTGTGGTGGATGGAATATTTTCTATGTTGGTTTTACACTCTGGAATTTCTGCTGCCAACTCTGGACCCACGTTTACAAAATAGTTGTTAAGACCGTTTGCTGCTTCATTCATAGAATAGGTTTGACCCTTCTCATCTGTAAAGTAATCTGGGTACGTTCGTTTTTTTTTTTCTTTTTTAATGATTGTGTTTAATATTTCCCAAACTCGCTTTACATTGTTTATATTTTCATTCAGTAGATTATTATAGTACACTTTTTTACAGTGCCGTGTTATTTCAGTTAGTTTATTTTTGTAGGATTTGTATCTCTGTTCATTTTCTCTAGATCTTTGTTTTAAGAACTTTTTATAGAGGTTATTTTTCTTTTTACAAGCATTTTGAAGACCAGTAGTTAACCAAGGACATTTGGCAAATTTGTTCCTAAATTTATGAATTGGACAGTTCTTGTTATATAGTGAGATAAATATTTCTAAAAAACATTTATAAGCAGTGTCCACATCTTTCTCTCTGTACACAGAGTTCCAGTTTTGTCTGGATAAGTCATCATTAAGAGAGTTCATTGTTTTTTCATTTTTTAACCTTTTATAGACGGATTCTTTAATCATTTTCTTTGTTTTAACATTGATATCAGATAGTGTAAAAACTGGTAAATGATCAGTTATGTCACAAATCATAAGTCCACTCATGTGAGTGTTTTCTATGTTATTTGTGAATATATTATCAATGAGAGTAGTACTTTGAGTAGTAATTCTGCTTGGTCTAGTAATGGTTGGATATAAACTCATGCTGTACATTCTGCTGATAAAGTCATCTGTTGCTTTATGTTTGCCTGGATTTATCAGATCTATATTGAAATCTCCACAGATAAACAATATTTTGTTATTTTGAGAGTGAAACATTTTTTCCATCCAGTCACTGAACACTTCTAAGCTTGACCCCGGTGACCTGTATATACAGCTTACAATGACATTTTTCCCTGATTCATTACATACTTCAATTGTAAGACATTCCAGTAATCCATCCACTGCAACTGACATTTGATCAATTACTGTAAACTTCATATTTTTTTGCACATAAATTGCGACTCCTCCACCTTTTTTGTTTACTCTGTTCACAAAACTAAGTTCATAGTTTTCCAATTCAAAGTCAGCGTCCTTGTCGCGGCTAAACCAAGTTTCAGATATGGTTATGATGTTAAAGGAACGTTCCAGATTCTGTAAATAGTCCTTGATGTCTCCAAAGTTGGTGTACATACTTCTGCTGTTAAAGTGGATGATTGAGAGTCTTCCTTCTGGGTTAACAGAGTTTTTAAAGTCATCTATGGTGTAATATTTGCAGTCCAGATTAACAGTGGAAAAGAATTGATCAGGGTCTATGTCATCTTGTTGGTTGTTATCATTATCACTGAATATATGAAGGTCAGGTTGTTGACAGTTCAGATCTCTCTGAAAGTCGTGCTCACAGTTGACTGTTGTAGAGATTGTGTTGTTTTGAGCAGCCATTGTTAGTGAAGTTTGTCTCCTCACCTCGTAGACCAGCATTCTTACTTATCTCTTGTTTAGACTGCAGTGGGTACAAACTTCTCCAGCTCCTCCAGGCTTCTGATGATGATGACCTTGGCTTGCTCAGGAGTGCCGCAAAGCTTGGCGAAGATTTTCCCATCACGTGTCCAGGTGTTCTGGAGTTTTCCAAGCTTTTTCAGGTAGCGGGCTCTTCGGGCGATGTCGGCATTACGTTTAGTAAGATTCTCGTTGATAAACACGTTTGAGCCCTTCAGATGTCTTCCTTGCTTCAATAAAGCGACTTTGTGTTTCCGATTGACAAACCTCATGAGAATTGCAGGTTTGTCGGTATCTCTTCTCCTTTGGAGTGGACGGCAGATCTCAAGGTTGTTTGTGTCCAGAGAAATTCCTTTGGACTTCAGGAAAGCTTCCACCTGTTGCTCCACAGAGCTCGTCTCCTCGTCAGCTTCTTCTCCGTTCCCTGCAGCCGCTGCATGTGCATACGACCGGGGCTTGATTTTCAATCCGGTGATGATAACATCATTAATCCTGGACTCCTGTTCTTGGTCATCCATTCGTTTATCCAAGTTATCCACTCGGTTGACAGTCTGCTCCTGCAGAGCCCGGAGCTGCCTCCCATCCTCCAGCCTTTCCAGAATGACCTGGTACTGCGTCTTGAGGGCTCGAACTTCTTCCAGCAGGAAATCAAGCAACTTCTTGATATCCTCTGAATCGTCCGGTGCTGGGGGTTTTTTCGGCGGCATGATCAGGAATTGTTTTTAACAATATTTACCCTTTTTGGAGTAAATAGAGTTTTTGATACGCAGCTGCGCTTGCCTCCGTGCCGTCGTGGCGTCTTCCCGGAAGCAAAAAAAGTACATAAATGTATATTCATCAACACACCTAAAAAGCTGTTTTTTGGTTTTAGCTGAAAGCCGTTTTGGTAATTGCTGTATTGTGACAAGCTTTTTTCTGACTTAGAAAGTGTTGTCCGAAACATGTCTGTCAATGTAAGAGTGCAGGGGTGAATTCTTTCCTTTAATTCTGATGTATTTTTCAGAATTTATCATTTGGATTAAGATCTTCTTTTACATCAAGTCAGCTGACTGAGTTTAAATCCAGAGCACGGGAAAGTCCCTGACCATTCCCAGTTGATGTTTTTCTGTTTAATCAGAAGACTGGCGCATGATCAGCATTTTGAATCTATGGGAATGTATGGACAGATGAAGGGATAGGAGAGAGTATTGTGGTCTGGAAATTTCAAAGACGCAGCAGTCCGATGCATCATGTGCAGAGATGGAAGCATGTACAATATTCAAGACGCTAAATTTGATTCATGAAGAAAGGCCCGTGATTCCATCAAAGTATCTTTTTGGACACACTGTCATGATGTTGAAGAAATGCTGCATTTCAAATGTTAACTGTCCTGTCACAGAAACTTGTGTCAGACATGACTGCATTTACTATTGTTTATGCAAGAGCCAGAATCATCCGCAGATCTATTGTGAAAGGATTCCCAGTGGTCTTTAAATGATAATAAAGCTGTTTTAGCCCCCAAAAAAGTTTGTTTCTAGGAACATAGTTTCTGCAGAGCGATAGGGATTCAATAGAAATGCTCTACTGAGTTTCAGCCGGAGCAGTTGGACACTAGCTTACAGTCCCTCACACCCCCAGCAACAAAAATAACGAACAATGTTGAAATCATCCAGACGTTCAGTTTTGATCAAGATTTCAGCTCAGACAAGGAAAACAAAGACGTCCATGGATCTAGTTTTTCTGCAAATGGATGCATCAGAATGGAGATTATGGCCGCCCAGTGTGTTTTCTACGGCACAAATACAATCTTTTTTCAAACTTTTTTTTTTTGTCTGCTCCTGTTTCATAACAATTTGAATAAAGAAATACTCATGAATAGAATTTCATTCTTACTTTTCTTTATTTATAACCTACATCATTTAAAAAAATGCCACAAGAACATGTTAAAAAAAAAAAAAAAAAGACACAATTTTAATCCGATAGGGGATTGCTAATTTTTAAACAGACTTTAAGCAAACATGTGATTTATTTTATTTTTTCTTAAAAAAGGATTTCTGGTAATATATTTATGGGTTGAGGTTCTTCTGATCAGAACTCTCATTTAGCAGTCTGGCCAGTATGTGTGGATATACCTTTGATGTCACAATTAGACATTCAAAATTAGATGGTAAAATTTGCCTCATAAGCAGTTTTTTGTTTAGTGTTGTGGACTTAAGGGTTTTCAAACTATGGTCTCATTTTTTCTTCAGTCACACTTGCTTTAAAACTCATAATTCACTGAAAACTTAAACAGATATTATAGTGTTTGAAGTTTCTGATATATAGTGCGGTCGAGGTGCAGAGGTAGAGCGGCGATCGTGCCGGTTCCTGCCTTGCCTGTCAAAGTGATCTCTGAATCTAACTGATGGTTACAGTTTGGTAGCAGTGTTAAGCCTTACCCCACGGCAAGTGTTACAGCTCCAATGCGACCGCCAGAGTCTTTATGGAACTTTAAAAGTCGTGAGAGGAACCTCCACTGCATACAATCCCGTCCGACTTCTGCGATCTGGTCCGTCTGGCGCTCCGAATCTCTTTTGTCGGGTTGAAATTTTTGCCGGACGCCAGAGCTGAGTCGCAGCATTTATTGTGAAGTTAGAGCTATTAACCACCTAAATCATAATAAATGAACCTATCGCGTGAGTTCGGATTTTTGCAAGGTCAGCAGCAGAGCCTATGGCTGGAGCCACGGGGAGTCATGCGCCGTCACTAGACCGCTCCCGCATCGCAGATGAGCTGTAACATTCGCCGTAGGAGCCCGGGGTTGACTGACCTTCACAAGTGCCGTGCGAATTTGGGTTGTTCTGCCTGAGATGTACCATTGTTGAACATTTGGTAAATGTATTGTGAAGTATTTGTAGAGATAAGGTCTATTAGACACTCCTTGGCCCTTACAAAGTACACACAAATGCTGGACTCATGGGGTGTTCAGGATAAAAGTAGGTGTGTCCACACAACTACCCTCTCTTAATTTCTAACAATCAAGTTGTCCGGCCATCAAGAAAAATAGAAAACCAAAATATAATGAGCTAGTTGCTTTTAAACTCTACTTCTGTAGTGTTGCAGACGTTCATAAGGTTCCTGTGTTTAGACCATGTATTACTAATATGATCTGAAAAAAGACCAGAAGGAGGCCTGTAGAGGTTAGTAAAACACCTCTATTAAAATCACATTGTTCTGAAAATTGCAACTTGTCCACTGCTGTAAAAGATATCAATTGGAGCAGATTTTCTTTTTTCCTTTAGTACAAAAACACAACAAAAACGTTCAGTAAGTCGTTCTGACTCAGACAAACCTATTTGCAAAAAAATGTTTGATGGTGAAAACAAATGAGCAAAGTTATATGCTGCACTGTTGACAAATAAAACTGTCAGTAATGTGACTGTGCCGTTCTACACACAGAGCAAATTCAACAATAATGTTATAGGGAAATGAAGGATGATTTATTGCTTACCTAGCAAATTGTCAAAGGAAACGTTTTTCTTTCTCTCGGCTTCTGTGGTGACTTCTGAGCAAGACAACTGGGTGCAATGAGCTTTTCTTTTCCAGACAAACATTTACATAGAAAATATGCTTATTTAAGGAGGCAAAGAGGACATTTTAGGCAGCTTTTAGAGCTCTCTGCACCTTTACAAATGAGATTGTGTGGGACTGTAGAAAGTGAGACCCCAGCATACGCCTCTTTTCCCCGTCTGTGGCGCGGTACCAAGTGGTCCGTGATTTAACGGCAACATCCAGCATGTCAAAAAACACCCAAAACACCAGAAAGTGACGCAGAGGGGGCCCGAACCACACGTCTATATATGACAAGAAAGAAGGGGTTCTTTTTCTTTTTTTTTTTCGGTTTACTAGTGAATGTCCGCCATGTGCAGTTGGAAGAGGCTTGGTGCGAAATGTCAACGCGGTCCAAATCTCACGAATCTCTCTCTTTGTCTTCCACTGCTCTGCTTGCGGCTAATAAAAGACTTGGTCTGGGTACAAACTGCACCTAAAAATACTCCTTCATGATCAATTTTCAAACATTTGGCACTTCAGTAAATTACGAAGGACGCCATCCATACCTCACTATCAAATCTGACTATCTGATTGGTCAAAGTTCAACTTGGTTAAACTTGCAACGCACATGCAAAGGCTGTGAGTAGAGAACAGTTGTAGAAACTTTTCCTGGTTATGGATGAACATATAATAGGTCTGAACACAGAAGCCCAAAAGCTGCATTTCCAGTAACTTTTCATCGGAAATAAAAGGCAGCTCAAAGTCTTTTACTACGGTGGCTCACACGGCTCAAAAAAAAGCAAAAGACAGACCACAATGATAAAAGACAAAGCAAAATGCCAACATACATTTTTATTGGCTTTTTTTGCTTCATCACACTAAAAATACTTGCAAATAACATAAACCAAAATTGAAACTGCAACAATAATGTCTGCTGTGTTTTCATTCTTTATTATGCATTTTTATCTTTTGCAACTTACGCTCAAAAAACCTTCAGTCTGTAAAATAAACTAATATGAGTGATGATTTTCTATGGTGATATAACAATGCAGACCATGTGTGTCTATTCAAACACAAGGTTACTTAACAGTCTCATCATCACGAACTTCCTCTTTGGGCTGTCAATTTTGCTGGAAACTATCGTCCCGTCCCTGTGCCTCCCCATGCCTCCAGTGTTCATTAACATAGAAATTGATGCTCTAAAGCTAAGTTCAAACAGCAAGGTCAGCCGAGAGCCAGTAATTAAGCCAGTCCTTAAAGTGTGGTGGATTTGCTTATTAGTCGTACGGGCATGGACTCATCCACATAGAACCGAAAATGGAAATAATATTCAATCCATCCCTGAAAATGCCTGCAGGATATCAGCACCGAGCGTGTAAAACAATTACACTTTATTATACAGGGCACTCGCAGTTGAATGTGGACTCGGTCTCCTCATCTCTAACCGCCTCACACACTTTCTATGCAGAAACACAAACACAATGGCTCAGTTTGATGGCACAGATTAGGAGCAACTTAATAAAACTCAGAGCTATGACCAAAGACTTAGAGAGAGTCTCCAATCCATAAGTGGTCGGATTTTCCATCTGTTTTTTAACAGACAAAACACTAAAATGACTACAACCTGATTCACACTGGTCCGTCCGTGGTGCATCTCTCGTGTCTATGGGATCAGATGAGTCTCATAATTCAGAAATGCACAAAGTTTGTGTCACAAATTCACACACTCCGATTCACAAATCTAATTTTATGCAAACGTGCAATATGAATTCGGAAATGCACACAACAGGTTTCACAAACACACACTTGTGCTTCACACACTCATATAAATGTTTCACAAATGCAAAAATAGCATTTCATAATGTGCAGTCTGTTTCTCAAAAATATTAATGTTGATTTTACAAAAAAACAATTAAATGTTTCAGAAACTCACAAAAAATTTCAAACTCACAATATATGTCTCCAAAAATCCACAATAAATGTTTCACAAACAAATTTTAAACTTTATTTTACTCTTATAATATAAACTCTCAGATCAAGTGAACTGCAGAATGTGCATGTACAACCCCTCTAATTCATGAATGTCTCCACATTCGTGAGAGAAATCCAGGATGTGGATGTATCACCCCCTTTCCTTTGTGAATCTCTCCACATTTGTGAGAGATTTCACTGCGGTGAGTTTTGAGACTCTCCTAACGTGGAACGTCAGCCGATGCCATCATTGGCCACCGAATCTGTCAATCAAAGTTAGCAGCAAATCGGGCGTGTTCGCTTTCAGCCAATCGTATGCCCCTTAGATTTTCTCCACCGCTTCAAGTTTGGAATCATGGCGGAACGGACACCGACCGGAACCAGTCGAATCAATCATCGTGTATCATTCGTTCATTCGTTTTTCAATTTAAAAAGGGGATATGAAAAAAACAAAAAAAAAAAAAAACAAAAAAAAAACGTTTTTTTCATTTTCCGATTCAAAAACCAGTTTTGTGCACCAAAACGAGAAAACGAAAATCGGATAACGGGCGTTTGATTTGGTTTTTCATAGTTTCGTTTCTGACACGGGGTGTCACCCGGAAGTAGTCTGCGCAGATTCTTACGTGTTAAAACAGCTGCAGTGCTCGGACAGTAACTGTCTTTCTTTAAGGGAAATGGATCGTTTTATTAGTGACTGTAAAGGGAAAATCCGAGACCCAAGGACATGAAAATACATCCGTTCCAGGTAAGAATCTGTTGTATTATAGTTTTTCAGTCACATGTCTCTGACGATGTGAGTTTGCTACTTTGACAAGCTAGCTGTTGCTAACTGGGGCTGCACAGAGTCCGGTCATGGATTATTAAACCCATTATGTGATTATATGAAAAGTTGTTGGCTGTGCATTTAATGAAAAGCACTAATCAGCAGTGTCTCCTCTTTTTTGAACCATATTATCAGAATGTTAGTGACGGAGCTCGCGACGTCCCCTAAATGTCTGGAATGTGATGCTAGCGCTAGCTAGCTAGCTAGCGCTAGCATCAGACTCCGGCGTTGCACTGGCGAAGATTATTCACAAAAAATGAGTTTTGTTTAGCTACATTAAGATAAGAAACACGAAATATGAAATACTCGTCGTGGAATATTGTACAACTAGACAACAAATAGTTATCAGAAAAATGTCTTTAAGTTTTGGCAGGAAAACACATTTGTATAACATCTGTAACGGATGATTACAATAAATACTGCGTTCTTACATTTAGTGTTATGATAAATGTGTGACTAGGAGAATTGGGCATTTTTAATGTATTTTGTTTTCGTTGCAAAATTATTTTAATGAATCTTCTATTTATTGAGGTAAAGATGACTTGTTTTCCTTCGTAGCAATCATTGTGTTTTGAATGTCATTAAAGTGCATATACAAAAACTGATACTTAAAATGCTTAGCTGCAATAATCTTTAAAATACTGTGCTGAGTTAAAACGTGTTTTGTTTTGTTTTTTCCTGCAGGTGAAGTTTCTTTAAGCAAAGTTCCAGAACAGTTTTTGCCTGAAGAACAGAGGGCAGCTCTACGAGGGAGTACAACGGAGACTAAAGTAATTTCACTATGTAATACAGCACACAGATAAATCACTAGGACAGACTTATGTGGAATATAATCATTAATAAACCCTTTTACGGTGAATTCAGACAAACTGGCTAACTGCAAAGTTGACAGCTGAACACTTTAGCACAATTTGAAAATAAATATAAAGGTAATCTTACCAATTTCAGCTGAAATATTTACAGTATTTATTTTATAAATGTTCTGCTTAACTGTATTTTCATTTTCTCTCTTAGATCGTTCACAAATCTAAGTACAAATTTGAATAATCCCTAATTATTGAATGTTTTATTGAAAACATTGACCTTTCATTTGAGCAGATATTCTTCTAACTGGTTTTTATTTTGGCTGATGTTTTTTTTAACATATTTTTAGATTATTCAAGCACTAAAGGTGATAGAAATTCATGTTGGTCACATTTGATACCTTTGGCAAAGACTCACGTCTGCATTGCCCTTACGCATCTTGATCAATTCCCAGGATATTTATTTATGTTTTTTTAATGGATATTTTAGGTGATAAATTGTAAGAACAGGAATGGTTTGGTTCCAAAAAATGGTGAGGGCAAGTATCAAGTACATATTTTCACTAGTCAAATTGCACAAGCTGTTGTCTAAAATCTCTGGATTCTGACTACTTTTTTGTTTTATTGAGAGGATAATGGTTTAAAAGGTATAAGCATTTTTTCAAGACAAGTGCAGGGAATCATTTTCAATGACAGAGACACGCAGCCGTGCGCCTCCCTTTGGGTGCTCGTTAGGGCTGCCACGATTAGTCGACTAATCGATGACTAATCCACTATTAAAATAGTCGACGACTAATTTAATAGTCGATTAATCGTTACCTTTGTATTGTATGAAGTCAGAGTGTAGTAAA
The DNA here is from genome assembly GCA_003999625.1 of Oryzias javanicus. NCBI lineage: Eukaryota > Metazoa > Chordata > Actinopteri > Beloniformes > Adrianichthyidae > Oryzias > Oryzias javanicus. The sequence goes on from CM012457.1 coordinate 21,353,887, forward strand.
GTTGAAAGTTATAGTAGCATTTTGCTAGCTTTTTGGACTACTTTGGCATTTATCAAGTTTTTTTTTAGGCTATTTTGGAGTTTAGCTAATATTTAATATACATGCTAGCTGTTTTTGGCTAACTTAAGCGTTTTTTTTTTTTTTAGGCTATTTTTGAATTTAACTAATATTTCAGCTACATGCTAGCTGTTTTGGTTAACGTAGGAATTTTTTTTAAAGCTAATTTGGAGTTTAGTTATTCTTTCAGCAGCATGCCCGCTATTTTGGCTAACTTTGGCTCTTTTTATTTTTTAGGCTAATTTGGCATTTAACTAACATTTTAGCTGGTTATCAACTTCAGCATCTTTATATCCAGTTTGCGCATGACCCGATTAGTCGACTAATCGGAAAAAATAATCAAATAATCAGTGATTAGTCGACTATTAAAATCGTTTATGGCAGCCCTAGTGCCCGTTGCCATGACAACCTTAAAACACTCTCTAAAAGCAGTCCACGTTTTTAGTCTGAACATTTTTTTTACTCACTACGTTCTATAAATATAAGGTTATTTTAAACCAAGTTGGGATTTCTCATTTTTTTAGCCACATTAGTGTTTTGGCATCTGCTGGGGTTTTTTAGCTATTTTGGAGTTTCAGCTGTTACATTAGCATCATGCTGGTTTTTGGACTATTTTGGCATTTACCAAGGTTTTTAGTCTATTTGAAGTTTTGCTCATATTTCAGCTACATGCTAGCTGTTTTGGTAAATTTTGTATTTCATGTTTTAGGCTAATTTTGATTTTTGCTAATATTTCAACTTTATGCTATCTTTAATGGCTGAATTAGACTTTTTTACCTGTTTTTTTAGGCTAATTTGGCATTTAGATAATATTTTAGCTTGCAATGAGTTACAGCCTTTTTAGCTATAACTTTAAGCATCTTCAGTAATCTGTGCTAGCATCTTCAGCTGCTACATTCAGGTTACAGCATTCATGCTGGCTTATTGCAGGTAATACTACATATTCAGTTATTTAAATTCTCTTTCTTTTAATTGCAGGTCCTTTGGAAGAGCCATTTTTCCTGGACCTGCTGCATAAGCCTGACTGGTTGTTGAGGAGAGGAGCCGTGATTCCTGCCTGGAGTGTCGGGCTGATGAGCTGCAAAACAACATCTAGAAGGACTGCATGAAGCACTTTGTCAACTCCAAACACAAAGTTAATGTTCAATCAAAACTGCTATGTAAAGTGTTGATATTGGACTTTTATTTAAGAGTTGTTTTTTACTTGCTCCTTGTTTTATCATTAGGTCTTAAAGCTTTAACAATATTGATATTTTCAAAGCAGTCCAGAAATCTCTTCTTGCAGGTAAAAACTGAATGCTAACATGAGCATTGTAATCATATATATGAAAATAAACAAAATGGTTTCATGGTAATGTGATATATTTATTACAAACCTAACATCAATACATCTTTCAACAGAAATAGATATACAGTTGGGGGGAGGGGGGTTACTTTGGGGGCTTATTAATGCACTAAGTTAAATGTTACATTTATAATCAGCAATTACTCAGCACACCTGTTAGTAACATGTATTAGATGAAGCAATGCATCTGGAAAAGTCTGTTTATGGTTAAGTACAGTATCACAAGAGTCATGTCAGGGAGAGTCTGTCCACGTTTCTGCTCAGCATCATCTGTAGAGAACAGGTCCTCTCCAGATGAAGAGACCTCGGTGATGGACCCCAGCTCTGCTCAAACGCGCTCCCAGCTTCCCCAGCACTGTCATCCAGCTCCCACTGAAATCCCTGAAAAGAAAACCACCTGAGCAGCTATTGGTCTTTTATTCAGGAAATATACTCAGCAAATAAGGAGAAACAGGTTATATCAGAAATGCATTATGGAGGGATCAAAACGCTGCAGAAGATCTTTTCTCATCAGTTAAAGTTGTCTATATTTACTCTTCTCATATAATTCTTGTAAACAGATCAAAAATCCGACAATTCCAGCGTGTCTGACGTTAAAGTCAAACTTATTACTGTTGTGATGTTTCTACAACAGTAAGCTGTGAGCAGTGAGCTGCTGTTAGCTCGGCTGTGGTTCTAACATCACTCTTTGTTTTTGATCATAACTGTCTGATCTGGAGGAAAACACAGGAAAAACATGATCTAATTAACTAAAAGCTGTAACCAACAATATGACAATGTCTATTTCCATGTAATATTCTAAAACATTCTTGCCTACAGATGATTTTGTTTACTTAGCCACTCTTATTTTGAAAGCTGAAAAAAATGTGGCTCTAAAATGCTTTCAACAAATGAAATAATTTTGCAATGAAAACAAAAATACAATTAAAAATGCCAATTCTCCTAGTCACACATTTATCATAACACTAAATGTAAGAACGCAGTTTATTGTAATCATCCGTTACAGATGTTATACAAATGTGTTTTCCTGCCAAAACTGTAAAGACATTTTTCTGATAACTATGTTGTCTAGTTGTACAATATTCCACGACGAGTATTTATATTTCGTGTTTCTTATCTTAATGTAGCTAAAACAAAACTCATTTTTTGTGAATAATCTTCGCCAGTGCAACGCCGGAGTTGATGCTAGCGCTAGCTAGCTAGCTAGCGCTAGCATCACATTCCAGACATTTGGGGGACGTCGCGAGCTCGCACTACATTCTGATAATATGGTTAAAAAAGAGGAGACTGATTAGTGCTTTTCATTAATGTACAGCCAACACTTTCATATAATCACATAATGGGTTTAATAATCCATGACCGGACTCTGTGCAGCCCCAGTTAGCAACAGCTAGCTTGTCAAAGTAGCAACTCACATCGTCAGAGACATGTAACTGAAAAACTATAATACAACAGATTCTTACCTGGAACGGATGTATTTTCATGTCCTTGGGTCTCGGATTTTCCCTTTACAGTCACTAATAAAACGATCCATTTCCCTTAAAGAAAGACAGTTACTGTCCGAGCACTGCAGCTGTTTTAACACGTAAGAATCTGCGCAGACTACTTCCGGGTGACACCCCCGTGTCAGAAACGAAACTATGAAAAACCAAATCAAACGCCCGTTATCCGATTTTCGTTTTCTCGTTTTGGTGCACAAAACTGGTTTTTGAATCGGAAAATGAAAAAACGGGTTTTTTTGGTTTTTTTTTTCGTTTTTTTCATATCCCCTTTTTAAATTGAAAAACGAATGAACGAATGATACACGGATTGATTCGACTGGTTCGGTCGGGTGTCCGTTCCGCCATGATTCCAAACTTGAAGCGGTGGAGAAAATCTAAGGGGGCATACGATTGGCTGAAAGCGAACACGCCCGATTTGCTGCTAACTTTGATTGACAGATTCGGTGGCCAATGATGGCATCGGCTGACGTTCCACGTTAGGAGAGTCTCAAAACTCACCGCAGTGAAATCTCTCACAAATGTGGAGAGATTCACAAAGGAAAGGGGGGTGATACATCCACATCCTGGGATTTCTCTCACGAATGTGGAGACATTCATGAATTAGAGGGGGTTGTACATGCACATTCTGCAGTTCACTTGATCTGAGAGTTTATATTATAAGAGTACCTAAAATTTAAGTTTGTGAAACATTTATTGTGGATTTTTGGAACATATATTGTGAGTTTGAAATTTTTTTGTGAGTTTCTGAAACATTTATTGTGTTTTTTGTGAAAATCAACATTAATATTTTTGAGAAACAGACTGCACATTTATGAAATGCTTATTTTGCATTTGTGAAACATTTAGTATGAGTGTGTGAAGCACAACGTGTGTGTTTGTGAAACCTGTTGTGTGCATTTCCGAATTCATATTGCACGTTTGCATAAAATTAGATTTGTGAATCGGAGTGTGTGAATTTGTGACACAAACTTTGTGCATTTCTGAATTATGAGACTCATCTGATCCCATACGTGTCAGTCTCAGGGCCGTCATAGTTAACTCTGTTGTGTCTATGGTTCGTCCTCCCACGTCTCCCTGGATTCCGAAGGAGTTTGTTTTGTCCTGCCATCCTCCTTGTAAAGTCATGGTAAAATGCATGTTTTGTGTCAATAATGATGTTTTGTTTTTGTACTTCCAAAACTAAACTCAGGTTGTCTATGGCGTCTATAGATGACGGTGTTATGTGTTGTTTTAACAGGCGTTTTCACGCATGTCACCTCAAAAATAAATTTATATCGGAAGCTTTTATTTTGAAACATGAACCTGTTTCCCTTTTCTCTGTTTTTTTTTTACAAAATTAACTTGTCAACGGACTGGAAATAGAACTCTCACGTAAAGCTTGTGTTACGTTGTGGAGAGATGAACTTCAGACCTATTGATTACTGAACGTTTTACTTTTTGTATCAATGTAATGGAGACGGATCGCCGCCGGACCAGTGTAAATCCAGATTTAGTGTCATTTCTGCTTTTCAAGAGCAGAGGCTCCATTGGGAGTAGTTTGACAGCAGGCATGTCCAAAGTCTGGCCTATTGGTCAAATATAGCCCACGTTCAATTTTTCACGGGTCCACAGGCTTCTGTCATGATATTTGTATTAAACGACACTTTCTTAGAACTAGGATTTCTTTGTGGTGATTGACTAAATTAGATTAAAGATGGCAACAACCTGCGGCTACTTGACCTTCAAAACCTTAAAGACCCATTCATTCTCACAATTGAGAACATATATAAAATAAGTTAAGATAAAAACTTTTCTTCTGATTGTTTCTTTTATTCAAATTGGGTTTGGTCAGGACTAGATCTAGAACGACAGAGATCTATTCCACATCTTCCTTATTCTTGTCTGAGCTGCTGTCTGGCTCAAAACTATAAGGCTGGCCAGACCTGATGTTGCTACGCTAACGTTAGCCTGGGGACGTCAGGTGCTATTAGCTAGCAGGAAAAGGTGTATGCAAAGGACTGCTGGGAAAAAAGTGGAGCTAGCTTCCACACCAACAGTCCCGCCCACAACCCAGAAGCAAATTTCTGCAAAAAAATATGTCTTAAACAACAAAGGCTTTTTTATTCTGGCTAAAACAGCATAATCATAATTAAAAGGAATTATTTTACAATAGAAAAAAATAAAGTTGTAGTGGAACTTAAAAGACCTGATGAGATAAACATATTTATTTATATATTTATTTATTATTAAATGAAAATAAAAACATTTGTTAAGTATTTTATTTTGCATTTCATGTTATTACAAGAGGTCAATGAATGCAAGAGGACTGAATGACTGTCACACGTTTTTAACCCCGCCCCATTCTGCCCATTATTGCAAAAAGTTTTGAAATCCCTGTTTTAAAAAAAAAAAAAAAGATGAAAGTTAAGTCAGGAGTACCGCAGTAACTTCCCATCTTTCACCTTCAAATGCCTGTCTCATACGGTCTTCTTCCTTGCAAGACACGATGTTGACATTAGCATATATTTGAAGATTTTATACAATAAACCCTGGCTAAATTTGGTTTGAGGCCCAGAGGCCCTCACTTGTCTGGCCGTCTTGCTGAAAGATACTGCTGTGACAGTGGTTTAATCCACTCTGACCCTTTCCATATAGACAGAGGGAACACGTTGACTGAATTATTTAGCAGAAATATGGAAATCAAGCTGAGCAAATGCTATTTTTCTAAAATGTAATAACAGACATTAATCATCACTACTTTCTGTTGTCTTTTCGGGCCTACAGTCATGGGAAAAGTTGGTGTTCTCTCTTGGAAATGTATAACAATATTTATATACGTGTTTGCACTATTAGAACACTTGAATTGCAGATAAAAAAGTGACCCATCGCCATATTTAGTTCTGTAAAAAAGTAATACCTTATTCTTCCCTTTTCCAACTTGAAATGTTTGGACTTTCCTTAAAGAAGATACTTTGTTTGCTCATGGGTCATTTTGACCCTTAAATTATAAACATCTTTAAACATGGTGGAAAACTACCGAAAACGGTTGACCTGTTTAAACATACTGTACCAAATATTAACATAGATTTTCTCTGGTGTTTAAATACTTATTTGCAGTAGTGGCATTCAGACAAATCCTTTTATCCAATTTGATTTCCAGATTTGTTTGTAGATATTGTCCTTGACAGTAAATGTACCCACAATAAATAAAGTCAGACCCCTCCATGATCGATTAGTGGGAGAATCTGCTAAGTTAAAGTGTTCAAATACTTTTTTAGTATCACTGTAACAGAATTTTTCATCATGCACAATATATTTTAGATCTTAATACTAATTAATTTGCTTATTTGTGGATAATTTTGACCTGTAGGACAAGGGGAGTAAACAGAATGTTAAGATTGCACAAAAGTGAATCCAAAGGAAGAAAATAAACATAGTAATTACCTCTTTGTTTTTGCTGGATTTCGGGGAAAAAGGGCAGCCGGGAGTTCCATTCAAAAAAGCTTTTTAGTCGCACATGTTTCATTACTGGTTTATTGTCCTAATAAATGGATTATCAAATGTAAAGTAAATATTAGACTGTGTGACGGAGGCTTTCAATCTTCTCAAAATTCTTATAGAATTCTGATAACATTGTAGATATGGTTAAATGCATCTTATTTCTTAAGGATCTTCTCACTGTTACTTTGAAAAGTAGGCTGAAGCGGCCTCTTTGAAAGTAATCCAAACACCAAAAAAGGAGACAAAAGGTTATAAAAAGTCTTAAAAGACACAGCGAGAGAGAAGGACAGAGGAGGAGAGCTCTTAGCCTGAAGCGAGGAAAAAGGAGGAGTGTTAGACTACTACTGTTTGCAATTTCATCATTTTGCTGGGAACGATTTTGCATGAATTTGTATGATGATTCATGCGTCGTGATTGATTTTCTCTGCAGCAAAATGCTTTTAATTAATTATTGAAGCTGAGAAAGTGATAAAAACAAACAACCGTGTGAGTGACTTTCTTTAAAAGTTTAAGTACTTTTGAATTTGTTTTTCCTTTCAAGGGCCTCCTCTTTAATATCATAGATTTTTCTCTTGTTACAAATAGGTACGCCTCTATTTTAAATGGAAACAGAATAGACAGCTTCTGAAATATAATTCATCCCAGTTTAATTTAGTACACACAATAAAATTCAGAGTAAACAAATATTGTTCCTTGAGAATTAGATTGTAATGAAATACTAATAAATCATAGGCTTGTAAAAGTGGAGCTGCTGGATTGGATTACATTGGAAACTTAGTTTTCTTCTTTTAAAGTGTCTGTGTGCTCATGTGGAGAAAATGGGTAATCTAGAGTGGGAGTGTGATTAGTAAACGGATCTGGAGTGAAGGAACAGGAGTATTCCCTGCCTCCCTGTCTGACAGCTGGAGGATTAGTATGAAGGATGTTGGTCATTTGTTAACTGCTGGGACTAATCTCATATGTCCGTGTTATGAAGTGACACCCAGAAGAGGTTATGCAGCTGGGACACAAATTCAAAGGTCCAAATTGATTGAAGTCAAAACCAGAACTTACTTTTTTTTCTGGAAATATATTATTTATAAAAAGTGAAAACATTTTCACGATACTCTTGTCTTTGGTGAAAATGAAAGAGGACAGAAAGAAGAAAACGTATTGTCTCTGCCCCATTTAACTGAGTCAATCAAGCTATTTTAACCACATCTATTTCTTTGTGTTGTAACATTAATATGTCAACTGGCTGGCAAAAGCAACAAAGCAAACAAATAAAAACAAAAAGCAACAACAATAAATACTTAAAATACCTCTGATTTTTTCTTTTTTTTTTTTTTTTAACTTGTCCAGCCAAACAGCTGAGCAAGCAGATACGGGCTGAGAGCCTCTTGCATTGGACAGATTTTAATGTCCCAACAGGGGTTTATTAGGTATAAACAACAACAATAACAAATTTTTGTTAGATGCTTGTTTATGTACACCATAGACCCCTTTCAACTTTTTTGCTTGTTGTAGTACACTATTTCTCACTTTTCTGATGGCAAATCTCATGATGATAGTTGGTTTTGGTTTATCGAATTTCTTGGGTAATATGTGACAAATAGAAATGGCTTCATTATGTACATTTATACGGTTACTGATAGGAAGCTGATAACCTGTTGTTCAAGTGTCTTTTGTTCATCTTCTGTTGAATCGGTGTTTGCTGTTACTGCTGCACAGCTTCTCTGGTGAGTTTTGATAGTTTGACTGTAAATAAAACCCCTTTTCTCTAGTCCAGAGGTCACCAACCTTTTTGAAACCGAGGGCTACTTCATGGGTACTGAGTCATACGAAGGGCTACCGAATTGAAATAATAAATTTGCTTAGTTTGCCTTTAGTTATACATTATTAATAATGAATAATGATACTCCTCTATGTGAAGACACTGATTTCTCTTTGTAATTATCAATAACAACAACAAGCCAGGAAACAAATATGAATATTCAAAACTTTATTAATCTCAACAAATCTTGTCACATTTTGAGGTAATGACCAAATGTAATGTGTTTAACAACATTACAACTGCTACGTGTTTTGAACACACTTTTGAATTGAACAAATTTCAATACTATAATTTAACTTTGCCATGGCACTGCCATGTTACCACATACGTCTGTATCTGTTTCTTTGTTAGTGGGAAGACTGACATTGCATGCTGTTCACCAGTTTAGTGTAATCTGGTGTTTAGCTTGATACTGCAACTGTGAGCGAGTCTTTCAGATGTGCATCAGTGAGGCGTGTTCTGTGTTTGCACTTGATGAAGTTCATGTCAGAAAATGCTGATTCACAGAGATAGGTTGAACCAAACAGGCTGGCAGTCTTCATAGCTGCTGTGCATACTCCTCTGTACTTCTCTGAGTCAACAAGGCACCAAAAGTTTGCTGCACCCCGGTGGGCTTTGAGGTGGAGGTCATTTTGCAGTGTTATGATTTCAATCTCCACCTGTCCAGCATCCAAGTCAAACGTTGAACTTAGTTGCTCAGAAAAGCATGTCATGTCCACATTCATGAAAGGGTTGGATATGAATGCCACACATGGCTCGAGCTGATCAATGTCACAAAACCTATTCTCAAACTCTTGCCCAAGTCTGTTGATAACATCACAGTATTTTTCTGCCACTCTGTCAAATGCCTGGGATGCAGAATCATTGTCTTTCAGCACCGACTGCGTGGAGGGAAAGTGCAGCACTTTTTTTCTCTGTATATCCACTAGGTTCGAGGTCACCTAAGCTTATCTAAAGTTCATGTATAATGTAAGGAAGCCAAAAACGCCCTGCCCAACATCTTTTTTTTAATCTTTTTCTTCAGAAAAAACGAGATATTAAATCTTTATAAGGAAAACGCGAGAAAACTGTTTCTTTTTTTAGTCGTTAACAACAAAAACAGCATAAGAACACTTCAAAAAAGTTGTTCTTTAACTGTTTTTTTTAAATTAGTGGATCTACGTTCCTCAAACGCTTTCATTTAGTCTCATGCACCCATCCATTTATTCTCCTTAAATCTCCGCACAGATTGATTGACAGATCCCACGGCAGACAAGAATCTGCACATGGAGCGTTCACTGAGCTTTGGAAATAAACCAACCCAAACAGCCGCTCAACTCAGTCCGCTACAAACTTTGTAATTTTTATACAATCTGCAGCAAAACAAATCCGTTCTTCAGAGAAAACGTCGACACTGTTTCATCAGTCGATTATATACGGATCCGTGCCGGTGTTCTACGTTTTCTCTGATAAAATGCTTCGTTTTGCTGCCGATATCCGAGGCTCCGTGAACGCACCATCAGCAGCCCTGGGCTCTGTCTCCGTTAAGCGTGAAACTTTAACCAAATTCTAGGAATTTCGAAAAAACACAGTGTCGCAATGACACGGTTTCATAAAAATGTGACAAAACACAAACCAACTTAAGCGATAAGTCATTAAAAACACGGCGACGTGTGTGCTTTTTTTTATTTGATTCACTAACAAAGGGAGCATTTGGGTGACGTCACAGGAGTGTGGTGCGCGCTTGCCGCGCTGACTCGCTCAGTCCCAGGTGCAGGTGTCAGAAGTCTGATCCTAGTTATTGATTTTACAGAGGAGATGCACGGTAAGCAGTGACGCTGTGGATCTCTTGTGGCGCCCGCTGTGCTGTACTCGGACAGACACTCCAGAAGCGCATTTAATCAGAAAAAAGTCCATTTCCATTACCGTTTTTCGAAAAATGTCCATCAATTTCAATATGCCACCAAAACCAGCTCCTCTAAGCGCAAATACTTTTTTTTCTTCGAAAAATGTATTTGTCTTTTTTTTTTTTTTTTTTTTTTTAATAAACTGTGTTTCCATTAAAGAAAATTAATAATCAAAAACCCAATTCGCGAAATGTCAGCGTTAATGTGAAAGCAGCCGGGGTTTGGAGGAAATAAACGGAGGGGGCTGGTTCACTCGGGCATTTGAAGAGCGCAGCTCCACTAAATAAGTAAAAGAACTGACCAAAAACAACTTTTGTGGAGTGTCTTCCTCTATTGTTTTTGTTAACCACAAAATAAAGAATCTCAACACAGGTAAAGTCTCAGTGTCTCCATGCGGGAAAAGGAGAAGGGGGCGCCCCATTCTTTGTTATTGATTATCTCGTTTTAACGAGAAAACGATTAAAGTAAAAGTGGGATAGGCCGTTTTTGGCTTCAGCAATAATAAACATATATGTTAAGATGTTTTAATTCTTTGTGAAGGCAAGTGTGAGTTCAAAAAAATACATCACAATAAAATAAAAATTTTGAGCAGCTCACGAGTTGTGCTATTTTTAGAAGAGACCCGCGGGCGACTCATGAGGTGCTCGCGGGCGACCGGACGCCCGCGGGCGCCGTGTTGGTGACCCCTGCTCTAGACTAACCATTTAATTAGAGAACTTGCCTTTTTTTTTTAAATTAAAAAGAATCCCTAAATGTTCCACGTATATAAAAAAAACTTTAAAATAATGCAGGTTTATTGATGACAAATGAAAACGACATTCACAACACAGGTAAAATATGTTGTGAGTGGGTTGTGATTTGTTGTTACCCTGGTTCCTTTAGATTACTCTCCAAAAGAAATGAAGATGGATGACAGAAGAAGAAGTGAGCTTGTGGGCTATCATGAGGAATGATGCTGCTGCTTGAAAGGAGGGAGAAAACCTGAACAATAAAGAATACTCACCGCAGTGAGAGGCTGAGAGCAAGCTGTGTCTTTCACTCCTGGGGTGTGGTTTTTGTCCGCTGATGGCAGGCGGACCACAGGTTATGAATGAGCTCCATCAAGTCCTTCACTCCTCCAAAAGACAAGCCATGGCTAAACCTGAGCAAGATGAACAGAGACTGAGATGTTCTTTATCTGTGGAACATTGTACCCATAAGAATGACTTCTGCACTTCACAGCAAAGGAAAGTATCTCAAAAGTGAAATCATTGTTTGATGCTGAGTCCATACCGGCCGTGTGGTGTTCACATTGGATGAGCCTTTTCTTCTTCTACTGTTTATTAGCGCATGTCCGCCACCTACAGTTAGAAGAGACTTGATGCAAAATATTGAAGCAGTGTAAATCTCATAAAACTTGGTCCATGCTTTTTCTTTCACAGTTTTAGCTCCACCCATAACGAACATTTTCATTTATTTTCTAAGTTCCTCTTTTTGTGTTTTCCCCACCCAGTGATCCAACACTTTTCTTAGAAAATGAATTAAAACATTCAATATGTGTTTTTGATTTTTTAAAAATGGGAACAACCAAACGATTTGTTTTATTACAGTAGTTTAGAAATTGATAAATAAATAAAGCAGTCCTTTTCCCCCCTTTTCACTATTAATTTTAATTTAAAACATGAATGATACATGGGTAATTCCAATTCTCCGTCAATGTTGAGTTTCATGCGGTAGAACCTCCAGGAGTGCAAACTAGTTTTAGGATCATACTTTCACAAACGAGCAGGAGAGGTCACAGGAGCGTAAGAACACTCCCACAAGCGCAGTAAAAAAGTTTCACCAGTTGCGAGCGTTGAAATGACACTTGTTGGGACTTTTGGCAGAAATTGAACACCATACTATTGAATCTGGTTTAAACTTTCTTTCTTTTTACTTTCAGTCTTTTTATGTAGACTTTTCATTGGAACTGGTCGATTGAACTTGCATTGCCGATGGTGGTGTGTAGATTGCTTAAGTCTGAACCATTGACTGTTTATAGAGAACTGGACTGAGTGACCCCTCCTCCCATCACATTCCAAAATAGGAGGTACATGCTGGCTTATAAAAGTCAAACTTCTATTGAAAAATAAACAATTATGACTTAATTAAGTGTCGCTTATCTATCTTTTTTGAATGTGTGGCCTATCTTATGTATTCTTAGAAATATTGAATGAATTCACAACCCAAATGGAATGGGAAACAGAAAAATAACTATTAAAAAGTATCTAAACTAAGCATACATATACTATATATTTCAGAGTAAATTAATGTTTGTGTTTTTGCCTACTTTGTTCAGTGGTGTTAGAGTATTAGGGACATCGGAAAAAAAAAAGTATTATTACGAGTTTTTTTTCTCGTAAATTTACAACTTTAAATCTCAAATCAAATGTTTGAATAAAGCCTCACAAGATGCTCCATAGCTTTCATCTCTGAGCACGACCCCGATAAACAGACAACTTTGGTTCTTTTATCGTTAATTAATTACTTTAAATCTTGTCGATTTATGACTTTTAATCTCGTTTAATCCTTTACCAGATTAAAATTCCTAAATTTAGCCTATGACTTTTAAAGTCATAAATACAACTTTATTGTCCTAATTTAACAGTTACGACTTTTTTCTTGTAAATATACAAAATTTAAAGTCGTAATTAAAAAAAAAACACACCTTTTTTTGCTTTTAAACAGGCCCTATTTCTCTGTCGCAGTGCGATTTATAGCCCAGTGCGACTTTTAATCCAACAAGGGGTACGTATTTTGCATGTGCTATAATTAATAGAGATAATTTCCCGCCAAACTCTACATCTTCAGTCCCACTGACTCGTTTTCAGGTCCTGCTCCATCCTGTTTGGGCTCATGAGATCCACTGGAGCCCATACCAGCCGTCTCCATATTCACTCAAACATGCTAATGAGTCTGCTGTTAGAGAGAGGGTTACTGCATGCTTTTTGACTGACTGACAGGAAACATGGTCCGAACATAAGAACCTTCCGCTGAAGCAATAAAAGAGATTATGGAATTCCCTCAAGAAGGTAAACAACCAGGGAATGTGGTTCAAGATAACGTTTCTTCTGCACGTCGCTGTCTTTCAAAATTTGCACAAAATACAAAGAAAATGAAATGACCATTAAAGGAATATGATGGAGGAGGATGTTGAAGTATATGGACAGAAAACTCAATGTTCCTTTAAAATGGAAAATCTAAATGATATTAAAACAAAAATAGAATCATTTTGGGTTACACAACTGAAGCAAATTAAGTAAAAAAAATATGATTTGTATAAAGAAAACTGAAAAAAATCTTTACCTTTGGACAGAAAATGCAGCATATCATGAATTTGGCAAACAAACAAAATAAAAAACTTCTCCTGGCCAAAGACTAAATTAGAATTTATTACTTCTGTTATGCAATCAATCTTGATTTTTCGAATATGAATTAATCTGCCATTGATGTGAGTGCACTTTATACGTGTGTATATAACGAAAGTTAAACAAGTTTTATTTTAAACATCTGTCCTCCTCTTTCATCCATCGCCTTGTGGTCCGGTTTGATGCCTACTGTTAGGAGTGCGAAGCTCTTGAATGCCTTGCAGTCTTGTGGACGTCTAACTGCAAAAGGGGCAGAATGATGAGATAATGAGTGGTATTATCCTCACATATATAAATGGATATATGGATAACCAGGACAAAACTTCCTTCTGTGGACTCCATTTAAGAGCAGCGCTGCAGAAGAAGAGGAGAGATATCATCAGAAACCCGCTCCACCCGACTCACTTCCTGCTCAGACACAAATGCTTTTATTTTTTTCTGATGTATACGCTTCGCGAATCTGGCGATTGTTAAACTGTTATTTAAACTTGTACATAAATTCTGATTCGTCCTAAACTGTGACTGAGAATTTTGCGCAAGAATTCCAATGTGTCTCATTGTAAGTTGGTGCACATATGGCTAGGGTTGGGCACCGAAGTTCGGTTCCAAGTAGGAACCGTTATGATTTGCGCGGTTCTACCGAAACCGAAAGATGCGGCTGCAAACGGTGCCGGATTTCGGTTCCAAATTTCATTGAAGTTTCATTTGTCTGTGGACATGTCAATCACTTGTACTCCCTTCTGATTTTTTACGATTCAGCCTATCTATTTACTTTCTTGTGTTCGTGGGCGGGCTCATATAAAATCGCCAACAGCGCAAGCGCGCGCATCTAAAATGCATAAAAGCAAGTGGGGGAGTGTCACTTTGAGATGGTCGGCTTCCGCAACGTCGGTGGGCGGGACTTTCGCTGTGAATAGTGGAGTTTCCGCAATTTTTAAACAACGCTGGAGCCCCATCCCAAAATGAAACAATGAATCGTTTCCTCCTTGTTGGGCTGCTAATAGCAGAAGGCTCGGCTCGGCTCCGCCCACCACCACAGCGGGTCGTCATCATCTGCTGCGCTTTGCAGCCGTGTGATTGACATTTATCTTCCGCCTTGTTTTATTGAAATAAAATATTGCTTTTGCCCAAAAACAACTGCAAATAAATGCCACATTCCTGATTTAATTTAATAAAATGTCAGGCTAAAATTTCAAGGACATTTAAGTTTATTTAAGACGGAGTTTTATATTATGCTTTATATTACGTGCGCACAGCTGCACGGCAGGAGGGAGTCTGCGCTTGTTTGAAGCCGTTCTGCTTTGGATTTAGGAAGATAAAGGCATTATTTTTTATTACTGAAGTACCGCAATAAGCACCGAAAGGGAACCGAAACCGAAACCAAAGAACCGCGGTAGCACCGGAACCGCATCAGATCCCATCGGTGCCCAACCCTACATATGGCAAATAAAAAAACGTGAACCTTGACATAGCAGAGCTCATAATGTAGACATCTGATCGATCGCAAAGATTTTTGAAGTCTATTTTTTAGTAAAAATGTTGGTGGTGTCCATAAAGCATGAGTAGAGCGGTTGACCTCTGATCTGAAGGTTACAGGTTCCGTTGACACCTTGTTCCCTCATGCACCATAGTGTACTTGGGTAAGACGAGGAACCCTACAACGCTCCTAGCGGTTTTAGGTTGACACTGTCCTTGACATTGAAATGTGTGCATGGATGAATGGGATCACGTAAACTGCAAACCACTTAGATCCATAAAGAAAGGCAGGACAGTTCAATGTAAGTACAGTGGACCCAGTTTACCGCAGGGGGTTACATATTTAAAAACAACCTGCGATAGATGGAATCCTTGAAGTAGAGTTATGGTTGTTTTGAGACTGTATAACTGCTCACTACACACTTCATACACTTTTTTCACATTTTTTTAATGCTCTCAAAGCTCAAACCTTTGTGAAAAAAAAAAAAAAAAAAACCTAGTTGTAAATAATGGTAAATGGTGTGTACTTGTGTAGCACTTTTCTACCTTCCTTGAAGGTCCAAGTTGCTTTTCAGTCACCATCACACACACATTCACACACTGGTGGTGGCTCCGCTGCCAAACATTGGCACCAACCTTTCACCAGACACAACATGGAGTACAGTGTCTTGCCCAAGGACATTTCGATACATGGCGGGAATCGAACCTGCAATCTTCTGATCAGTTATGGACCGCTCTACCACTGCTCCAGGGCTCCAAACTGATGAGCAACACATACAAAGGTCTGCTCGCAATTGAAGAGTTATGTAAATTTGGCAAACTGAATGCATTCTATACAGGAAACATGACACAAAGGACATTTACTGGGAGGGTCAACAGCCAATCAGAACACAACACGCTGTTCACAAAAAAAAAAAAAAAAAAAAAACAACAAAAAGCATGCAACATTTTACTGATTAAAAAAAACCCTCCAGACATTAAAATTAGAAAGGGCAATATAGCGAAGGACCTCTGTGTCAGGGGATAAACCCAGGGCGTACCCTACCTTCATCCAGCAGTGGCTGTGATAGGCTCCAGCAACACATTCAACTGCAAAAGCATTAAGCAGGTTCAGAAATGGGATGATTGGACATCAGGAATAAATGTGTTCCTTTTGACATAGTGAACTATTTATTATATTTAGTTCTCTGTTCTTTTGTGCAGTTCGCATGTTGTTCCTCCTCCTCACTCCCCTCAATAGGAGCAGGAGAGATTTCAGATTCCAGCTGGATTATCTGTGCTCCTGTTCTTGGACGTGGACCACGCCTCTGGCTCGTCTTGACTGTGGAACTCACCCCCACATGTCCCCCCGTCCTAACTGAGCTCTATTAAAATACGTAGTTGTGTAGTTAGATAAGAAAATTCTGCTTTAACAGTACTGGTAAATCGCCTGTTCGTCCAGGGAGTGGATCTCTCCCTCATGTGGGCATCTCTGTGGTTTCTTCTTTTTTCTTGAATCAGGTTTTTTAGGAGTTTTTCTTTAGAGGGTAGGAGGGTCTAAGGGCAGGAGTCTTTTTAGTTTAGCAATCAGCTATCATTTATATTCTACGATTTCTTCTTCTTTACAATCACTGGTATGAAGCGCATTAAGACTATTTTTATTTTTTTCTTAATATTGGGTTATAAAAATAAAATGGAATTGAACTATTGGTACTTTATATATTATGAATATATTACAGTATTTTCCACACTTGTAAGGCTCACTTAACAGCCACAATTCTTTTTCAAAGACAACAGAATGCCTTGTTCTGTGTATGGATGGATTCTACTGCAAACACGGTTGGGTGTTATTGTGTACAGAACACAATCATTCATTGACAGTGCAATTTATCTGGTGCCCCCTACAGTATGGAAAACAATGAACCTCAAAAATGTCACATGTAGTCTGAAAATAACAATTAAAAAGTGAACATGCATTTGTTTTACAAATTCCTCTATTACAGTAAACTTTTATTAACCAAATAAACTAAAAGCTACAAAATAAAGACAAAACCTACAACAGTATCAGCCATAGAAGATGTGGTGATGCGCCTGGCAGTTTCATAAATATCATTGTGCTCTGTAACACTGAGTTGGCTGAGGAATTTTCTCAGTGCTCAGTGAATAAAAGTTCAGAAAATGGTAAGGCCCACTTCAACTCTGCAGCCCACACAGCCAGACCTTCACAACATTTTATGTAACCGAAGGAGAAGAGAAGCAGAGGAACAAGAGAGGCGGAAGTCGAGCTGGTGACCACACAGAAGCGAGAAGACTTTTATAACTCGAGCTAGAAAGTGCTTCTAGAACCAAAACAAACAGAGAACATGTGATATAATTGTATATCGGGCGAGTATTTTCGTATTGTTAAAACAAGCACTTTTCTGTGACAGCCAAGGTGATCTACTACAGCTCCGCCTTTCAACACACTACAAGAAATATAAAGCAGTTACAAGGTGGAAGAATTTTACTTTGCAGAGCATAGAAATGAAACATTGTCCCCAAAGAGTCTGGAAAATAGGTCATGCTTTGCTCTCTGATCTACTTCACAGTGTTACGTAAAATACACTCTGCTTTGCACCAAATCCCCGGTTTTCCCTCACTCTGACACAAACCTATAGAAAAAAAAAAAAGCTAAACATTCCCTGGTGTAAGTACTGCTAAGTAGTATGGATGGGAGAACTTTAAGACAGGACTTAACAGTTGAAAGGGGCATATTTTTAAAAAAAGTGTCTGAAAGATACATATGTTAAACTCCAAACACAAGGCTGTTATTTCGCCTGG
This sequence comes from Oryzias javanicus, assembly GCA_003999625.1. Taxonomy (NCBI): domain Eukaryota; kingdom Metazoa; phylum Chordata; class Actinopteri; order Beloniformes; family Adrianichthyidae; genus Oryzias; species Oryzias javanicus. The sequence continues at coordinate 21,371,631 of CM012457.1, forward strand.
AGCCTCATTGGTTGAGAATTACACCTCTCAGTGTCGGATTGGTGTGTTACAAACCCAGCTAAGGGGAGAACTGTTGAACTGTTTGCAGTTTCATTTTTGCTTTGAAATTCATAAAAAAGGTACTACTTTTAAATGTCATTCTAGAAGTAAACTTGTTAATAATGCATTACTTGAGTGTCTGCAGGAGAAAATCGCAGTATGTCCCATTAGGAACAGTGCCTTCCTTAAAGAAAAAGAAAGAAGCAGGTAGAGTTGGTTCCATTATGTTCTCTTTTGAGTGATTTAGGATCATTTTGAGTACTAACTGTGTAAAAATAGCAAAATTATGTTTTCAGAGTATAAAATTTGGTGGAATTTCTACACTTTTTTTTCCCTGCTTTCACGAGGTTAGAGTATATAGACTATAGGGCACATCAGATTGTAAAGCGCACAGTCAATGAATGGTTTATTTTCAAACTAATGATATGTATAAGGTACATCAAACCATAAGGCACAATAAGCAAGACAAACAAAGCCTGAGATAGGGCCATACGCCAGTCAGAGTTTTTAACGACATTCACTGTAAATCTAGAACTTGCTTGTAGCATGCTACATGCTAGTGTAGCAAATTAACAATTCTCGTTTGTAACACATTAAAAGAAAACTCACTGATAACGCTCAAACAAATGTTACTGAGACTATGCTAACTCCAAACCCTGTTAGTAGGCCTAAAAAAAAACCCCACCAAGTCCAGCACGCTACATGTTAGCTGCGTTAGCCTTTTCACAGAAAAGCACATTAAAATGAAAACAGACTGATAACACAATAACCAACTTTAGGGTATTGTGACTACACTTATTGCAAATGTTGTTAACGTCGGAAAAACACAGTCCAATATTGTTACATGTTAGCCATGTTAGCGTATTCATAAAACCTTTAACTCCCAAACTTGCTTGCTACATTTTTTAAATTAAAAACAAAAAAAATATTTCCAGTAGTGTTTTAATTTTGATCAAGACGTTTTTAACCAAAATACCACGATCTAAATGTCTTCAAAAGTTATTTTTATGTTGATCTCTGTTTCAAAAATCTCCTCTGAGGGGGTGTGGCTTTTGGTGCTCAGCTGAAAAGCTCCATCCCGGATTCATTACAATAAACAAACCCTAATTAACTTTTTTTGTTTGTTGACCTATAAATGGGCCTTTAAAAATGCTGTCTGTTGGTCATTGCCAAATTTTTTGATAAATTAAAACAAAATTGCTTAATTTTTTAAAATATAGTCAAAAACCGTCTGTGTGCTGCACCCTACAGGTTGAAATGAGGTATTACATTTGAATTTTACGATTGATCAAACCATGTAAGTTTCAGAAGTCTAACGTCATGATCTGCAGCTTCAGTAATGATAATAGTCCTGCCCCCGACCCCCACCCCTCTGACTGGATTTTCACATTATGGCTGTGGGTGGAGTCAGCCTCCAACTTCCTGGGTTGGAGAACCTTTAAAGCCTGTATAGAACTAAAAACTAAAACTACAGCTACAAGTAAAATTGAACCGATAATCTTCCATGAAAATAGAAAACCATGACAGTAGAAACAAACAAAAAATGTATTTTAGTAGTCTGTAAGATTTTTAGTCCCTCCATACAAATCTGCTTTACACCATTAGTTATTTTTGCTTTGGTCCAAAAGACTCGAACTGATCCATTCTGGCTCTGTTGAATGAGTCTGTCAGGTGCTTTTCCCGCCTTCAGAGTTTAACTTTTAGGCCTTCAACATTCATGCCCCAGTGCTGCAATTTTTCTGATGTGCTCCACCTGGATCCAGCTGTTTTTATTGCCTTGTCTGCTTCACATCCACTGCCAGTTCATCACACTTCTCTGCATGTTTCAGTCTTTTTTGGGGTTAAATTTCATTTTCAGCTACCAACCAAAAGTCCTCCAGGATTCGTCTCATCTTGGGCTGCTCTCACAGAATAGGATTTTGGATTCTGTCTCTGTGGATATCATTCTTTCATCGGGATTACAGTACAATGAAGTTGACCCATGTAAATGTACACATTTGCACATCTGTTTAAGAAATAAAACAAATCCAGTGCATAATGATGCACTCTGAGGGTTTTGGGGTTTCGTTTGGTTATCATTTTTGGTCATGTTCTGAGTTTTCCTCTGTCAGTCGCATCAGTTTCAGGTTAATCGTGATCTTCATTTCAGTTATTTATCCTCAGTATATTTAAGTATTTGCTTTTCAGGTCATTTGTTCTTTTTTGACGCTTCTTTGTTTTCTCTGTGGTGTTGTTGTGTTTCCATTTAAATGTTTAAGTTTCTTTCACGTTTCTTGTTCTCCTGCATTTTTGGGTCCTACACCATCACTTCCTGACATGTGGTGCTTTTGCAATGAAAATTTGTCCTTGCGTTTAAAAAAAATGGTGATTGTAAAAGAATTTTGTATCAAGTTTTGAATAAACACACATGCTAGGAAAATTGTTCTTTGTCTTCAGTAATATTATCCAATGATTCTCAATGTATGGCATCGAGGCGATAGAGATCTTGGCAGATAAGTGCACTACAGAAACTGAATCTTAAGAAAGTAAAAAGACTTTTTTCAATAAAAAAATGTCTTATTGTCTAAGTATGCGTATATACTGCTCTCAAAATGAAGAAGTTAAAGTTATTTAAAACATAGATATATAAGAAATTTAATTATTGGATAAATTTGAAGGCTACATTTTTACAAAGGAATGGCTAAATTGCCACATACACATAAATATGTGTATTTTCTAATAGAGTAAGTGAGATTTGGTGGCTCTCTCTGGGTTTTTTGTTTGTAAGGAATTTGACCAACTGGCTCTTTGTCTATTAAAGGTTGCAGACCCCTGTTTTAGGGCTAACAGGGATAGTCTTGAACCTGCCCTTTTGGGGTGTTTAGTTGTGTTTACATGTTTTATCTTTTTGTGTTTAGTGTTTTTATTCAGTTACATATTCTGGATTCAGTCAAAGGTCACACAAGATTCTGATTAGTAAACACAGCAGCTGCTTTTTTGAAGACAAATCCTGTATTTTGATGTTGTTTTCTAGCTCGTGCTTCAAGTTTTAGCTTGTTTTAGTGCATTAAATTGAGAGTTAATTCTTTGGATTTATTTGTATGTTTAGTTTTTTTTCAATAATGATTGAATTGCTTGTTAAAAACCAACTTGACACCTATAATTTTTTTTATCAAAATATGTAGAAATAAATGTGTTATATTAAATAATAAAAATCCTGTAAAGACAGAGCAGATAACCTTTTTATTCTGTGTTCTACAGTCAGAATCCTCCAGCACAACTTGGACAAAATGTTGTAACACATGTCTCAATTGATCAAGTCAATCCAGCTCTGAAAAATCACAGCCACCATTATTCTTTAATGGGCAACAACAAAGGCGGTCCTCCCAGCATTTCTGACCACAATGTTGGGTTTGTGTTTTATTTCCTTCCTTTTGATTTGTGATTGTTTTTGTGACCAACAAAGAGCCCCTTTCTGTTTGTTTGCTTCAAAAACAGTCCCCACACTCTCATCAAAGCCATAATTACTGATAATAACATTTAAGATGAAAGCAGGTGCAATGAGAGGTCGGCACTGTGAAAAGATCATCTAAACCTTTCGACCTTTTCTATTGATTTCAGAGCGACATGACGCCATCGGCTGCTTGCACTCGGATAAACAAGCACAGCGTGACGCCGTGGTACTGAAACACAGAGGACTTCCTTTCAGAAATAAATTGTAACAATCATTTCCTGAAATCAACGATACCATTGTTCGGTTACCACACTTTCTAGGTTTTTTTTTTTTTTAGCTTGCAAGCATTTTAGGCGCTGAAAGGAAAAAAAAAAAAAAAAAAGGTCAAATAACTAAAACCTGACCCGCCCCTTCAAAATTAATGAACAAATCGAAATTCAAAAATGTCTTGACGTATCAATAGCTGCGTTTCCATTACACATATGCTTAAAACTTAATTGAAATTCTAGAAATGTTGAAAAAAACAAAAATTTTTCACAATTAAACTTTTTATCAAAACATAATTATATGAATTAAAAACAAAACAGCTCATATGATAAGTCATTCAAAAAAACAGGTGTGAATTGATTTACAGCAGAAACATTTAAATTTCTGCACTAAAGTTCATCATCATCTATCAAAGGAGACGTCGTTTCTTATTCAGGCCATGGAGCGGCAAGCCACGTGAGAGCGGCTTCGGATGAGATTTTGAGAAATGACAGTTGGTTATGTAACAAGGTGCAGTCAGGGCAAATCAAGAACACCTGATCCATGCTTTTATTGTGGAGGAACCAGACACCATATAAGCTCCAGGTCAGCAGGTTCACTTCCTGCTGCCTGCTCCCTGCTGCCCGCTTCCTGTTTCCTGTTCTCAGCTGTTGCTGCTGCTGCTGTTGCTGCTGGTAGCCTTTGGATTTGGAAATTGGCCAATCTGCCACTGCTTCCTCTTTAAATTATTCGACCACCTCATCGGTCAGGTTTTTTTTTGTTATGTTTTCTTCAATTGATGGCGAGCTACCCAACCCGAACCCACCTGGACAATAACCACCTCTTCAATTATCCCATCAAACCTCAACGGATCGTCACCCCCACTCTCATCCCATTGGACTGCATGAACCTGGACAATAACCACCTCTTCAGTTATCCCATCCAACCACAGCAGAACCCAACGGATCATCACCACCACTCTCATCCCATTGAACTGCATGAACCTGGACAATCCAACCTCATCCTCCTCAAGCCTCAGCTTCCTTGGTTTTCAGTCCCTGTTATGTTTTTTTCTTTTCTTTTTAATACAAACTGCTTACAACTGCACAAAGAGTGATGTGACCGGTTTCTCACCTTATGAACTTATGTTTGGTCGTCAACCCCGTCTCCCAATAGATCTAGCTTTTGGACTACCCCTGAAGAAAGATCAAACACTCTCTCATAGGGAGTATGTCCAGGAACTGACTTCACGCTGGAAAAAACAGAAACGGGTGGCCACTGAAAATGCTGCAAAGGTCATGCGGCGGAATAAGGAGAGGTTTGACCGTCATGTCACTGCTGCAGACCTGGAAGTTGGAGAGAGGGTACTGGTCCGGAACTTGAGACAGCGTGGAAAACACAAGTTGGCAGATAAGTGGGAGTCGACAGTGTATATTGTCATTAGTAAGGCTGGCCACCTTCCCGTATACACTGTTCGACCTGAACACCTCAACAAACCCCTTAGGACCTTACATTCATCTCTCAGATCACAAAATCCATCCACTTACTGATCTTCTGGAGATCGAAGGTGCCAATGGACAAGCTGTACCCTACATAGGTTTTATCAAAATACATCTGACATTCCCAGCTGACTTCCTCGGTCAACCCATCAACATTGACACTTTGGCACTTGTTGTACCAGATCAAAATCAATCATGTCCTCAAATCCTGATTGGTACCAACTCCTTAGATGTTGCTCTTAAGCATCCAAGCATCAAAGACACCAATTACCCCAATTTCTACTATGCCTGGTTACTCAACCCTGTACAAGATTCTCCAACACCGTTCCAACACACAACTCATTAGATCAAATCGCCGCTGTCACTCACTCTGAACTCTAAACCAGCCTCAACCTGTTTTAGCTGGTCAAAGCCATAGTTTTAGAGGGAAGCCTGGTCGCAAGGCTGCAGGGTGTGAAAACTGTGATAATTGAGCATGTCCGCAGTCCAGTTCGCTACCCCGGGTCTGCTGGTGAAGAGGCTGCCTCGTAAACTTGCCACAACACCGACCATGCCACGTGCCAGTTGTGGTGAGCAATGAGTCTAACCATCCCATACACATACCCTCCTAGAGCCATAATCGCAACGGTCAGCTCCTTCCAGACGATTGTCTCGAATATGCAAACACAATCAATCAGCCACAACACGTGCCCATCACAGCCACAGTATAACTTCAAAGACTCTCCATTAATATCTGGATGAAAACAAAGAATCACGCAGAAACTAGACAGCATCCCAGAAGTTTTTGCAACGCATGATCTGGACTTTGGCCGAACCAGCAAGTGAAAGCATGAAATTAATGCTAAGCTCTCTGACCCCTACTCCATTCAAGCAATGACCCAGACCCATCCACCCGCAAGACATCGATGCTGTCAGGAAACACCTGCAAGATCTACTTGACTCTGGAATCATCCGAGCATCTGAGTCACCATTCGCATCCCCTATTGTGGTTGTCAGAAAGAAGAATGGAGGCATCAGACTCTGTATTGATTACAGAAAACTAAATCTTCAGACAATAAAAGACTCTTACGCCCTTCCAAAACTTGAGGATGCCTTCACTGCCCTATCTGGATCCAAGTGGTTTTCTGTCCTCGACTTAAAGTCTGGATATTACCAAATAGAAATGAAGGAAGAGGACAAGCCCAAGACTGCCTTTGTATGTCCACTAGGATTCTGGGAGTTCAATCGATGCCACAGGGAGTGACGAAGCACCAAGCACATCCAGAGGCTTATGGAGAAGTGCATGAGTGACCTGAATTTAAAAGAAGTGTTAGTTTTCATTGACGACATCATTGTGTTTGCACCCACGTTAGAGGAACACGAAGCAAGACTCATGAAAGTGTTGAATAAATTGAAAGAGTTTGGTCTGAAACTCTCCTTAGAGAAATGTGTGTTCTTCCAAACAGAAGTGAAATATCTTGGCCACGTAGTGTCACAGGAGGGTGTCAAAACAGACCCCGACAAGATCTCCACTCTTACCACCTGGCCAGTTCCTAAGACACTCAAGGAACTTAGATCCTTCTTGGGATTCGCTGGTTACTACAGACGCTTTGTCCAGAACTTTGCCACGATCACCAAACCATTACATGACTTAACTGCGGGATATCCACCTATGCACAAGAAAGTGGGATCATCAGTTAAGCCTAAAATGTATCTGGATCCAAAAGAGCCGTTTGGTGGACGGTGGACGCAAGACTGCCAAGAGGCCTTTGATACAATCATTGAAAAGCTGACCACCACCCCTGTTCTGGCATTTGCAAACCCCGAGAAGCCCTACACACTGCACACTGATGCCAGCTCCACTGGTCTAGGTGCAGTGTTGTATCAAGAACATGACGGCAAAGAACGAGTCGTTGCCTACGCAAGCAGAGGACTCACCCAAAGCGAAGCACGGTACCCAGCGCACAAACTGGAGTTTCTGGCTCTTAAATGGGCAGTCACTGAAAAATTACACGACTACCTGTATGGTGCGCAGTTCACAGTCATCACGGACAGCAATCCTCTAACCTACATTCTGACATCCGCCAAACTCGACGCCACCAGCTATCGATGGCTCTCTGCTTTGTCGACTTTCAATTTCAAGATCACTTACCGGGCCGGCAAGCAGAATATAGACGCAGATGGTCTGTCACGGCGACCCCATGAACAAACTGCTGACCTAATGTCCACCAAAGAACAGGAGCGTATCCAAAGGTTTGCACACCAACACTTTGACACAAAAGCTGTAACCGTTGACCAACCAACCACAAAAGCTATTTGTGATTATCACTTTGTGCACAGTTCACTTCCTGCTCCTGATCATGCTCTCCTCTTATCTATATCCACCAATGTTGACAGTATACCTGACAGTTTCAAGAATGACACACAATTTGTTTCTCCTGCACTACCTCGACTCTCTGCAGATGACCTCGCAGCTAAACAACGAGCTGACCCAGTCATCCGGCATGCCATCGCCCAGCTTGAACGAGGAGAAACTCCTTTGCCTGCTGTGTGAGAGAGCAACTTCCTGACCTTCCTTCCTCCTCCGAGCGAGAAGTAAAAAGATTGGAGCTCCACAACACCCTTCTAGTGAGGCGAAGGCAAGTTGGAAAAGACACTCTTTATCAGTTGGTGCTTCCAGGGGAGTATAAAGTTATGGTTATGCATCATTTGCATGATCAAATGGGCCACTTAGGAGTTGAAAGAACCTTGGATCTAATTCGGACCCGGTTCTACTGGCCCAGAATGACTGTGGACATTGTGAACAAAGTCAAAACCTGCGAACGTTGTATAAAACGTAAATCTCTCCCAGAACATGCAGCGCCATTAGTGAACATCAAGACGACCCATCCATTGGAACTTGTATGTATAGACTTCCTATCCGTAGAACCGGATGGCAGAACAAAAGACATACTTGTTATAACAGACCATTTCACCAAATATGCCATAGCAGTACCAACTCCAAATCAGAAAGCCCACACTGTAGCTAAAAGTTTGTGGAATGATTTCTTCGTACATTACGGAATTCCCTCCAAGTTGCACAGTGACCAAGGCACTGATTTTGAATCTAAAACGATAAAAGAACTCTGTAGCCTTGCTGGAATACAGAAAATCAGAACTACACCCTACCATCCGAGAGGCAACCCTGTTGAGCGGTTCAACCGAACGCTGTTGGACATGCTGGGTACACTCTCAGAGCAAGAAAAAAAACATTGGAAAAACCATGTCAAACCTCTCGTTCATGCTTACAACTGCACAAAGAGTGATGTGACCGGTTTCTCACCTTATGAACTTATGTTTGGTCGTCAACCCCGTCTCCCAATAGATCTAGCTTTTGGACTACCCCTGAAGAAAGATCAAACACTCTCTCATAGGGAGTATGTCCAGGAACTGACTTCACGCTTGGAAGAAAACAGACGGGTGGCCACTGAAAATGCTGCAAAGGTCATGCGGCGGAATAAGGAGAGGTTTGACCGTCATGTCACTGCTGCAGACCTGGAAGTTGGAGAGAGGGTACTGGTCCGGAACTTGAGACAGCGTGGAAAACACAAGTTGGCAGATAAGTGGGAGTCGACAGTGTATATTGTCATTAGTAAGGCTGGCCACCTTCCCGTATACACTGTTCGACCTGAACACCTCAACAAACCCCTTAGGACATTACATCGAGATCTTTTGCTGCCTTGTGGTTTTCCGTCTGCACCTCTAGAACAGCCGGTCCAAAGAAGGAAACGAGATCCTCCTCTGTCGTCACCGCCTGCAGAAGAGGAATCCCCAATAGAAGACCAAATAGACCCTGTATATGTTCCAGCACAAGATGGACCTTTGAGAATCACAACTACTCTGGATCTGCCAGTTAACTCGAGCCCAGCTCCTGCTGCAGCACCTGTCGCCAGCGTTCCTGATGTGAACTTGGAAGATGTGGTCGTGGAGACCAAAAGGGCTGAAGAGGAGTCTCAGGAGCAGTTTGTTGACATCAAACCCGAACCAGAAAACATCTCAATTGAGATCCCAACCCCAGAAGAACCCAGTTCAGAAACCATACAAACCAAAGTGGAGCCTGCCTCAATGGTGATGCCTGACTCACAACAGGAAACGCCCGCACTGGTCAGCAATGAGACATTCCTGCCTGTGGTGTCAGAGCTTCCACCACCCGAGGAGCCACCGCTGAGACGAACACAGCGAACCCGAACTCAACCAGACCGTCTCCAGTACGACAAACCAGGTAGACCCCTGCTGAAGAGAATTCAAGGCATGCTTCATGGACTATCTTCTGCTATCTTCTTTGCCCTCCAGGATGATGAAGAATACAAAGCAATGTCACGTCACCATGGTCAGCCAGAGCGATCCCAGTCAGCACATGTACGAGGACGTACATGGGATCAGGGGGGGAAAGTGTAACAAGGTGCAGTCAGGGCAAATCAAGAACACCTGATCCATGCTTTTATTGTGGAGGAACCAGACACCATATAAGCTCCAGGTCAGCAGGTTCACTTCCTGCTGCCTGCTCCCTGCTGCCCGCTTCCTGTTTCCTGTTCTCAGCTGTTGCTGCTGCTGCTGTTGCTGCTGGTAGCCTTTGGATTTGGAAATTGGCCAATCTGCCACTGCTTCCTCTTTAAATTATTCGACCACCTCATCGGTGAGTGTTGCGGCCGTGATTGTTCTTTTTACATCTACACAGTCAATCCTGGCTGATGTAGCAAAAAGCTAACACCACATGGTTGGTACAAACATTTCATTGTTTTTTATCTTAATTTGCTCTTTGGTTTTGTTTGAATGCTTAGCTGATTTAAAACTATGGTTTTCCTTGCATCTTGGTTTATTTATCCATTTTTGTAGTTTCCTGCATTTGATGTTAGTGCCAAAACAGCAATTTGATTTTGAACACTTTCTTAACCTGTTTATGTTGCGCGCCATTTGAAATGAGCAGGTTTAGATTATAATTTGATTAACTGTGCTTTTGTAGACAGTTTTGATTTGATAAATTGATACCTTTGATGACTAAAAGTGCACTTTACCTGACTTTACCTGACTTTACATGATTAGACATAGAAACCTTGAACTACATAGAATTATGTGTTTATAGCTTGAACTGAATGTTAATTTGTACTATTTATCTTTTTTCCCTCATTGGTTAAACTGTGTTTATTGCGAGTCTCACTTTGATCTTTTCTGACCCATCCTAGGTCAGGTTTTTTTTTGTTATGTTTTCTTCAATTGATGGCGAGCTACCCAACCCGAACCCACCTGGACAATAACCACCTCTTCAATTATCCCATCAAACCTCAACGGATCGTCACCCCCACTCTCATCCCATTGGACTGCATGAACCTGGACAATAACCACCTCTTCAGTTATCCCATCCAACCACAGCAGAACCCAACGGATCATCACCACCACTCTCATCCCATTGAACTGCATGAACCTGGACAATCCAACCTCATCCTCCTCAAGCCTCAGCTTCCTTGGTTTTCAGTCCCTGTTATGTTTTTTTTTTCTTTTTAATACAATCGATTGAATTCTTTATAGTTGTCTTTGTGTTTTATTCACACACCCTGGGCTCCTTGAGACGAACCTCTTCTTGGGAAAGTCAGAGCGCCTAGTCCCATTCATAACTAAACAACGCGTTACAGTTATTTAACAGAGAAATTGTGGATTTAACAATTCTGCATGACACACTCAACATCTGATGAGCTGTGTGATGCTGTGGGACCTCTTGTGGCGCCCGCTAAGCGTAGTATCTGGTTGTTGGTCACGTGACTCGTTTAATTTTAAAAAAGTGTTTCCATCACAGATCTGCAAAATATTTCAATGTATTTATTACGCCTCAAAAATGACGCAAACATTTTTTTCAATAAAAGCAATTTTCTCTAAATTGTCGTGTAGGAAAATTATTATTCTGCAAATCCATCTGATGAGCACAAAGGTATAAGTGAGTCTGGGAAACTGAGCTATACATGCCTGCATAGGCATTTCTTTAAACAATGTGATATTAATATTAGTGCTGGGAGCATCCAGTAAAAATATCAATAGTACTGGTTCTCAAGTTGATATTGGATCGATACCGGCCTGCAGACATAGAGACAGTATTTTCACTCTTTTATTTATATTTCTAATATTTTCAATCATTAAACATTCTGTTTTTTAAATTTTTTTATCATAGTAACTCATTTCTTTTAGCTTGTAAACTGCTTTGTATTCACTTCACTTTTTGTTTAATTTCAATAAGATTTTTATTTTTATAAACTATTTTCCATTTAATTGAAAATATTATCCTAATTCTGTTATCTTTATCAAGTAAATAAAATAGGAAAGCTCAAAAAAAAAAAACATCCACGGCGATTAAAAACAATTTAGACATTTTGAGGTTCATGTCACATCCACTTCATTTACGAAAAATATCGAGATTGGTATTGATATTGGTGGTATTGACCGGTATTGGATCAATACCCAAATGCTCAGTATCACTCAGCCCCATTTATTATTTATTTATGAGCAAAATGTAATCAATAAAAGTTATCTTAAAGTCCCCCTCCCATGAAAATTCTGGTTTTTAAGTTTTTAACATGTATGTGTGGCATTTTGTTATGAAAAAGAATAAGAAATTATTTATGATAACTTATGATAATAAGAAATGATTTTGTTTTTGCATTTCAGAATATTTCTTTTTTTAAATTGCTGTCAATCAAACTGTCCCAGAAAGGCTCTGTTTTTCATGAATGATCTTCTTTCTGCTGCACATGCACTAGACCCTCATCTGGTCCGGCTAGCGTGTCTAGTTCAGGTTCTGGAGAAGAGAAGATGGTATCTTCTCATTGACTGCAGTCAAATGAGCCGCCGTTCACATTTCTGTGGTCAATTCAGCATCACTGGATTTTTTGTGCAAGTTTCATCCAATACTTACAGTAACAGGGCTGAGAACGCTGGAAAATCTCCACCAAACTCCACGGAGCTTCTTGATGTGACCACGGAAATGTGAACGGCGGCTCATTTGACCGCAGTTATAGAGGATTGTAGATCAATAAAAGAGCATTTTGATGTTAGCTTTCATTATTTTCTCAAGGACTCTGCTGTGTGAAACCAATGGATTGAATGGAGAAAGATTCTGACTTTTGGAGGAAGTTAGGTCCATCAAGATCTTCACTTCCTCGTCCGGGCTGACATCCAGATCAAAACGATATGACTGGACATCTCCGGCATTGCTTGATATTTTTATGCAGCAGCTGCGAATATTTACACTAGCGAGACACAGAGCTATGATAATCAGACAGGGGGGCACCCCCAGGAGATTTTGAAACAGAGGAAACAGAGGCTTCAGATCTACATGAAGAATGTTTTTTTTAACACATTTGGTTAAAAATTTCATAAATATAACTAAAACTTTTTTTTTTTTCTTTTTGTTTATTTGTTTGCTTTTTTTTTTCTAAATGTCATTGAGGAACTTTAAAGGATAAACAAACCCTAAATTAACTGACCCTAATTATTTTTTTTTTGCTGTTGACATCTATAAATTGGGATTCAAAAGTGCTGTCTGTTGGTCATGGCCAAATTCTTGACAAATTGAAATAAAACTGTTTAATTCTTCAAAACATAGTCAAAATCCGTCTGTGTGCTGCCCCCTACAGGTTGAAATTAGATATTATTTTAATACATTTTGTGATTGATCAAACCATGTAACGACGATAACAGTCCTGCCTCCAAACCCCACCCCTCTGACTGAATTTTCACATTTTGGCTGTGGGTGGAGTCAGCCTCCAACTTCCTTGGTTGTAGACACTTTAAAGCCTGTATAGAGCTAAAACTACAGCTACAAGGTAAAATTGAACCGATAATCTTCCATGAAAATAGAAAACCATGACAGTAAAAACAAACAAAAAATGTATTTTAATAGTCTGTAAGGTTTTTAGTCCCTCCAAACAAATCTGCTTTACACAATTAGTTATTTTTGCTTTGGTCCAAAAGACTCGAACTGATCCATTCTGGCTCTGTTGAATGAGTCTGTCAGGTGCTTTTCCCGCCTTCAGAATTTAACTTTTAGGTTTTTAACATTCATGCCCCAGTGCTGCAATTTTTCTAATGTGCTCCACCTGGATCCAGCTGTTTTTATTGCCTTGTCTGCTTCACATCCACTGCCAGTTCATCACACTTCTCTGCATGTTTCAGTCTTTTTTGGGGTTAAATCTAATTTTCAGCTACCAACCAAAAGTCCTCCAGGATTCGTCTCTTCTTGGGCTGCTCTCACAGAATAGGATTTTGGATTCTGTCTCTGTGGATATCACTCTTTCATCGGGATTACAGTACAAGGATGTTGACCCATGTAAATGTACACATTTGTACATCTGTTTAAAAAATAAAACAAATCCAGTGCATAATGATGCACTCTGAGGGTTTTGGGGTTTCGTTTGGTTATCATTTTTGGTCATATTCTGAGTTTTCCTCTGTCAGTCGCATCAGTTTCAGGTTAATCGTGATCTTCATTTCAGGTATTTATCCTCAGTATATTTAAGTATTTGCTTTTCAGGTCATTTGTTCTTTTTTGACGCTTCTTTGTTTTTTCTGTGGTGTTGTTGTGTTTCCATTTAAATGTTTAAGTTTCTTTCACGTTTCTTGTTCTCCTGCATTTTTGGGTCCTACACCATCACTTCCTGACATGTGGTGCTTTTGCAATGAAAATTTGTCCTTGCGTTTAAAAAAAATGGCGATTGTAAAAAGTATTTTGTATCAAGTTTTGAATAAACACACATGCTAGGAAAATTGTTCTTTGTCTTCAGTAATATTATCCAATGATTTTCAATGTATGGCATTGAGGCAATAGAGATCTTGGCAGATAAGTGCACTACAGAAACTGAATCTTAAGAAAGTAAAAAGACTTTTTTCAATAAAAAATGTCTTATTGTCTAAGTATGCGTATATACTGCTCTCAAAATGAAGAAGTTAAAGTTATTTAAAACATAGATATATAAGAAATTTAATTATTGGATAAATTTGAAGGCTACATTTTTACAAAGGAATGGCTAAATTGCCACATACACATAAATACGTGTATTTTCTAAAGTAAAAAGACTTGTTTCAATAAAAAAATGTCTTATTGTCTAAGTCTTGTCAGAAAAAAAATGTTAAGAAAGTTTTTCAAAAGTAATATAATCTTGGGCAAACCTGGTTTAGTTGGTAGACATTTTTTGCTTATAATATGAACATTTTTCTTAACCCATTAGCAAATCCTTTCGGTTAAAGAAAAGTTTTCAAAAATAAGTCATTTTTCATTTAGTTTTAGAGGTTCTGTTTTTGCAGTCTAGAATGTAGAATTCCATTCAAGGTGATCCAAAACAAGTCTGTCAGAGAAAATCCAATTCCAGGGAATAAAACTGAGGTCAGAACAAAACTCTGATCAGGACAGAAAAACCGTCCTGAAATCCAGGCGAGCAATAGAGACAAAGACTGGGGCAAAGGTATACAATTCTTATTAACGGACTGCAGATGAGTAAACAGGGGAGGATCAAGCAAAACATGCAGGTGAGGTGAGTCAAGGATTACAGCAGCTCAACTATAATATTAAAATTTAGTTCTTTAAATATATATATATTTTTAAAACCTGTTCTGTCAGTATATCATGACAGCATTAACCCAACTATTAAAATGTAACAATTAAACAATTAAACTTAGTTTGTTTAGCATTTTTTACTTGTTATGAAGCAGAGTGCTACATATCAAAACAAGAAAACATTAATTTAAAGACAAAATCTATGTCTGAATTCTTTCCTTTCTCATTATATAGTGCGTTTTTGTAGAACTGTCTGAATCCAAAATCAAGTGCACTTGAAATTTCCCAGAAGTCTGTGCAAAAAACTAGCAAGCGTTGATGCTTACTACATTTGCAAATATAAACCACAACGCATTGCGGTCGAACAATTTTTGTGATAAAAAAGCATGTTTGATTGTAATTTTTTTAAATAAACTATTCACAAAATCATTATCAGAACATAGATGTCGTGAAATGTACATATGGATTAGAATTTTCACTTCATGAAATCGGTGACGTTATATTCGGTTTTAAGCAAAACGAAAGTAAAGTATGATCGTAATGTCTGAATTGCTTTTAAAATCCAGGGCACTATATAGTAACACACCATATAGCTTATCTCAGTGTTTTTCAACCTTTTTTGAGCCAAGGCACACTTTTTCAATGAATAAAATCCTGCGGCACACTAGTATCCAAAAGGTACAAAATTTTAATCGGTATTGATGTACAATCTAATTTACATTTTTTAAATAAGTGGGAAGCGTCATTGCAGCACAGAGGCGCTGTCATTTTAACCCAGTGTTTCTCAATGTCAATTCTCGTACCCCCCTCCACACACACAAACCCAACTTCCTGCTGCGAATGTCATTGGTACCATTAGTCAATTTTCTCAAGTTAAACTTATACCTCTTCAAAACAGTCTACATTTATTATCATTAAAGAATGATTTAAAAAAATATATTTAAAAAAACTTATAATCAGTTTTTATTAATGTTTCTTTTTTTTAAGAATACTTCCAAAACTTTCAAAGTAAAAACAACAATCTTTCCTTGTTTCCCTCCACAGTCGTGATGGGAATTCTGGCTTTTCTCAAAAATTCTGTTCTTTTGCATTAGCTCTCTGAAAACAGCGGCTTTTTCAGCTGCAAAATGACTTTTTATGTTTTTTTTTTGCTTTATTTAATTTATCATCTCTCTCTCTCTCTCTCTCTCTCTCTCTCTCTCTCTCTCTCTCTCTCTCTCTCTCTCTCTCTCTCTCTCTCTCCTCAGATCTTGCGCTCCTGTGCACCCCCCTCCCCCCCAGCACGCGCACTCTATTTCTCTCCGTTGTTTCTTTTAATCTTCGTTAAATATTTTTCCATCACAATTCTTGAGGTTTAATTCAATATTCTTCTCTCTGTGTGGATATCCCGGTCACTGTCTGTCCTCCGATCAACTGTTTAGTAACTAAAATAAATGGTATGATCCCTGGGTCGCACCGTGCCCCCCACCATTTGAGAAAGTCTGCTTTACCCCAATGCATCCTGGGGGATGTAGTGCATAACTCGCGCGTATTCCGGATATACTCACGTTTCTGAGCTTCATTCTTTTGTTCACTTCTTAAACTGTCTGACACCGGATCCTGCAGGAAGTTATACCGCTAAACACGAGCTGTAGCGGCTGTTTTTGTTAGAACCGAGAGATTTTATGAGCCGAAAGGAACAAGGAAGTGAGGACGTTAACCACTTCTGATTGGTCAGATTTATGACATGTGATCAAGCTTCCAACAATGATTGGTGGAGACAGTTGAAGGGGGCGGAACTTTTCTGAAAGCCGAGCTTGCAGGTGGTTTTGCGGCCAGATTGCGGTAACATTATTCTGATTAAAAGTCATTTATAGAAACATTGAAAAAAATATTTTACAATCTTGCATATTCTAAACTATCTACCAGAGTTAAATCAGGGCCCGTTTGGATGAACGCAGAGCAGATTCCCTAGTGATGGTAAATGTTTTACATATGTGAAAATTGGTTATTTGCCACGGTACACCTGACCATCTCCCACGGCACACTAGTGTGCCGTGGCACACTGGTTGAAAAACACTGGCTTATCTAATAGTTAGGGATTACGGTGGGAATTCAAATATAACCAAAGTGTTTAAAAACAAACAAAAAAAATCCTAGTTTCCCACTAAGCAGCACAGTATGGTTTAGTATGGTACGGTCTGGTTTAGAATGGACCAGGCCGTTCTAGTTGGCATTTCCACTCAAAGTTGGACCGTCATGACCCATAACATTAACAACAACTGTGGAGGTCATCCAGCAGCTTGTGATTTAGGTACTTCATACATTTAAATCATGTAAGATTGTAGGTGACAAAGGGTAAAACAGACACGTTTTTCTGCCATAATGACCTTCCGCCATGGAAAGGTTTCAACAGTAGCTCCGCGCTAACCAGACTGTTACATTTTTCTATAGACTTACAAACAAGCGATGGTCCAAAAATGGTGTGGTTTGTTCCAGCTTGTCCATTTTATAATGGAAATACTCAAAATACTGGTCTGCACCAGACTGTACTGCTCAGTGGAAATGAGGCATAAATAGAGTGGAGGTGACATATTTAAATTTGGACTAACAGGTCTTTGAGGGGCAGAATTCATGTGTTCAGGAGTAACATACAAATAAATCATTTAAAAAATCCTACGCTGTGATTTCCATTGTTTTTTAGATTGTCTCTCATAGTGCACATACACCTAAGATGAAAATGTCAGAGCCCTTCATGATTCCTAAGTGGGAGAACTTGCAAACCACAGGGTGTTAAAATACTTACTTGACTCACTGTACATGTTTGGATTAACATAGCTGCATGTAGGACAAAAACATTGTGATTGTGGTGGACTTTACGACGGTTTCTAAACTTCATGTCTATGCAAATTCCATCTGTCACAGATTCTCTGAAGGCAGAAAGGCACAAAGGTCATGGTAACATCCCAGTAGCATTTGGACGTAATCCGTGTTCTCTCTGAACATTATGTTTGCTCAGCAAACAGCACAGTGTTTATTTACCAGGGGACCAAACTTCCTTCACAGAAAATGTGTGACTCTTTAAAAAAATTCCATTAGTGTTTAATGAAAAAAATAAATCACACCAACAGGGACACTAACATATCCAACATTAATAATAATAATAATAATAACGACACTGATTATAAATGAAGCTACATTTTTTTTTAAATGTTTTGGGTCTCCTTAACTCTAAACTAAACTGTTTTTTGACATGCTGGCTGTTCGTAAAACCAAGGGTCCGCAACCCTCAGGATGTGGTATGGGATACAGTAACCGGATGTAGCCATATTCAAGTCATGTCAAGCCACATCGACCTAATCCATTCCTGAGGGGTACTGTCGGGGCCAGCCTTCAAGGTTCATGCTCCTGAGGAGGGTTACCTTCATGTTCCCTCTCCCTGAGAATGGGTACCAATCTTCTCCATTGGCTGTTCCTCTTCTGAAGGAGGGTCTCCAGAACTGCTCCCCCTCACGTTCCCTGTCCCTGAGGATGGTTGTCGGGACAGCTCCTCTGTTGCCTGGTTCTGATACCCCTTCACGGCCATCTGGCTGCAGGAGCTCTGTTTTCTGGACTTGTTTAATTATTTATTTTGCGCATAAGGATCCCCTCCTCCTGGGTGTTTTGGACATCTGGGATCTACCCTTTTGGGGTGGGGTACTGTCAGGATTCTATGCGTTGTTTTTTTTGTTGTGCTTTTGTCATGTTTTGTTACCCCTGTCGTCTCACTATGTTTTTGTGTTAATCATCCACCATTCCTGACAGATTGTTCTCATTTTGACTCCACTTGGTACAGTCTAGTTTGTTTATCATCAGGAAATCAATCCCTACTGGACCCCCTGACTGCAGACGCACCCATAGCTAAACAAAAAAAAAAAGAAAATGCAGCTAATGCTTGTTTTTTTCTGTGCATCGTTGTCCTTCTCAACAACTAATCACAAACTCTCACAGCGTATTGACGAACTGACCAAACAGTGTTGGATGTAATCACATTGACTGTGTGTAATAGCCTGTTTCCAACACTTCTGTAATTGCTGCCATTCCCCTTATGTACAATAACCTTTTGTCAAGAACTGAAACTCGGAGGCAAAAGAGCAACACTCCCACACTCCAATAGATCTGCAGTTACGTAGGGAAAAGGAATTGCAAGGTTAAAATAGTTAAATATTAAAGCACTCTCCAGCACATACTTGGAATGTCTTGGCTGGCTGGATGCTGCCTACCTGACGCCTGTGGACAGTCACCCCGAGAAAGCCCTCCCCTTACATATTTTCCTGACTCCTCGCCACAGGTTCGATTAACAGCATCTGCTTTGTTCTGCTCCCCTGGGGCTAGTTTTATTGCAGAGCACCTACCAGTTTGCATACGTGTGTGTGTGTGTGCATGTGTGTGTACTGTACATGAAACAGAGCAAGGCAAGAGTTGAGAGAGTCTTTGAAGACCGAGAGAGGGAAGGAAAGGAGCCTAAAGCGGATAAACACTAGAATACCAAGGGACAAAATAAATCTATGATGTTGAAGTTTTTTTTAGTCAGTACAGAGAGAATAATGATAAGTTCAAGAAGAATTAGAACCACAGATAAAATAAAGGGGGAAACAATCAAAAGAAACCAGTTGCTGGGTATTGGTTCACATTCCAACCAACCAGTTACCATAAAATAATGATAAATATTTGATTTCAGGGTCATAGAACACAGAAAAACTCATTTAACCGCTGTGCATGGTGTCATGTTATTCAGAGAAAAAAAAAAACGAACCTCTCCTGACACTTCATACTGAGACAGCTGACATGTTATCACCTTTCTTGTACCAGTGTGTTTGGCTGATGAAATGACTCGTAAGGCGATGTGTTGTAATATTATTCACTCTCTATCTACATGGCATTTTTTAGATTGTGCTCTAAAAAAAAATAAAGTTTTCCTGAAATTCCTAGAAAACATGCAGCTTAATAAAAAAAAAAAAAAAAACCCACATGTATGTGTGTCTGTGCACTGGTGAGTTTAACGCCGCACCGCCGGGTTTGTCATTAGAATAAATCATGCCTCATTTGGCCACCTGTAGAGACATTTATGCTCAAAGTCGCAGGAACGCCTTGGGCTTTCTTGCGCAGCGGGTGACACTATAGAAATCACAAAATCAATCAACAAAGATGTGAGGAAAAAAATTAAATATTTTGAGGAAAAAAACTGTCGTGACCTAGTCTAGAGGAAAAAAAAGATCTACATTGGTTGCAGAAAGTCAATAAATGTGTTTACATTCAAAATTAATGTCTATGACAGACATTTTTATCTGTTTCCATGTGTGGAAATGAAGGAAATACATGATCTGCTGCTGCTGTCCAGCTTATTTCTGGATGCCAGCCTTTTTTTTTTTGTTCTCCCAAAAGTGAGCAATCGTCAAACCAAACTTTTATCTACTAACTTTTTCGCTCCTCTCCACATATCTTTACAATCCATAAGGTCATTTCCTGCATTCAAAAAAGCTGTTCTGGTTCATCTTGAACATACATGTTATTGTTATTAGTTTTCTTATTTTAATTTGTTATTTTATTGTGTATTAGATTTTTATTCATATTATTAATCATTTGTTATTATTATTTGATATGCTGAGGAGAGGTGTATATTGTGAGCCTGTGTGTTGGGAATGAATGTTAAAGAGTGTTGTCGTTTTTTTATTGCCAAACTAGTTCTGCTTTTTTTTTTTTCTTTTGTCTCTGCCATTCTTGTTTAATGTGTATTTTTATTTGAAAAGGAGGACCCTCTTGAAAACGAGATGTTTCATCTCAAGATGCTTTATCCTCCTATTCTTGATTTAAATGTCAAATAAATAAATAAATATCTAACTATGGTGGCCCTAAAGGGCAAAAATTACCAACAAATAACTCAGCTCAAAAACATATTGACAATTACATCTTAGTAATAAAAACATTTCAGAAACCAAAAGTCGGAATTTTAAAAAAATGAAACATTTCGGGAAAAAAAAGGGATTTTCCAGAAATGTAAATTTAACAGCAAAAACTGAAACTTATGAACGTATTATGGGATTGGATGATGACATTTGATGAACGGGCACCTCGCCTGTGTTGAGATGTTTTAGGAAAGAATCACATCTCAGACTGCTTCTACCTGACACTGAAAATTACATTAGCACAAATGTGGAAACATTCTGCTGTGGAGTGACTGAAACACAACTAACAGGTCATAAAGATAAAGACAACGATAATCAGACGTGTCTTTCACGCTAGTTAGCATTAGCCCAAATGACAATGGTATTCTCATGTAATTTTCTAAACACTGCAGCTAGTTCTGAACTTTTTTTCTTGGTTGCACGGACCCGGAGGAAAGGTTAAGGTTAGGATTACGGTTCCAGTTTAGGTCAATGCTCCAAATGGTTCACAATAGTTGCGTGACAGCTCACAGGATTTCAGTAAATACTACAACAAGTAACAGCAATTAGCTTTGGATTCACATAAAATACGTGAAACAATGCAGCAATCTGCATTTTGCCTGCACCTGCTACATAGCGCTAACACGCATTTCCATCAGCTTTTGCTCTGGTTCCACGTAAATATGTGTGAAGAACATCAACCTATGCAAGTTACCTTCAAAGTTTGCTATGTAGGACGACAAATACAATTTAAATCTTTTTTGCATTTTTATTTTGGAGTATTTTGCTAGAGAAACAAACAATGCACTCTAACATAATATACTGTCCCCCCGCCAAGACATCCTACATCTTTCCACTCATTAGTTTCTGTTGTAACTTTAAAGCCTTTTGCGTTCTTCTTGTTCTGGAACTTGTTCATAATACAAAACAACACAGATGTCAACATTTATTTCAGACACAGCCATATTATCAAGTTCAGCCCGGCCTGCAGTCTGACATCCCCACAAGGAGGAAATGCAGCAGAGATTTTTATGCAACAGTTATTCCTGATGCAACACCTGAGAACAACAGAAAACATCTGTTCAGATAAGATAGAAGGGAGACGTTCTCAAAGAAGAATGGAGAGGATTTGTTCAGACAGACAAAAGGACGTATCAAATCGTCTCAGGATAAACGCATCTTTACTTCACCAACCAGGTTGTCACATGTAGTGTAGGACTGAAGTACAGAGGTAGGGCGGTCGACCTCTGATAGGACAATTGCAAGTTCGACTCCTGCATTGCTTGCCCGTGTGAAGGACCTTAGCCAAGACACTTGACCCCCAATTCCTCCTGGTGGTCAAAGATGTTGGGCATTGAAGCTGCCATGAGTGTGTGACTATAAAGCACTTTGGGCCTAAAAGCTGGGTAGAAAAGTGTTATGTAACTATGCACCATTTTCCACAATTTTTTAAGTTAGTTTTCCGGCTACAGTATAAATTAAGCATTAATTGAATGTGTGAAATTCAATCAACTGGATTTTTGGCTGCTTGAACCCCAAACAACCGAACTTTGACCCATCGCAGAGTGAGATTTGGTAGTGACGTATGGATGGTGTCTTCTTGTTAAAACATGGAAGTGCCAACTGGTTAAAAGGTTGTCATGAAGGAGAATTGAATAATTGCGGTTTGTGTTCTGGCAAAATTCCATGATACCAAGTGTTTTATTTATCAAAAAACAGCTGTGAAAGAAAAAGCCTGGTGCCAAATTCATGAGATTTTCACCACTTCTACATTTTACATCAAGCCCTTTCCAACTGGAGGTGGTGAACAAGTGATAGTAAACAGTAGACAAACAAAAAAAGAAGAATCCCCTTTCTGTCGCTACAGTCTTGTCAATACTGTATGCCAAAATTACATCCATGAAACTGCATATTCACGTTCTTGAATGCGCAACACCGTGTGTGTTGACTCTCACTGATTCTTTATTTGTTCTGACTGTTGCTTTGAAAAAGAGGGTTAAAGGCTGGATGGCTCTGTTGGTTGCAGACAGGACCAGCGCATGGGAAACGAGGATTTGTTTCCTAGGGGTCACAATGAGCTTGTTCCACTGTGGGTCTTCAGGCAAGAACCTTTACGCTACTGCCTTTGTCTTCCTGTGCCGGTCCCCAGCATGGGCAAAATACAGAGTTGTATCAGGAAGGGCATCCAGCATAAAACTCTCCGCCTAACCAAATGTGTCATCATCATCAAGTCTCATACTCGGGGGACAATTCCCCCTATCACAGCTGACCAGATAGACTAGGGTTTCCATTTTTGTCGGTCTTGTGCCAGCAGCTCAGCTTCCTTCATAGCAACCCCATATGGTTTAAGGTCTCCTGCAATTACATCTGTCCACCAGGTGCGGGGTTTGCCTTGAGGTCATTTCCAGTTTGCAGTTCCTGGGTGAAACTACAAAATGGCTCTCGAAGGGAGGTAATAACAAAGACGGAGAACATGGCCGAACCAGCGGGTGCAGTGTTGCGCAACAAGGAGCTGGAACGTTCAGGCTCTTAATACTTTGTTACAGATGCTAGATCTCCTTATGGGTCTGGCCTTGTCGTGGTTAAGGAGACTTGAGTGAACTGTTGAACCAGGGAGTGATCCTAGATGGGCCGGTCTCTGAGGTTCCAGACAAACAAAGACTTGTCGGAACGCTGTAAGGTGGCCATCCTGCAGATGGCTAACAATCCACCCAGGAGAAACCTCTCTGATACGGAACCGACCTGAAAACAAATCAGTGAAAGCTGATTCACTGTGGCAACCTCTGTCGTAATATACCGAGAGGTGAAAAACTTTGTAAAAAGGTGTCTTCAAAAGCATAACTACTGTACAAATAACTTCAATGCATGTTTTATATATAAATTACTAGTAGAAGTTTGGCAAACTCCAAACCCATGCTCATAGCCTTATCTGGGTTCAACTTTTGGTCTGTTTCTCCGCCCTTTGCTGACATCTGTGCAAGTATAAAGGAGCCTCAGCCCCCTCAGCACCCCTATTTCCAGCAACAGGATTGTGTAAATCAGAGCTCACTTTGAACACCCATACATAGAAAGTTTATCAAAATCTTTCTGGCACGTCCATCCTTAGCCTTGTCAGAGTGGATGCGAAGTGTTTGCGAGCAGCTATCTTTAACTCTCTTCACAGATTCTCTGTGGGTTTAGGTCAGGGCTGGAGCTGCCTCAGTGGAGAAACAGTCACCAGCTTGTGATTATTGCATTCTTCTGTAACACCACCATGTTGTGTCATTTATAGGCTTTCTGCCAGCAGTTTTCTTTGTTTGACCTTCGTTCACCTTCTGTTCTTTTTCATAAATGAAGGACGTCGCCTCAGCAGTGGGATGCAGCCACCAATGCTCCTCAGCGCTAACAAAATTTGAGATATTTTTTGATGAACAATGACCATGGGGTAGTTTTATTTATTTTTTCCTTTTTATAACCATGGTTTGAAACTCTTACATTAAAGTACAATTTCATGCAGTTTTTCTTTATGAAAACAGGCCCTGACTTTGTTGATAACTGATTAGATGTTTTTCCTTCAGCAGGACTGTTTTCTTTTGCAAAAAAAAGGAGAAATACAAACACAAATCATTACAGTCCTTTGTATTTGTTAAACGTGTAATTCAGCAATTATAATCAGTGCTAATTTAAAAGCTTTGACAATTTTAAGTTTATTGGGCATCAAAACTTTCCCTTTATTCACTTGTATTTAGCAAAAAATATTTAATTCATCACCCTTTGGTAACAATAGCATGACTTGGAAAATAAATAAAACATTCACTAGTATTATTATTATGACTTTTTATTATTATGTTTGCCAATGTGCCTTTGTAAATGGAATAAATTAAATAAAACCAAATAAAACAAGTCAATAGTAAGTAAGTAACTGTCAAAGTACCCGGGAAAAACTCAGTTTGGATACCTGAAACTTGTAGCTAGCTAACTTGGATGCAGATGTAGGGGCCGGAGAAGATAATCTAACGTCTCACTTCTGTGCTGTAAAGGATTGTAATTCAGTGAAAGGCCATACTGATGTTAGCTTTCATTATTTTCTACAGAAGCTCAGAGCTGCCACCCAGTGAAGATAAAAAAAAAAAACCGCATATCACGTTCTAACATGTAAAGTTTATTGTTCTTACAATATAACTTTCTTGTTTGTACAATATAATATCACGTTCTTACAATATAATTTTCATGCATAAACAATATATCAGTTTATCATGTTATGTTGGACTTCTGCGCTCAATAGCCAGACCCTCAAGGATTTTGCGATGTTACGATCGCAAATATTAACACAAAATCAAGCAAACCTCGCGACTTGTTGACCCTCTCTGTATTCTGGCATTTCATTCGATTTCTTGTTCAAGTGAATTCAACAATCAGCATGAGCTAGCATGAAATCAGTTATGAACCCCAGCTTGTGCTGCTGCTGGCGCAATGCAGCCTACATGGTCATGTTTTATTTTTTATTTTTATTTTTTCATGGAGTTTTCAAAGTGCTGTCTCGCTAGCATGTCTGAGGGAATAAGGGGCGGGGTTACCCAGCTCAGCATCATAAGCCACGCCTACACAGAGGAATTTTTGGAAATGAAGGCTTCAGATCAACAGGAAAAAAGGCTTTTCAAGACATTTAGGATGTGGAAAATTTGTTAAAAACTTCACAGTCCTAATTAAAACCCCACTGGGAATGTTTAAAGAAAATACAAAAAATTGTTGTAGGGGGACTTTAAGGGCAATTGTGATGAAAGCTTTATGTCCTACTCATCTATCTTTTGATCCGTCGTCAAAGCATTCCCACTTGTCTTTTCATAATGATTATGCGGTTTTTAGCCAAAATCCAAATACCTGTATTCTGTCCTCACGACTGCGTTTCTGAGCAGAGCTAGACAGATAGCGAACAAAAAAAGTCCAAGAAAAAAATGAATTTGAAAAGATGTACTTTTACTTTTTCTTATTTTTCTTTTGTAAAACTGAAAAATATAAAAACCATGTGCGAGTTTCCTATACAATCACTAACTTAAATCACGATGACAAAATAAAGATTTGCAGCTATTGTGCTAAAGAAATATCTCTAAAAATTAGCTCCCAGCATAGCAACTATGAAGTCAGCCAGCATTTTCATCCAAACAATTTAACAATATTTGTCTTCTCCCGAGCTATTAATCACCAAAAACATCCATTTGAACCAAAATTTCCCATTTGCTCTTACAGAAAAATCTACTTCCAGGCTTACACGTGAGGAGAAAACTATTTTTGTGTGCACATTAGATGTTCCCGTGTTCAACTGAAACGCTGCGATGAAAGTAAAACTCAATGAAAATGAAACTTAAGACGTACAACTCTTTAACTGGCCACTAGGGGGCAGTAGTTATATAAGGTCAACACAACCTGTGTGGTTTTTTTGGAGCAGCAGGAGTTCATTAAAAATTCACCTCTGAGTTGTGGGCGGGAACACTGGCACAAAGCAACTCCAACCGCTACTACATACAATTTACACAATGTCCACGGATTCAGTTTTGATCTTTCGTGATTCGTGCATGATACATATACTGTAATTCGTAATTTGTCGATGTGCGCCAATGTTGTCGAAGGTTTCATCCAGCACATGAATTTGGTTTCAGCTTTTTTTGGTCGGTTGAGACTTACGCAGATCATGGGAATTATATCTGGGATACATTGGTGAAAAACTTAATGTTAAAGACCACAAATTTTGGCCTTGGCTTTCAGCAGTAAAGCACTGCATCTGGTTTCAAAAGTAACTTTTTCTTCCACAGGTTAGAGAAACAGTCTTCTGTGAAGTGTTGACCACAAACACACGTGAGTTATTCGATGTTGTCGTGACCAAGAAATTCAATCAAGTAAATGCAAAAGTTTTGGGAAGAATATAAAAACTGACATCTGTATTTGTTTTATGAGAATTGTAATCTGCTACAGCACACGAACACTCATCATTTCACACACACCTAAGCATTAGTGGGAAAGGGTGCACGCAGGGCAGGAAGAGAAGGAGCGGAGTCCAGCAACGAGACTTTGACCCACCCAATCATTTTAGTTTCCACGTCACTACTGAGAGCTTTTTCAAATGGCATTTTTCCGTCTGCTTCATGTTCATCACTGTTACTGCTCTGGGTCATTTGGGTACTTTTCTAGAGCCTGCCCTTTTTCTCCAATCAACAGAGATGAAAGATCCCCCTTAGGAGCTCCTGAGAGAGACGCTTCCTCTGGGGCTTCCTGCCAGGTCCAGATCTGTCACTGTTTTCTTTGCTCTCCTGAATTTGGTCATCTGTTTCTGTTTGTTCTGCTCCACTTACAAACATACACATACAGTACATTCACAGTCTATCTTATTGCTTTGTATATTGAAACTAAAGTGCTTCATCTCCCCTCTATTTCGCAACCGTCTAGAGCAGGGGTGTCATACTCATTTGGGTTTAGGGGCCACATTTAACCCGTCTGACCTCAAGCGGGCCGGACCAGTAACATAATACCAGAAGAACCCATGGTCAACTTGATAGCTAGTTCTTACATTATTTATCACGTTTATTTCTTGATCTCTTGTTGAAATCGCTGTAATGTCCATTATCAAATCTCTTGGAATCTTTTTTTTTTTTTTTTAACATCCATATATGTCTTTCTCTGCACAACTGGGCGAGCCAATCGTAACAAATTGGAGGCTCGTCCAGGATTTGAACCTGTGACCTCTCGCACCCAAAGCAAGATTTGAATAAAGAAATACTAAAAAACACACCTTTAATCTTAAATTATTTTATATATGTCCTGTATCATAAGAAAAATGCTACACTTTCAGTATTTCACAAAGTGAGTACACCCCTCACTTTTGTTGCCAGGGGTTTGGATCTTGATACAGCTATTAAAATAAATAATAAAAACACTTTTTCATGGTGTCAAAAATCCCTTTCGGCAGTGTTGTCCCATGAAAAAGATATAAATAAATATCTGCAGAAATGTAAGGGATGCACTCTCTTTTGCGAGATACTGTTTATCCTCTATCAAGAGAAAATGCTAGATTTTTATGTTAAAAACCCCAAAAAACCCCATTAAGACCCCCTCCCCTTTTTTGAGGGGGGATCTTCACCTAACTACAGAAATAGTTTTTCGTTTTATTATCTTGTTTCCTCTCACGTCACATTTCTTTAGGTCAGGATTTAGTTTTGTTTTGTCGTTTTGCTCAACTTTTACCACAGATCGAGGTTTTCTTTTTCTCTAATCTTCCAAACATAAAATGTTTCAAGCATAAGAAGGTGATTTCCTTTTCGATGATAAAAGGTCTGCTTTCGAAACTTTATTGAACACCCGAGCTTTTTACAGCCATAGAAATCCTCTTTTGGTGCTGCGTGGTTTTTACATAACTTTATGCACATCCCACATTTGGATTGGCTGATTCATGCTCCTCATTTACATGTTACCAGTGACCTTCACTGCTCTGTGCAAACCCACTCATGTCTAAATCCAGATAGCTGGCTCCAAAAATAAGAGGAGGAGCTTTCACTACTCCAGTACAAGAATTGTTATGATATGCAAAGAAGCGCTGGGTTTCGTCTTGAAGCCCGCTTTGGAGGATCTCTGTGCTTTTTTGTGAGCATTTACATTCTCTAGACTGCCAAGTGTTTAGCATGTTGCATATGTATGTTATCACTGCTGGGCCAGCAGGGAAGAAGGAGGAATAAGTCTTGTTTTTGTCAGGAAGAAAAGGTACATGAAAGTGGTTTTCTAACATGTAATGATGTGAGCCGTTTCTGCTGGTGCAGTTTTCCTCTCTTCCGTCTTTTCTTCTTTTGCCTTTTTTAATTTTTATGATCCTAATGTTTCCCTCTCTCAAGGCCAACACATTTTTTCGTACATTATTTTATTTTTTTTTTTTCTCGTCGGTGCTCCCCTTGAGCTTTTCCTCTCTGAGCATGTGGCTTCTTCCTCTCTGATCACCACCGCTTTGCATTTCAGCGATTTCTTTCTTCAGAACTACTCATCTGAATCCTTTCCATTAGAGACTGCGAGAGGGAGATTAGTGTTGTATCACTGGATATATGTGTGTGTTTTGGGTGATGGAGGGGTGGGAGAAAAAAAAGAATTTCTGAGCTGTTCTCTGTAAAACGGCAACCAGGAATAACATCTTTCTTTAAAGCCTTTTGAGCACAAAGTAAAAGAGTCGAGGGACTTTTTTTTTTTTTTTTTTTGTAAAGCGGCCTCATATTTTGTAACCGATCTACATTCTCTAAAGTGAGAATCACACCAACAAATTACTCAACACAAAAAAAATGTAAAGATCAACACAATTAATATAACAAAATAAATTTAAAAAGAAAAAAGGCATTACATGTTAGATATAAAACAAAATTCCAGAAACAAAAAAAAAACAACTCCAAAACTATGAACGAAAATAAAAATTAAAACTTTTTGGAAAACCGAAACACAGAAGAAATCAGAAAAGGTAAGCAATATGTTTAATGACTTTTGATTTTCAGGGTTTGAATTTTTCAAAAGCTTAATAAATATTGGCACTCTAATAAAGTTATCTAATCATGTCATGAATCAGTCTCCCGTCTCCCCCTCTGACCTTCAGCACGAGCTATCTCCAGAGTTCTAGCACTTCCTGGTTCTCCAAACTTCACTTCCCATCAGCCCCTGCTGTCATTCCCAGGAGCCCCCAGCTGGTTCCCATCAGTAATCCCTCCCAGCAGTATTCAGTCTGAGCTCTGATCAGTGTGAAGTCTTGTTTGTGCCACTCTGCCTGCATCTCTGAGCGTTCTCATCCTGACCTGATCTTCTGGTTCATCTGACCCTGCTTCGTCTGCCGCCTGCCCTGACCCTCGCCAGGACCCTGACTACTCTGGTTTTTCTCTGATGCCTCCATGCTGGTGCTTGACCCCTGCCTGCCTGACCCTGATTTAGCTTTGTGAACTTTTAGCTGTGCATCCCGCCTGTTGCCCTGTCTGTGCTGGATAAAACCTGCTGCACTTGGATCCTGCTGTCTGCCTGTTTCTGACAGCAACAAATCCATATTTGCTTCAAATAACTAAATATTTTCACTTCAAACAAATACTTTATCCCATAGTACCTACTATTTATTTTTTGTGTTTGTTTTTTTTTAACATTTTGCTTTCAGGATATTAGGTTTTTTCTTTTTTTGTTTGTTTGTTTTACGGAAACCATAAAAAGCTCAATATAGACACTGCAAAATGTACCTGTAATTGTAGAAAGTGCAAAACACACACGCAAAAGTCACTCAACGCGAAAATATATAAAAGATCCCAAAAGGAATTTAAAAAGCAAAACAAATTAAACATATTTTAGGAATCAAAACCAAAACAGATTTCCAAAAATGTACTGTTTTAGAAAACAAAAGTAATTTCCAGAAATCATCACTGATTGGATATTTTTTTTTTTTTTTTTCAAATACGTCTTCAATGTCAACACACTTTTAAAAACAAATAGGATTTAGATGGAGAATATCCCATATTGTGCCAAATAACTTTTCAATGAAATGATGGACGAACAATGTCCTTTAGTACCTTTTTCCAGTATCAATTAAAAGAAAATTGACAAACAAAAGTTATTTCCAGAAATCAAAATAGAAATGCTTGAAAATTTAACAAATGAAGAAACTGGAAAAGGTGATTAGATGAGGATGATGATAGTCAATCATTTCAACCAGAAGTGACATGAAGTTGTTGTCTTGTTTTTTGTTTGAATTGTTTCTGGAATTGTGTTTTGGTTTTGGTTTGTTTGGAATCTTTAAATGTAATCATGGGCCACTGCAGTCAAGGTCTGCAAGGACCATACTGTTATTGCAAAGATGAAAAAAAAAAACAACTTAAAATTGAACAAAATCCCCTAAGAAGAACCATAAAGAAAGAAATAAACACAAACAGACATTACTGGTGTGTAGCAGGACACAAAATCAACACAGAGACACAGCAAAACTGCATAAACTCCTACATTTTGTCTCTAATGTTTGTTGTTCTCATTGTTTTTTTGTTTTCTTATTATTATTTACTTTGTTTTTTTTGTTGTTGTGATCTTTAAAAAGTTTCTGCATTGTGTGATCAGGCCCTAAATCACTGAAACAGAAAATTCCTTGCGCAGTTGCACGAAAGAACCCTAAAATCATGAACGCCTCAGACGCACACGCTCACTTATGCAGCTCACATATGCAGAGGCTATCAACCCTGGGACACGTGTTACATAAAGACCAAGAGGTCATCCCCACAACAGGGATCAAGCAAACCAGGTGTGACAACTGTTCCGGTGCGGCAGCCACAGCCAGCACAGGAGCCCTGCATGCCTGCAGCATGCAAATGGGCTGATCAGAGGAACACACTTGAAAACCCACTTTTCATTAGCAAATATAAATATACTATTCTCTCTGTTTCTGACTAAATGTATTTACGTGTTGTAGAAGGTGGCAGGTTGAATAAATCTCTGCCTTGAAAGAGAAAAAGAATCATTTTTCTTTAAGAAGTATTTTTGTTTTCTGTTGAGCAGGACAGGTGCAGGAACTTTTACAAACTGTCCGACGACAACAATGTTTAAGATTGAAAAATAGAATCAAAGATGTCAAAACTTTTTATAGGTTGTGAGTAATTCCTTCAGAATCTGCAAGAATTGTGGTGTTAATGGTTGAAAAGTTACAATATGTAACAGATTTTGTGTTTAAGCGTCACTGGCAGATGTTTAAGGGTTAAATGACTTTCAATATTTTACTCTCCATAAAAATCTATTATGTCAAAATCACACAAGTTAGAAATAAGCGGATAACATGGGGCCATTAATAACAATAAAATAAAATTATCTGGAGGGCCGGATAGAATTACCCAGAGGGTCAGATCCAATTAAATTGGTATTGACACAATTTAGTTTAATAAAAAAAAAAAAAGAAAGTCCCTTAATTGGTATAGGTTATCAACTCAACATTTTTCCCAGTTTTTTTTTGTGAGACCAGATTTGTTCTGATGAAATTTGTTGCAAATACACATTTTTTTTTTTTTTTTTCTCAGCACAAGGTGGCCGAGCAGCAGTTCCCATGTACATCTGCATTTAGCATCTGTTTGAGTTGCTGAAACGGCGTGATCACTGAAGCATTGGAGAGACATCCGTCTGCAGTGCCATTCCAGAGCAGCGGAGTTTGACGGAGTGTTCTAATGCGCTGTCACACAATTCTCAACTTCAGAACACGACACAGACACTTACGTAACTTTGACTCACAGATGTGCTCTCCAGAACATTTGTGCACGTCTTCCACCTCTGTGTGGTAATAAGATGATTAGTGGTGAATAAAACAGGAATATATTTTAGTAATAAACATAACAGGAAGACTTAAATGTTGAAATTTTAGTTTTTTGTTGCTGTTTTTCATCATGTGTGGTTATTTTTACACTTAACTCTGCAAGAAAAAAAACGAAGAACATAAGATTACAAATAAAGTTGCAAATGAGGATACACAACTCTTTCAGCAGTTAACCCCTCCACCCAAAAATATATATTAGCTTTGTGGCAAATCCAGCTTTTAAATCAAGCAGTTGTTCTGTTTTGTTTTTCTTCCTATGTGTTTTCTGCCATAGTGTAAACAAACAAAACATCTACAGTTTTTCTATTTATGAAAAATAAACTGCATCCACTGCTGTCTGGTCCGCACAATAAAACACAAGGTGGCATGTTGTCATGTAGGACTTCTAAAGCATATTGTTGAACAAGTCATCATGTGACAAACATTTACAGGAGCTTAGATCAAGAAGGAGGCTTACCTTACTCTTAACTTCCTGAGAAACTTTGTCTGAGCTGAGAAAACTTTTTTTTTTCTACCAAAAAGGCGAATCAGGGAAAGTTCAGCCTTCTCTGAATAGGATAACTTTATGTTGTTTTTAAAGCATGTAGACAAGAGAAAGGCACTTAAACTTTATTAAATGCTGACAAAAATCTTATAGTCTTTAGTTTTTTCTTCCGGTTTACTAACTCTCAGCTTTAATTGTCTTCACTAAAACACTACATGAGGAAGATGTGTGTGCAGTTATTCACACTGTGACATTATGAAACCAAGGAAAGGAACACTTTTCTATCCATTTATCTATTTGTTAACCTTCAGAAACCACAGAATCTCTTTCGGGATCATGAGACTCCTGGAGCACACCCGCCCGTTGTTGGACGAAGGCGGGGTAACCCAACATGCAGGAGACCGGGCTTTAGTGATGGGTCATGCTCAAAGGTAGGGAGTCGAAAGCATTTGGAGAATGGCTTTTTCATTTTATTTAAGAGACCAGTGATACAGTTACATCATGAAAAGGAAAAAGCATTTCTAGTATTAACTTATATTTTGAATTATGAGTTACAAATCCTTCCATATTCTCCGTGGGCCGGTCTTTCTGCGGGGTAGTGGACATCATCAAAGCGCTTTGGCAACAGTGCGCTCTGGACAGGGCGCCCTAACCCTCTCACAGACGGGAGACAGGACACAGTGAGCACTTTAGTCTTCAGTTCTGGTGAGGCGAGGTCCATATGCGGTGAACTATAAAGCACACAGTGACCAGGACTATGAACCACCTGAGCCCTTCTTCGCTGAGCCAGAGCCGGTTGCAACGCATGGAATGGCTGGGTGGCCGGTCCTGCAAGTGGATCCCACCCATCCTCCATCAGAAGGATTCAGCCACCCATGCGACACCGGTAAGATGGTCGTTTGTACGCCACATGTTCCTTGTCCGTCCGCCGGATGGGGATTCGGTGTGGGGCTCTTCCATCTTCGCCACTGAAGGAATCCTGGTTCATTTCTTTTCTCTGCTTAGTAATATGCTTGAATTCAGTGAGTTGTCTCGTCTGATCTGAGGTCGAACACAGATAAGGTCATCCTCCAAAAAAAAGCAAAACAAAATAGGTAGTCGTGTAGAAAACATGAAAAAGGTGCACTTCGCACTATTGTACACCAAACTTTTACTATTTTGAGATTAAACTCACTCAGATCATTCTAAAATATACTTTACACGTTCTCCTTTAGTAGCTGACAGTTATAATTTACTTGTGAAAAGTCCTTGTTTTTCCAGCTCCAGGCATCTCGCCCTTTCCAATATGCCGTCTGACTTTGCATACGTAACTCATAGCGCAGCAGCTATATCCTATGTAATTCACCGGTAGTGCTAAAGTAGGCAATAGTGTGTCACGTGGAGTTCAGCTGTGATCTCCTCTTCCTGAACTTTTTCAGCAACTCCAAACTTAAAAAAAAAAACCCAACTTGAGATAAGAAAACTTTTGAAGTATTTACTTGTACTTCTCTTACATAACCAGACTGTGAAAAGTTGAGCCCCTTCTTTAAGTCCACACATACTAATAAGCTAGTTTGACCTCCTCTTCTCTTTCAGAGTTCTTTTCTTGCTCCGTCTTACTTCTCTTACATTATTTGTTTTCCGGGACTCGCCAAGACATCTGACCAAAGCCCACCGGGTGACCCCACAGATGGCACTTTGACACTCAGATGTGAAATCAGGTGTTGTCCTGTAAAGATTTGCATATTTAGTGTCACATTATACGCTGTATTAACACACCATGTTCACAATTCAAGGTAACGTCTAAGTCATCAGAGACGGGACGAGGAAGAAAAGGCCAAACAAAGGGAAACTATGCGAATAAGCAGCTTTTATTTCCCCCCGTTCACTTTTCAAGGGTAAATCTGGCTTTGTTGTCAAGAAAACAGGAAGTCTTGCTGCTCTGAGAAGTGAGAAGTGTTTATAGATTCCTAATCAAGGCCAACAATCCGCGGTTGTCTCCGTCTTCCTCCTGCTGTGCATTTGCTCATTAAATGCATCAATGTTATGCCAAACAAGCAAAGTCGGACTTAGAAAACAAGAAACTGTTTATTTATTTGTTTGTAGATAAAGACTGAATGACCCATTATTGTTATATTAAGGTCACATTAAAACAGAATATCTGTCTGCATGTGATGCTGGCATTTAAAAAAAAAAGTTAAAGTAAAAAGTCAAGACAGACAAATGGAAAAAAAATAGCCATCTGCATAAAGTGCCAAGGGGTTGGATTTACTGTGTGCGCTTAAAATTGTTCCTGTATTCCAATTTAATTAGTTTAGTTTAGCGATAAGTTACAGAAAGGCTTATGATCAGTCAGTATATTTTTGAAAAGGTATTTCAAAACTCATGGCTTAATCTATCATATGTAATAAAGTGAGTTAAAAACACAGATGTTTCAAGCCAAAAGTGTAAAAGTGCCTTTAAATAACTGTAACAACTGCAGTATGTTGTTTATTTTGCTTTGTGCTTTTTCACGAGAAAGATATAATTTAAATAGTCATATTTTTTGTTTTTGTTTTGAAATCATACATCAGTTTTTATGGAATATATTCAAAAATGATCATTAGAAACAAATAGTAAGCGAGGCTACATGAAACCAGATCGATCTGTCTGAGGAAAGTTTTTGACTGGATTGTTTCATATTAATATAATCATTACAGTATGAAATACAGTGAGACAAATCAATACTTGAGCACACTGATTTTGCAAGTTCTCCCACTTAAAAATCATTGAGGGGTCTCAAATGTTCATCTTGTTTTAGACAAAATATAAACTAAAATCTGAAAATCCCATAGTAGGATTTTTAAAAAATAATTAATTTGTATGTCACTGCTGCAAATTTGTTTTTGAACATGTCTATCAGCTAGATTTTGGACTCTCAGACATCTTAATCCTCCATCAAACAGTCCACCTCCTCTCCACTCATTATCCTAAATTAGAAGCAGCTGTTTGAACTGCATACAGACACCTGTCCACCTCATACAGTCAGGAAAACTCCAACTACTAACATGCCCAAGACCATAGAGCTGTCCAAAGACACCAGAGACTAGATTGAAGACATCCACAATGCTGAAAGGGCTCCTGGGTAATTGCCAAGGAGCTCGGGGAAAAAAGATCCACTGTTGGCGCAACTATTAGAAAAGCTAAACATGTCTGTCAATCTCCCTCAGACTGGGGTTCCATGAAACATCCCACCTCATGGGGTCTCAATGATCCTAAGAGAGGTGAGGACTCAGCCCAAAACTAAATGGGAGGAGCTGATCAATGACCTGATGCTCCATGCTCGTTGACTTTTGCCTGCCTGACCCTGATTTAGATTTGTGGATTATTAACCGTGTTAATAAACTTTCTGCAGTTGGAATCAGCCGCCTGCCTGTTCTGTTTCACATATATGTTAACCAGGCTGGGGACCGGCACAGGGAGACCCGACTTGGGCCTCCTTCTGGCTACATAGTTGGGCACTAGCACAAAGGGTCTTGCCCAACGACCCACATTAAAGCCCAAATGCTGATTTCCTGTGTGCCAGCCCTGCACTTAACCAACTCAGCTACTAGCTGAATTGAACAGATTGTTATTTTTTTTAATCCTTCAGACTCTTCTCTTAACTTCTTTGGAATTAAGTTTGCTTTTTGCAAATGAGAACATTTTTTTAAAGCAAAATTAAGTAAAGTCTCTCAAACCCTCCAGATTTTGACCTTGTCTCTTGGATACCTTCTTCACATACTTATTTTCCTGACTTATTCAGTTAATTGTTTTGTGCTATACTGTATATGTAGTAGCAGTAGTACTTTTTTTCTGATTTAAAATGATAATTTTAAAAAAGCAGACTTGAATTATCATGGGTTCAACAACTTCTGTCAATGAAAAATTGGCTAAAAAGTCTGTTAACCGTCTAACTAAAGCAGGATTATACTCTTCTTTTCTACACTAGAGTATACTTCAATAAAAGCCTTAAATCTGCACTTTTAGGACACTTTTCTTCATAAAATATCCCACTAATAGGTACATACAAACAACTTTCCTCAAAGCTGCATTTCAAACAAATTTGCTGGCATTCATCTTGGTTTTGACATGATTTTCCGTGTTTATCAGTGTTTACGTATTGATTTTTATCTTAAAATAAAAGTGTAAAGAAATCCATAAAACTGTGATGAATTGGAGACTGCGAGGAAAATGGTTCAGCTTCACTGAGACCAAAAGTTAGCAAAAGACTGATAAGAGTTTATTCTCCAGGCCATTGTCTATTGTCTTCCACTGGCAGGCTGTATATCCCAGCCTCCCTGTAGGCTTGTAGGAGGATTCAGAAGATTTAGATGAGGTGGACAGTTCTTGGAAACACCTCACAACCATACTCCCACTGGGCTCTCCTTCAACTGAAACACAACTCTATTAACACTTTATCATCAAACTACCAGAGGGGCCTCTTTTAGTGCAAGGAATGCTTTACAGTACCACACAAAAGGAATTATAATGTTGCTATATTGCTTCAAAATCAATAGTGGTGTGTCCGGAGCGTGAGCTTCAAAACCAAGCAAGAGCAGAAGGATGTGTCAGAACAAAGAGGCCAGAGAAAAATATGTTGCACGATAAGAAAGACAAACTATGAAATACTTAAAACAGAAAAAAGTCTAATAAAGCATGTTCAGCTGGAAATATAAGCCTAATTAATAAAATGAGGATAATAACAACTACTGTATTTTCTGAACTAAAGCACACTAAAGCCGGAATTAAAAATAATGTTTAAAATGTTTGGTTGGGTGTTTTTGTGAATAAGTTGACGCTAATAAAGTTGACCAATCACAAAATTCAACTGTAATAGCTTGTTTCAACCTGTAGGGGGCAGCACACAGAGGGTTTTAGACTGTAAGGATTAAATAAGTTTATTTAAAACTGTCTAAGCAGGAGCAGCACTTTTAAAGCTCCATTTTTGAGGTCAACAGACAAAAAAAAGTGTTCGTAGTGTTTAGTAATCCTTTAAGAAGGTCTTCTATTCTCCACTTGTTACCTACTGTCACCCACCATGGTCAAAACCAAAGAGCTTTCAAAGGACACCAGAGACAGGATTGCACCCCTGAACAAGACTGGAATGAGCCAGTCTACAATAAGCAAACAGGTTGAGGAGAAGATCAATTATTAGGAAAGGAAAGATCTCTGACAATCTCCCTCCTCCTGGAGCTCCATGGAACATCTCACCTGGTGGGGAACAAATGATCTTGAGAACAGTGAGAAAACAGCCCAGAACTACATGGGGGAACTGGTCAATGACGTGAAGAGAGTTGGGAACACTGTAACAAAGGTTACTATGGTAACATATAATGTTGTCACGTATTCAAATCCTGTAGATCTCCAGAGGTCCCTCTGCTTAAACCAGCATATGTCCAGGACCATCTAAAGTTCTACTGAGACTATCTGGATGATCCAATGGAGAATTGGGAGAATGTCATGTGGTCTGATGAATCCAGATTGGAAGTCTTTGGTATCATCACCACTCACAGTTTTTGGAGGGGAAACAATTCTGAGTTGTGTCCCAAGAACGCTTTACCCAAATCATCTCTTATAGTTGAAATGTTATATGATGAACATTACAGACCTTTTTTTTAATCTTTTAAAGTGTTAAATATTTCAGAATCTGTAAAAGACAAATTATTTTTTGCTCCACTGTACGTACAATACATATTTAAATCAAGTTGTACATCTATATGTTAGAAAAGAAAAGAAACAAAAGTTACTGGGAGGCAGTACAAAATACCAAAAATAATACAATTTTCAATGCCATACACAAAATAAACCTGCTCATAAAGTTTGCATAACATATAAAGTTTGTTTTGTTCAGAGAAGTTGTTGCTTCTGGAAAAATAAAAAGAAAGCTGTTCTCAAAGCAAGAATCTCATTTCTTTGAGCTAAATCTA
Organism: Oryzias javanicus; assembly: GCA_003999625.1. Classification (NCBI taxonomy): domain Eukaryota; kingdom Metazoa; phylum Chordata; class Actinopteri; order Beloniformes; family Adrianichthyidae; genus Oryzias; species Oryzias javanicus. The sequence goes on from CM012457.1 coordinate 21,410,038, forward strand.
AATCCACTATGACTTCTGAAATGACTTTCTGCTGTATTTTTCTTTTGCATATTGCCTTCCCTCACTAATACCATTTCCTTCTTTCTGCGTTTCAACTCAAAAACATTGAGCTTAATCATCATTTTGAACTTTGATTCATGCAGTACATAAACACGTCAATCAGTATTACAATGTCTGATAATAATCCAGGATCATCAGACACTAATTTTTGCTGAAAAATCCTGTTTTTAGGTTTCCTCTTGTCGCCATGTCTTTCCTTTTAGCTGCGATTCAAACTGACATTCTTCATATTTTCTCAGCTTTGACTATCTTGAGGCATCTCAGTAGTCTTAGTCACATGCACCCGTATAAATGAAAACCCGTACGGGTGCTGCGGGTTCTTAGGTTGTCCGGGCCTGTAGAGGGTCGTAGACAGTATCAGCTGCATCTTAAAGGGAGCACAGGTTTGCCTTTAAGTTCCCTTGAGGTCACGTTAAGAGATGTCATGAAAAAGGAACATGCCATCGTCCTGCGTCTGGTAAGGGTGTCGTGAAATATTTGCAAGGATAATGCAAGTTACTAGTACTACTAATTTCTAGCTGTCAGACAACGAGTGCTGAATGTGCATCAGGCGTAAGGGCAGCTGTGACAAAAGGCATAACTTGCAGGTTCAGGTTCATTCCCCGGCATTGTCCCCATCCACCCTCCTCTGTTTCAGTGACCCTTTTCTTGAAGCTCATACGTGTGTGAAGCAGGGCGGCAGCTGCACCTAACTGTGTCTGTGCATGTTCCCCACCTCAGCTGGGACCAGCGGTTTGGCTTTAACTGCTCTGTAAATCAAAGCAACACTTTAATGGGTCGCTTACCCCTGATGCTCCAGAGACACATCGCCTCACAGTGACGGGAGCTGTTGTGTGTGCTGCCGACACACACCAGCATGCAACAATCCCATTAATAATTTAAATGCAATCAATCAGCGGCACCAAAACCTGCCGGATGACAGCGTTTCCCGACTCCTTTCACCGTGAATAAGGAAGGTTGCCACAGTGATGGATGCAACAGAAAGAAACTCTGGATATTACATCCTATTACACAATAAACTACATTTCTCTATATAGCACTACATTACCTTCTATGTGAAGTATGGAAAGCACACAGATGCATGGAAACACATATTAACACGCATCAGACGATGACTGTCCTTACACCACACTGAGCAGGAGATCTAAGTTTGACACCACTTCGATAAATGGGAAAAAAAAAGTATTTAGTGAAACAAATGGGTCATTCTGTGGAGCTCAGTGGCTGCGATTATGATACTGTTGGTAGGACGGCAATATGCAATAAAATGTGAACTGCAATAGCTGCTGTATATTCAAGAGGCGTTACTGAAAAGGAAAGCTGTTCAAGCAAGGCCTCAGAGTGAGGTCAACAGCAGTTAAGGTGCACAATTTTCAAAAGTCACTAGACACTAACACTTTGTGACAGGAGGTTTGTGTTTTTTGTGGCTGCACACGGCCAAGATCAGTGACAAATGTCAGAAGGAAGTAATGCACACCTCCAGTGGACTGTAGGGCTGTGAAAACAGGGGTCTGTGGGGGGACAATCTACTCCTCAGTTGATTAGGAAAAAATCTATGCTTTGCAGATACTAGGAGAATGTTAAAAATGCACAGTACCATGTATCAAACTTAGTCACATCTTAGTTTCTTTATCATAATTGCCCTTATGGGTCGATATGGGTTGTCTCTAGTGGGTTTAATTAGGTTAAAATTTTCGCCAGACGCCAGAACTAATTCGCAGCACTTGTTTTGAAGTTGGGTCTATTAACAATCTCAATCAGATTTTCACTTGAACCGATATGAGTTTGGAGATTCGCAAGGTTGGCAGCAGAGCCATCTTGTAGACCACTCTCCCGCGTCACACCTGAACTGTAACACTTGATGTGGGAACACAGGGTTAGTAAGGGTGAAGAAGTAGGTGAGATGTAGTTGTATGTTAAAATGTTGTTTTTCTTTAATGATACTCTCCTATGGGCACTTATGCATCACGTGCACACCGTGACCAAATGGCATTTGTGTGTGGTCAGTAAGAGGCCAGTACACTACACCTTACCAATGACAAGCGTGTGGTGTTGTGCCATTGTCCTGCACCACCCGTATTTCCTAAGTGCGTAAAACTTGAAATACTTCTCAAACTATAAATACTTCGCAATACATTTAACACATACAGAGCAATCGTACGATCCATTTTCAGGACGTTCCCTGAGATTTGCTTGTGTAAGAAGACTTCATTGGCCATTGCACTAGGCACTTGCCACTTTTGTTTTATTAAACTAAATTTAGCAGAGATATCATAAGTTTGCCTTTTGAGTAAATTGAACACATGGAATGATGGAATAACCCTTTCCTCAAAATATGGGTAAGGCTAAGACAGTTTATTTCCTATTTACCATGCAGCCCAAGCACACCCAATGACCCTGTGACGGGGCTACAAGAGGAGCGGCATTTCACACGGGTTTTTCTGGTTTGTCCCCTTTAACCCTTGTGCTATCTTATGGGGTCCAGATGACCCCACCCTTATTTTGATCCCTCCCATGACAAAAGTTGACAGGATTTCATGCCTTCCAGTGACACCAGTAAAGATTAAATCATCATCATCACGCTTTCTTTTGGGGTCCAGATGACTCCACTGTTAATGTAAACATGCCTAAGATAGCATTAATAAACCGTCAGCAGGAATGAGGGGGACCCACCTGGAGGATCTAAATGTGAACGGAATGATGAAGCTATTTGGATGAATGGTGAAATGATTCAAGGAAGGAGATTTAAAGACCAGATATCATGACTCAACTTCAAGACAACACCACCCAGATGAATAAGAAGCTTTACAGACATGGAATTAGGTTTAAAAACAAGACTTTTGAGGACAAAACATGATCCAGTCTTGAGGTGGTGCAGACAAACTATTCAGAGTGGAAGCTACTATAACTACAACCATGTTAAATCATGTTAACCACGTTGGAGTCTTCTGCACACCAGGCTGTAAAGTCAGGGGTGATGTATTGACCATGCGTTAGACTGTAATAAAGCTCCGATTGTGAGATAGCTGGAGCCACACCACTTACTATCAGTGTGTCTAATCGGCAACTGATGACAGGAGGTTAACAACACAAAGTCAAAAAGTGTTAATCTTGATGTAGAAATAGATACACATTCAGACATTGCAGTGACACTCACCATAAAAGGACTATATTATCTGGCAAGGAGGATCAATACTTCTTTTACATTGATGAGGAATGTGAGAAAAGGTTGAGAGACATGGGCAAGCTGCAGGAAAAGAGAGACTGTGTTTGAGTTGTCCATTTGTTCACTTAGTCACTCTTTAGTGTTTGGTATACAGAGGAATCGATGAGGCTGGCCAGCTGCTGGCTTTCAGATAACACTTGAATGCAGCGATGCATAATTATATGTCAGATAATCACAGCTGTTGGACAAACTAAGCATAGATACAGAGCAGATCTGAAGTGACCGACAGAATAAGATTTCTCTATTGTCTCACTAAGTGTCCGAGCTTTTTGAAACAAGTATGTCCACTCTTTTCTACTGCATTGTATGGACCTGGCTACTTCCTTAAAGTCCTCTAAATATAATGAGCTTAGCCATTCATCTGGGAAAAAAAAAAAAACAAAACAACAGCAAAAATCTACTTACTAAAGCCAAATATATGTTAAACCATCATTGTTAAACTTTGAAACACCACTTTAAAGAAAATTGTGCTTTTGGTTTCATACACTTCTGTTCAAAGATGTGGTTTTCCTTACAGGGGAGAGTATGAGTTTCTGCACTGAGATGTCCAAAGTAAGAAAATCGCAATAATGAGCAACACCTCACACTGTAGATGTCATAGGTTATCTTGACCGTTGTGTTTATATGTACAGAGCATTATGAAGTAGAGATAAAAAAGAAGTGTTTCTTATAGATCTGTTTGGCATTTCTATGTGCTGCCTCAATATTTCACCACTAGTTTTTTTTTTTTGTTCTGTTTTGTTTTTATATATAACATGCAACACAAAATAGAAAATAAGAAGTGTATTGAACTGCACAATCTATTAGACCTCAATGTCATTTTGCAGTCTTGTCTAATACCATTGTTTACGAGAGCAACAATCATCAATCACAGGGTCCAGGAGAGAGGCTTATGATGCTAAATATGCACAGCATCCCAGTGATGTACAACTTAATGCATGAAATGTGCACTGATCATTCTGTGAGCAGACAGAAAGTCAATTTTTACAGTCTCTAATCAGAAAAGGCATGTCGAGAGAGGTTTAGGCTGGGGAAGTGAGACTTGCTTTGCTAAAGTGTGGCAGCATTGAATTGTTTTTTTTTTCTTTTTTTCCTTTTCCTGACAACATTGGGAATTAGTGTAGACACAGTAATGTCTTTTTTAGCTATATCGTTCTGTTTTTTACATGTTGCACACAAGGTTGAGAGTTAATGATATTGTGAATATGCTAATCTAGCTAACATGGTCAACATGTAGCGTATTACTAACAAGTCTTGGAATCCCTGCGAATGAAGTCTGACTGATGAACTTATCTTTGACTCTTTTGTTTCAATTTATGTGCCTTATAATTTGGTGTCTAAATATGACATAAATTCATGTCAGGAATGGCGGATGAAGGACCCAAATGCAGGAGACCAGGCTTGGTGACAGGAACTTACAACATTGATAAATTCACCAAAACATGACAAAAGCCATGAAGAACGAAAACAGTGACACAACTGAGCAGATGATCTGACAGGGATTAACTGAAAACCAGACACTTAAATAGACTAAGGGTCATTAACTGAAAAGAAGACAGGAGTAAATCATGACAAGCCTGAAACTGACAAGACTGAGGGACAATTCAAAACAGAACATGACCAAAACCTATACCGTAACTGAGAAAAACAAAACCGAAGTCCACAATTTTCACAGTACCACTCCCCAAAAGGGCAGATTCCAGATGCCCAAAAACAAAACACTTGCCAGGAGGGGACATGGGGGAACAAAAAAAAGAGTCCAGAAAACACTCAGGGTTCTTGCAGCCAGACGGATGTGAGGGGTAAAAGAACCCCTCCTCAGGAACAGGTGTGAAGAGGCTAAGTCTCAGAAACTCTCCCCAAGGACAGGAAACACGAAGCGGAGCAGTCCCAGCCACCCTCCTCTGGAACAGGAAATACAGCTGACCAAATGAAGACAGCTGTGAATCATGATAAGTCGGAAACTGACAAGACTGAGGGATAATTCAAAGCAGAACATGACCAAGACCCATAATATAATTGTCAAAAGCCAAACTAAAGTCCACAATTCTCACAGTTCAAAATTGGGCTATTCATTGACGGTGCGTCTTATAGTCCAGTACAGAAAATACAGTATTTATAGATGCTTGGTAAATATAATGGAGAAAAACAAATCATTAAACTGTGTAAAAGTAAGGTAATTCAAAGCCTGAATGTAATGTAATGTAAGGAAAAAAAATACAATACTGCAGTGAAAATGGCTATCCATTCTTTTTTTTAAACTTCAGTGATTCTTTCTTTTTGTGGTACTTGCTGAAAAAATATCTCTATCTACAGCAAAGTAGAGCAGATTTTAAATCTGTTTGACAAGTTCCAACATCCATTTTTCAAGCTGCACTGACAAGAAGTAGATTTCTGCTGCAACAGCACAGTGAATTCCAAATGTGCACTCACACTCTCAACAAGCCTGTTCAAGTCCTATTTTTGTGACTACCAGGAAGCAAGACGCGGTCACTTGACCCATTAGCTTCTAAGCTGAAGACATCTATTGAGCTCAGTGCTCATCACCATGTTGGCAGAATATGATGAAACCACAAAGGTTGAAAAATCGAGGCGGAACAGTTCCTCTTTGCGCCTTATCAGAGTTCGTGGTGTCACGGAGGATCCGAAGTGACCATCGAGACGGGAGCAATTGTCAACAAGCACATATGTGCTGGAACATGATGGCTTGGATTTGATGTAGGTTTTCAGCCTTAGACAAAATTCAACACACTGTGGCTAAATCATGTCAGCTGTCTGAAATGAACACATAAAAACTAAATAAGGCAGTGGAGAGCTAGAAGTCAACAAGTTATAAGAAGATGTCAACAAAAATGGTTACAAATGATTTCAGTTCTCTTTCAAATATAGTAACAGCTGATAACTGCATAACTATTGTGATTAGGACATATATAAATATATATATTATAACTTGCACTACAGAAAAAAATTGAAAAAAATGAGGACTGCAAGATTGTGGTAAAATAAAGTATCAACCCAAGAATGGTTATTTTGATGGATATAATGTCGAGTAATAGCTGTTTATTTTCCCATAGAAGTCTATTGAATATTACCTACTTAGAATGTGAGGGAGAGGGGCCACAAGGTCCAGTTCCCATATACAGTGTTTCCCAGCTTATAAGTAGTTCTTTATTTGCGATTTCACGTATTCAAGATTTTTTTTTTTTTCAGTTACTTGACTCGTCCAGTTTGTCACAAAAACTCAAACGACTCAAGTGGCTTTTATGAATTTTTTGCATCTGAAAGAGAGGTGCTGTGCTGCTGAGGTATATCTCCGTACACAAAGCCCCCTTCAGAGCGTGGAGGGGTGGGGGGGGATGCTGTGAGAGGAGCGCCCCCTCCTCTCCCCATGCCTCTGCATGGAGAAATGGCATTAGCTGACTCAAAAGTTATGGAAAAGTATCCTGATATGCTGAGGAAGATCAACAATACAAGGGAATACTGTATAGTCAATGGCAATGGTGTTTTCTATCTATGAAAGCATATTTCAGACATTTCTTGTTTGGTATAAAAAACATATTGGTGAAGATTCTCCATTCATCTAGACTCATAGCAAACATAAGACTCATACTTTTGCATTTGAGGGAGTTTAGGTCCTGAATTGTGACAGGAGTTTAAACATGCAGTTCAATAATAGAATCATTGGGAGCAACTGTCTGTATTACACAATAACATGACCAGTCTTAGCCTGTTTTAACCCTATAGGTGAATCCGAACCCCCAAAACACTTCCTGGAAGACACCCATCTGTCATCTCAATGTAATGGAGAAAATGGAAATGTATTTTGTTGCAATAACTCACACTTTGTGTCTTTGTGAATGGCGCCTGATTCTGTGAAATCTGGTTTTCAGAAGAGCTTCAATCTGGAAGCATCTAAATAAAGAATAACAGCATGAGCATTGGCCAAAATACATCATTTTAAATCTGACTGTTTTTTGGTATATTATGACAGATTCACGGCTCCTGTCATATTCTTTAGCAAAACTGCTGACTCGTCAGAGGGAGCAACATATATTAAACCTCTCTCAGATCTAAACCCAGCAGTGGTGTGTAATTCTTTAGTGCTAATGAAACAAGTAAAACACACACTTTAACACAAACAACAATCTGTAGATAACAAAATCACCTGGACATGGTTGAAGACATACACACTAGAATGACTGTCTTGCAATGAAAGATTAAAAGAAACACATCAATAATTTGACTTTTTACAAGCTCGGTAACAGATTAGAGTTTGCCCTGAAACTGGGAGATTGGGTTCAAATCTACAGTTTGGTCTAACTAAAGACTAAAAACTGAGTGCGGTGCCTCCATACTGGACATTCAGTATCAAGGAAGTACGACTATGCAGGTCACTGCATCCTGAGGGCACGGGTGGTTTCTTTTTTCTGTACTCAAGATGAATACCAATGATGTGGCGTGTTGAGTCAAAGCTGATACTGAATCTTCCTCTAATGGACTGTATGTGTTGAAAGCTCACTTAGTTAAGTTAACTCTTGCACTATCCCATGGGTCCATATGACCCAAGCCTTACATTGACATGTTATCCATCCCATGACAAATGTGGATGAAGGTGGACAGGACTTCGGACACCAGTGAAAATCAAAAATCAATGGAAAAAGAAGTTCACCCCACTGTCTTGTGGGGTCCAGATGACCCCACTCCCAACATCATAGCATAGGATAGCACAACATTGAAAACAATAGATTAATCTCCTACCATCCTATTAGCAATCTATCTAGATTCTTTCTTGGGATGTCCTTTTCAAAATATTAACCTCTTTTGAGTCCCTATGTGCCCTTCCAAGTTCTGTAACATGCCAGGAAAAAGAAGGTCCAGACCTTGAGGGCTGTGACGGAGGATAAGGACACGGAAGGAGCAGTGAAAAATCACACCTGTCTACCAGCAATCCATCCTGCCTCGTTTGTGTTGATATATTAAAGCAGGAGCCATAAATACAGCAACTATCTCGTGACCCGTGACAACTGACTCTTGACCTCCTATATCCTTGAGGGGACGAGAAGCAACATCTGTGAAATGAGGAGGAAACTGTAACACCGAAAGCAACAAGGGTTTGTCTAAAATGTAACAGGAGTTACAGTGAAGCTCTAGTGTCAAAGCCAGTTGTTCGTATCGTCCTAAGGATTTTATGACACCTCGTCATGCTTTATGACTGTATACAGTTCATAATGTGAGTGGACACTGAACATCCTGCAGAGCTGTACAAGAATTATTGAGTTGCCAATATGTTCAAGTGGCTATAAAAACTTGCTGTTTTCTAAATTTAGCATTAGGCAGGAAGAAGCTAATTTTACGGTGCTGAGTGCAAAAAAAGTCCAGTCAGTTTTTAAAGTCATATTTATAAAGTATAAAAACTAAGTTGAATTGGATCCTTCGAATCTTTTTGATATTTTATTACACTGGGTATGTGATGCTTGTACAAGAAAGTGCATTTAGCATAGTGTTCACATGGGTCTGTCGCTAACTGATGCTAGCGTAGTTCTTGCAGTTGGTGGAGGGTTGGTGCAAAATGTTGAGGAGGTACAAATCTTGTTCAAGGCTTTTCTTTCATAGCTCTATTTAAAAAAAAATGAAAGGTTTGGTGTCACATAGTTCTGGACGGGAACAAACCTGTTATCAATTCCTCCTCAATGACAGTTGACACAAGGACGCTACCTATACGTCACAACCAAATCAGAATCCCTCATTCGTCAAAGTTGAACTGGTTCGTTCAATGACCATGCAATTAGTACGTTGAAGTCAAAAACTAACTTAAAAACTTGCAAAGCTATGCATGAATACATGAGTTTTGAAGGCGGGAGTCCAAAACACGCAATTACACATGTTTATACAGAGCGAACGTAGCATGTGTCTGTAAAATGATTAAATAAGTGGATGGGATCAGAGCAGCCCTGTGTGGATTCAATGACCACTCAATTCCAGGTCCAAGTCAGGAAGTCACACTTACACTTTTGAATTTCTTCCAAGAGGTTCACGTCTTATGACAATGTTCCAACAATTCCAATTTGAAACCAAAGGATTTGCTAAGCAGGGTGGAAAAAGCACAAAGCATTTAATGACATTTCTAATATTTGCTGCCATACAAATGATTCAAAAACTGTGCCAAGAACAAGATTATTTAATTTGGAAAAAATACACTTGATTGACTTCTTAACCTCTTTGTTCAGGTTATTCCACATCATACGGTGAATTCTGATGAGAATGGCAGCTAGTTGCAGTGTGAGCGCTAACCGGATTACTGCATTGAGGTTTTCCTTTCTGCTGAGTGTGAAATTGCATGATTTTAACATTTCCCAGGACACCACATTAAGGTCTGTAAACTCACCCAAGACTAGTTTAGACAAAGACGGATTTGCCATGTTGCCCATACATCTCAAAGCACAAAATCTGGCATAATATATTTCCTTAAAACATTTACTTAACCTTGTAAGGGCCACTACATCCAAATATTGACAGAAAAATAACATTTTTGAAAAATACAATTTGATGAAATCTACACAAAAGACTTTGCATTATTATTTTTATGAGACATAGATAGTATCAGTTAGGATATGTTGGATAGTTTGGTAAGTTTTTGATCAAAACAAGGTTAGTTTAAGAGTAAAAAAAAACACATTATTCTCAAATTTGATGCCCAATTTTTAACACAATTTGTAACTTTATTTTAAAGAATTAACTATACATTTTTTTTTTCCATTCTTTCAATACAGCAAGTAGTTATTTAAATGAAGTAATAACAATACACGAGTTATTCTCACCATAAAATGTAGCAAATTTCCCAGGCTGGGATCAGTAAAGTATCTTAATCTATCTTATCTTATTTTCAAAATTAGCTAAAGTTGTCCTGCCAAAATTGCTTTTAAAACAGGGGTCTCAAACTCGCGGCCCGCGGGCAATCTGCGGCCCGCGGGATGATAATTTGCGGCCCCGTCTTCATATGAAAGATTACTGTTAGTGCGGCCCACAAGGCGGATATGAATGACAGTTGTTGTGTCCAGAGCTGAACGAACCAATCACGATAAAGTATATGGCTCTGGAGGGCGGGACATCGGCGGGCTGTCCGAGCCTCCTCACTCTTTAATTCATTCCTCCAATCAGCTGGACGGAGGAGGAGCCATGAAGCTGCTGGAAGTGCTTTCTCACTGAACGTGATTCGCGGGCCCCGCTCCTCTTTCTCCACGTGACAACACGTGATACACAGCCTGCCGCTGGTCAAAAAGCGTGTTTCTGACGCCGCGCGACATTTCCGCGCACGCATCAAATATTCCACGGACAAATCAGACCCTCACGAGCTCTTTTTCCTCCTCCACGATCAGAAAAAGTCCTCGCGAGAGAGACTGACTACTTCCGCGTGCGTGAGTGATGCCCGCGAGCGAGCAGAATCTTCAAAGGTGCTTCCACACCGGCCGCATGTCTGCGCGGGTTTATGAACGCACGCTCAGCAGGTGGTATCCACACCGTAGCAGCGCGGTCACGCACGCAGTAGTAGAGAGGAGATTCTTCTTCTATGGTGTTTATCATTAGCGCTGCTGCGACTGTGCGTGAAATATGGAACCGGGTTGAAGACTCAGCGCGCGCTCAGTGCGTGCACGATTTGAGCGTAGAGCTTGAGACCAGATTTAAAAACTTGCGTAGCAACGCGCGCTCCAGACGCGGAGGTCAGGAATTCTGATGTGCGGCGTTTGCATTGAGCTTTCAGTGAACGCGCTGCTCTCAGCTCAGAAATGAAGGAGGTTCTGTAAATACAGACATTTGAAACTGAATAAAAAGATTTCTCTCTTTTCCAGTGTTTCTGAGGTATTTTCTATTAGACCCCCCCCCCCCCCCTTCAACTGTAAACATCATTAGTATCCGTTAATTTGCTCAAGTTAAACGTAGGCCTATATCTCCTCAAAATATCACACTTTTATTATCATTAAAGAATATATATTATATATATTTTCAGTCATCCTGAAAATATCCAAAAACTTTTTTTTATCTTTATGGCATTCAGAGTGAGCTGCAAAGTAAGAATTTCATTGTACAGGGAAACCAGTTTCTTTACTGTACATATGACAATAAACCCTTTGAATCTGGAATCTTTGAATCTATTAATAATTAAAAAAAACTTCTAAATAATCAGTTTTATTAATTGTTCTCTTTCTTTTTTTTTTTTTTTTTAAATACTTCCAAAACTTCCAGACAAAGTAAAAACAATCTTTCCTTGTTTCTCTCCATAGTAGTGATGGAATTCTGTCTTCTCTCAGAGATTCAGTTCTTTTGCATTGGTTAACTGTAAATTGAGTTTTAGGTTGTTTTTGCTATATTTAATTTATTATCTACTACTAAGTAGGATTATGCACAATATTCATCACTACTGTAAACATGTTTTTATTCGCATTCCCTCCAGGGGGGCGCACTGCTGTATGGTCATTGTTATTATTTTAATTATTAATGATTGATTTTATAATTCATTTTTTAAAATTAATTAATTTAATTTATTCATTATTTCGTGTTAAAAATAAAGATACGTTGCTGATAAAAACATTGGAATGTTTTATCAGCGATTTTCTTGTGGAAATCCTGATGCGGCCCGGCCTCACCCAGACTCTGCCTCCAGCGGCCCCCGGCTCAATTGAGTTTGAGACCCCTGTTTTAAAATGTCATGAAAAAACAAAGCAAAGCCATTACCAAAATAGACGTCTTGGGTACACCCGAGGCTAGATCATTATCTACAGAATGAAAAACATGGACCAAATTACAGTATATATATATAATGGGTTCTTAAGGAAAATTCTGATCATGCTAAGGAGATAAAGATTTATCAAATATTATACCAATATAGGGTTGATACCTAATGATCTAGGTCAATAATAACAGACTAGCTGTGTTAAAACTGGAGCTTTTTAGCATGCAAAGTAGCTTCAGGTGTCATCTTTACACAACTTAATCACTCAAACTTGTAAATTAGTGTTTCTATGGCACTTTAAAATATGAATCATGTGCCCTTTGTTAAAATATTTTTTTTCTACCCTTAGGTTTATGTGTAGTTTAAGCTAATTTGTAGTTTGGTTATCTTATTTCAGATTCCAGAAAAATCAATGTATTTAATAAGTTGTTAAAGCCCCGATTCACAGCCATGAAAACTCCCACAGGGAGGGGTCTTAATGAATCCAATCAAAGATGGTGTTACTCCTTCTAAGCAGCAAAGTAGACGCACTTCTGAAATCACTGTGTTGATGTTGATTACAGATATTTAACTTCACAATAAACTGTTAGGTTAGAATGAAATGACAAAAATCATGTTTCCTTTCCAAAATATTTTTATATTTGTGGTAAAAGTAACTGTATTCATCATGACTGGCCTGAAATTTACAATTTTAGTTATTTATTTTTACAAGTAAAAAAGCCTTAAAAAGTACTGTGTCAAGCAATGTTTTAACAGTATTAACACAGTTTTAACGAGCGTGAAAACAATCCAAAACTTGCATACACTCTCTCCTGGAATAGCATAAAAATTGCATCAAAGCTCGGTGTTAAATTCTTTATGAAGCGATACAGTGATAACAGAGCAGGGGCTTGTCATTGTCGTTTCTGGGATGGTCTACTTCCTGCCTGCATCTCAGAATTCCAATGGGACTTTGAAGGATTTGCTCTCTGGCTGAAGGTGTTCTTTACATAGTGTTTGTCAACACAAAAGCCTCTTTCTGTCTTTTTGAACATCAAGCCTCGGCAGTGACAACCATCCAACGCGTCCCGTGGGTTTCACGGCCGGCACCTTTGCACACGAAAGCGTGCGCTCTGGAATTTCTCCTGCGTCACCCTCACATGGCATGCATTATTCAGAGGCGTGTTGCTACATAGTCTCGCTTTTCATGACACAGATCTAAGCAATGTCTAAAAAAAAAAAAAAAATGGCAGAAACCCTCCCTGGAATCATCTTCAGCAAAATAATGATGAGACAGCAAAACAAATAGGAAGAAAACACTAAAGAGTGAACAACAACAATATTTGGCTCTGAACATTCCTTTATGAATATCCTTTATAAATTAACCTAGTAGAAAGCCCCAAAAATATGAAATAAAGTCAAACACTGACGAGGACAAAGTCGTAAAATTATGAGAAAAAAAGTTATAATTTCAAAGGAATAAAATTGTAACATTTTCAGAAAAAAAGTCGTAATTTCACAAGAATAAAGCTACAAAATTATAAGAAAAAAAGTTGTAATTTCACAAAATTAAAATGTTTACATTTTGAAAAAAAAGTCATAATTTTACGTCAATAACGCTGTAAAATAATGAGAAAAAAGGAACCTGGCAACAGACAACAGAAGGCTCCTGACATCATCAGCCGGATGTAGAAATCCAACAATTACAGGCAGAAGAAGGAGTTTTTTTTATTTTGTTTTTATTAGAATACAGTGGTCCATTACTATATCATGGATCATCTTTTGTGGACTTAATGTCTCACAGAATTTTATTGCCACAATTTTGCAACCTTTTTTTGAACAGAAAGCGTTGAGCTTTCCTCTGGTCATGAGATCCTAGTTTTCATTCAATAATACAGGACTTATTATTCTAAAGTGCGGAGTCTGTGAGCAGTCTTACAGCCTTGTAACATTTTTCTACTTTTGGATTTCTCCTATTGCAGGTTTTTTTTTTTTTTTTTAGAAAGTGACTTTTGCTTTGTATGAAATAAGAAGGTCAAGCTTTGTAATCTGGCATGTTTACAAGATTTAACCAAAAACGGGTGACATTGTCTCCTTTTCTTTCATCGTTCATTCATTTTGGGTGTTTTATTTTGAAAAAAAAACAACAACAAAAGTTGCTTTTTGCAGAGGAATGTAATCTTTTAAATTATTGAATACAAGTCTCTCTGTCTTAAAAAAATAACATCCAAAATGAACCCTTTCAAAATTAAGATTTCAAAAGTTTTCAGAATTTCAGTAACAGCTGTTACTAAAGTTTATAAATATGAATAACTGTTACAATCGCAAGTATAAAATAAAGTAAATGAGTAAATGAGATGAGCTTAAAATGAGGGAATAAATGCGCTTTTTTTTCATTGCTTTACAAATTTACATAAACAAATGAGTTTGGAATTGAAAAAAAACTGTTATTAAAGCTTAAAATGTAAAAAAAAAAAAAAGCATAATTGTTAGGGTTGGTGGTTTAAATAAAGTTTTGGACCCAGTAGGGAGGTACCTCCGGTTCCGGTCAAGGACATCAAGACAGCCAGGTCCTTGAAGATGAAGAAAAAGTCTTTAAAAAAAAAAAAAAAGGTTGTGTAAGACTCCATCCACATAATGTGCCAGAAAAGTCCATCTATGAAGCCGTTTATGGAGATGCCATAAATCTTGTAGATCCAAATGATTTTTTTGGAAAGTGCCTTTTGATACACATTTATAAATTGAAACTCATAAATTCTCAATTTTTAATTAATGAAATTATACATTTTTAGTCTAATAAAACTTTTTTTACTCATTGTATGGGTCTATTCTTGTAAAATTTTTATTTTTTTCTTATAATTTTACAGCTTTATTCTCATAAATTTCTGACTTTATCCTAACATATTTATCTAATACTCCTTTGTATTCTTAAGATCTGCTTTTTCTTTTGTGAAGTCTACAGTGGTTAATACAGCCAGACATCCAGCAACAACAGTGAGCGATAAACAGAGATGTAAGTCTGCTTCTCGTGATGTATTCTCCCAGATTCCAGCTGATAACCCTGCAGCGGTATTTAACTTGGTTCCGTTTGCAGCTGATTTCTGTGTTTGGCTGCAGAAGGGAGCCACTTAGAATTAGCTCCCTCAGCCGGCTTCTCCTTTTGACAGACTTTAGCAGATACGATCAGACTGTGAACCTGCTGACAGTTGAGTGACTCACGCACCAAACAGACGAGCTTTAAGCTCCGTCTTGCAGCATTTTTATTCTATCAAGAAGATTTTTTTTTTTTAAATGTCTTTTCTTCATGTATGTTTTTAAAATAGATAAATCAAAAAATAAGGTCAGTCCCTGAGCAAATTCCTATCAAAAACTTCTCAAGAAAGATAGCTAATTCAGAAAGAGCTTCCACTTTGCCTTTGATAAATACAAGAACACCAGATGATGGCTGTGCTTTATACCAGCACGCTTTTCATCCTCTGTTGCTAAGAAACTTGCCCAGTGAGCTGTTATGCTCACAACTCAGTGTGATCAGCAAATGTGACTGTTCTAGGTCTTCCATAGACGACAGATTTACGAACAGAAAATGTTCACCAAACCTTCTTTCATGTTAATAAACCTGTACTTTTCGGATTAAACTCTGCCGCTTGACTCCGACGTGCCGAGTGATGCGGCGACAGACGCCGTCAGCGCCGCACTAATGGCTGGGCTTCAGATGTTGAAACCTGATTGAAGTTTGTTGCAGATCCTGCTGACATAAGGCTGGGCAGGCGCACAGGTGCGGCGCTCCAGACCAGCTGTTCGGCGTTGTCAGGAGAATGTTTGTCCTCTGCTGGTGGGTCATCATCTTCATCCAAACACCTGCTGTCCTGTCATAACTAGAGAAATTGCAATAAATGCAGCTTTGATCTGTCTGTGATGCAGCAAGTATCCTTCCAGCTGAATTAGAACACCAAGCATGACACTTTAAAAAGTTCTGGAGCGTTTTAACGACACACTCCAATAAAATTTTGACACATTTTAAATAGTTTCTGCAGAGCGGCAGGAGCTCATTAGAAAGTTGCTTCTAATTTGAAGGCAGGGCAACGCCGCCCCTTTCCCCTCTTCATTGTTGAATGCTCTCAGTTTACATGACCTGCTTCCAGTCCCTCACAGCCTCAACCTAACATTACAGATACAAAAAAAAGGCAAGAAAAATTGTAGCTACCCAGATTAAAGCCAGATTCAGACAAAAACAAAGACGTACATGGATCTATTTGTCTGCAAGTGGATGTATCAGAATGGAGTGAAGCAGAGTATGGAGAGAAAATAGACTCACCCTGATTTGAGTGTGTAGAATTCTTTAAGATGGAATGATTCTGCAGCCAGAACCATCTGGAGCTGAACCCAGTCAAGACTGTGGAGATGACAGTGGGCTTCAGGAAGAACCCTCCTACAGGTTCCTGGGGTCCACCATCTCACGGGACCTTAAATGGACCCAATACATCGACACACTCCAGAAGAAGGCCCAGCAGAAGTTCTACTTTAGTGTAACATTTTCACAAAGAAGAAAGTTTGATTTGGTCAACAGAACGTCTGCTGATCTTGTCTGAGCCAAATTCAAATCTGTCTGTGACAGAGCATTAAAATACAACAGGAGATGGGATTTGGGATTCTCAGAGACACAGTTGAGCTCTTCTTGCAAGACTCCGTACTGATGGTGTTTCTGCAGGTGTTCAGCAACACTGCACTGACCTCTACACGCACAGTGGCAATGCTTTCTCTACCAGTGGAAACAGAAATGATTTCATGTCATCACAAAGACAAGTGAGGTTTTACTTAAAAAACAGACCTGGTCTGAGAAAACAACACATTTTTAGGAATCGTCTTACAACCCCCTTTCCTTTAGTCACAAACTAAATCCAATTTTACAGCATGTTCTCCGTTAAGTAGCATCTCTTCAAGGTGCTAAAGCGGGCAAATGTGGATCCTCAGGCAATGACATGCAGTTGAATAGTAATCTTTATTTGAAATGAAAAGAAAATGTTCTACATAGACAAATGTTCAATGATGTGTTTAAACAAAACTGTCCAAAAAACACTATTTGTACAAAAAGCAACATAGTCTTTTAATTTAAAATAAATAAATGATAAAATCAAGATCAATGTTAAGCTGTGTTGTTTTAGGCCACTTTCATTATAGAGTCTAAAACATGGTGGTGATAGTATAGTAAATAAACTGAATACTGTGCCAAATTTTAAAATGAAAAAGTTGACTGTTTGGCTATCAATTCATGACTTCAAAATAAAGACGACAGTGCAAAAAAAAAAAAAAAACTGCATTTTTTTGTCACTGAATGCTTCAAAAACACATAAATAAGAAGAAAACTAATGAACAAATGTAATTTTTTTATTTATTTGTCATGTTTCTATTTAATAGATACATGTAAAAAGCAGATCTGTACTTTGAATTCCTCTAAATAAGAACATTTATCCAAAAAAAATTTTTTTTCAGAAATTCCCAGCCTGTTGTAGTAGCCTGTTGTCCCATGTGTCACAAACACATTAACACACATGTTCCTGTTAAATCTATTTATCTGTTAAGTGGTATTATCAATTTGAGCTTTGGCTCTCTAAAATCAGTATGATTTACAAAAAAAATAAATAAAAGCCAGGTTGTTATTTAAATACGGCGTGCTGATTGTCAGTGTGCTTGAATGACACTAGTAATGATACCTACCAAAAAATGGGATATGTCTGTTATTAATATTATCCAGAAGTATTTTTATAGTCTGTAAAATAGTAAAAAAAATAAATTAAATTGTCAAAGGGGAGAGATAGAGTACAAACTACCATTCATGCTACTGAATGCTTAAATGTTGCTTTATATGAGAAGTTGTTGAGAATGTGATGGAAAGATGTTTCGTTAGGACAAAAGAAACAAAAACAAACTTTTAATTTGAAATAACCATTTTTATTAGTTAGCCTATAAAAGACTACAATCAATTAAAATTTATAAATATTTTTTAACTTGAAAACAATTAAAATAAACATGACTGTGGTTTTTGACTTTTTGACTCACTATGTCATCTTTGTCAGTTATAAATAAAGGTTGATTATCTAAACTTCAGACAGAAAGGGCAAAAGGTTTTGGACCGCTGTTGCATTAAGAAATGAATGAATAAAGGTAGATTCTCTATCAATCATGGAAATAAAAATATGTGCAAATTTGGTTGAAGAGCAAAAACTTTCATTTTGTTTATTGTACAAGACAACAAGGTCGATCTTGTGTAACTCACAGGAAAACCAGCAGGAAGCCAGCCCTTGAGGCCTATATTTGGGCACCATTGGTCTAGCCTTAGTTAGTCAGGTCATAGACTTAGCTCCTGAAGTTCCAGACTTTGCTCCTGTAGATGTGATGTGGAACAAAAGAACATCCTTGTTTTGGGAAGAAGAATATAACCATATGCTAAGTTTTATAACAAATAGCTTTGTTGGTGTGAGTGAATGCTGCTGTGCAAGTGTCCTCTCGTGTCAAACGGAGTGTTGATTTACTTTAACTACAGCTGTAGCTTTTGTCCTCTGCTTTATTGACTAAGCAACACAAGTTTTGCAAGTTCTGGCGCTCATTAATATTAATGGACAGAACAGATAATTTATTAAAAATTAAACACAATTGTGAAAGGCTTGTTTTTTTTTCTTTTTTATCTCAAGGCTAAGTGTGTTGATGAAGTTGGCCCATTATTAAAATCACTTTTGTTGCTCAGCCTTATTATGGTTTCTGTTTGAAAACCCAAACTTTTGCTATCACTTTATTCCTGCCATGTTTAAAGTTTTAAAAACTGCGTATTTCTTTTTCTTCTGTCATATTAAGTGGAACACACGCTTTGAGCAGAAAAATTCTAGGCGGTCACAGATTCTACAAGTCATCACACTTAAAAAATGAGTTTGTTCATTATATGCAAACTTGAACTTTTAGAGACTGAAAAATAAAGCCTCCAGGAAATCACATTGTTTGATTTGATTTTTTTCAGATTTTATTTTCCTAATGCTACAGGAAATTAGTATTTGTTCGTTCAGAGATTTGTGGCAAATACACGAGCAGGAGGAAGGCCTCAAGTGCTGAAGTACATCAGAAATCTGACTAAGAGTGACACTGAGCTGCTTGTTTTTTTGTTTTGTTTTTCTTTTTTTGCCAGTCTTGTTGAAGGAAACAATCTTATCCCGAGTGTCCTTTGACAGCTCTTTGGTGTTGGTCATGGTATAGAGATTCCACTCTGTTAAAGGGTGTGGACAGGTGTATTTCGTACAGATAACCAGTTTTAATAAGTGCCATTAATACAGGTGACAAGATGCAGACAGAAGAGCTTCTTAAAGAATGATTGAACTATTTCCGGTTTGTTGGGGATACATTTTATTTTCTGCACCATTATACCAATATATTCTTTCACAAACAAACAATGGGATTTCCTAGGAGTCTTCTTCTTTTTACTTTCTGTCTCTTAAGGTGAAATTGTACCAATGATGAACATTAAACGCTCGTCATCTTTTTAGCTGGGACAATTTGCAAAAATAAAACCTGCATCTTTAAAGTCTGTCTGTGCCATCAAAAAATTGACAAAAGCTACTTTATCAATCATGGACTCAGATCTTGGAGAAGCACTCAGTAATGCTGCAGACAGTGTGTATGTGTATGTCCAGAAGTGTTATTCATTTTAAGATTTCAGGCACATTCACAGCAGCTGACTTGACTCGCACCAGGATGTGTTTCCTCTGTCAGTCTGCTTCATTTGACTCGTGTGAAAGCTCACCTGAACTCTGATGGGGATCAAACAAGTAACCCTGGTCCCAGGTGTGTTGAGAAGGTACAGGCACTTCTTACTGGGGGATAATCAGAGGATTAGTGTGACAAACCGGTTTTCTTTTTTTGTTTTTATCAAGCAATACAGCCCCCGAGTGAGTAGCCGTGTGATTTTTCCAGGATTTTTGGTTCTCTTCAGTCTTTGGTAAAATCGACATTTTCATTCCAGTTGAACAAAATCAACAAAACTATCAAATTGTGAAAGCAGCTTAATGTTTCACAATTCTTGTTGTGGTTGTGATTTCTATGTTTACTTTTTTTCTTATGGACTTACTTATCAAATATGCATTTATTACTGGCATAGTTTAGCCAATCAAACTCTCTGAGCCACTGCAATGGAAATTATGTTTTAGGTGGGGCTGAGTTGATAAAATTGATTTGAATCAACTGAATATATTATTCTAAGCATGATAGATTAATAATAGATCCATAAAAAACAGATCGAACTGATGCATCAAGCTAAAGTCTGCTAGCTTGATGCTAACGTTTAATGGAATTTCCCATAGGACAGCTAACTCTAAAGCTTGGTCAACGTAAACACACATTGCTGACTAAATGACAGGCATTAATTTTCCAAAGTTGTTTAAGGAAATATTTTTTAAAGCAACCATTTGTGTTATAAAACACTGTTTTACACTCATTCTTTGCTTATTCCTTTGAAAAAAGTGTACTGTTGTAGCACAATCGCCACCTAGTGGCCAAACTGAAACGCCCTCCAAGAGAGGCAGAACAATGTTTACAATGTTAATGATATGATTTGAACATTTTGGTTAGAGCTTCTCCATTTGAGAATAAATGTAACACTGTATGATATTAATAATCTCATTATTTCACTAATACATTTTACAGTATGTGAACTGTATCATATTAATATAAATATATTTAAAATATATATAGATTATTAATGTATTTCTAAAATAATGTGTTTAAATGTGTAAACTCAAAATTGAATTGAATCGAATTGAGTAGAAAAAAAATCAAACATTGAATTGATCCAGTCTCTACGACGGAGTATTAGGGTCACCTAAAAAAAAAAAAAAAAGTAATATTACAAGTTTTTTTCTCGTAGATATACGACTTTAAATCTCGTAAATTTATGAGTTTTAATCTCGTAGATTTACGACTTTTTTCTCATAACTTTATTAAAATCGAGGGGAGTCTACATTCCAGCAAATTTATGCCGTGAACTGAAGCAGACCAACCAAACTGTGAAAAGCGTCTTGGATTTCATCAGGTAAACTGAATGTTTAAAATATTTCAAGTATTTGGAAGTTTATTTATTTGTTTTACAGTTTAATAATGTTTTATTCGTTGATGCTGCTTGCAGGATCTCTGCAGATCCCGTTGATGAAGCGGTCCATATCCTCGCAGCGGTCCACTTCACGTCATTTCTTCCTCTACAACAGACCAGATCTCCTCCAACTCTGTGATGCTTCCGTCTGAAGAGGACGAGTTTTTGGAATTTTCAATGTTCTTGTGCTAACGTGACAGACTATTGTCATTTCTCAATGTTGTTTTGTGTCGAGACGGGACGTTTCATTTGGGGAAGGAGGCGTCCGGAGCTCTGTTTACATTCTCTTTTGGTTTCTGAGCATGACAGAGACGTGACGTAAGGTGGGGAAAGGAAATGAAAGATGTAATAAAGTGACGGTCCTGATGAACATGTATCTCTGAGCTCTTTATTTTACATATGAAACTCCGCACTTGTGTTTTGAAGTTATCTGTTTAAGAACTGCATTACCCAGAAGGCCAAGCGACTGGTCACATGTTCGGTGCACAGCAAGTGGTAAGCAGCAGATGAGCGCTAGTCATGCACAGTGTAGCAGTATGAAGAGACTGTTAATAAAAAGTCTGTTTAACACAATAATTGCGCCTCTTTTGCTTACTTGAAGATACGCAAGACAACACACGCACTACCGAACCCGGAAATAATTTGATTTTGAATCGCCAAAAGGTTCAGAATTTCTTTGCTTTTAACACCGATCTGGACATAATCTACACCAGATTCTCCACGTCTTTCATCTTCAAGCACGGCTCTGATAAACAGACAACTTTGGTTCTTTTCTCATTAAATTACGACTTTTAATCTAGTAGATTTACGACTTTAAATCCCGTAGATTTACACGTTTTTTTCTCATAAATTTACGACTTTAAAAGTTGTAAATGTAACCTATGACTTTTAAAGTCATAAATATACGACTTTATTCTCACAATTTAGCAGTTACGACTTTTTTCTCGTAAATTTACGAGATTAAAAGTCGTAATATTACTTTTTTTTTTTTTTCGGTGACCCTAATACTCCGTCGTAAGTCTCTGATGACTCAAATATAATTGATTCTGAAAATTAATATTGATACCCAGCTCTAGTTTTTGGTGTTTTAACATGTTTTCATGGCCTTTTTATGATAATGGAGAACATATAAAAGAAAAATGAAGCAAAAAAATTCTAAATTTCTTCATATTTATTTTTTTATTTTTTTTGTGAATCAGGAATAGATGAAAAAAAATACAGTAATGGAGAGGGAGGGTTTCTTCAACGGCGCCAACTTCTGCCGCACTGCAGAGACTATTTCCTATAATTACAACAGGTTTTTTTTTTTTCATTTTTGCTAAAAACTGTAAAATAATAACTGAAAGAACACTGGCAACGCTATAACAATTGATCAAAAGAGGATCAGAGGATCATCTTTAATGAAGCTGAAGTTACAAAAAATTAGTTTTGGAATTTTGCCATGAAGGGTTCCCTCATTTAAGAATGAACTGCTCTACAACAGTCAAAGGAAATTCACAGTATCACTACCTGGACCACCTGCAGTCCAAACAGGAAGATTACTGTAGAATCAGCTATAAAACACATTTTTGAGCTCATGTAAGCATCATTGCAAAATTTAAAAAAAAAAAAAAACCTCCCCTCACTTAGTCCATTCTGCACATTTACAACATCAAGCTGAAAGCCTCAGAAGAATGACAAGTACGACACGGTGGCTGTATTGTTCCAGGGGGAGAGCAGGATTACCTTCAGGTCATGTGAATGTTTGCAGAGTTGGGCAATTATTATCCGATAGTTTTGCTGACTCCAGGCTGCTTCTCTGAGGGAACACAGTTACCAAACTTCAAAACACTGGCTGAAGGGGCGCAGGTAATTCCAGGCTCCGATGTGTCAGCAGAATGTAGGAGCATGTCCGGGAACAAATTTAAACAGTCACAAGAAGTTGGGCGAGTCAGGAGCGAAGTCTAATGACAACTGCCTTCGCAGCAGTCTCTTTCTTTGACATGCTGAGATGCTCAGGATCCAACTCCAACTCTACTCATGTATTTCTATGGAATACATCAAATGTGGCTTTTGCAATTATGTTTTGCACCTGAGAGTCATTCTTATCTGTTGGGCTACGACAAGAACACATATATTAAACAAATATTATTTGTGTGGAGAAATTGCATCTTAACCTGCAGCAAAATGAAGGCCATCACTCAACCAGCATCAATTATGCAAAGTTTTTGTGTCTTTTGCTTCTGTTTCTGGAGCTGTTTGTGCATTTTAAATCATAAGTATGTTCAGCCTGACTGATAAAAATTGGAAAATTATAGGGTGCATCCTACTGGTACCGGCAAATCATGGACAGCATTTGTCTGGGATCAGTAAGGGCAGAGGTGTCAAGCATACGGCCCGCGGGCCGGATACGGCCCACCAAATGGTTTAAGTTGTGAACAGAAAAAAATATACGGATGTTTGGAAAAATCCTGTTCTAGCCCAATCCTTTTGGGAGTTATGATTTTTATTTTAAAGAAATGGCTGCAATGTGCAATTCTGCCACTAGGGAGAGCAGAGAAAAGGAAAATCGGTTTGACAAGAAATGAGGAAATAACCAGTATATCTTTGCTGTCGCGAGCCACGTCTGGTTAAGATGCAGTTTGTGACATGAAAAATACCAAAATGTTGTCAAAAAGCAGAAAGGTTGACCTGGAAAAATGGACAAAAAAAAAAAAGCTACAGATAACAACTTTTTTTTTGCTATGATGTTGGTCCGGCCCACTTGAGATCAGAAGGTTTGAATGTGGTCCCTGAACCAAAAGGAGTTTGACACCCCCGGTCTAGAGAGTGGTGTTAGGACACAGTACAACAGCATCACGCATACATCATAAGTGTGTGATACTTACTTTATCCTCATAAATACTTCATGATGCTCTGAGAACGGTACACGCCATTATCATGATGTCCCTTATGCTTGGTTCACACCGGATGTTTTCCATTTGGCGCCCAAGTTAACCTATGATGTAGTTGACACCAGACGCGGAGTGCCGCGGTGTCAACTCTGGCAGGAAGTTACATCAAGATACATGAGAAAATCTGGTTTCAAAATAGAACCAATTTTTCACAATAAAACACAGAAATTGACAAATAGGATCATGTTTTTTTAAAATCTGAACAGAGATGAAAATAACACTGCTAGAAGCGACAGGTGCTTTCAGCTTAGCAGACCGTTGTGGAAAAATACGCGTCTGATATGAATTGCAGGAGAGAACGGATACCACGAGCACTCTGCTCCAGACCGCTTCCACGTCCAGTGTGAACCTAGCGCAGGAGTCTGCAAGATTTAACACTAAGAGAGTCATTTGGTCTAGTTTCTTTCAGACCAGAACCCAATGAGAACCACAAAATCAGATTTTTTTTTAAAACCCTCAATATTTATGCTTTTTTGGTAATTAAACATGTATTTATACATTTAGTTTTTAAATATAACAATAATTGAATTACAACAGTCTTTATTTGTTTATATATAACAGTTATAAGTTATTTTACTGAAGACAGCAGCACACTAGTACTGTTCAAAATAAAACCCACTCTGAGTCAAAAAACTCTTTGCAAATGTAAGACAGTCAATTTTATGATTAGGAGTTTTGTGTGATTTTTTTTTCTTTTAATCTCAAAAATAAACATTTTAGTAGAATCAATTAAAGAAAAACTCAAAACATTTAGAATAATCTGAGGCTTTTATTGAAAAAACACAAATCAAAATCATTTTCAATCATTTTAAACTACATTTGTTCAAAAATTTTAACTGCTTTAATTTAATTTACCAAAATTAAAAAAAAAAAAACTTTTAGAGACTTTTATTCGACCAACTATAAATTAAAAAAACACAAATTTAACGAACATTTCTACAGAATTTCTGACAGTAAATTCAACTCAGTGGGTTGGCTCGCTACGCTGGCCCACATTTTCTGCCCACTTTTAAAGTCCCACTTTCCCTTTCAGGCTGGGTAAGTCGATGGTTTTCAGTTCAGTTGCTGCTTTTTTTTACCCATTTCCTGGCTCACTTTTGTTAATCATTTTGTCCTATGTAAAGTTCATAACAGTTGGAAGTTTCCAAAACACATTTAACTCCATCCCTGACGGCAATGACGGAAGATTTCCTTGAAGTGGATGTTATTGAAAAGTGAACCAACACTCTGATGAGATTCTCAAATGCAGCTTTTTATAAAAAAATGTTTATGGTAACACCTCCTAAAGGAAGCGCATCATTTCTCCCTTCAGCTTGTCTGTTTTCATATCCTTTAGCTGAAGCACTCTGCCATCCACACTCTGCTGGAAAACTTGTGATTTAAGAGGAGGAGTGTAAATGCGCATGATGGCATCAGAGCCCTGCCGCTCCTAAAGTACGGCTTTACAACGGAGCAGGCTGCACATGTCAGCAAAGATATTAAACACTGTAGTGATGCAGTGTGATGGTAAGTGAGGAAGATGACAGGGTCGAAACCCTCTCCACGCATGCAAGCAGATCTGGGGCACCGAGAATATACAGACTTGAATATTACAGAAGGCCTCGGAGCTTTGATAGAGATAATACGGCCGGCTCCACTAACTGCAGCCCACAAGAGCCATCCAATAAGACCTTAGGCATGCATCAAAAGGCATCAGCTCCAGATAAGACGTTCCCTTTGACATAAATCTGTGGGCTCATTCATCCTCTGTTATTCATACAGCTCACATTTTGCTAAGATAACAGAAACCGCATTCGATGTGATCACGTTTAGTGTTTTTCAGTGATTTTTAAATGATATAATATTTTTTTCTGGAAGTGGAAACGATTCCTTTTAGAAAAAAAGGCTTTAAAGTCTTTTAAATAAAAAGCAGATCAAAAGCACACCTTATAACGAAAAAAAAAAAGCAGCACTCGAACGGTTTAATGAAATGTTTGTGGGAAAATGTTTTTAAAAAGCGAAAGAGAGCATGCTTAATGAGGGTTTGACGGAACATGCATAGAAATGTATTTGATCTATCCAAAAGGGCCAGGAAGGATGAGGTGAGGAGAGCAAGGATAAGTGCACGTGAGCACGGGCGCATCACTCCCAGACAGAAAACCATCTGCTCAGATGGAGGAAGGAGTGGCGTGAAACATGAAAACATCCCGACCTGTGTGTTAGATAACCGTGGAGGCTGATGGAGGAGGAATTCTCATGCACAGAACACAAAAACAGACGTTTGCTGTCATGTTCAATCAAAAAAAACACAAAAATGGTGAATAAGAAGAGTTGCCTCACTATTAAATTATTTGGTGCATTATAGAAAAAGCATTGATTCACTTATAGGGGGAGATTAATCACTAGACAAGTTTGGGCGATAGAATGAGGCCCCGACACTTTGGTAAACACTTAGAAAACATATATTAAACAAATTCCAGGCCCCCTTGTTTTTCTATAACTCTGTCAAAAAAAAATAATTGCGAAATGGGATAAGACTCCACACGCTGGGGTGACCGTGCGTTCTCTGTTGCCGGCCCTCAGTTATGGAATGGTCTCCCAGCAGAACCAGTTTTAAATGTTATTTAAAAACACACCTTTTTAGAATGGCTTTTAATGCTCAGTAGTTGGTGGCATTTTATTTTATTCTATTTTTATTTGTTTTATTGTTTTCGTATTGATCTTTTATGTATTTTACTGCAGACTGCTTTTGTAATTTTATGCTGTTTTTATTTATTTATTTATTTTTTTATTTTTTTTATTTGTCTAATTCTTAAACTCTCTTCCTTCTTTTAATGTGAAGCACTTTGGCCTGCTATAAGCAGTTGTAAAGTGCTATAGAAATAAAGTTTCATTCATTCATTCATGCAAAAGTGTGTGAGTCCCCCCCTCTGACGCAATGGACTATTCCGTCAACAGCTACAAAGACATCTACAGACATTGTTCAACTTTGATTATCCATCCTTTCTTGTTATTCCAAGATAGTCGGATTCTAATTGACAGGCCTTGATCCAACCTTCCTGCGGAAAAAAGGGGCAGACTTTCAGTGTGTTTAAAGCACCTCTTTTTAGGAATATTTGGCGTGAACAAATTTGGCAAAATCTTTCAAAAAAAGGTCCAGTGACATTCGAGAAATTATATTTCAAGAGTGTTATTTCAAAAACAGTTTTAGGACTTGTGCCACAAGAGAAGAGCTTAAATGAAAGACTTCTGGACCGACTGGGATTTAAAAGATAGAATTGAATCATAAGAAAAACAAGAATAATAAAAAAAAAAAAAACTGCTGAAACAGCAAAGATTTTCAGGAAGAAAAAAAATAAACAGTTACTGGGAGATAAAGTAAACATGCAGAGTAGCTCAATGGTAATTATTTAAAAAAAGAGAAGTGTTTATGGCATGCAATCTCTTCAGATATATTATGCTAAATATATGCTAATATAATTAGCTATTAGCTATAATTAGCTATTATATGCTAATTGTGAATTAGGGCTGCAGCTTTTCCCTAAAGGTAAAACAATAGTAATGGGAGGAAGAACCTGGTAAGATAAGTGGAAAGAGTGCAGAGTAATTGAACAGGCACACGCTGTTGTCACATATTTTTTCATATTTTGTGGATTTTTGTCTCATTGCACAGACGAGAGCTGCACGAAAACAGAATCACGAGCTTGTTGGGGGTGGGGGGGAGGAATTGCTGGAAGGAGATGGAAAGCCTTTGCATCTCTGGAGATTGTCCAAGATACCGACCTGAATATCAACGAATAAAACTCTCATGGAGCTTTAATTATTGATTTTTTCTTAAGCAATGTTGGCCACTAAAGCCAAACTGTGCTTTGAACACAATCAATCCAGCAGATATTACAAGGCTGGAAATCTGAAAGAGCTCCGAATGGAGGAATCAAACACTTTTAAGAAGATTTATTCAGCTTCACTTTTTGCAAGACCATGAATGAACTCTAAACCTCAGAGAAAAACTCTGCATATTGTTGGAGGAAAATACTAGGGATGTATTGGCAAGAACCTGACGATAGGATACGTATCGCAATACACATCTCCCAATATATATCGCGATATGTTCCAAGACTGAACAATTTTTCCCTATATTTTTAAGGAGTATGACTTTAAAAAAAACTCTGAATATTAATACACTTTTCATGGTAATAAGATGGTAACATTCATTTTATTTAATGATCACAATGTAAACTCTTTAATACTGGAGCTCCAGTGTTTGTTCGTTGGTTTACTGATACTTTTCTTTTCTCCTTCAGAATCTGATAGAATTATGTTGATCGTGTTAACGGTTGAAAAGTTACAGTAGGTTAAAGATTTTGTTTTTAAGCGTCACCGTTGGCGCCTCTGGTGTTAGAGTTAAGCACTGCGACTGGATCTCAAATACAGGTTACCCAAGCAAATTCGAGCTGTGTTCCCAGAAACCGCTCCGTTTAATGATGTAGCGCAACAGAATGGAGGAAAGTGCTTGAAAGTGGCTAAAAGCTTTATTTCATGACAGTCTGCACTGCAGCGCTGCAGCTCAGTTTTCTTGCACACGGAAATAAACAAACAGGTTTCACCGCTCATTGCCATGACGACGGTCTTTTTTCGGAGCATTTTGCATAACACTCTGATCCATCAGGTTGCTGAGATAGAATCTATAGCTGTGAAGTTGAGCAGAAACTTGATCGAAAGTATTCTGACTAAAGCTCCGTGCACGACCTGCAGCTAAACTGCAGCGCTTCATTTTACGAAGCTCCGCAATCCACGTTTTTATGTGATACTAGCAGCAACATGGGATAGAGGTTCGGTTTGGTACCCATCCTAAGTCAAAACTAAGTAGTACATGTCTCATAACAACATAAAAACTAGGCTGACTGAACATTTAACACAAGCTGGTTCTTGTGAGATATTGTTGTTGTTTTGGTCTTGATGTAGAGGCTATTTGGTTTTTTTACGTCATTTTTCTTACGTCATTTTTAAAGACTATAAGCTACAAATTATTTATATTTTTACCAGTTGTTTCTGTATTTTTTTTTAGTTTTTAATCATTTTTAAATAATTTTGATTCAATTTTGTATCATAGTTACTTGTTTCTTTTGGTTAGTAGACTGTTTTGCAATCCCTCCCTCCCCTTTTATTTAATTTCAAGAAGTTTTTTTTGTTCTAATAAACTATTTTCCATTTAATTGAAAATATTATGTATTATATTACATTATATTATATTATATTACTGTTTACTGAAATAATGTTTTACGAGATTAATCAACAATCAACATGCACTTTACTCTGATATTGGGAATATAATAAAAAAAAGAAAGGAAGGAAGAAAAAGAAAAAGAAAAAAACAACAACCGGAAGACGTGATTATGCAAAACAGTTAAATGAAGTAATCAAGTAGGGTTGGGATTATATAAGTTCGCTTCTTCCCACTCCCTTTCAAGCAATTAATCAAACTCTACTGACTTTAGTTAATAATCACAAAGAATGAATGAACCAAATGTGACACAAGTATATTTTATTTTTGTTTGTTTTCTATTTTCTAATCAATGCATCTTATTGTTTCTGTAATGAGTTTGAAATAATTGCGTGTTTTCTGTATTTTTCAATCAATGCTTGAAATAAACCAATCAATCAATTGTCCTAATTCTGTTTTTATGTTTATCAAGCGATTTTAAAAAAAGAGAAACTTACGAAAAACCATTCATGCCGACTAAAAACAATTGAGATTTAGAGGTTCGCGTCACATCCACCGCATTTACAAAAAAATATCGATATTGGTATCAATATCGGCAATATTGACTGATATCAGATTGATACCCAAATGCCCAGCCTTAACGCGTAATTGTGAGAGTTTCTAAAAACGTGTTTACATAGACTTTTCTTTGGAAGTGGCTGTTTGAAACCGCGTTGCAGAGTGTGGTCTGAATGGAGCTTTAACCCCTTGTACCATCCAAGGTATTCTGAGAATGGGGTCATCTGGACCCCACAAGCTATGACCTGACGCTTGCAGTATACCCATGGAAAAAAATGTGCATGAACACTGTCACTCTACTTGCTTACTGAGCGTTCTAAAACTTTGCTTTTTTTGTGTGGACCACCTGCCCCCGGTTTTCACCTGCAGACAGCCCATTTCCACCCATAGGGGTAGTTGTGTCGAAAGCTTTAGGCTTAAAGGAACAATCAGTCCGGTAGTTGGACCTTAAGATACACGAGAGTCACTCGTGTTCACTGCATTCTTCCCTGGGCTTCCTCAGCTTGTGATGCAATTGCTGTTTATTTTCAATAACCACAGGCTGATTGTCACACATAGATGTTTCTGTCATGGTTAAATTCAAACTGCATTTGCTTTCGACTCTCTTGTAGTCACATCCAGTCACTCCGGCTCACAAACTCAAAGAGGCACACACTTGTAATTTGAAACATTAACAGAGAATATTTGCAGCACAAGCAATCAACCTACACAAATAAGGTTACCACGCATGAGAGGGTAGAGCTTTGTGCGCATTATTACATTAAACAGCTGTGATTGTATTTTCCTCCCTGAGATTTCCCTCGCAGACAATGACTTACAAATATCGTGGCGAGTGATATCTCAGCCACTCCGGTTGTCAGTATAATTGATTTGAAGTGCCATTTGCTTCGAAATGAAAGTATTGCAGACACTGGAAAAACAAAAGTAATGTGAAGCCCCCTCCCTCCCTCCCACCCCATCTGCTGTGCTGAGTCGAAAGAGCGACCAGTTGGCGTCCGATTCTCCTGATCCAAAGTGGCTTCACAGCAGAGCGTTCATGTCTGACCTGACCTGTCTGCTCACATCACAGTAGATAGCCCTTCGCTGCACTTAGCTGCCCATTAGCAGAGCACAAAAAGAACATGTAGCTAAAACAATAGTAATGTATTCCTAGAAAACTCAATGTGAATTTAGAAGGTGGCGTGGATGGGGCCTCCATTGAAATATAATAGAGAGGTGGTCAAATTTATTCAAAAATGACCTCGCTCATCATCTCCGGACAAATCTGTCTGGTGACCAGCTTCAAAAGTGATGCCACATCTCTGTCTATCCACTGGTTTATTTTTGCTAGTCTGCCACTTCTGATCTTTAACGTTATCCTACAGAGGCAAAAGGACAGGAGGAGATTTTTAATTTTTTTTTTACTCCTACAGTGGAGGTCTGCAACCTAAGGCTCTGGGGCCACATGTGGATCTTACATCCTATCTCTTATATAAACTTTGCTTTTGACTACAAAGAAAAAAATAGTGATATAAATCAACATTGGCTTTATAGTTGTAGCTAATTTGTTTTAGTTTTGCCAATTATGTTAAGATATTTAACATCAGGGTTAACTGAACAATGATGGTAAAAGGATTAATCTTCTATCAGAGTAATCTATAATTAGAATAAACTTGAACCATGTTTTTTTACTATCTTTTGCAGAACAGCGGTGTCTGGTTGCTCTTCTGAGAAACTTCATAGAAGACAGAATTACATGAACATCTGTAGATTTAAAAATAAATGAATTTGTATTTTAATGTTCATATTGGATATTAAAAGGAGAAAAATTATAAAGGCTCACCAATGTTGTAATAATAGAGATAAAAACTTCAAAAAAAAAAATCAATTCAAGGAAACCTGCTGCAACAAAAAGATCTTAGTTGACACGGTTTTATTTTATTTTGAAACAATCTTCTATGTGCTTATGTCAAAAGAAAAGGAAGTTGAAATTTTAACATGCCTCCCCTTACATGTAAATAACACTGCTATGACTAAATTATTATAAATATTTCAGTGCTGCATGTTATAAATCAACAGCTTAAAGGGGCCCAACCATGAAAATTCTACTTTTGGGGGTTTTAAATGCATTTTACTGTTCATTCCTCACTATAAAAGAACCCAAAAACTATTTTTTGATCAGTTTATGAATTTAAGAGTAATCCTCTAAAAACCTGGACTGTCTGCAGCAGCCCCTTCCATACCCACGAAAACGAGCGGTTGGAAACGTGCTGACATAAGATCAATGCCAACAGCTCCCTCCAGGAAGAGTCTGCTCTGACAGCTCCGCCCCTGGTTTAACACAACATTCAATTTATCCCCTTTTCCAGTGATTATTAGCAAAAAAAAAAAAAAAAAAAAACTTTCATTTTAGATCTAGAATACCGTGTATCTTCCAGTTATGTCCTGTCTTCCATAAATTCCAGCTCAAACAGGCGTTTGTTACTTTTTACGCGCCGCTCCTTTAACAACCCCCACCCCCTCCAACCCCGTGGTCGGCACAGAACCCGCGTGTGTTTGTGTTGTGAAGCAGAGTAAAGATGGCCGGGGCTACTAAAGGCAGATATATCGTGGTGCATCCATCTTTGAAGAAGTCTGGATTATTTTTGTGGGAGAAATGCAGAGATGGGATTTCTCTGGGATGAAGTGAACTGCAGTGGCAGTGCAGAAGCACTCAGTGGCAGGCGGAACTTCAGGAATCGAGTTTTACTTTTGGGTATGGAAATACTCATGAAACATGCCTAATATTTCATAAATAATTTGCTTCTTAGTGGTCCAAATTTAATATATGATCATATATATGGATACAGTTCACTCCTTCAACCCTTTGTAGTTCATCAACATCATACTGACCCGTTTAGACTTCATTTTAAGCTTCATTTATCACAGAAAATCAATTTATTGTCAGTAAGCACAGCCAGAATTGAGTTATAATCCACTGGATTATAAAGCAGATTTTCTGTTTTTGAACAAATTCAAGGATCTAAAGTGTGCCTCATGGTTTCAATACGTGGTAGAGGTCTCTTTATTTATGCATTTATTTTTTGTCATATTTATGAGTTTGTGGCTGAAATGAACCAGAGACTGTAAAATAAGCCGTTCTTACACTTCCTACTGCATTTGTTGCATTGGCATGATCCTATGGTGTAGGATGTCTTTTATTTTGAAAGGAAGTCATGCAAAACTCTGTCGAAAGTTAAAAACTCTTTTGTATTTTTAAAAGAGCTATTTTATCTTCATTTTTATGCTATGTTTATGCCAAAAAATAAAATAATTATTTTTAATGTATCTTGTCAGCAGCAAAAACATTCATATAAATCAGTATCTCTTTTTTCTCAAGGGTGAGTGAAGTATTTGCTTTTGGTTGGCGAGAAATCGACCCGACTGGCTCTTTAAGTGTAGAAGGTTCCAGACAACTGTCTTCTAGTGTCAGAGATTGCAGACCTCTGTCTTTGGGGAGCTGTTCTCAGTTTGGGGATTTCCCCTGCCTCTCATTAGAGTGGGTCAATGATTGAATTAGCTTGATTCATGACACCTTGAGGAGACCAGATAAAAGATGGTGACTTCTTCAAGTTTCTGTTTTCATGGACTCCATTTTTTCCTCTTCCAAGGATGCAGATCCTTGATTGTTACTCGTTTTATAAATACTTTAAAGAGTTTGATAGATAATTAAATGAAAACATCAATATACTCATTAAATAAGCGTCATTTGTCAGTTTCTGTTGATCTCACACAAGAGAGTGATGTGATACCCCCCGAAAAAAAGTTTTTCTAGGTATTAACAAAAAAAAAAATCAATATATTAACTCCATGTTTTGTTGTTTTTCTTTGTCAAGTTAAAAGACGAAAATTCTCAGAGAGAACTGAAGATTTAGGGTTGCCAATTATTCTCTGTCTTATATAGGCACAATTTTGATTGCTGATAAATGTATATATTTTGAAAAAATTGAAAAAATTGATTTATGAAAAATAGATTAAAAGGAGAATTATGCATCTGACGATAATATTAGATCACCTCAAAAGTGTATAATTTGAGTGAATAATTTGAGTGAAGCTATGTTCACATCAGCCACAGCAATGCATGAACAAGTCACTTACCATGAAAATTCTATGTAAACAGCATAAATGTGTGTTTTGGGGTACCATATTCAAAATACTGATGTTCATGCAGAGCTAAGTACATTTTTGAACTACGTTCAGAATGGAAGTTGAAAGTTAGTCCAAATTCTTCCCCTGCAGCTTCTCTGGGCTTCTCGTGGCATTTGATGCAGTAGTGGTGTTCGGAATTGTTTTTTAAGGGGTGGCCGTAGGGTGGCAGAGCAGATGATTCACTTTCTTAATAACAGCTCCCCTTCTCTTCATAGCAGGCAGTTTGGTTTCAGACCCAAACATTCTACTGAGATGGCTACATGCCTTTTTGTGGAAAAAGTCAAACTTTTACTTGATAAGGGTGGATTTGTAGGTGTTTTTGGACCTCAGGAAAGCTTTTGACACAGTAAACCACTCTGTTCTTCTCACCAAACTCTCAAAGTTTAATTTTTCCAACAATTCAGTGAGCTGGATTGAATCCTGTCTGCGTGATCGTAGACAAACAGTGTCAATTAACAACTGCAGTTCTGATTCCGTTAAGTTTACTTCTGGGGTTCCTCAAAGATCCATATCAGGCCCACTGTCATGGTTCGCCCGGGCAGCCCCCCCGACTCATGCAGCCTGGGAGTGGCCCTGGGCATCACGCCAGGTGTTGGTACTCGCCTGATCACCGCAGCAGTTCAACGTCAGCATTTAAGCCCTGCAGCTTCCAGTATTCATCGCCAGATCGTTGCCTACCCTTGGGTACAGTACCTGGCAGTTTACCTGACTTGACAGTCCAGTCTCTCCTCTCAACCTTCCGGCTCTCTACTCATTCATTCTCTCTCGTCTCTAGAAACCAGTCACCCCGAATACCAACCACCTCCGGATCGCCCGCTCCATACAGCCGCTCTACCGCCTCACAGCCACGGACTCTGCTTCCCCCAAGTGCCGACCATCTCCGGATCGCCCGCTCCATACAGCCGCTCTACCGCCTCACAGCCATGGACTCTGCTCGTCCGGCTCATCCCATCCTTCCACCTCCGCAAAGGCATATTAATAAAAACCCTCTTACCTTCGGTCCCCGACGTGTTTGTGCTTCCGGGTTCCAGCGCTTGGATCCTTCACGCCTCGTGAAACCATGACACCTTCTTTTGTTTAGTTTGTACACTAATGATTTGCCCTCTGTCTGTCCCGAAGTTGAATGCATAATGTATGTGGACGACAGTTTTCTTTGTTCACGGTTGCTCCAAAATCGCTGTTGCTGCAGAACTCGTCAAAGCCATTTTCAAGTATCTTGGTTTAACAATTGATTCACAACTGTCCTCTAAAACCCACATTGAAAAATTGTGTAAAAAGATCAAGTTCCATCTATTAAATTACCGGTCCATCCGTAATGAAATGTCCCTAAAAGCTGCAAAAATGTTTTTACACTCAATGATTTTTAGTCATTTTAATTACTGTATAACCTCCTGGTCCCAGGCTGGGCAAAGAGCAAAGAAACCACTTGAGGTGTTATATAATCAAGTCATGTTAAGGTTCTGGACAAAAAACCGAGGCACTATCACAACTGTGCTGTTTTTAAAAAACATTGTCTTTTAAACTGGGACAATCTTCACAAATTCATGGACATTCGGCTGATGTTTAAGGTGCTCCATAATTTAGCTCCAGATCCCCTTTCAGTATTTGTCAACCAAAGGAAAGACTCAGAGCGAGTCACTCGGGGCGCTGTAAGAGGGGACTGTCTTATCCCGCTGCACAGAAGCGCTTTCAGCGAGTCAGCCTGGTCAGTGAGGAGTGTAGCAGAGTGGAACTCAGTACCTGAGGAGGTCAGACAATCCACTACATGCAAGGATTTCACAAAAAAACTGAAAACATACCTCACTGACACCTACAGGTGCCAACACTAAAAGAATGTCCCAACTGAAATTGTGGTATGTTTTTACTGTGCTGTCTTGTTCCTTCTCAACTGTGTATATCTATATGTAGTGTAAAGTCTTTTCTTGTTTCTTGTGTTTTTTAGATGTTAGTAGCCTGATATGTACATACTTTTCTCTTTTATTGTCTACTCGTTTTCTGTTATTGTCTTTTAACGTTTCTTTTAACATTCTCGCCAGGGGACTACAGATGGAAAATAGCCTTCTTGGCTAACTCTGGCTTTTTTAAAACCATGTTTAATTTATAATCATGTGTTTTGTTTTAAATTGCATTGTCCCCTTTCTAAAAAATAAACTTAAACTTATGACTGTGTATCCCTCCGCCAGAAGGGTGATGCGTGACGCCCTATGGCGTGGAGGAGAGACACGTTTCTTCCTGTGGGTTCCCACTGAAGCACAGGAGTTTAAATTTAAAGGTAAATAATGACTTTTTACTATTGATGACATAATTGAGAGTTAGTAACATCCAAATTTAAAGAAATTATTTTTCCACAACTCTCTGCTTGGATGACTAAATGTAGGGAGAAACCTTGGAGTAGGGGAGGAATTTGAATTTGGCCAACTGGTTGGTTGAATTATGGTCAATGAAAGACTCAAATTCTGTGATTTATTTAATTAATGAAAGAAAGGACCAACTGTTGGAAAACTGTTCGACGGACGGATGGACGGTTAGCAGCATCCACGCAAATCTGGCAGCGCTAATCGCTCTGAAAAGACACATGAGGAGGGTACAGAAGTTATGTCAAATCCACCATCTCCCATCTGTGTCACAGTAAACGGCACAGATTGAAGTACGAGCCAAAATATATCAACATAAAAGCACAATGATTTGACATAGATGAAAAGGTTCACACAAGTGGAATGCAGGCTTCTCTGACAGCAGGCTCTGCTAATCGCACCTTCAGCGGATTGTTTTGTTTCGGCCGAGGGAGTGCGCCCTCGTCCCGGGAGTTCCTGATTAGAGTTGATTGTTATGGTGGAATATTCACTGACCAAGTCAATTTTCAGGGTTTGCTTCAAGTCGAGCCGTACTTCGCTCCAAGATGGTTTCCAACTTCCCAAGGGACACTTTAATCCGATGCCCGAAGACAAACAGAGCATCAACCTTGTTTTCCAGTCCGTTCAGTTTGTCATTCGGAGTCTGTACGGCTCTCAGTGTCCGATACAGGTTCCAACAGTTCCAATCAGCAGGAAGCCGGAGATCATTAATCTAATGATGTAAATGTCAGCTGGGACAGACAATTAGAGGGATGCAAAGCACCTGTGAGCTGGTGGGCGTGGCTGTATATGGGGAGGGTTTTTCTGTTCACAGTTTTTGCTGGTGATGGAGAGCGACCAGGGAGAAGCGGTCTCTGAGGAGGAGCGGCACGCAGTACGGGCGGCCCAGGACAGCGCGAGGGGTTGCCGGGCGGACGGGAGCGGCACGCCGGCTCCAGCTACAGCGGCGTTTTGGCTCCAGCGGCACACCGGCTCTGACGACAGCGGTACGGCCGCGACAGTGCTCCAGTTCCAGCCTCTGCAGTGTTCCGGTTAGGATCGGCTCCAGACCCACGCCATCCACCAGCGAGATCCCGGTGCTCGACAGCGGCAGCAGGACCAGCTCACGCTTATCGCCAGGCCCCGTGATCAACATAGCAGCGGCATGCTGCCGGACACCCACAGCTTGTTCCCCGCAAGAAAAAGAGACTGAACTTTCGTCACCCTACCGCTCCTACAAGCTAAGTAGCTGAACTTTTCGCCCAGCCCAGCGACGCTATCACCTTCTGTTTGTTGGTTTGTTTTGGTGGAGTCTTTTTAAGGGTGTTTTTGATTTGTTATTTTTTGTTTGGGACTTTGTTTTCGCTCCACCTCGTTTTTAATGTGTTGGCGTTAGGTTGGGTCGGGTGGGCGGATCGCGGCACCTGGAGAAAGAGAGGTGTGACATCGCCTGGCCCTGTTTCTTTTAAAGCCTTTTTATCTGAAGTTTTAAATGTTTTTATTGAAGGCGGCATTCATCTCGAAGACTCTTTAATTGTCTGTCATTCTTTTAAAAACTTCATTTTTGTAGTTGCGCTTTTATAAAAAGAAAAGTATTTTTTTTCTATTGTCATATTAAAAATATTTTTGTATTGGAAACTCTTCGGCCTCTGCTCTTTGCTCAGTCACCTCCCCAGCGGAAGATCATTTGTGCACCTCTGACAAAAACATCTTCAATATCTTCCAGGGAGAAATGAATAATTGGGATTTGTGTGCAGCCATGACACTCATACATTCTCACATATCAGAATAGAGCTGTGAAAAATCCTGGAGCAAGATTTAAACCACGTTGACATCTCACACCAAGCTTCTTTCAACTGAAGATACATATACCTTCACTACTATCGGGTTGCGGTTCTCCAGTGTGAACACCATGGTGTGCTCTGAACATACCTCAAATGCCCAGAGAAAGCTTAGTTTAAAAATGAGGAAAGTTGTGTTGTTTTACATTGTAGGGAATACAGACAGCATGTCTGGAGTAATTTGCCACCTAATGGTTACCTTGTGAACTGACCTGGATCCAATAACTTAACTAAAAACAGCCTCAAACGAGCATTATAGGAAATGCATTTCTGTTGTGGACTTTTTATTTTTCACAAACTGTTACCTTAATCAAGGTATCTCCACAAGCTAAACAGTTAAAATGTAGCATCAGTTTTGGATGCATTCACATGATGCACACTGTCTTCCCTTAGGCAGTTTGTGTGTCTGGTACCATCTGGGCCTGTTCACCAGCCTGGAGTTTTATTATGGGGGGGGATTTGCCTTTGGCCTCCTAAAAGAAGAATGTTTGTGGGCCAGTTCATTGTAGACAAGTGCCCTAATCGTCTGTCTGAAAACACTTGCATGACTTCACTTCAACAGATTTAGCCTATCTATACCTTTTTTATGCATTTTAAATCAAATTGTTAGGTTCTTCTCTCTTCTGTTTGCGGTTAAATTCTGCAGAACCTTGAGGCCCGGGGACACACGTCTGTGTGTGTCAATTCAAATAAGGGCAACACAGTTCAAAGCACTGGTAAAGTAAAATTTAGCAATGGCACACAGGGTCACCGAAGTTTCCCAGGATTCTTCGCCATTGTACATGGAAATCAACCATTTTTTTCTAAATGTGGGCTTTACCTAATCTGGGAA
The DNA here is from genome assembly GCA_003999625.1 of Oryzias javanicus. Classification (NCBI taxonomy): domain Eukaryota; kingdom Metazoa; phylum Chordata; class Actinopteri; order Beloniformes; family Adrianichthyidae; genus Oryzias; species Oryzias javanicus. The sequence goes on from CM012457.1 coordinate 21,449,025, forward strand.
GAAATAAATTAGCAACAAAGTCAAGTTGACACCATAAACAATGTTTAAAACCAAATATATTTAAAAAATGATTTTTTTATAAATGAAACCAATTGAATTTATTACACGGATCAGATAACTGTGATACCTGTTGCAGAAAGTGAAGGTCATATTCTTCCTTTCCCAATTTTCTGTTTTTGTTTTAAACTATGATTAGTCTTTCAGGTTTTTAAATGAGATCAGGGTGATCTGGACTTTTCCTTCTGCAGGATCATAGATGACCTGCCCTAATTGTGAAGCTGACTTTGTGAAATTTTTAATTAATGATTGTATACACTGGGATTCCAAATTGTTTTCCACATCCCAGTCTGATAAATGTTTGCTTTGGAATCCTCCTTGGAACGTTGATATCTGGTTTCAAACCATTTTTTTGTGAACATTTTTTCCATCACTTTAAAAATAAAAATGTTCCAACCTTCAAGCCTAAAACTGTCGGTGCCAGATAATACAGAGATCAGCTTAAATCATCAGATTCCGCTCATGATTTTTACAGTGTTGGTGTGACTGAAGGATGCAGAGAAGATGGAAAAAAAAAAAAGCGCCAGTGTGGAGTCAGTATGATAATTGCCATCTGCTGATTGTGCAGTAGTGCGGGAAACTATATTTGACCATAAGACAAGTGAGAATCTGCATGACAAGAGGTGCATACAAATTTAAACACATGACCTAATCACAACAGAACTACATATTGGAAGACACATTAAAATGTCCCTACACAGAGAATTTTAACTACCCAAAACAAAGACAAAAAAATATCAAATTGACTTTAAAATGAAAACTTCCCCAGTGTTCTCGAGGTTTAAATGAGCAATTAGTGACAGTTTCTTGATACATTATCCAAGAAACAAAAGAATAACTAAATTCCTTTATTTATTTAGCAACAAGTTATTAAAAATAAACCATATGCATCACTAATATATATATATATGTATGTATATGTCAGTGATTGTGGTGGAGGACCCAAATACAGGAGACCAGACTTGGTGGCAGAAACATAAATGTTTACTAACTCAACTTGACCAGGACAAAACCAGGAGAACAAACCAGTGACATGACAGAACATAGACGAGCAGATGACCTGACAATGAGAATCTGAAAACCAGACACTTAAATACACTGAGGTTGATTGACTAAATGAAAACAGCTGTGGATGATTAACCTGAACATGGTGCAACTGAGAGGGAAAACAGAACATGACCAAACCTAAGCACAGAATCATGACTATATATATATATATATATATATATATATATATATATATATATATACATACACACACAATGAGTAAAGTAGGCCTTTTTAATTAACCTTTAATATAACCTTTAATGTTTAATGTTTATTACACATCAGATTTATTCTTGACTTAATATACAATGTTTTCCCCGCTTATTCTCACTTCTTTATTTGCGGATATTTGATGATAAATTTCCATTTTTAGATTAATCAGTTTCTCTATGCATCAGGTATTTATTTAGGATGGCTTTCGCAACAGACAATTCCCGCATACTCCAAAACTAGTCATGTGTCAATCAACATGGAAAAAGTAAGAAAAATTGTGGTCTTATAAATACATTTTTTACAGATGTTAAACCATTGAAGAAGTATGAATAAACCTGGGCTTCATTGAATCTTTTCACTTGGACATTTAAAGCACTGGGCAGAAACCACACGGTGTCAGCCTCCGCTGTGAAGATCAGATTCCGCGCGTGCTGTACCCGACCCGATCCCTCTTCCGCAACCTGCGTTTCACGCGCCACCAGACACCGCCCTGCAAGAGACCCACCCCCCTTCTCGGGCAAGCTGAATGAGGAACTATTAGAGGGGTGAAAGATCATCCACTTTATAAACCCTTCACACAATATGCAAATCATGGAAATACCATGCATGACTTTCGCGCTGCTAATATGCAATTCATTCAAGATTTGTGCATCAATTATGTAACTTTAATGTGATATGTGCACCGTATACATAATATTAAAGTTGTATTGGTGGTACATGTGTGAAAAGTCCGCAAGACATACGTGGAGGTTGTGGACAGCCAAAAATTTGTGTATGCATCTCACAAAAATAAGGAACAATTGCATTAGATTTGCTTAAAATTGCTGATAAACTATATGAAATGCACACACTGTGTGTAACTCTTCAACAGTTGACGCAATAAACCAAACTCCAGCTTTTTCTGAAGAAATGCAGCCTTGCACTGCTGAAAGGTGGATGTAATCAACGTGAATTAGCTAATTCAAACATCTTACATCAAAGATGTGAAAAAACATATTTTTTCACACGGGCTTTGTACCAATATGTAATGCTTCGAACGTAAAATGTTGAGGGTTGAAAAACAATGGGGAGAATTTTCAGATTTTGCTGTTAAATCTTAGTGGGAGTGATTTTAATAATTTTTATGTTGCTGTTGAACTTAACCAGAAAGTTGACAGAAAAAAAAAAAGTTTAAAATGACAAAATTTCTTTCTATCTGAATGGTTTTTTTAAATCAGTTTTGTTGATTCTGATTTCCTGTTCTAAATAAACGTATAAATGGTGGCAATTTAATACAAATAATTTCAATTTTCATCCATCCAGTAAATAGACATACACAGAGCAATAAACATGATAGTAAAAAGTAAGAATCGTGGTCGATTCGTGAATCGAGTCAAATCGCTAGAGAAGATCTAATTTCAAAATCGTTAAATGAACGAAAGAACTTGTGAATTACATAAATCACACCTGTATTATGAAAGACTGAAATTTCATACGTGAAAAATGCGCAAAATTTACATAGTGGCAGTGTGATATGGCACTAAGTAGTAGTAGTATTTATTAGTAGTAGTAAAAGTAGCATTTTTAGCTACTGATGATCTGCTAGTTTGATTTTGCTCTTCTTCATCCTTTAGCCTCGTCTGTGTTGGGGCTCAAAAATCATCCTTTATACCACCTTAAAGGTAAAACTGTCCTGATGGCATAACAGTTGCACCTCCACCCAAACATGTTTGTGATTCTGAGATGAAAATTCAGTGACCACTGAGGCTTAGCACCCAAAATTCAAACTGTTCAAGACATGAGGGGTTTTGAATGTCGGTGATCACATTAAATATCCATCTTTAAGTCTTGTTATGGATTTCATTTCCTTTTTATTAATTTTGACAGTCGGGGAAGATAATCAAATGAAATGAGACTAACAGATTATCACACATTTTTTTCACAAACCTTTTCCTTTTGCTAAGAAAACAGAACAGCACTAGAGGATGTGTTTCATTTCCTTTAAGGATAATGAAGCTACAACTTTAAATAAAGTGAGTACAGCAATTTTGGATTTAAACAGTAAAAGATCCTAAAAAAAAAAAAAGATGTGTATTCACTGCAGGTTATTCTGGTTGAGTCAATAAAGGGAAATAGGACTCACAGGTTTTTCATTTATTTTGATGCAAACTGCAAATGACTGCATTCGCTTGAATCCATTGGAGCCGTTTCGGAACACAATCCCATTCTTTCAAACTGAACTTCAGTGTGAAGAAATATAATTTCCCTTCATCGCATACATTTTAAATGTCCCGAATCGTGCAGCCAAGAATGTTGCAGACGTTAAATAATCCATCACACTAGCATTTGGGTTAGGATTTGAATCTGGATCGCTTCTGCTACCAGGTATAACTGTGCTTCCCATCTCAGCACAGCGCTGCAGTGAAATGCACAATGCATTGCAGCTTGTTTCATCAGGTGCAGAGTGTGGCCTCACTGTATGCAGTTTACAGCGTGTGCTTCGGTACCCGTGTTCCAGAGCATTAGTCAGGGAGGCAGCGGGGGATAATCCACTGCCACCTCACGTCATCTGATCTGAAACACTCAAGGTCAGTTGGAAGTTCCGCACATCTCTATCTGGAACCCTCAGATGGGACGGATGGGCACTAGCTTTGTTCGGATCCATCACTTCAGCTTTGTGCTGTGAACTCCGCAGAGACAAATCCCTCCTATTACTGCTTTGATATAGCTTGGCACTTGGCAGAATGTCACCGGGGTTTTGCTTCACAGTGGGTTGTCACATGGATGACGAGAAGGAAAGGCTGCACTTGGTAGCACAGTCACATACATTAACATACAGGAGCACACTTCCAAACACTGGTTTCAGCTTTGCATTATTTTAAGATACATTAAATGCTCTTTAGACTTCTACATAACATTTAAGGATATCCAGGACTTTTTATCAACAAACAACTATTGTCTCCAAAACTCTTGTCTTAATTCACTTATATAATTGACCACTTGGTACCGGGTTGGACCCCCTTTCTTCTTCAGGACTGCCTTAATTCTTGGTGGCATAGATTCAACAAGGAAACATTCCTCAGAGTCCCATTCCACCACATCCTAGAGGTGGTCTATTGGGTTCTAGTGACAATGGAGAACATTTGAGTCAGAGAACTCATCATCATGTTCCAGAAACCAGTTTGAGATGATTCAAACTTTATGACGCCTTATCCTGCTGGAAGTTGCATCAGAAGATGGTACACTGTGGTCATAAATGGATGGACGTGGTCAACAACAATACTCTGGTTGGATGTGGTGTTATGATGTGGTGTTATGAAGCAGGAACAGTAGCTAGGTACTAAGGGGCCCAAAGTGTGCCAAGAAAATATCCCCCACACCATGACACCACCGCCACCAGCCTGAACCGTTGATATAAGGTAGGACAGATCAACGTTTTCACGTTGTTGATGCCAAATTCTGACCCTACCATCTGAATGTAGCCGCAGAAATGGAGACTCATCAGACCGGGCAACGCTCCATTTTAATGACGTCCCTTAAGGTGGCCACGCCAGGCTCAAGGGAACTGCAAGACCCTCCTGCCTCACCTTAAGATAAGTCCGCTCCTGTACAGCTCTCTACAGGCCCGGACAACTCAAAAACCTGTAGCACCCCTATACGGATGCATGTGACTAAGACTTAGAGGTGTACCAGAGAGGGAACTAAGAGAAGTACTACCATAAGTACCTTAAAGTATGAGCAGGAACAGTAGCGAAGTAGTTTGGTAAAATGGTGTATATTTAAACAGAACTTTCCTACCTTCATGAAGCCCTCCAAGCACTTTAGTCGCAAATTCAATTCACTCATGAAACACACACATTGATGGTGGCATAGCTTCCATACAACGCAACAACCAGACCTCCAGGAGCAGTGTGGGGTTCAGTGTCTTGCCTAAGGACACTTCGACATATGACCAAACCTTCGAGTCTCCGGTCAGTAGCTTCAGCCTCCAGTTTAGTCTCCCTCAGTCATTAGTTCTCTTTTGAGAACCCGACATGTGAGAGTAAGCCAAACAAAAACGACTACCCTTCTCTGGCCATTCAAACCAACCCCATGGGACTAAATAAAAGTAAAAGCAAGCTCAGTCTCTTTACATTCCTGTATCCAAATTGTTTCCACAGCAGGCATGTCATTTCTCTTAATAAGAGTTCAGCTGCTCTGAGACTCAGTGGTGTTTGGAGGTACTCCCGAGTCTGTTTTCCTGTATTGATTCCTTGCCAGTTACTCAAGCTCCGCTGTCTGCTGCTCAAAGGTCAAACTTGTCAACGACTGTTTTCTGTCACGACATTCATGTTCTAAAATTTCCCCAGACTACCTGAATGTTTTCTCACCTTGATGTCAACTGTAAACACTTCAAATGACCTACATTTTTAGCAGCTTCTGCTCCTTATCAGTGAATACTTTTTTTTTGTGTTCGTCACAAAACCCTCAATTTTCAACTGTTTGGAAAATAAAAAGGCGATTTTTATAACCAAATGTGACTTCACTAGTTTGCTGATCACCAGTCCATTTTGGGAAAATAGGAGTTCATCGTTCTGCAGAAGAGAAAATCTGGACTTCTGACAATGAAAACATGATTATTTATGATTAATTATGATTATTCAGTTTTTAGACAAAATAAAAAATTGTCTTTTTCTAGGACAGTTTCTGCAGATCAGCTGTAGTTTATTAGGAATTCACCTGTGAGTTGTAGGTGGAACTTTCAGCACTGACTTCCCATCACTCATCTCTTTACATCAGGGATGTAACTTAATCGCACAGGGGACCAAAATCCAAAGCACACTTTAGTTTATGGGCTGAACAAGATAAACATTTATTGAATGCACTGAAACTATATTTATGAAAATTTAAAAATGTAACTTTTGAATATAACTCTGAATAAAAACAGACAGGAAGATTATTCCAGAATAAATCAATTTAAAGTGTAACCAAACCCTAAATCAACTTTTTTTGTCTGTTGACCTCTATAAACAGGGCTTTAAAACTGCTGTTGATTAGTTGTTGCCACGTTTTTTAAATATTAAAACAAACTTGTTTAATTCCTTAAAATGTGTTCAAAACCGTCTGTGTGCTGCCCTCTACAGGTTGAAACACAGTATTACAGATTAATTTTCTGATTGGTCAACTGGTGTGAGTCCCAGAAGTCTGATGTCATCATGCTCTGAGCTCCAGTATAAAAGCCCCGCCCATCTTTGATGTTAGCAACAAAGAGACATGAAGGCATCAGCCACAAAAATCGTTCTAGCTCCCTCATTTTTAAACCAATTTTTACAAAACAACGGTTGAATTAGAGCTTAGAAAATGATTGATGTTGTGGTATATTTGCATTTTTGTTATCTCTAAAAACTAAGCTGTAAATATTGCAAGAACCAAACCTCCTAGTGTTAAAAGTAATGCACTGCAGTCAAATGAACAGATTTTGCCTTTGTGCTAGAATCTATAGAACTGAGCTTGCAAATGTAATATATATCAATATCAACATTTCGGATCTGGACCATGACTGCCGGCCTCAGGAGAAGGGGAGGCGGAAAATCCTCAACCTTCATAGAAAGTTTGGTGGAGAAACTTTCATCACTTTGCCTGGTGCATCTCTGTTATTTTATTGAACATAACAATGACAAACCATTCTCCATATTGAAGACCCAGCATACATTATAAAGCAAACCTAACTGTCAATCATAGATCCAAGTCACACCTCCACCGCTTAATATTTTACTCTCCATAAAAATATATTTTGTCAAAATTATACAAGTTAGAAATAAGTGCAAGATAACATTGGCCATCAATAACAATAACATAAAATGATCTGGAGGGCTGGATCCGGCCCCCAGGCCTTGACTTTGACACGTGTGCTTTGTATGCTCTCCCACTAGCTTACAGCCCCTCACACCCCTAACCTAGCAAAACTAGTGCAACAAAAATACTATTGGAGCTAACCAGTTGTACAGTTTCAAGCTGGATTCCACCTCAAACGAGGAAAACACATGAACCCAGTCGTCTACAAGTGGATCCAACAGAGACTGTGACAGTGTATTTCCTACATCAGAACTACAAGCTTTTTCAAATGCATTTTTTTGTCTGCTCCTGATTTACAATGATTTGAATAAAGAAATACTCAAAAATGCTATTTTGAGCTTAATTTTCTTTAAATATGTCCTCTACCATCACAAAAAAGAAACATGCTAAAAACACCCAAAATATGTATTTAAACAAAGTTGACTTGCAACCTAACCGTATGACTACAGGAGACATGAGTCATGTGCTCTGCTGATTTGTTACTTCAAATAAACTTAAACGTTGCAGCTCAGGCATGAACAGGTCAAATGGCAGAAGACATTACTTTTCAACATAATGGTCAAAGCTAAAGTACAGTATTCTCTGCACATTTCCAAATACTTCTGAGTGGCACATCACCAATGTATTGCATATGGTTTTTACAAGCCTCTGTTAACTTCAAGTATGTTAAAATACAACAAGGATTCCTTTTGTTCTCAATAATTCTCATTACTGTATCTTTGACGTCCTTTTTCTGTCATGCACATCCATGTGAAATCTCTGAACATAAATGGACGTGTGTGATGGCTTTTCTCTGCTGTTATCGTAAAATATATTCCAGCTCCACCTCTGATGTTAAGTGATTTATAAACTAGAAGCAGCTTTACAATTAGTTCATTATTGAACTTCTCTATTGAACCGATATCCACTTGAGAACAAGAGCGATGAGAGGAGTTCTCCTGGTCCTGGTCCAAACTCCAGCATTGTTCTGAACAAGCTGCATCTTGGGAGTATTCCCGCCTGATTCATTCCTTTCTTTTGATGGATCACATGGACGGATCGGAATGGAGAGGAGCAAGGAGCTTGTGGCACGCCAATTGTAGTTTGTGCCTAACAGCTACACGCTTTTTAAAACATCTGTGTTTTTCATCTGATGATTTGAAAAAAGAAATACTTTTTGAGCTTCAGTCTTAATTTTCTTTATGACCTGACCATACAAGGCTTCATTCATTCTTTCCTTTACACAGATAAGTCATCCTGAAAAACAGCCCCAAATCATGATGTTTCCACCCCCATGCTTTACAGTAGTTATGGTGCTCTTTAGATGCAACTCAGCATTATTTCTCCTCCAAACTGAAGAGCTTTTACCAAAAAGTTCTATTCTGGTTTCATATGACCATAGGACATTCTCCAATTCTCTCCTGGATCATCCAAATACTCTCCAGCAAACTTTAGACGGGCTTTCACATGTACTGACTTTAGGAGGACACGTCTGGAACTGCAGGATTTGTAGTTTGTTACTGATGTAGCCTTTGCTAATTTGGTCCCAGCTCTCTGCAGGTCATTCACTATGACTCCATGTGGTTCTGAGATCTTTGCTCACCGTTCTTGTGATCATTTGGACTCCACTGGGTGAGATCTTGCATGAAGCCTCACATCGAGGGAGATTATCAATGGTCTCGTATGTCTTCCATTTCATACTAATTGTTGATTTCTTCACACCAAGCTGCTTACCTGTTGCACATTCAATCTTCCAGCCTGGTGCAGGTCAACTATTTTGTTTCAGGGGTCCTGAGACAGCTCTTTGGTGGAGTTTGGAGTGTGGCTGAACAGGTGTCTTTTTATAGATAACGAGTTCAAACAGGTGTCTTTAATTCAGATAACGAGTGGACAGAGGATCCTCTTACAGATGGAGTTACAGGTCTGTGAGAGACTGACATCTTGCTTGCTTGTAGGTGACTAAATACTTATTTTCCACCATAATTTGCTAACAAATTCTTTTAAAATCTGACAATGTGATTTTCTTGATTATTTTTCTCCACTTTGTCTCTCATAGTTGAGGTATACCTATGATGAAAATTACAGGCCTCTCAATTTTTTTTTTTTTTTATTGGGAGAACTTAGACGATTGGTGACTGACTGATTACTTTTTTTACTATTGTATAAAAACACCTAAAACACTATTTTTAATGTCAAATAAAATCCATCTATGAGTATAGATTTTTAAACGTCCTTATCTTAATTTGACTCATTTAAATAATAATTATAACCCCTATTCATGTAACTCCTCAGCCCGTGTTTAACTGTTTCTAACCTTAAAACAACTTAATCAATAAAATCCTCTAAACCTTATATTTTTACATAGTGGTGGATGTCCAAAGTGCTTTAAGACACAAATAAATGACTTGTCTCAAAACAGTTTAAAGAGTGAGATTTTCTTAATTAAATGTCGGTTACCTGAGGTGATATTTAAAGCACACTGACACATTTTGATGTTCACACCAAGCGAACGTGGAAGAATACTGTAAGCAGAGAAGAGGAGAGCGCAAAAACTGGAGGCCTCCTTTCATCCTGAGTGTCGTCCTTTCACAGTAAATCTTCTCGACTTCTCTCAGCACTGACAGGAACATTTATGCATACATAATCACTCCTGTTATGTAACTAAATGGGTTACTTGCACATGAATAATTTCTATTTGATACTCAGCCATTACCCTCTACGTTTTTGGTTTTGGCTTTATTTACGTCTTTCTTCTGATGTTTGTGTATAGTTTTTTGTTTTCACTTCCCTTCATGAATATTAGAAAGTGTCTGGTATTTTTCCTTACTGTGATCTTAGAATTCTTTTGAAGAAAATATTAAAACTAAAAATTGTATTCTATAGCTACAGTAAAATATTAACAAATATGACTTTTCAAAAGTAATTTGTTCCTCGTGCTTCAACACTTTAAAAATAATAATTTTGAGCAGTTTTTGCATGAGAAATTGGTCTAAAAAAGTTATTTTGTCATCAATAAAATATCCCTCTTCACAGATATGTCTAAAAATGAGTCCTGGATTTATTTTGAGATACATTTATTATCAATAAAACAATTAATGAAGTAGAGGTAAATCAAAATAAGATCCAAGTGTGTGCATAAAAGTTCTTGGAGATTCTGGGCTCTCTACAGACCCTTGCATCCGCAGCTTTGACATTTCTGGATCCTGAGTCATGTGAGAGCTAAAAAGCTGTGAAAACATCTATGGGAAAAGGTAACAGAACTGTACAAAACAGGAAGGGGATATACACTGAGAAGATAGTGGAAAGTCTTTATACAGAGCATTTGACTGGGCCCTAAACAATTGAGGGATGATCTCTCTGATCAGATAGTCTCCTTGAATGATGTAAATATTTTCTCCAATTCTATAGTCAGAAACTTAGGAGTTTTATTTGACCAGGATTTATCATTTAATGCTCACATATCACAACTACATTTTTTCACTTACACAATTAAGCTAGGATCAGAAATATGTTAAAAGTGATGCTGAAAAACTCATCCATGCATTTGTTACTTCTAAACCGGATTAAGTTAAAAATCTTCCTGTTAACCTATAAGGCTCTAAATGATGTGGCTCCATCCTATATTAAAGATCTCTTAGCAACCAATCAGAACACTTCGCTCACAAAATGCAGGACTGCTTGTAGTTCCTAGAATCTCTAAAAGTACAGTTGGAGGTAGAACCTTCAGCCATCAAGCCCCTGTTCTCTGGAATAAGTTCCCAGCTCATGTCAGAGACGCCAGCACAGTTTCTACCTTCAAAGCTTAAAACATTCCTCTTTGGACAGGCGTTCTGCCAGGTTAGCTAGTAATCAGAGAATATTTAACTTACTGCTCCCCTACTGTAATGGAGTTTGGGGGATTAATTACAATTATAATTTACATATTTCTCCAATATATGCTTGATTTGCTAAAATTATGTTGATTCTTTACATATTAACATAGAAGGCTGCTAGAAGTTAGAAACTGGGGAAAGTATGGTGCTCTGGGGTTCTGTCCTCTATTTTCATTTACTTCTCCTTTCCTCTATTATTCAGTTAGTTCTGCATTCCTCTGATGGTGTGGTCTGATTCATGTGTTGTTCCTTCTTTCCTTCTCTCCTTCGGGGAGACCGGGAGAGACTTCAATTTCCTGGAGGCTGGTCGGTGCTCCTGTTCCTGGCAGTGGACCTCGTTGCTGGCTCGTTTCGCGTCTCGGATTCAGAGAGATTCCAGGTGGTTCGTCTGGTCTTGGCGGTGGACCTCGCCTCTGGCATGTCTCACATCCTCAGCCGTCCCCCAGCCCATCTGGATGAAGCCCATCTGCTACATTATTTAAACGTATAGTTGTAGAGTTAGATAAGCTAATTCTTCTTTAAAAGTCTTGGTAAATCACCTGTCTGTCCTGGGAGAAGATCTCTCCCTCATGTGGGCATCCCTAAAGGCAGAGCAGAACTATCAAAGGTACCAAACGCATAAAAGATGTAAAAACATAAAAATAACTTTAAAACAAATATTACAATCAATGAAATAAGAATAAAAAGGCAGTTACTTCAGCGCTATGATGGAGGAACAGTTTGGCTTTAAAGGTCTCCAAAGTTGTAACTTCTCTAATAGTTGATTCCAGAGTTTGGGAGCCAGCGCAGCAAAGGCACGGCCCCCCCGGAACTTACACCTGCTTCTCGGAACCAGTAACCGACACTGATCTGCAGAGCTCAAGGACTTAAGAGGGAACATTTTAACAGCAGACTAGAGATATACGACGGAGCAGAACCTGCCAATGACTTAAATACCAAAACAAGAACTTTCAGAAAAGTCAAGTATTACACAGGCAGCCAGTTCAATGAAACCAGGATTGAAGTTATGTGGTTATGTGAAGGAGAGGGTTCCTGTTGAAACCAAACCATAGTCACAAAAACTTCTGCCTGAACTACCAAAGAAAAACCTGCAAATAATGATCCAGGACTCCCTGAAAAACTGTGTGGATGTTTCTACAATAATCTGAAGAAAAACGGGCTGCAAGGCCGAGTCGTCAGATAAAAGAATTATTTTTGCTCAAATACCACAAAAAAAACCAAACATTTATTGCAATACACCAAACAGCACAGAGATAAACCTCCAAACTTCTGGACCAAAGTCATTTGGAGTAGTGAGACCAAGATTGAACTTTTTGGCCACAACCATAAAGAGGAGCCAATAAGATCTAGAATAAACATAACACTATTCCTACTGTGAGACATGGAGGCGGATTGATGATGGTTTGGGGATGTGTGAGGTACTTATACAGGAAACCTGGTCAGAATTGATGAACAGGTGAATCCAGCAAGCTATCAAAGGACACTGGAGGAAAACTTGTACACCTCAGGTCAGCAGCTGCGCAAGGGACACACTTGGACATTTCATCATGACAACGATCCAGAACACAGGTCCATCTGTCATTGGTTCCAACTGTAAGCAGTGAAGTGTCTCCTGACCTCAGTGCTATTGAGCAACTCTGAGGAGATCTCAAACAGCTCAGGAATTTAAAGGGACTTAAGGTTTTCTGCCAACAAGAATGGACTGCTTTAGAATTAGAAAAAACGAAGAACTTCATCCACAATGACTACAAGAGACTTCAAGCTGTTATTAATGCAAAGGAGGCGACGAAAGATATTAAGAACTATGGTGTGTAAACTCTGGAACAGGGTCGCTTCTAGTCATTTTGATTTAAAAAGGATAAAGAGTATTTCTTTAGCAATAAATGGCTTTACCAAACCACTAACAAGTCTATGAAAATTGATCAAGAAATCATCATTTCTTCTATGGTATGAGCACAATTGTACATACACTGAGCAGTCAATGTGTTTGGGTAGATTTGACCCAATGATTTCTATTTTATGGAGATGTGATAAAAGAGCACTGGTTACAGGTTAACTGCTTATACCCAAATCTACTCAATAGTTTCAGCTTTGACATGTTTTATGCATGCTGCCCACCTAATAATAACTATTAGCAGGAGCATCTGTTTGCCATTGGCTTTCTGAGGTGCAGACAGTTCAGCATGGGCAGAACTGTCCGTCAGATCATTGCTTTGATTGACCTGTCACCCCTTTGCGCCGCTCCTCTCCAGATAAAACCCTCTTTCAAATCCTTTTGCATATTCAGTCTTTCATGTATCACTTCATCTCCGCATGCCAGCTCCATCCAGCATACGACTTCATCATCCCTTCTCTCTGTCATTTACTCCTCACTTCTTTTCCTGTCTTTAAGAGACGATTTTTTTTTTTTTTTTTTTTTTTTTTCGTTCTCTGCCTCATTTACTTTCTTCTTCCTTCCACACCGGGCTCCAGGCGGGACTGTCGGACTCTCATGAGAGAAGTACAGGTTTAAATGACGGGTTTGTTAACGAGGTCACTGATAATTCTGCTAATTAGCTGCTGTATCACCTTCAGCTGCGGTCCCAGCAGCCAGATAACAGAGACGTTCAAAGAGTGTGAGACAGAGAGAGGGATGGGGGGGGGGGGTTTAAGGAACCCCTGCAACATCAGGAGGTACAGTATGTCACCTGAGTCTAAAACAACAAACACATGTCATCACTTCTGTTGGAATGCAGATGGGTGAGAGTCATGTGAAATATGTGTTTGTTATGAAGAATCCGAGTTAGCATGCCTCATTTTTTGAAAACTCTCCCACCCAGACTCACTTTTGCCTTGCATGAAATATAATTTGCCTGTAAAATAATTTGTCTAAATCGGATGAATTAAAATGTTAAAACCTGCACCGTGCAGCGTTTCTTCCTCTAAATCAGGGGTGGGCAAACTGCGGCCCGGGGGCCACATGCGGCCCCCTAAGCTACTTAATCTGGCCCTCCAAATTAAAATATATTGAATCAAAAATCCTAATTATTGTTTTATTTTCATTGTATTTCTGGTTTCTTCTCATAAATGGTGTTGTTTCTCTGGCGTTCGTGTGTGTTTTTTTCTGAGTCAGAAGGTGATTTTCCGGATTTCTTTGAGTTCGCATTTTCCTCTAAAGAACATCAACAAAAAGAGAACAAAAATCAAAATTTAGAAATTAAAATTCCCAAATTTTCTGTTTTTAAATGAATATATGTGAATTTTAATCCAAATTAAAGCATGTTTTTCTCTAAATTCTGTATTATATTTTTAGTTTATGAGGTTCATTACCAAATCACTCCTTCCATCTGCTCCTTGTCTGGCCCTTATGCCAAATTTTAGAACCCTTTCTGGCCCACAAATCAAAAAGTTTGCCCACCCCTGCTCTAAATAGTTGCGATCTTCTTTGGACGTTGAGCAGAACAAAGCAAGAGTAGAGGACGGATAGACGGAGGGTATGGTCAGACTGGACACGTTTTGTTGGCTTTAAGCGATCCAGAGTTTGTTTCCTCCAATAATGTGGAACAAATTTTTCACAGTGATCTCTCTTCGATTCCTCAGTCTGAATAGACTCTGTGCTCGAAGTGGAACGACTGGGCCACCATAGCCAGTATTATGCGATGTAAACAGAGTAAGAGCGACGCAACCATGAACTGCGGACAAACATGGAGCAACAATAAGACGCAACAACTCAGGATGAATCCAGACTCATTAAAACAACTTTTAACGTGATACTACTCTCTCTCACTCTCACATACTCTCACAATGTTTTCCCAACAATCTATACGTCATAAACACTTACCAGCAACTTGCACAAACAATTGTTCTCCTCTTGTTGACTATTCAGCAAGTTTGGAAAGAAAATTGTCTTGTTAGAGGTTTACTTTTAAGTGACATGTGCTTGAATTTATTGCAGTTTGTGACTCAGTTCAAGTAGTTACAGCAACGTTACAGATGAACTTAAGTTGAACTCAAAACACAGCTGAGGTGTTAATTAGCAACATGTTGAGTTTGTTCGAACAAATTTTACCTTAATTTTTTGACTAAAATGACCTGAAATGGAAAAAAGCTCATGTTCTGACTCAGTCTGTTTGTTAGCGTAGCTCATGTTCTGTGAGCTCCTTTATTACCAGATTTAAAAGATATTTGCACAGGTTCTCATTATATGACTTAATCACTTAACTTTTTCTATCCTTTAATTTTAATATTTTGTTTGGTTTGATCTTCCATAGTGTCTATTTTCGGTGCTTTGACTGAATTTGTTATGTAAAGGCATTGTGATGTGCTGTTAAGTGTGTGTGAATGTGGATTTATATGAGTTTTAGTTATATCCTTCATTGGACTAAAATCTGTGAACTGAAATGTGTGGGAGACAGTTTGTGTATCCATTGGTCATAACTCGCAAAGACAGCAAAAGCGATCATGGAGGCCTTCTGCGCCACACTTGTCTGGAAAATAATTCTCTTGTTAAAGGTAAACATTAGAAATCCTTTTAAATTATGAAGGGAGATGTTATGAACTTCAAAGTCCCTCTCCGATTATCTCTTCATCTGTTGTAAAAGCGTTCCCAAATGTCTTTAAATCATTATTATTCCGTTTTTAGCCAAATTCAAAACACCGGTGTTGTTTTTTTGGATGTAGTTTCTGCGGAGCGGAAGTTGTTCAAAATTGACCTCTGAGTTGAACGTTTGGGTTGAAAACAAAGTTATAAATGATGTTAAATATACTTGACAAATCTGCTAAACAAAACAACTAACCATGAGTTAACCGTTTAACACCAGAGCTCTAGTCTTTATGTTCTTTGATTTATTGTAACGTTTCAACCGTTGACACGATCAACGTAATCCCAGCAGATCCTTCAGAATCTGCTGGGATTACGTTGATCGTGGTAACGGCTGAAAAGTTATAGTGACTATAACTAATTGCTAATAATAGCGACTAATTTTTATTTAAAAATATTTAGTTTTTAAAAAAGATCAATGTGAAAATGCCTCATCTGTACTAAAATCAGACATTTTGATAAAGGCAGACAGCAGTCTGTATTCAATTTAGAGAATAAAACTAGGGTTGCTCTTAAACTTGATGTATTTTGACAAAAAACGATATTTATCCTTTTAAAAGCCACAACCATTTTTTTCCTTTTATTTTAGTAAACTGTCATTCAGATGTAAGACATTATTAATTATCATTTTACACACAGTCAGAGGCCATGGACCTCCGTAACATACCTGCTGAGGGAGTCACTGACTACCTCCTCTGGTCCTGGTGACTAAGTAATGTGCTTCAGACGTCCACTTCACTTAGTGGGATTATTGTTGTGTTTAATATTGATATCAGCTTGGCTAATTACAGCCAATTAATTATGGAATAAATCATTGAGAGCATAAACTATACTCCAGTTCATTTAATTAAAGAAAACTAATTAATCCATGAATTGATTTAATGTTAATTAATGTTTCATTAAATTAGAAAAACCTTGGGAAAACGATAGAAAGGAAAATGTGGACTAGGTTGATCAGGTGCAGTAAAAAAATTGGATTTTGCCCCCAAAATAGCCGTATTAAACCAAAATGTGTGTAAAAATATAGATTCACGTTTATTTTTTATTTAAGTGTTTGTTAAAAAAAATAAATAAATAATAGTAATGAATAGGACGCCACAGAGCATGCTAACCAACATGAAATCTAAATCTGAAAATCCAAAACACAGAAATAGTGAACGATGGTAGAAACACAGATTTGTGAGTAAAACAGGCACATATCTGAAGGCTAGATGAGCCTTTGTTCTAAAAGGAGAGTGAGAAGATGAAAAGCGCTCTCGGATCTGGGTCAGATGTGCGTTGCGGCGCTGAGAGTGTTCCGTCTTGGCTCTGTGCTGCTTAGCAATAAAAGTCTCAGCAAAGGCGATGAGTCTCTTTGGCAAAGCATCACTGAGGGATCAGGAACAGCACCCACATGTCTGCTGAAACAGGCAAACACTGTCGAAATTAAAATATTTCACACACTTGAAAGCGCGTTTGCTCAGCCCCGGATCTGATACGCAGCAACACGGAGCTGATGAGACACGGAGGCATGTCAACGTCTGAATCTGTGGAAAAGGGCTACGGAAGATGGCGCCTGGCGATATTATTTTGTGTTTTCTCTGAAAAAACATGAGTGACTAAAATTCTGTATTAAAAATGATCATGCATTCTGTGGTACAAGCACAAAATTTGATAACATTGTAGCTGAAAGGACTCCTATTGGCTTTGAGAAAAGCTTATTTTCTTTGTCACAATTTTTTTTTTTTTCCCAAAAGGTTTTTTTGTGTCTGCTCTTGGTTAACAACAATTAATTAAAGAAATACTCAGAAGTGCAGTTTGAATCTTAATTTTCTTTGTACATATCCTCCATCATTAGCAAAATACCACATGAACATTTAAAAAAACCCAACAAAAACAAGGTTTTCATTGGAGTGGTTCTTTAACAAGAAAGGAATATGTTTTAAAAATGGAGTTTAATGGAGTTTGTCTTTAAAATTGGCCGCCATTTTGAATTTTTCACATGGCAAATGAGTTTTTCTGATAGAGGGGATCCTAAGGTACATTAGTGGCACATTTTGTTCCACAAAATGCACAATTTGTCTGAAATATCAATCCAACACATCCTCATCCCCAAGTCTTCTCATATTGACATTTGGTTAAGGATTTTTGACGTTTTGTGTCACCGACTTGGTGGCTGGTCGTAAAATCAAGTGTCCTCAACCTTCGGGACATGGTACCAGATGCGCACTGGTCCTTGGTTCGGGTTAGGATACCGGTACCGGGAACCTGTGATTTAAGGAAACAGCCAATACATTGAAAAACGATGACTCGGGAACACCCAAGACGTCAAAAAGTGACACAGAGGGGTCCTTAACCAAACGTCCAGATGTGACGACTTGTGTTGACCAATCAAACCAAGCTGCACACAGTGGCGCTCTTGCCTTCCAGCAAGAAGGCTCTGGTTAAAGTCCTGGCTGGGGCTTTTCTTTGTGCAATTTTTTATTTTCTCCCCACGCAAACTCGCTCAATATTATTCTTAATTGGTGAATAAAAGACTCTAAATTGTCCCTAGGTGTGTGATTGTGGCTCTACAACAAATTGGCGATTTGTCAAGGGTGTACACCGCCCTCGCCCAAGAGTAGCTAGGTTAGGCTCCAGCAGCCCTGTGACCCTGTGAGAGAAAAGTTAAGAAAATGAATGGAAATCAACCAAAACGTCACAAGATTCTTTATGCATGCATCAATGTGAGGTGAATTTTGTTGACGTGTCTTTACACAACTTTAACTCTTGCCTTTCATTACTATTATATATGAAAGCTTCAAAAAGTCTTATGGTCAATAAAGCTGCTGCATTGTAACCAAAAGTGCCACAAAAAGATGCTGTTCGTGTAATTTTCTCTGCTCTTTGGAAAGTAGCAGGAAGACACAGTAAAGTAACCTGTCAGTCAAAGTTGCAGCCGGCTCCAGCGAGGGTGGCAGAGATGCTGCAGGAGGATCGGAGCACCAGTCGTTTTGTGCAAGCACAAAAGATTCATGCACACGTCATCTCCAAAGAGCTGCTTTAGCCGAGCTGATGATTTGCTGCAGTGGCATGAATTTTTAGGATCTCACATTTGTCTTTTCTTGACAATTTTATTATGAAATTGAAACATTTCAAGTTGGGAAAAAAAGATTCAAACACATTTTAAAGTAAATTGATGGATAAACCTTTCTTTCAGCTGGATAAAATGTTAGTAAAAATCACTGTGAGACAAAAAGGGATGGACATGTAGAAGGTTTAGGAAAAGAAAAATGAAAAAACAGTCTATGAAGGGGGTATTATAATATTTTAGCACCGACAGAACTGTTTATCTTCCAGGTTGAAGTTCACTGAAACAAAATCCGAACAAAAACCTGCAGCAAACAATCACAATTAAGCGCGATTAATTTCTTTTTTTTTTTTTTTTAGCTTCAGTATTTGCCAGCCACTTATTATCTGTAAATAATCATCATATGAAATCACACAAAATTGTACATTTAGAACGTTTATTTTTAACCCATAGGAACCTTAGGTCTAAAACTCTTTTTTTAAATTTACATCTGCATTTTCAATTTGAAAGACTACCTGCTCACTTATTTGGCATCATTTTAATCAGTATAACCTCTCCTATGCAACTCTACCTTTATTTTATTTCATTTTTTTTTGCATGTTGTATTCAACACACTAGACATTAAATCATGGAAAAAAAAGATAATTCCGTCTGGAGAAAACGGGATTCATTTTGACATGGAAACCCCAAAAATGTTTAACAAACTGTTTTTACAACATAGCATGAAAGTATTATATGTAGCTAATTTTATAAAAACAACCAAAATAAAATCTGTCAATAAACTATTCAACATAATTTTTAAACAAATTGTAAAAAAATCCAGGCTAAAATCATCAGGCAGACTCAAAAAATAAGAATTTCTCTCCTAAATGCACTGCTGTCTATTTTACTGTTTCCCGGGAATTCTGTTTTTTCTTTTTTTTTTTCTATTTTTTTCTCTTTATTATGCTTGTAAAAAAAATAATAAAAAAACTTTTTTGAGATGTTTGATCCAGCTGGATTTCAGGTCAGCCGCTCACAGGTGAGGGCGTGTCTTCTCTGAACTGTTGCCTCTCGTGGCGTCGGGATTTTTGCAGAAAACCGTGGAGTTTCCTCAATTTTTCGAAAACGCTCATGTTGGTTCCCATCCCAAAATAAAATAATGGTCGGTTTCCTCTTTGAACTTACTGAAAAAAATCACCAAAAAACTAGCAAGGTTGCAAAAAGTGATACACCAAGGGGACTTTTTTTAGAAAGGCCATTTTTTTTATTACAATTTTTGCTCTTATCACAATTTTTAAATAGAGGAAGGAACTATGTTGGTAAATCAGATTCATGTTAATCCATTGAAGCCATCTCTTTCATGCAACAGTTAATATTTTGTGACTTTCATTCAACATAAAACATAATTTTTTCACCTCTAGCATGCAGCCGTTCATTCAGAAATTTTTCATGTTCTGGTCCAACCTGCAAAAACACGGAATTTGAGGAGTGATAGATCTGTTAATTCCCAATCTGATCATTCATGGGGTGAAACTGGGTGCATCCGCTTGATTTACCTGTGTAAAGTAGGGGATTTGGAGATACAGGAGAGAATGCTGTGAGGCCCGAGGCTGGCAGAGTAAGATCTCAGCATTAGGTGTTTCTCTGCTTCTCTGGGTGAATGGAGCTGGCTGTCATATATGCTGTTATCAGTGGAGCATGACTGCCTCCAGTATCTCTCTTTTTTATCATCTTTGTAAACAGAAGGCTCTTTGAACAATAAATGGCTGGAGGCCAAATATGGCCAAACAACTGCTTTCCTTTCTTCTCATTCTCGTTTCCTTTATTTCCTTTGGTTTGTCAGATTGAGGAGACCAAAAAGGGAAGCATACCCTCTCAACTCTGACACCCCACACAGATCCTAATCTTTTCTCATTCGCTGGCCTCTCTTTCAACAACGTTTGTCACAAATTGAGGGACATCAGGTTCTCCTCTAGAGTCTTGTTTTTAATTCCGTCTTTTTTTTTTAATCCAAGAAAGAGTGTTTGTGTACTTTTCTATAACCTTCATTTATCCAGGTAAGTCGATTAGTAACAATTTATCATTTACAATGACAATCTGAGTTGGCTGCAACAAAACAAAAATATAATATAAGCAACATTCAGATGTCACTATTCACAATAAAAAGTCTAAGTTACTGTTTATAAAAAAAAAAAGACATAAAGAAACCTATAAAACCACAACAAATCACAACTGTTAAAGATGTCTTCAAGGCAACTAAGGAAAACAGGTGCAACTCAGTTAAATCATAGAGGAAAAAAATAATAAAATAAATTGAGGAGAGGCCACGGGTGGTATGCACCCTGCTAGAAATACGAGAAACTATGCATACTACTAAAAATATTAAGGAGGGAATGAAGGTAATATGGAGTTTGACCAATCAAACTCTTCTTGTCTTGTAAATGAAATGATACCAATGCAGCCGCTTGAAGAGTGGAGCGATGCCATTTGACATGTTCATATAAATCACAGTGATGGGTATTAAAGGCAGCAGCAGTGACAAAGGCAATACATGAGTGATGAAGGGCATCCAATTTATAAAGGACAGATTTTGAAACTGATCCGTAGATAATGTCGCCATAATCCAAGATAAGTATGACAGTCATTTTAATCAGATTATGCTTTGCAGAATAAGAAATTGATGAAACCCAATTCTGGATTTAACATTAGATACTACTGTGTTAATATGAGAATCATAGGTAAGTGAGCTGTCCAGCCATATATTTATATGAGCTGACATGTTGTAGGGTTGTGCCGCTGAAGGTAGAAATACTGGCCTCACAAGGTGTCTGGATATCATAAATTTAGTTTGTTAGTATCGATCCGAAGGCAAAGACTGGGAAAGACTTGTTGCAAATTGTTGAAACAATTTGGAAGAGATGATGTGGCAGTCTCGATAGAAGAACAAAGTAGTGTCATCAGCGTAAAAACGAATGATGGGGTTTCAAGCAATTCCATTTCTATAGATTTTAAACAATGTTGGTCATAAGATGGATCCCTGAGGGATTTCCAATGATAGGTAATCTTGACCATAAAGAACAACAGCTAAAATAAAGCAGGAATCCAGAGAAATACTGTTGGAATTATCAGTGGGACTTTAAAGCAAGAAGCAGAGAACCACAGTGAAATTACACAAATATGAATGAATATTACAGATTCTTGGTCCATTTGGCACAAGAAACACTAAACAAATGAAAGACTTAAGAGTATAAAAAACACGAGCATTCATGACAATACAAGTATAAAATCAATGAGGGCATAAAATTACTAAGTATCATAAACCAGAAAAATGAAAACAATCGCAGACTTAAAAAACTTTGAAATTTAAAAGAGAAGACCATACCAATACCTCCAAAGTTGCAACTAGTATCTAAAAGTGCGAATTGGTTACATTGGTGAGAGTTAAAATGACAATATTTTACACATTAGAGCTGGGTTGATAAAATCACTTGATCAATTTGAATCAATCTAAACTTAATAAATCAATAATTGATAAATAGAAATTGGACTAGCACATATAGCTAAAGTCTGTTAGCGGGAGGCTAACGTTTAATGGGATTTCTGATAGGATGGCTAATGCTAACTCTTGGCCGACCTAAGCATACATTGCTGACTAAATGAATATCTTTATATACTCGCATGCATGAATTATCCAAACTCTTTTAAGGAAATATTTTTTTAAAGTAACCTTTTGTGGTCTAAAACAGTCATCTGCTCATACTTTCTTTTTTCTGGAATAAGGCGTTATGCTAAAGTGCGATCGCCACCTTGTGGCCAAACTGAAATGCTCTCCAGGAGCAGCAGAACAATGTTTACAGTGTTAATGATCTGAAAATTTTTGTTAGAACTTCTCCATTTGAGAAACTATGTAACATTATATGATATTAAAAATCGAATTATTTAACTAAGACATTTTACATTATGTGAACTTGTTAGGGCGGCCAATGAGGACAACAGAAGGTTCATCCAAAAATGAAAAGTTAAATTTTTCTCAAAAAGTTAGATAAATTATAAACTGGGCCCTTAAAAGAGGTCAACAAAACAGAATTAACTCAGGCAATAAACTTAACTTTAACTTAACCAACTGAACACACCAAGTAACAGAATTAAACAGAGCTAACCTAAGGCACAACAGGGGAACATATATAGTGGGTGATCAAACCACTTGACAAACATGGGGGAACTAAATATTTAACAAAGACAACGCAAAACGCTGACCACAAAAATACTGGTCTTTCAGAAGAAAAAAAGCAAGCAAAGGAGAAGTATACAAAAAGGATTAACAAATTAACAGCAACTTTACAGAAACAAAGTGAATAAGCTTTAAATTAGGCCATCTCCCCCCCCCCCCCCCCCCCCCCGGGAGACTTCTGGAGGTAGCACCTGCCCTTCTGCCAGCATTTAAAGGCTGTGATAGCTGGATTTGCTCCTTTGGCCCCACAGCACCAGCTCCAGGACCAGATCCCCAGCCACACCCGCAGCAACCAGCATACACAGCACTGGTGACTCAAAACAGGTGAAATTAATTAAACAACCCAATATGAGGAAATAAAAATGTGTTTTACAAAATAAACATGAAATAAATACACATTTTAACTCAAAGAAATGTTTGAGTTTATTTACAAATGAGTTTGAAATGTTAAATGTATCAAAATATGGGAAATACAATGAAATGTGCAGTGTATTGTGGTTACCGCCCTTTTGTTGTGGGTGTGGCAGAGTATGCTGCCATCACAGAACTGTATCAGTTTCATATAAATATCTTCAAAATATATCGTGGATTATTAATGTACTGCTAAACAAATTCCAAATTGAATTGAATCAAATTAAATCAAGTGGATCGAAAGAATAAAAAAAAAAATCTGATTTAATTCTGGAAATTATCGATGCCCAGCCCTTTACTCATATATTTATTTTATTTGTTTGGAGATAATAACATTTCTTTTTTGTCTTTTTTTGTTTTCAACTTTCTTGGACTAATACAGGACAGAAATTCATCAAACTGGGTCAGAGAGATGTGGGAACTGTTGAAACATTGGACCTTCAGATGCAGCTCATGCAGTACAGTACAAAACTGAATCTTATGACAGTAAGACAACCCTTGTTGCAGGAATAATTATCTCACTTTCTGTCGTTACTAAAAATAAAAAAACGTATTAAGAAACGTATTGAGAAAGTTGTTCAATAGCAAAATACCACTTTTTTTTTAAAAAACGATTGTCGCTCTGGACTATGAATCGCAGAAGCCAAAGAATGTATAAGAAAAAGTCAAAAATAGGTTGTACTGGAGTATAAGTCGCATATGGAGAAAAGTGCAATGTTTCTGAATCAAGTCACCGAGCCCGGCATCATCCTACATTCAAACCAATCAGGATTCATGTGTCAAATTCTCATCTGTGGCCTCATATTTGACGCACATCAAATTCTATGCCTAAATCTTGTCTAAAAATGCGTTTGTAAACTCCAGGCTCGTGTCATAGGAGCTAGTGTGAGAAGGTCGTAGCCTCATCATTGTTTGAAATTCTCATTTGCAATGCATAGAAAACACAGAAGAGTTCTACAAAAGCGTTGGTAGGCATGTCTATATCTCTGGATTCATGAGATCATTCAGAGACTTTACCAGATTCTTCACTGCAGGAGCTGCATCTGAATGGCGGATGCTTTCAGCAGTACTTCCATCTATCTGTGACCCAGTTTGATGACTTTCTGTCCAGCATTAGTCTGAGGAGCAAAAAAATAAGAATAAGAATATAGAGGATTTTTTTTTTATCATTGTCTTGATGAAAATAGGAAAAAAATGTCCTAAAGTTCAGGAGATTCTCCTCCATGTTGTTCTCAACATCTCCTGGCCATAAGCTGAGTTCCTAATTGGAACCATAACTAAAGTAAAGATTTCTGACATCACCCAAAATGCTCCACAATGCCTGATCCACGCTTCTGCTACACCGCTGTGGCTGACGCTCAAAACATTGAACTTCAAGTTCATTTATTTTATTTATTTATTTTTATTTAACCTTTATTTATCCAGGCAGGACAGATTAAGAACAACATTCTTATTTGCAACAGTGGCCTGGCAGAGTTCAAATTAAAACTGGATGCAAATCATGCTTGGTGTGAACACAGTTTTAGTCTCTTCTCTACAGCTGCCATTGCTTCTACGTACAAAACCAAAACAAAAAGATTTATGTGTTGATGACTCATTTAAACTGGTGTTGAAATACAACTGATAATTTAACTTTACTGATCTGGACTGAATTTGATAACAATGGCATATTTTAGTCATATTAATAATTTCTTGTCTTTTCTTTATTGCATTTTGACAACCTTAAATATAAACTGGCGCTTCTTAATAATATAAAAAGTCAACTGATTGCTTCTCAATTAAACCAATGTTATTATTAACGATTTGATTTTTTTAAAATCATTTTTGACAACTATATCATCAGACAAAAATCACCTTGTCTTTTTTTTTTCTTTATAAAAAGGTGCTATTTCTTTCCTTTTTTTTCCCCATGCAGACTTCTCCTTGACTTCTGCTTTCATCAGCCTCTCTGAGCGCTTCATCAGAGAGGGGGAGCTGTGCTACAATAATATCTCAGTGGCAACACATGGGTCAGGACCCCTCTGATCCTAAGAGGGGTGAATATCTCATTAAAGAAAAAAAGCCTTTGGGACACCAAAGCAATTTAGTTTGCCCTCTGTTCTCAGGAACCAATTAAAACATTAGCCCAAACTATCACAGAAGTCAGTCATTTTGATGCAGCTCAAAAAAAGCAGATGTTACACTGACTGCATGGTTGAAACACTAATCTCAGAAAAGGGAAAAGTACCCTTATATCTAACCAAAAACATACCTTTAATATCACATTATGACTAGTATGTCCACAATATAATCATCTAAAGTTTAAAATGTTGAATATGTAGTGGTTTTAAGATATGATCAGTCGAACATGAATGCAGTGATTCATACTGTAAAATGTGCTCCATGACAGCTCTTCCCCCACAGAGCTTCCACTCCATTTTCTGCTCCATGATTTGATTCCAGTCTATTAAACTGTGCTTCCAAGCCAGCTGAGAAACTCCCACCAGCTTCATTCTCTGTTAATGAAGCGCACCCTGTCCATAACCAAATCCCAGGCTCTGAGAAATCCGGATAAAGCTGGCCAGCATGGAGACCTCCACTCCATCTTCCAACGATCTTCAGCTCGGTTCAGCTCGCACATGCAAATGATGTGCAGATTCCAGATGCTCGCTGTGAGCGAGGATCACTCAGGACAGAAACGGTCAGATTTTAGTCAGAGATTGATGGCGATTAGAGGAAAAAAAGGCAACTTGACAAACAAAGAAAGAAATGTGTTTTCTGCTTCTCTTTTGGAGTTAAGTGTTCTCCATATATGAAACAAATAAAAGCTTGTAACTCCCAACCTTGTTTGCGACAAGTAAAAAACATAGACTGATACCACTAAAACAAGGATGCTCACAATCTTTTTGGCTCTCCCTGCCCTAAAGAAAACGTTACTCTGACCACGCTAACTCGCTTGTTATGGTAGCAAGTAAAAAAAAACACGACCCAACACTGCTACACGTTAGCCTCGTAGGTGTCACAATAAGACACAAACTTGTTTACAACACACAAAAAAACAGACTGATACTGCAAATGCAGACGTTACTGCGCCACGCTAACTACAAACCTTGTTAGTAACACAAAACAAAAACACATTTCAACACCTGTTAGCCACGTTAGCATACTTACAATAACACCCAAGCTTGTTTCCAACACAAGTGCTAAAACAAATGCTACTACGCTAACGGCAAACCCTGTAATTGAAACGTTAAAAAAAAACAGTTTACACGTTAGCTGCAATAGTGCCCTCACAATTACACCCAACCTTGTTTGGAATACGGAAAAAAAATAGACTGGTACAGCAAATGTTATTGCGCCACACTATCAAAAAACCTTGTTAGTAGCACAGAACAAAAGCACATTTCAAAACCCGTTAATTTCAACCCATGTTAACATATTTGCAATAACTCCCAAGCTAGTTTGGAACACTTAAAACAAGTTTGATTCAGCAAAAACAATTGCTACTGTGACTACGCTAACGCCAAACACAGTTAATAACATGGAAAAAAAAAACACAGTTCAGCACCGCTACACGTTATCCATATTAGCATATTTACAATAACGTCCAAGCTTTTTAGCAACACGTAAAACAAGTTTGACACAGCGAAAAAAAATGTTTCTGTGACTTTAAACTCTGAACCCTGTTAGAGACAGACAAAAACATAGTTTAGCAGAGATACACGTTAGCCGCATCATTGTCTGTACAATAACACCCAACCTTGTTTACAATACAGAAAAAAACAGTGACACCACAAACACAAATGCCACTGAGCTACGCTAACTACAAACCTTTTAGTAGCACAAAACAAAAACAAATTTCAACACCCGTTAGCTGTGTTACCGTGTTTGCAAAAACTCCTAAACTTGTTAGGATCTGGGGGGTCCTGTAGTGGCGTACTTTGTAAACTTGATTGGGGGCTCACTGGTGTGGACAAGTTCCTAAAATATTTTTTCCTCACTGCAGTGCAAAGCCAGATTTCTAGATTTCTATTTTCCAGCTTTTTAGTAATTAGTTGTTTTTATTGTTTTCAACATCATGGTGTGGCAATATGTCGATGTGTGTGGAGGGGTGGGGGTGGGGTTTGAGGGCATTGTCCTTTGTTTTTAACATTTTATTATTTTTTTAAGTAAAGCACTTTGATTGAAAATGATCTTTTTTGAAAAGTGCTATACAAATAAAGTTGATTTGATTTGATTTGAAACATTTAAAAAAAGTTTGATACTGCTTAAATAAATTCTACTTTGGCTATGCTAACTCATAACCTCGTTAATAACATCTAAAAACAAAAAAAAAAAAACACAGTCTGACACAGAAACACGTTAGCCGTGTTAGCATATTAACAATAACACTAAACTTTGTTTGCAACACATGTTGAACAAATAAATCTCTGTCAAAATGTCTTTGACATCAATAAGCACAACTAGAAATATTCCATATATAAGGTGTTCCAGACAAAACAAAGAATATAAAATCTTTTTTTTTTCTTTTAAATCAATGAAGGTTTTAAATATGACAGTTAGCTTAGAAAACTATTAATTCCTCTTATCACCAAAATGCCTTTGATCTATTCGAACATACTTTTGCATCACCTGGTACTGCCACATTCAATATGATTGACTGAAACGCAGTGAAGATTTGCTGAGTTTACTGGATCATTTACAGAGTGGTGTCACTGGAAGGTCATGCGATGACAGCCACGAGTGGAGGGTCACCCCCCCACTCTGACCTCAGAGATGAACGAGCCGCCGAGACTCCCAATGAGCTCCTGCAGCTTGCTGGAGTGAATGACAGAGATGCAGAAGGTCATCCATATAACCACGAGCGCTCATGAGAGGAACGCACTAAACACATCATTATGTAACAATAAGCACACTGATTTTAAATTGTAGCTGCAGAGCGGAGCCGCGCTCAAGTTGTTTAGCAGTCAGCACAATGTTTTCAGATAGATAATGCCTGCTTACGTGTTGCTACGGGTCAAATGTGCAGTAACCCCTCAAGCCTCATGGGAGGCTGGATTGGATGTGGTCCAGCAGTGAGAAAGGCTGGCATTTAACCAGTGAACCCTGACATTGCTGCCAAAAACCTGTCTCCATGTACGCTCCTTAACAACCGGAGTTCAGTGCTTCAGATGTTATTGGCTGACCTGCAAATGAAGGGTATTGATAATATGCTTGTGTACAAATGTCTGTGTGGGAAACATTGTTCTCAGAGGGTCTTTTCCACTTTGCAGAAATCTGTTAAAATGATGATGACTTTTGAAGTTTTGATGAAGAAAACCGCTACAGCTCTTTATGGAGTCTACAGATACTCTGGAGGGCCTGACACCCCAGAAACCATTGCAGTGCACATAATAGGCCATTGTGAAATGAACTCATTCCAGTTTATTTTTATTTGCAAATATAGAAGATCAAGAAAAGGCAAAATATTGAGAAAAAGATGCATTAATTATGGGAGAGTCTACTCAATTTTCAAAATAAAACCTCCTTTGCCGATTCCTTTAAATAAAATTGTGGCTTCATTTGCAAGTACAGGAAGCTGTTGGCTTCTTATCTCAGTGACATGCTGCAAGCCCTACTTTCACACTGGCCTGTGTTCGACCTGCAGCACAGTTTTTTTTTTTCCGCAGGTAGTTTGCTTAGCTTTGCAAATGTGAAACCTCATTTCAACTCATGAAGCCTGTGGTGGGATGGCAACTGTCATAATTCAGTTTTGGTCGTGAAACGTGCCTGTGGGGGATGCACACAGAGGGGCATGAAGACAGGCCCAGCACAAACAAAACATCTGAATGAGCTAAATTATACGAGATCGAAAACCAAAAAACTAAATCCAAACATGAACATTTTTTAAGACAGGAACTGAAAAAGAAGTAACAAAGTTGATATTGGGGTAGGAAACAACTAAGACCTTAAACGAACCTAAGAATCCAAAATGTATGAGCAAAAAGTAAAAAACAAAGCAATAATTAAAACCACAGATCCAGTCACAGATGGACTCATTAACAAATCAAAGAGCAAAATTTAACTAAAGAGTTAAATTCATGCTGGCATTTCCTTAGAAATACAGTCCACCCTGGGAGAGAGACCCAACAGACACGTCTATTGAGGGATTGGACATGATGAAAGACATCACACTTTCAGCCGCTTTTATCTATGTTAGGGTCAACACAATGATCTCATCAGAAGATAAATCCAACAAGCTAGTTTTTCGTCTTCAAGCACTTTTCTTCTTGTTGTAATTCATCTAGAAAAGTAGCTGGTATCGTAACATTATGGTCCACTTCCGTCTAAAGAGCAATGTGAAAGCAGAAGAAACCAAATGAAGACAAAGACTTTTACTACAGTCTGAGTCTCGAGTGTCCTCATGACTAGATACAGGCTATCTGGGGCAAAACTTGCACTGTACACTCATGTCGGTGCCATACATGAAATATCAAGGACATACACCCCTCGGTAAGCCAGTGGAGCGCAAATCTTTATGGGTATTTTTATCTATGGGTATGCTGCTGGTACAGGTCGTGGAAAACATTTGCAAACATGCAAGGATGAAGTAAGATGGAAGTGGGTGAGATGCAGGCAAGAAATATGTTTTTTTCATCATCCCAAGTCCTGCAAACTGTTAGAGATGAGGAATGGTAAACTTTTCTGTAACTTTTCTACCTTCCTCAAAGGGCCAAAGGGCTTTACAGTCACAAACTCATTCACCCAATCACACACTGGTGGTGGCTTTGCTGCTCAACACTGGCGCCAGCCTTCCACCAGAAGCAATTTGGGGTTCAATGTCTTGCCCAGGGTCACTTCCATACATGGGCGGGAATCGAACCCGGAATCTTTCGATCAGGAGATGACCGTCCTACTGCTGCACCACAGCATACTGACAGAATATTGACAATCATTGGGTAGTTTGTGTGGACATCCTCCAGTCAGGTGTCATGGCCGCCTCCCTAGCTAAAGATTGGATCCAACACACCTGCTCCTCATCAGACGACCTGTCAGAAGGACGGGAACAGCCAACATCGGTTCGACTGGGCCACTCTGGTAGAGGACACTCACCTAAACCTGCTGCCAAGCCACGTTTGACTTGTTACTTTCTGCTTTCTACCATCTCTAACATCTACTGGTCTTTCATCAAGGATCACTTGGATTTCCCCCTGTGACGTTACCGACCAACTGCCATCCTGAGAACTGCAATCCAGGACCTCTGCTCCTCCCAATAAACCATTTACCCTCTAACTCACCGTTGTCCTACATTTTGGATCCACTACCATCAGTTCCTAACACCTACAGGCACTTACATATCACCTGCACATCCTGCAGGTTCGGCATTCCCACCAGTCAGTAAGGGGCCTGTACTCGCACCCACCCAATGACTAGAGTGTGGTGTTAGCACTCCGTAGAGTACAGTATCACCATAGGTATATACTTCGCCTTACGTGTACTTTACTATGCATTTATCACATGCACAACAATTGAATGCTCCATTTTCATGACGTCCCTTGAGATGGCCGTACGAGCCTCAACTCAACTGTAAGACACACCGTCACTCCCCTTAAGATGCAACCGCTCCCTTTTTCAGCCCTCCATGGGGCAAACCAAAAAACCTGCAATACCCACACGGGTCAATCCTCTTACAGGTGTATGTGAATAATGCTTTACTGATCGGTTACACTTTAGTCCCTGGAGGTGCTTCATTTTATTCAGTTTTTTCTGAGATTCGGCTTTAAACTTACAATCAAACCTAAGAGACAATTCAGAGTCACCAATTAAAACCCTTGAAGGCTGTTTTTGGAATAGAAGATCAATTTAAATAAATTTATATCACTGTATAGGGTCATGCATGTATGGATATGTATGGATATGTTTATACACGTTCATTTTATTATTTTATTATCTGTCTTTGTTTTCGTTTTTCCTAGTGAGAATATCTCTTCCTTCTTCCTGGACAATACAAGATTTATTCATGTACTTCGGACTGAATTCAAACAAATATGGAGGAATTTTGTTTTATGTTGATTAACTTTGAAAAGATGTTTTTGCCCTTTTTTTCTCTCTGTTCCAAATAAAAATCTAAAACCACAAAAAACATGCTAACTCCACATAGAAGTGACAGTGCTAACCACTACACCACCCTGCAGCCAGAGGGTATTTTATTAGTAAGAATTCACCACTTCTACCTTATAGATGAATGTTATTTTTATTTTACAGCGTTCAGTTTAACTGATGAAGATGAAGTGGATTGATCTAAAAGCATTGATTCATCATTGTGTACTTCAGAAATGATGACATTATCCTCCAGCATCCTTTTCATTGCACTCATTCTAAAGAAAAGAGCCCTCCATAAATGCGCCGTACTGCCCGGGTGCAACATCAGACATTATTAGAAGCAGAATTAGTTTCAGTGAGTAAATAGCTTGTGTAACAGATATACAAATAACAGTTCATTGGAAAGATACACACATATGCCTCCACAGTCCCTGACACCAAACACACACACATATCCACTAAATACAATCCCTTTTGGCAATCTTTGACCCAAATCCTTGATGAGCCCTCCCTCTTGGCTCTTTTCACTCCGTCTATCTTCCACTGAAGGAAATGGACCAAACGCTGTGAAATTTAAACCAAACCGTTTCAATATCACGTGAGCTCAAACAATGTCAATTTATCTTAATCGGGTAAATTCACAAAGATGTGTTTACGTGCAGATAATTTATATCAGTTTTAATGTCCAATAACATTAAGATGTTAAAGAAAAGTTAAAAAAAAAACTAAATACTTAAGAAAAGGATGGAAAAACAATTTACACTGGATTATTCTGCAGAATATTCAAAGAAAAATCATTATTAGTATTGGTAATAGGCAATGACCCCAAAAGACAATGACCCAGTATGGCAACCGTAGCAGTTTATTTGATATAGATTTGTCATAAAGTCCTTCAGGCAGTAGAGAATATCTTAGGATGTTCACAAATGTGGAGAACTCCAGGAAGACGAAGCGGAGATCAAAAAATGAGGGTGGGTGGAAGACACTGAAGGGAGACGGACAACAGGTCTGAAAGCCTGAGATCTGAGCGTGGGTCACGAGGACCACTATCTGGTAACGAGTAGAGAGACGAGAAAAAGAGTCTCAAATCAGATTTGTGCATAACTGTGGATTTGTGTGTGCGTAACAGGCGACTTATACTTAGTTTCAAGCTGTTGTAATTTTAATATGTGCATTGTATTGTGTATTTTTTGAATTTTGTAAATTTTGTACTTATGAACAAAATGTACTGTATGAGTAACTCAAAGTTACACATTAAATCAACAATTCCACATGCATAAATCCAAAACTAAGCTCAAATCAAGATTTGTACACACACAAATCCTAAGTTATACACAAATTCAAATTACACACAAATCAAGTATTACATACGCACAGATTCAAAACTAAGCTCAAATCAAGAATTGTGCACACACAAATGCACAAATAAATAAATTAAAATAAATTAAGTAACATAGAAAAAAAAAACACAGTTCGGCACCGCTACACGTTATTCATATTAGCATATTTACAATAACATCCAAGCTTTTTAGCAACACGTAAAACAAGTTTGACACAGCGAAAAAAAATGTTTCTGTGACCTTAAACTCTGAACCCATAAATTAAGAATTACACACGCACAAATCCAAAGTAACGCACAAATCACAAATTACGCATTCAAAAATCAAGAATTATGCTCAAGCAAATAAAGAATTACGCATGCACAAATTGGGGTGAGTCTATTTTCTCTATCCATATGTTAGGCTCTGGCAGCTGTGATCCTGCAAGGGATACAGGATGGATGGATGGATGGATATGGTCATGAAAAAAGGAGAAACGTACAAATAAATAATTATGATAAAAGCATGCTGCTTAAAAGAATGACAAATCCTTCATTTGTCCCTCAATTGGGAAATTTCCTGATTTCCTTCAAAAATGCAATAACATGACAATGGATTGATTTTGACACATTTTTTTTCTTGAACTTTTGACAACAAAACAAATCTGCTTCAGACTATGACGTTTTTTCTGTTGTGTAAAATAGAAAAGCAACTTTTAACAGTAGTGACTCCAGATTTTTCTCCTCCAGATGCTGTAGATCATTTAGTCAGTAACAAACAGAGAAATCCTGTTTACAACAGATTCTGAAAACTTAATTTGAATACAAAAGGATTTCTGTCTGTGGATGGAGAAGTGTTGAGAGGAGGATAAGACAGCACTATCACTCCTTCTGCTTCCTAACTCAGTTTATTCAGAATGTTTGATATGATTCCGTCACTCATCTCAGGATTTTTGTGCGTTTCTTTGTCGATTAAAAACACAAACATTCATCTTTAGACCACCACGTCGGAGAGAAACTGTTTTTTTTTTTAATCCACTGTGAGAAAAGGGCAGGTGTCCACAAGGGAGAGCGGCTGCTGGGTGTGCAGAGGGTTAAACGCTGACTGTGACCCCCACCGATCACCCTGCTGAGTCCATAATACCACCCTTAGACAGAGGGCCAAGGGAGACACGGATGGCTCGCCTCTGAGAATATAAACGAGGCAAGACTTCAGTGGGTTACAGAGAAAGTGGGGGATTTCAAAGAAAGTCTTCTGAGAGCCACCGCATCCTCAGTAAGCCCTTTAAAGCCAGCTCTCTTTAACATAAGCCGTCTTCAGGAGGATATTCACGCCACGAGCAGACACTTCCATCCCTCAGAAAATAACCCTGACAGCTCTCAGTGTCGCCACAAAACATTTTCATCAGATTAATTCTCTGAAAAATGGATTCAATTTGTTTTCTTCATCTTAAGCTTCATTTCTGGTTTACCTAAAGACCTTCCTGAACATTTGTAAAATAAGATGAAACACAACCAACAGCCCACATCATGATAGTTCTGCCCTCATGCTTGCTTTTTTGTCAAAAAAGAGAGACATTGCAACAGTCATTTCTGGCACTTTTGACTGCTTTCTACACATTTCTTGTTATTACTTCCCAAAGTTGTAAAGTGTCTACTGTTAAAGGGTTTTACTTTAAAATATTCTGGATCAGTCAAGATTAAAATTAAGAGAAAATGACAGCAGTGAGGAGGAAAATGTCCAAAAATGGATTCCAGTGTATTCAAACAAATGTGTAGTTTTTCTTCGGCCGTCCATTCTTTTTTCTTTCTTTTTTTAAACATTCTCAAAGTTTATTTTTTGTCTGAAAAAATACAGTTTTTTGCATGAGTTTTATGTACAAAAATGGCACAGAAGAAGCAGTGAGTGCAGGAAAAGTCACAGACAAACAGACCAGAGGATAAGGATTTTCGTTTGGGGTTTTTCCTGTGAGCTTTAATCCAGTCATAGAACTTGATGAAGTCAGTGTGACACACGGACATGTGGTGTAAAGCTTTCTTCCTGGTTCTGGTGTTTTTGGCTATTGTAACTGTCTGTTACGTCTTGCTAACAACACGACAACCAATCAGTAGCGGGAAATAATATGACATGAAAGGAACAGACTGTGAAGAGAACATGTTTTTTTCGGGAAGTATTTAGCTCCATATTAAAGATACAAGTCTGCAGTAAATTGAATAAATGTTCCTTTCTAATTAGGCCAAAAGAAAAGGCCACAATTTCCCACTTTAGCTATTTAGTTGATTATCCTTTCAGTGTGAACAGTCTATAGTTTCATTTTTCACATTTTGGTATCCTGGATATTCTTTATTTTGTTCAGCTTTTAATATTTAAAACAAAACGTTTTTAGTCAAACTCCAGTTATTTGGAAACTACCATATTTTCTGCACTAAAGCGCGCTTAAAAGCCTTAATTTGTTCAAAAAACGAAAGTGTGTCTTATGTTCCAAATATATGAATTCATTCTTGTTATGCTTACTGATCTTACAATTTTCAAAAGTATATGATGCTTTTTCAAAATGTCAGTTGTTTTTTTTTTATGCAAGTTGCAAACAAGGTAATTGTGAAATGCCTAGCAGTGACAGTTTTTTTGTTTTTTTTTCAATGTTACTAAGAAGGTTAGCATAGTCACAGTAACGTTTGCATTAGCAGTATTAGTCTGTTTTTTTTTGTGTATTAATAACAAAGTTAGGTGTAATTGTTAATACACTAATGTAGATAATGGTAGTGGTATCTGACTCTTTTTTTTAAGTGTTAATGACAAGCTTTGGAGTTAGCGCAGTCACAGTAACGTTTGTTTTAGCTGGATCAGTCTGTTCTTTAACAAGTTTTAAACAAAGGTTGGTGTTATTGAAAACGTGCTAGCTTGGCTAACATGTAACGTGTAGCGGTGTCAGATAGTGGCTATCTCTGAGTTCCTACCCTAATTAAACTATATAATGCAGAACAATCTAATGCCCTGGATTTTAAAAGCAATTTGGACATCATGCTCACTACTTTTTTTGTTTTTTTCCTATTGATCTGACATCACCGATTTAATGAAGAGAAAATCTGATCAATATGAGCATTTCACGTCTATTTGTGACTCCACTGTGTTCTGGTGAGGAAAATATTGGTGGTTTACTAAAAAAATTCTTTTGCAAAATCTATTCAAACGCAATGCATTGTGGTCTATATTTGCCAATGTAGTGAGCATCGATGCACAATGGTTTTTCACAAAGCCTCCTGGGAATTTTCTAGTGCACTCAATTTTGGAATTGTAGATTTGGATAGCACTAGAAAATGGTAAACGTACTACATAGTGCACTATATAGTGAGTAGTGAAGGAATTTCTGAAATACCCATTTTTTAATGTGTCAATAACAAGATTAGCGTTAGGTGTTAGCGTAGTAGCAGTAATGTTTGCTTACGCAGGATCCTCTTTTACATGTTCCAAACAAGGTTGGGATTTATTGTGAGTATGCTAATGTGGCTAACGTGTTGCAGTGTCGGCCTGTTTTTCTTTAACATGTCAGTAACAAGGTTGGGAGTTACCCCCAAAGTTGTTATTTTGAGTTACTCTAGCTCTAAATTTGATGAGGAGATTGTTCACAGTCATATATTCTAAAATTTGGAATAGTACACCCCAAAGAAATCACACTGAAACAGTAATGGTTGGACAAGAATTGAATTACTATTAGATGAGCAAAGTCTGCAAAAACTTTATGTAAATTGAAATTATCTCCAAGTACTTAAAATTTTAACTCAAAACAAAAAACAAGTGGCCACTGACGTGAAAAAAAATGTTCAAATTAAATTGAGATCTCAGGAAAAAAATGTTTCAATAAGTACTCAAATTAATTAAAGTCTGACTGACAGAATTATCTTGGACTCGCTTGTCTTGCTTAATGCGCCTTATGACTTCACAATTAGACGATGCGTTTTATAATCCGGTATGGCGATTTATAATCCCTGTACTGTGGAAAATTACGTTTTTTGTCAACATATAAATGATGACATGACAATAACCCTAAACTAGAACTCAACAGCGTAATCAGGCAAATGAAGCGTCTATTAATACAAATACATATTTGTATTAATAGCAAAACTACATCAACAAGGACACATTTCCTTCACAAAATTTCATAACAGGAAATATTTCTTACCTTTCAAAAAATATATAAAAATAATTAACAGCTTCTGAGTCTTTTTAGCTGCGAGATCACAGAAAAAAGGAGAACAGTTTCTGTGAAATGCCTCAGACTTACCCTGGCACACTTCTGTCTGTTTAAAGAAAAGCTCTTCTCCATTTGACCCCATGGCTATTCTAAGAATCTGAAAGCACCATCTCAGATCTAAAAATGGGTGTCTTATAATGAGTATGATGACACCAAACAGAAATACTCCTCTGTTTCACCAGGGAGCTCACACGGTCCAAGTTTTTAAAATATTCTTTCATTAAACGCGCGCTAAATACGGGAATGTCTTTTGTTTAAAAGGCCTGTTGAATCACCTTTTAGCAATGCTGGAGAGTGACAGCAGATGATTTCTTCTTTATCCTACAATTTATTAAATATGTAAAGGCCAAAATGTCTCTTGATTATTTTCCTCCTTTGCAGCAGAAACACAGGTGTTTGATCACAGTATTTTGATTAAATTGGCCTTTAAATTAATACATCAATTTTCAACAACCTTTAAATTTTTCTATAAAATCTATTTTTTATTCTTATTATTGATTATTATTATTATTTAGGCTGCACATTAACAAAAGTTTGTGGTAAACATTTAGAAATAGACATAAACTTAAAACTAGATGGTAGTCAATAATAGATGAATAAAAAAATATGAGGAAGCAGAAGTCTACAGCAAAAGATCAGTACGACATTTTGTACTATTATATTTGACAGAAACTTGTGAAGAAAAAAATCTTTTTCATGGGGAAAAAATGTCTAAAAGTTAGGATTCTCACATGAAACAACTCAATTACATTCAGTAGCTTTTCTCTGGAAATAAAAATCAGTTTTGCATCAGTTTTGGTTTATTCATTAATAGAGCCATGAAATGAACATTTGTATCTCGTTTACCCCAGATATGCAGGAAGTGATAGTAACTCCAATGAAGTTTCTCTCTTCCACCTCTCTTTGTTATTAAGGACATTTTGTCTAAATACCTTGGTTAATAGATACTTATTTCTTAATTGCTTTTTTATCTCCTTTTTTCACTTAATTCTTTCAGTCTGGCAGAATTCGTACGATGACGGTAGAACCAACATGTAGAAGACTGGGCTTGTTGCAAGAACTTTAACCTTCAATAAATTAACTTCAAACATGAAAAAGCTACTAAACTTAAACATAAGAAACAACTTAAGGAGAGTTAAAAGGGGTCGCAGCGTGACCTGACAGAGATAAATAAACAGAGTAATACTAAAACTAACAGAATTGATGCCTTATTCACATGCACTCGTTTAAGGTTTGCACATAAACATGCACATGCTCCAGGGAGTGATCCATACGGCTCTTAAGGGGTTTTTGTGTTGTTCATGCCCGACAGAGGGGGATTCATCTCAGTTCCCCTGTGGCCACCTTAAAGTCCCCCAATGACAATTTTTTAAATTAAAAAAATCGTTTTCAGTATTGTTTTAATTATGAAGTTTTTAACCAAAATCCCAGAACCTAAATGTCTTAAAAAGCTATTATTCATGTTGAAGAATTTCTCTGGAAAATATCCTCTGGGTGGGCGTGGCTTTTGGAGCTGATTATGGCGGCTCTGTGTCATGCTCATGCTAGCGTAAATCATCACCGCTGCTCATCAAAAATGTCTAGTAGTTTTGTTTTGAGCTGATTGTCAGCTCCGACAAGAAAGTTGAGAGCTTCATGAACTGAACTTTTTCAGATCCTTCTCAACTACGGTGTAATGAGCCGGCGTGGTCACATCAGGAAGCTCCATGGTGTCTTTTCAGTGTTCTCTCTATCCTGCAAAGCTAGTATCGTATGAAACTGACACAGAAATCCAGTGACGGCTGATTTGACCACGGAAAATTATCTTCTCTTCTCCAGAACCTGAGCTCGGCACGGGAGCCGTGCCAGACGAGGAGGTTAGCGCATGTGTATTAACTGTACGTGAATTCAACCAGAGATTTTCTGAGACAGTTTGATAGACAGATTTAAAAGGAGAAAAACTCAAAAATGCAAAAACTAAATGATTTCTTACAACATTTGTTCTCTTTCATAAGAAAAATGCCACACAGACAGGTTTAAAACTAAAAATAAAGGATTTTTATCAGAGGGGGGACTTTAAGGAACGTCATGAAAAAGGAACATACAACGATTTTGTGTGTTGTAAATGTATCACCTTACACCTACATCATGTAATGTAGAGGTGATGATGTCGTACGGTAAGATGGAAGTATTAACTCCTTAAGGCTGGACATAAAGGGTGTACAGGTGATATGAAAGTGCCTGTAGGATCCCAACACAAACTCCACTCCGATCGTCTAATTTCCTCATTTCTAACAAGCGGTCTGCACACAAGGAGTGTACAGCTTTCACTTGAAGAGCACAAATCAAAGGGTGGATGTGGTTCCTTTATTATCAGTATTTCTTTATTTATTACCGCCCATCTATTGGTTTTACCTTGGGCTGCACGGAAGCTTTCAGTGTGGAGTTGGCATGTTCTCCCCGTGCATGCATGGGTTTTCTCCAGCTACTCTGGCTTCCTCCAAAAAAACGTGCTTCGTTGGTTACTTAATCAGTGACTCTAAAGTGTCCCTGGGTGTGCATGTGTTTAGGGTGCAACCCGCCTTTGCCCTAAAATAGCCGGGACAGGCTCTAGCAACCCCATGACTCTCAAAGGGATATAACAAAGGCTGAATCCAAGTTCAGTCAAGAGCATCTGGCTACAGAGAAAAAACATGGTACCTGAAAATTATTAGTCCCCCCCCCCGTTGGAACCGGCCACAAAACGACCATCATTTGCGCTCAAAATCATTGGAAGTCCTCGACCGGAACACGCCATTTTAGCCTTTTGACCTGTTTTTTCCTGTTTCTTCTCTCTTTTATCGACCCTTTTCGCCGTTTTTGTCTCTGTGACACTCTCCGTCAATCAAACACCGATCTTCTCAGTGTCCAAAAGTCTTATGTTAATTTTATTGCACACTTTATTTTTATTTCTTGATCGTTAAACAATTTGTGATGTGACTCTTTCTATGAAAAGAGTAAAAGACAAAGTAATATCAGCTTAAATGGACATGCAATATTTGGAAAACCAAAATTTCAAACAAGTGTTGGAGAGATCTGTCGCAGTGTACCGTCCTAACATATGGAATCCACTAGATCAGGAAATTAAAGATATAAAAACACTTGCTGCTTTTAACAGAGTTATCAAGAAGGAGATGTTAAGCAAATAATAAGTTGTAGAAAAATAATTTCATAAATCTTTTATTTAATGTCACTTGACATAGTGTTAAATGAGGGTTTGTTTATACAACTGTTTATGTAAATGTGTATATATTTTAGTTTATATCTACCTATGTAATACCTAGCAGGATTTTTATGTTCAATTTTTTTTTGTTTGATACATTCTGATTGAATTTGGTTGATTTGGTAATAGGGGCAGATAACATAAGTTTTCTTCTTTCTGCTCTTTTTCATTTATTAACTGTTTCATGTTTATATAGTATTATTTTGAAGTTATGTATTGTTATTAAATGAAATAAAATAGAAAAAAAGTACTGTATAAATAAAACATGAACTGTGATAGATGGGATGATTGCTTCTTGTGTACACACAAAGAGCGCATGCACAGCTCACAGATTTTTGCTGAGGTAAACACAGAACCAAATGACAGACAGCAGAGATGTTTACTTCTGTCTCAGCGTACCACCTGCAAAAAAAAAAAAAAATGTAGACATTACACAGTTATAAGATAATTGATTTAAAATGTTGACTGTGAAGTTATTTTGGTGGGGAAGCTTCTCCCAAAGCTCTGACTGAAGCAGCTGCTGCTCTGTAACCTTTCCTACGGAGGTTAATTCACTCCCATGGCAGAAGTCGTTTCCAGAGGAATCTCAGGCTGAATCTCGCTCTGTCATGAATTGCAAAACTGATTAATCTTGTTTAATGAAACTGTTGCCGTCTGCAGACTACACAATTCCTAGAGACCGGGGCTAAACCTGTTTTGATAAACTTATTTATTTATCAGAGACAAAAGTGGGATGTTCTTATTTGAACTCTTCAGTTAATATTTTGACCACGTTTGTGCAGTAAGAGCTGAGACTTTGAGTCAGCTGACCGCCATAAACTATTAGTATAATTCTGATCATATCATAGACGTGTATCATTTATATATGTCTATGTTCACAACAAAGCAAATAGTTGTACTGTATATAACCATTATTATATACAGTGCTTGTACTGTATACTGTACATTCTACTGTGTAGATTTTTATGTCACCCCTGAGCAATAAAGACTAAAATATGATTAGCTTTGTGGCTAGAGTTTCCTCCAACATTTTAAAAAATGTCAAAGTAAATTTTGTTGGATTTATCGTACTTTTTGGAGATTAATTGTGCTCCAACTGTGTGCATGAGTGTTTGCTACTTACAGGAACCCAGAAGAAGAAGCATTGCTCAGTCTTGTGCTAGACTTGGTGGATTTTTCCAAAGTGACATTTAGGTTAAAAATTCAACAAATTTAGCAGTTTGAAGTTATGAAGAGTTGATAGTTATTATATCGTTTATGCTATGATTATCTGAATATATGTTCATTTGTGGTGCTAAAATACTAGATTCCTCCTATGTTTCACGAAGCTAAATAGGCATCAGTATGTTATAGTTATGAAGGGGGCATACACTTACTGGAAACATTACATCAAGCTGCTCATTGATGCAAATTTCTAATCAGCCAAGCAGCAACTCAATGGATCCTCAATGACAGCAGGATAAAGATTAAAGTTCAAACATTTGTCCGTGCCTGAAAATGCCAGTCAAGATATTCCTTCACATTCTGTCTCATTTTAACTCTTCCTTGTTCCTCTGAGTGAAGTCGGCATTCCTCCCTTCCTCCTCGCCTCCACATCTTTTCCTGCTGCAGTGGTTTGTTCCTTTGATCTCGGGCTGAGGACAATAATCTTCTGGATGCTAAGTGCTTATATCTGGGACGGCCTGAGAAGTGGGTCACACGAGATTTCTGCTGCCGTAGGCTCGCACGGGCGCCACCTCAAAGTTCCCCCATGATTGTCTCTGTCTCCTGTTTGTTTGTCAACAACGACTCAGCAGAATGGATGTCGAGTCATGCATCATAGTGTGAAGCAGGAGTATGAAGCAGTATTTTCTAGAAAACTGAAAAACTTGTCAAGTTTGAAGAGGGCCCTAATACAACTGTTTTATTTGATTATATTACTTTAAAAAATATCTGTAGAATATTAGAAATATAAATAGCTTCTTAAGAAAACACTTGTGAACCACATTTGAAATACTATTTACTGTAAAATAATTTGTATGTAAAATGTTGCTTATTTATTTGACTGAAGAGGTGAGAGGACGAAAACTAGAACATCCAAAATAAAATATTAAAATATGAATTGGGTTAGAACAGAGGTCTGCAACCTGCGGCTCAAGAGCCACATGTGGCTCTTTTGTCTCTCCATAGTGGCTCTCTGGCTGAACAAAAATAACAAAATATTAAATTTCAAAAAAAATTGGAGATTAGTTATTATTTTAGCAACATGCTAACGTTTTTGGCTAAGTTTTCTGAGAAATGTATGCTAATTTATTAAAATGCTGATGTTTTCAGCTAATTTGTTATCTACTGAAATTTATTTAGGATAATTTAGCTTCTGTTTTAGCAACATGCTAATGTTTTTGACTAAGTTAGTTTTTTGAAGAATTTTAGGCTATTTTAGAGTTCAATAGTAATGAAGCAACAAGCTAGCTTTTTTGGCAATTTTGGCCTCTAATTTGTTTTTTTATGCTAATTTGGAGTTTAGCTAATATTTTAGCAATATGCTAACAGTTCTAGCTAATTTTTTTTTATCTAATGGGGGTTTTAGGCTAATTTTGAGTTTAGCTTTTATTTCAGCAACATGCAAAAACTTTTGGCAGAGAAATGTTATGCTGATTTGAAGTTAAGCTAGTAATTAAGCAACGCGGTTGCTTTTTTGCTACTAAAGTTAAAAATGTCAACAAATACCTTTGCTTTCGTTCGTGCCAAAAATGTACATTATTCACATTTATAAAAAAATAAAACAAACTAAAAGAAGGTTATGAATGCGAATCCAAATTTTTGAAAGGCTAACGTAAGTCAATGCAGCTCCTTCTAGGTTTTGATCAGTAGAAAACGAGCCCAAATGGCTCTTTTACTCTTAAAGGTTGCCGACCTCTGGGTTAGAAGAAGACTTAATGTTCATTTAACTACAGTGACAACATTATTTTGTGTTTCATATTCAAAACAGATTTCAGAGTTAAAGTAATGCGTGTACATTTTAGATTTTCTGTCTGATCAAAGACGCTACAATCGCCTTCACTGAAACTCAAAAGAAAACAAAGAAAGCAAAACATGGAGAAAAAAACCGCTGGCTCTTCCTCGGAGAAAAAAAAAGTGTTTTTGTTTGTTTTTTTTTAATCTGAAAGAATAATTGAAATGTTTGGATTCCTGTAATAGCAAAAATTTACAGAGAAAAATCCCTTTTTTGTATGGGTAGGTTACTTTTTATAGTCGCAGTAGTTATGGATTGAAAAGGCCAGATTGTTTTTGCAATTTTTCTTTCTCACTTTGAGCAAAAATATCATCCCCTGCTCCACCAAACACTGCCCACTCCTGGTACCCAAAAAAATGAAGACATCACAGCGGAAGTCACCATTAATGAAAAATAAATGGGGCCAACATTTCTAATGGGATTCAACGCAAAAAAAATGGTTTTAAAGCAACTAATGAAAGCAAAACACGCATGTCATGGAAATCCAAAAGAAGCCTTGAAATTATTATTAGATAGCCACAGGATCTACGGCTTGACGGCCATGTTGTGGGAAAGTGTAAAATTTCACAATTTTCACATTTTCCCACAATCTATATTAATTTAACTTTTGCTTGAGAGATCTTCATGAAATTCTTCACAACCCAACAACTTAAGCCTACAACCGTGACCTATAGTTCATTGACCTTTAACCTTTACAGACTTTGTAAAGGGGTCACCATCTTAAAATAAGAAAAGGTCACCTTTATTACCACCTACAAATTTAAATTCTCCCAAGGGATTTCTATCTCTTTGGGAAGCTACCTGGAAAAAAATTGTTGGTTTTAAAGTTTGTAGTTTTTGAACGGCATTAGCATGCCAAGCTAGCATAAGTGGGGTTTGCCTGTTGCTCACACATTTTTGGTAAAAATTAAATCCACAAATCAGAGGCTCAAGCTGAACAAAATAAAATGGTATACAATATTACTATATTAGGAATGTGGGCGTGGTTAACAGAGAAACCTATGTTTCCAAGGAAATATAAAACTTTTCCTTTGCAATTTTTTCTAAAAAGTACATTTTTATCTGTTTGTTTTATAACTATTATTAAAGAAGTCTCAATATGCGTATTTAAAAAACTCAACACTAAAGTTTCTTTATTCTCAATGCTGACTCGCGGCTGCGCTTTCCCTCCACAGAACATTTCCGCGAGCGCCGGTTCCCAGTCACGGTGATAGCAGACGCAGCGAGGTCCTCCTCGACTCTCCCGGGAGCGTAGTGGATCGATCAGTCCGCCGTCCCGCTCCGCTCCCTGGGTGTTGAGGACCATGCGCTGCTTGCTACCGCTGTGGCTGGGGGCCAGCGCTCCGGGAAGAGCTCCATGCTCTCGCTGTATTAGGGGATGGGGGTGCTGTGAGTGACGAGTTCTGGAAAACTTTTAAAAAAGTGTTGAATATTTTAACAATGGCAGCACCCCCATAAGTTACAAATTAAGAATTACACGTAGATTGGATGAGACTATTTTCTCTCCATATATAGTTCAAATTTCTAATTGAATCTCAGTCCTTGTTAAGTCAAAAATCAACAAAATACACACTTTAGCATTTTAATTAACTACCAGTATTAAGAAATGAATATCACTGAACAGCATCAGGTTTGATACAGTGAACCTTGTCTTTGCTCCTCTCACTGACCAGGCTGACTGCATGTGCAGTGATGTCAGGAGGACAGAGGCACATGTGCAAACACAGATGTGCTGCTTAATTACGGAGGAACCAACACTGATGGTTTAAGCAGAGATTGGGGGCAATTACAGTGATT
This sequence comes from Oryzias javanicus, assembly GCA_003999625.1. Taxonomy (NCBI): domain Eukaryota; kingdom Metazoa; phylum Chordata; class Actinopteri; order Beloniformes; family Adrianichthyidae; genus Oryzias; species Oryzias javanicus. The sequence continues at coordinate 21,493,924 of CM012457.1, forward strand.
TAAGGCGACGAAGCTGGACCATGAACTCGCACCTTCTAATTACAGGGTGAAATCTCACAGAGAGCGTGACAGCTCTGGCGCGGTTCCACCACAAAAAAAAAAAAAAAAAAAAAAGCTCAGATTTCTGTATGAAGTTTATCTGTCTGTGCTGGTAAACCTGTGTGCACTCACTCGCTGAGATCTGTTTGTGCTGCCGCTAATGACTTTGATGGAGTCTGGTGATATTTTTAGCAGTTAATCAGACAAAATTAATATGGAGTCTTACATTTTTTTTTTTTCTGCATTCCAGTTTCTTGCAGGAATGCATTTGATAGGGTGGCGTATGAGAGGGCGTCCACAACAGGCTAAAACAGAGATATAATTTCATTTGATTGCCACCAAGCCATCAAGCTCAAATGAAGATTAATGAACACATGATGGAGGATTGAAAACGATAATATTCCTGTTGTCTTTAGGGCTCTAATTTGTCTGCGAACACGCCGTCACGCTACAGAGGGCTTATTGGCATTTGCTAATGGACTTCTTATTGCAATAGAGACAAGAAGAAGAGCATCTGTACGCACCGCCGAGGCTACAGGCCGTGTGGAGGGAGGGTATTTGAGGGGACTGCAGTGAGGAAGAAGTTAAATTAAAAAAAGTGTAAAAAAACAAGCTAGTATAAATAAGAAGGAGAGGGTGATTCCCTAAATAACTTGCTCATTGATTGCAGCAAGTAGATGCAGTATTGATAATGTTGTTCGCCCAAAGATCCCAGAACCACTAATAATTAATAGCGATTGAATAAGAAGTCAAGGCATCTTTACTGCATTGCAGGTTTGCACAGGAGGTGGTGTGTGCATGCATGCCGATCCCTCTGCAACTCTGAGCAGTGATGTCACTTAGACGGGAAACTAGTGGTGGGGAAGTTGTCAGTTGGGACTCCTGAATGAAGTATTTTAAATGTCTTATAGCATAGGTGATGATATGGTGAACCGCGGCAGTTGTTTGAGGGAATCATTACAGCTTAATTTAAAGGTTTAAGAGAAACAAAATGAAAAGAGTTGTTGAAAACAGTCTTTAGAGGTGTTCCGATATCATGACTTTAAAATCTCATTTGGGAAAAAGGCTCAGTATTTAGCTGGTACTGGTTTTGTTTGTTAAAAGTGAAGGGGTTCATTGGAATTAAACTCCTATAAAAGAGACAGATGTTCAGAAAACCGCGTCAGTTGATATAAAAGACCTGGTCGACTCCAGAACCTCGGATGCAAAGCTTCATGAAGCACCTGATACAAAAGCAGCTTGTGCTGGAGCATACCGATGATTGTTGAGTTCCGGTGATGTCACCAAAAACCCATTTGCGTTCAATTTGTGCGTCAAGTTTCAATGTGTAGTCACAGACACGATCAGAGGTCCTGCTGGGTGTTATGGTGGTCTGACAGCAGCATTATTAGCATCATGGCAGGTCGAGAGTTCAAAGATTTAAAGTCTGGCAAAGAAAACACATGGCATCAACCAATCAGGAACTGAGAGAGAGAGAGAGAAAAAATAAACTTTCCATCAGTCATTTTGCAGGTGCCCCCCCACTACATTTTATATTAATTTGAAATTATGTTGATTTGATTTCTAGAGTTTGATATAAATGGGACATTAATTTTATATAAAATGTATTTGGGGAGGCAATGTGGGCGGGGCACCTGTCAAATGAGTTTGATGGAAAGTTTATTCTTTGAATCTCTCTTGGGCCAAATCTCAATAGGTGGAGTCAAAAAACCGATGTGATCATTCTTATCCTGGACTAGTAACTAATAACAAAATCTAACCTCTTCTTCAGTTCTCACAAAGAGATAACCTTCAAAAACCTTGATAAATCAAAGGTGTTGCACACATCGTCATCCATCCCTTCAAACCGTAAGTCGTTAAATTCATTAAAAAGCAAAAAGTTGGTCAAACTAAGTTAACTGCATTTCCTCAAAAGCTACTTAACGCTAACTTCTGACACTCACTCCGGCTTCATCCTGGTGGTCTGCTATGTATGACAGAGCTGATTCTAATCAGTACTGCAGACTGTTGATGAGGAGCTCCGTCTAAAGCTGTGACCTGTGTAGGAAAGGGGCAGGCCTTTTCTTGAAATTGAATCTAATTGATGTAACCAGACTTATTTCCTAGAAGGACTTTGGGAATAATTCATGTTGACCCAAGAACATGCAGGACTTGATTAAATATGTCTTTACGCATGCCTTAAGGGCACAGATGCTTGAAGGCTTGAAACCAGAAAAACAAGCAGGTTCCTCTGGTTCTGAGGACATATGAAACCTGGCAGAAGGAATGTGACCATAAAATTCTTAATTATTTTGTACTGTTATCTTGACATAAATATTAAAAAAAATGATAGAAAACTTGTTTTTTTTATGGAATATGATTTATAAAGTTTACATTTACTATCACTTCATCTCATGATTTGCCATTTGAACGAGTACAAGAAGGTTCATTTTATTTTAATCTTTTAAATAGTACAAAAACACAACATAAATTTAAAGGTATTTTTTTTTATTCTACTCTTTAACTGCAACATTTTGAGCAGTGTTTCAAAACAGAAAAGGCCATTTTCATTTGTTTAACAAAACTTTTGTTGTTGACGGTCATGTGACTAATTATAGTCTGACAATTCATATTTATTTCTCTTTCAGATCAAAAACTCTTCTCAGTAAAATTAACAATTTATCTTGTATTATGAGTACTGTATTTTTTGTAGGCTACAATAGAGCTATAAAACAAGCATTACTGTGACTATGCTAAGTCCCAACGTAAATAAACAGTCAGACACAGCTACATGTTAGCATCTTTACAATAACTTTGTAGTAAAACTGACCAACATTTTCACAGATCCTCTCAAAATCACTTCCACATCAATAAACACAACCAGAAGTATTCCATATATAAGGTACTCTGGATTTTGATGGGAACTGTCACTTTTTAGAAAAATAGTAAGAAGTGGGTTTCCAAATGGGTTTCACCGCTACTGGTGGCTGTGGTGTAGAGGTCAGCATCTGACCAGAGAATCAGAAATTCAGTTCCCGCCCCGACCGCCCATGAGTCGAAGCGTCTTTGGATGAACCCCACATTGCTCCTGGTGGTTGTAGGTTGGTGCCAGTTTTAGCACAGCTGCAATTTGCTTGTGCATATGTATGTGTATGTAACTGGGTGACTGTGACTGTAAAGTACTTTGGCCCTTCTTAAAAGGTAGTAAAGCCAGGGGCGCAGCTAGAATATTAGAATATGTAAAATGGGGGGACGGGCGGGGGTCAGAAGTCTGCAAATGGGAACAGCAAAGTGAATAGCAGTAATGAAATGATCAAAAATACATATATCTAATTGTCATGTTGTTGTTATTTTCTCTAAGACAGCAGGTCTTTTAGCTGGGGTGCCATTACCAATGCTCAAAAACCTTATATTGATGAGTTTTTAACTACTGTCTATATTGAGACTAATATTTGTGTTGGGAGGCAATTGGGTAAATTAAGTTTTTATTTTCTTGGTGGGCAGTAGCCTCCCTTTGCTCCCCTGTAGCTCCACCCATGAGAAAAGCAATATATACCTAAACCATATTTTGTCATTTTCACTATTAATTTTTTAATTAAAAAAAGACTTTCTTTCAACCTCAAAGATTCTATTTTTTCTTATATATAAATATGCAGTTTCTGCATAAACCATGTAAGATGATGCAGCACAGAGAGAAGGAACATGAAAGGTTCGCGCTACGACTACAATCACCATCTCCTTCATCTCATCTGTTTAAAGCAAGAGAAGCTTGGCGTTTGTGAGCGCCACAACTCAATAACGCCACGCTTGTGCATGTGAGTTTTTATTAAAAGTGTCCTGATGCTCAAGTTCTAAGCCGCTGGCTGACACCGTAGCCATACAAGGTCTCATTCCAAGCGGCGCCGTCCAAATTAAAAGTACAGACGTATCTGAGGTTTATGAGTTCTGTCACCGACAGGGCCGAGGGATCGGGTCCAGCACACAGCTGCAGATGAAATATGCGGTCGGGACACGGGGAGATGACATTGCTATTACTTCCTGAGTCATCAAGTATCGACCAATACTTTCTGGTCCTCTTTCACCTCCTTCCTTCCTTCCTTCAATCTCACTGTTTTCTTGAAATATAAACCTAACTCATCTGCTTTTTTAATAACCTCAGTGAAGGTAGCAGAAAAAGAAGAGGGGAAGACAGAGATGGAAAGCAGGAGAATACATATAGAATGTAATGAAAGTGTTAGCTGCTAACAACTGGAATGACCTTTAGAAATATAGTTCTCTGACAAAGTACTGTCAATGGAGCAGAATAACGTTAATTAACGCACAATAAATCCATGTCAAAAATTAAAGTTCTGAGAAAATGTCAGATATGAAAATAGAACATGTTTAAATGTTACAGCTTACCTTTTTTTAATTCCATTAAAATTAAAAGCAACCTTGTCCTTGAAGACCTCCTGTTTCATCAGTTCTTTTATGATTATGTTATTATTATTTCCTAATTATTTTTACCCTGTCGGCAAACATTATGGCTTAATCCTGTAAAATGTTTTTCAATCAGTATGTTTTTTAACCCTTTGATGAAATCCACTTAAAAAAATGCTGTATTTTTAAATTGAGATGTTGATAGTATCAATTATGATATGTGTATGATATATATTTGTTCACAACAATGTTACTTTAAGATTTATAAATATTGAAATGAGTGATCAGGAAAATAGCACTTTACTTACCTTCTGTCTCATATTTTATGTACACATTTTCAACATGGTGTAAGTGTCTTATAAAGAATTAATTTTAAACTTTTTAAAAATTATTTTAAGACGTTCGGTAGTCATTTTAAAAATGAATAACAATAGATGAGATATTCTCACAATAAAGTTGTAAAAATTAGCTGAACTTTTCCCTCCAAAAGTGTAATGAGCAGAAAAAAGCCTTTCTACTGCCCCCAGTGGAATGATGATGAACTACAGGGCAGAAAGCATGGATCAAGTTTTATATGGGTTTTTAAAGGGGCCTTACCATGATTTTTCTAAAGCCTTTCAGAGTAAACTATATCCATATAGGCTATATAATAATATATTACCTTCAGAACACTATAAAAAACAAATTATTTATTAAAAATGAGTCATTTTTGTGTTCCATTTTAAAACCCAGAAGTAAAACGACTCGATTTCTGAGCCTCCGCCTTTCGCTCCTTGTCGGTCCCGCCCATTTCTCGATGTCATCCTTGAGCCAGCCTCCCCAGCAACAAAATTTGTAAACTAAACTATAAGAACGATGAATGCGCTGCGGTCTGCAAAATCTTGTCTGGATTGTTTTTCAAACTTTTTATTTTGCTGATGGATTTTGAGTCTGTATGAAGGCCAGATTCAACACGGTTTGGTACTGTGGAGGAATCCTACATGACCGTTTCTGGGGAAGCTACAGGTATGCACACCAAAAGACACATCGGTAGAACAATGTGGATGATGTTAAAAGTTGTTTTATTGAGCATGAATTCATCCGACCACATTTTAATGAGTTTCCGTGTCTCATCGTTGTGGTTTCATGGTTTGTTTTTAAGAAAATTCTGTTAAAACTGTAATAGAGCTCTCACGGCAGCAGCCGGCGGGCGCCGCCTAGAAGACACAGAAAAGAGACCTATATGTTTTTTAGTGGTGTTAAAATAAACATTTAAACAAGTAAACAGTCGGACCAATTATTTCCTTTTAGATAACATGACAAATAATGCTCTCCATTTGTCCGCGGCTCACCGATCACCTCATTTCTCCTGTGTTTATATCACGTGACTGTCGGGTACGGTGACCGTTTTGGTTCAATTGTTCCGCTCTCAGTTTGTTTTATATTCCGACTGAGGAATCTCAGAATGAACCAAAGTTCAGTCTGATTGGAAATAAACCGAGAAAAAAATAGGTCATAGAGCGGTTCCTGGTACAAGAAGGTAGTTATCTCCTGCCAGGTGACAGATTCTGGCAGCAGGGGGGAACTATCTCGGCACCACAGCTCCGCGGAGAAGGTGGGTGTGTTTTTGTTGTAGCACAGACTCTTCCTGGAGGGAGCTGTTGGCAGCTATCTTACGTCAGCGCGTTTCCAACCGCTCGTTTTCATGGGAATGGGAGGGGCTGCTGCAGACTGTGCAAGTTTTTAGAGGTTTACTCTTAAATGCATGAACGGATCAAAAGACCGTTTTGAGGTTCTTTATAGTGAGGAATGAACAGTAAAATGCATTTAAAACCTCAAAAAGTAGAATTTTCATGGTAGGGCCCTTTAAAAGGTTATGCTGATGACATAAGGGTATGATACAACTGGTTATATAGGACTAAAGGAGAAACAAAAGAGACATAAAGCAAAATGAGAGAAGAATGTGCTTGTCAGCTCTTCCACCAGCTGTTAGGAGCACTTCCATTTTTTTCTCTTCTGGCTGGAAAGTAGCTGTGTTATGCAATAGAAATAATATTTTTCACTAATAACTGATGTATATATTGATTGAAAAAAATATTTAAAAATTCAATTTTTGAAGAGACTCAAAACCTTATTCCAATGAAGTAGAAAAACTTTTGAATTCCTTACATTTAAAAGAAAATTCCCCAATCATTTTTTTCCCTATTGCAAATTTAAATCCATTTTAAAATTTGAATGAGTAAACAATTATCTTCCTACATTAAATTTTAGTGTGTCACCAAATGAAACAGGGCCATTAAACAGGGAGAGAAAGAAACAGCCACTCAGAAGTAAACAGCTCTGTCACCAGTTAGACTGTCTAATATGGTTTATGTGACGAGTCTGACCTAACTTTTAAAAAAAACAGCTAAAATGGTTGTAAGTTTGACTTAGTTTATCAAATTTGGTTTTCAGAGAAATCCAATTTAAGCAAATTAGAAAACAGATTTCCTTTATTAACTTAATGTAATTTCTTAATCAAAGTGTCTTTTACAGTCCCACTCCAATCATCTTTTGATCTATTGTAAATGATGTTTTTACCCAAAATCAAAGCAATATTGGTGCTATCCATCCGTACAGTTTGGAACCAGAGATACATGAAAATAAATATGGATGTACGGTTGCAAGAGAAAACGTGAACCTCAATTTCTGAATGAAATGGGAACATGATGGGTTTTTTTTTCATCTCAATCTAAATCTCAACAATGGAATAAAACATTTCCTGATTAAATTACACCAATTTACATGTTTTTATTGAACGCAATTGTGTGTCCAGTTTATGCTTGAAACCAAATAATTCCAAAGGGTTCACATATTTTCTCCTGCAGCTGTATTTGTCTGCAATTGGATGCATCTGAAATGCCGAATGGGGCGGAGCAAAGAGACTTTGGCCCGTGCAACATATTTTCTACAATCTCTTTCAGTCTGATTTACCAATTTTTGAACAAAGAAACAGTCCAAATTGCATTTTTTTTTGTTCATTTTTTAAAATATTTGTTCTTTATTATCAGAAAAACACCACAATAACATGTTAAAAACATAAAAAAACCACACTTTTCATTGTGTTTTTGGGTCTTCATATTTCTTTCCTTTTTGGCACACAACCAAATCTAAAAATTGAAGTTAAAAATTAAATGAAAATTCAATTACACAAAGTTTCCTATTAAAAGCACATTTTGGACACTTATGACATTGGATCAATTGGTGTTTATGGGGAACATAAAATGATTTCATTCTTTCAAGGCGTAACATGCTCCACTTCCACTGCAACTAATAAAACATTGCAGGACATGATTTAAAGATGAGACTTGTTACACAAAAAGAAGCTGAACTTGAAAGCATTTGATGACCCGATGCGAGCAAACAGGATTTCTTCCTCACACTAACAGAAAATGGAGACTGGTGAGTACAGAACAGCAGCACACATCAAGCTATGTCACTAATAAATAGATATGTTCACTTTGGCTGACTGACAACTGTGGTTTTTTTTTTAAAGTCCCCTCTTTTCTGCTCTTTCTGTGGTCCCGTTCATGTCAGACGTCCCATCTGTCGTCTCTTATACATCTCGTGGTGTCTGTTCTGGCGTGAAGGGGTCTTGAGAGTGGCAGGGTCATGAGAGGCACAGCGTGAATTTAAGGCTGGTCGGGCTCAACGGATACCGTCTATCTCCAAAGCCCTCAGCCAGATGGCCCATGTCTGCCGGGGAGAAGGCCCGTCCCCAGGCTAGCACGTGCTAACTCTCACTCAGATTCATCCGTGTAAGCTGCTGAAATGTACCTTGATTATGCATAAAACAACTATTTTGCTCCATTTGAAGACAGTGTCAGTTGAAGCACGCGTGTGCTTTCAGAGGCCATGTGTAGGCTTGACCATCCCGCGGTTGGCAAGCGCCGGCTGTGAAATGGCTCCAAGTCTGTGTTTGATGGTTTCCGCCCAAGTTCTTTTCTTTATCCGAGGGGATGCATGACGTGCTCACAGGATGTCAGCCCCCCAGATTCCCAGACAGATGGAGAAGCTCGCTCCTCCTCTTCCTCCTCCCTTCTACCCCCCCCCCCCTGGCAGAGCTGGTCGCGTTGCCCCGGGGAACATATGTGCTGCTTCAATGTGGGGGGGGGGGGCCCACTCACCGGGGCCAACTTTGAGATCTGGCCCAATTCCAAAGTGGTCTCTCCGTGTGCCGTCTGACATCCCGCTCTCTGAGGCTGAACTTTGACCCCCCTCTGGATGGTACTTGCACTCTAAATTGAAAAATTAGCACAACGCTCGCTTTTAGTGAGCGTGCATAGTAACACTTTGAGCAAGGTGCAAGCTATTAGCCTTTTCAGAGTGCTGTTGAAAGCTTATTACCACGTTTGATATGTCTTTTAGTTACCACTGCTGGGAACAATTAAATGCAATTTTCCTGCAGGTAGTGAAAATTAAATGAACCTCCCCTCTGTTACTGCTGCAATTAAGCCCATATTGATTATTTCCAACCTGAAAAGAACTAAAACTGCAAAATTAAAAGCAAGTTTGTCCAAAGTTATAATGAAGTTAACCCAGGGGCAGCTTTTACTGTCTTTTCAATTCTTATTTATTGTTGCTTTCTTTTGAAAATTTCAATAAGTTGAATAATTATCTACTTTCTTTTTTTCCTCTTTTGGCAGCAATATGATATGTTATGAAAATGCGCCGACTGATGAAGAGCCACTCCTGTCGTTGTGGCCATAAAACAGGATTAGTGCAGGTAATCAATTGCCCTTTCAGAGGGCTAACGACTTAGCTCAATAGTAAATCATTGAAGTGTGTCTTGCCAATCAATCAAAAGCTCCTGCTATTTTTTTCAATTCTTTACCCTTTAAATTATTTTTAATGTCAAAGGATTCACTTTTAGAATGTATTCAGGTCCTGTTTCAGTAATATTAAACTTCAATCCTTAAAACTAGAAAATATTTGCATTGAGTGCTTCAGCACGCCACATTTCTTGTGTTTTTATGCATTTTTTGCAAAGAACCACAGATCTGATTTAATACGTGATGTAGTTTGTTTAGGATTTTCTCTTGATCATCTTATAAAATTAATCGGAGGCACAGAGAACGACATTTAAACAATTAACAAGCACGAGTGGTTCAATTCCAGCTCCTAACTCATCCAAAATATCTTCATGTGTAGATGAAATGCCTCTGTAAACGTTGCGCTCTGGCTTTCCAAAAATATTTACTCCAGCAGAAAAGATGAACCGTCGCTGTCACCTGTCGGTGTGTCACTGTCACCTCCTCCTTGTAATAAAGGCTGCAGCCGTTTGTGCAAGAAAGTTGTGCCAGTTTGCACTTGGAAGCGTAGCGTGTGCCAAATTGATCCAATACATTTACTCCATCAGCTAAATGTATCCTTTTTTTTTCCCAAAACAGAGAGGTCCAATCCTCAATGCCAAGTGGGTCCCATATGGTTGTGGACAGAAAATGTGGGCCCCGAATGGGTGTGTCTGCAGTTTGTGGTGGCCCCATCTGTGTTTTCCGACATTGGATTAAGTGGACACTCAGTGGATAGATTCACTATGCTAGGCAGCCGCCTGGTGGACAGCGGAGCTCGCTAACTCGATACAGGGGAGCTCCCTAGGTTGCTACAGAAGAGCTTGGTAACTCGCTATAGAGAAGTTCGCTAGCATGCTACCGCAGAACTCACTACAGATGAGCTCACTAGCTTGCTACAAGTAGAGCTCAATTACTCGCTACAGCAAAGCTCGCTAATTTGCTACAGCGGAGCTTGCTAGCTCAATAAAATGGAGCTCGCTAGCTCGATACAACCGACTTCGCTAGCTCCAGACAACGGAGCTCGGTGGCTTGATACAGAGGAGCTCGCCAGTTCTACAGGGGAGCTCGCTAGCTAAATACAATGGAGCTCACTGGCATACAACAGTGGAGCTTCCTAGCTCGATACAGTGGAGCTCACTAACACGCTATGCTGTCCTGGCTAGCATAATGAGCCAACCAACTGAGTGCCCACTTAAGCCAACGAGGGCAAACACATGAAGCGTCACCATAGAAACTCCAGACAAACCCATTCGAGGCCCACATTTTCTGGCCACTTTTAAAACCATATGGGACCACAGCGGTAGGGCTGTCGACTCCTGATCGGAAGATTGTGGGTTTGATTCCTGCCTTGCCTGCCCATGTGTCGAAGTGTCGTTGGGCAAGACACTGAACCCCATGTTGCCTCTGGTGAAAGGTTGGCGCCAGCGTTCGGCAGCGGAGCCGCAATCATTGTGTGAATGTGTGAATGGATCTGTGACTCTGAGGCGCTTTGGGGCCTTGAAGGAAGGTAGAGGGCGCTATACACGTATATGTCATTTACCATTTAGCTAGGGAGTCCTGTAACAGACCATGTGTACTTTATGTGACGGAGTATTAGGTCCAACCAGTAAATACATGAGAATAAAGTCAAAGATGTACAAAGATGAAGTTGTAAAATGATGAAACAAGTCAATATTTTACCAGAATAAAGTTTTTATTTTATAGATTATAAGTTGAAAATTTTTTAGATCAAAGTCATAAATTCATTTTGATTAAGAACAATAGCAACAACATGATAAAAGTGTACGTGGTGTTTCAGTATGAGAGACGATCAGTGTATTTTAAGGGCTTCAGCATCGGTTAAACAGAGAAAACACAAAGTCTTTTAGAGAGTCAACATCGTAATGTTATGAATGTAAGGAAAAGAATTTGCAGAACGCCCATGGCTTTTTCTTTGTAAAATTATAACTTTTTCACATAACTTAATTAATTTAATACTGTAAAATGTTAATTGTTTTCTCATAATTATGTGACTTCATTTTCATAAATTACAATATATATATATATTCCTTTATTCTTCCTTTGGGGTCTATTATGCAGAAACACGGAGTGTCCTTTCATTTCTATGCTGATGATAGCCAGATTTACCTCCCAAAGATCAAGTATGGTTCCTCCCTCAAACAGTTAATGTCATGCCCACATGAAATCATGAAATCAGGGCGTGGTTGGAGAGCAGCTTCTTGAGATTTAACAAGAGGTATATATATGTATGTAACTCATGCCCTTCCAAAATAAAATACCTTTCAAAATTGTCAGGGGATCCATTTGGGGTAATAAAAAAAACAGATTATAATATGATGTCGACTTAAATTCCTTTGACAAATGGTACAAGAGGCTTTGTTTCTAGTGTAGTTTCAAGGCTTCTTCGAAACAAAACTGATGTTTTCTGAAAGGAATGTTATGACATGTTTTTATAATGCTGAAAAACCAGTATTATTTTTTTTTTTTTTGCATTCCTGAAGACCTACTTAGTAGGATTTTGTGTCAAAGCGTTCATTTTAAGAGCCGTTAATCGAGTGTGCACTTGAATATTTCCAACATGGATCAATTTAAATTCATTGGTCTTACTTTAAGTGTCCTCGCTTCCCCTGAATCAGCGATTTTAAAAGCTAACAGAGTTCCAAAAAGATGCATCTACATGAAACAACGATTCCTAACATAATTATTAATTTTTCTTGCCTAAAAAGGTTCCATTAACTTGATTTATTAATGAAGCGTGACCACATTCAGAGGAGTGAAAAAGGCTTTGGCTCTAAAAGCAAAGGGGGGAAAATGCTCTGAGAGGTTGTGCAGTGCATAGTTTTACTTATGAATATAATTTAATAGAAAACAGCATCAGTTCTCCTTCTGACACAAGGTCATTCGGCGTACTTACCACAAGGGCCGACTCCAAATGGAAAGCAATTTTTCTCTGAATATAGTCCGTTTCAGTTATTCTCCCCTTTTTTCTGTAAATGTGCCACTTGTTTTTTGCTGTTATCCGGCTTTAGCATGATCAAGGTCACAGAACCTCTTTTTTGTGCTGTTTCATGGGAATCAATCTGAAATATATGTTTGTTGACGAAGAATTTCAGTTTAACGTTTGCTATATTGGTCAGACTTTTTGAACAGCGGATGGGGTTATCTTTCAGGTGGGAGACGTTGCAGTTCTTAGAATGACCACTAGGGGTTTGGTTTCAATGTCTGCTTACGTCAGACTTTACCTGAGGTTTTTGAGCTGGGTTTGGTTATATAAAATATATAAAATATGCAGAAGGTAACCTAAACAAAATGTTGCCATGACAACGAAGAGATTGCCGCTATAGGAGGAGATGGAGGAGCATGACGGGAGCAGGCTGTGGAGCAGTTGACTGGATGGAGTGGACACTTTGTGTTTGAATATTGGTCTTTACATCATACCTTCCGCAAAGTTTTCCTTCTAATGTAGCATATCGGTTTGTTATGCTATTTTCTGAACAAACCAAATCTCTTCGCAAGAAAAACTTTGACCGTTAAATACAGATGAAAAACCCACTCTGATGAAGACGGTGTTTAGAACAAGTTCTTGTAGCATTTTTCTGATGATATAGGACATTTATAGTTTCAGCCAGGAGTTCTTTAGAAACTTGCCTCTAAATTGTGGGCGGGACTGTTTGTGTGGAGTAAGCCCGCCCCCACTTCCTGTCTGCTCCAAATTCACAAAGAAACTGGGACAGAACAAAGTGAACAAAAATGAACAAATAAATACTCAGAAATGCATTTATAGGCTTAATATCTTTTATATAAAATGACACAAGTTTTTCTTAGTTGGCTAAAAATGCCTAATCCTAATTAAAAGACCTTTAGGAACTATTTTACAACAAATAAAGATTTGAACTGAGTGGGACTTTAACATAGAATTTAATTTTATTTTGCTTTAGATTTTGAATTCCTATAAATTGGACGGAGTAATTTCATAATGTTCAATTTTCATCATCTGATGTGCAGTTTCTCATATGATGAAGGTGATAGGCAGGATGTTGTTTTAAATGACATCCAAAAAGTTGATGCAAATATTCAATGTGTGTATATGGGTGTAATTCCAAAAGGGACTCTTCATGATTGAACAGTAACAACAGCAGGCCAAGCGTTGGACAAACATCTGAGTTCCATGTTAAAAAGTGTGACTTTCCACCTAAAATTATGTATCGTGTTTTCAGGAATTCCTCATAATTCCTCATAGCTCCAGAGTTATTTTGGGTAGCACTGTATCAGTTCCCCCTTTTTTTTTTTGCTACTGTATCACAGGTGTGAAGGACAATGAGTTTTTTCAGTTAGGGCTGCCACAAACGATTATTTTAATAGTCGACTAATCACTGATTATTTTTCCCGATTAGTTGACTAATCGTTTCGTGGGCAAAGTGGATGTAAAGATGCTGAAGTTGATAACCAGCTAAAATATTAGTTAAATGCCAAATTAGCCAAAAAATAAAAAGAGCCAAAGTTAGCCAAAATAGCTAGCATGCTGTTGAAATATTAGCTAAACTCCAAATTAGCCTTAAAAAAGAAGGGAAAAATCCTAAATTAGCCAAAAAAATCTAGGATATAGCTAAAATATAAGATAAACTCAAAATTTGCTTAAAAAAACTTTTAAAAAAAGCTTAAGTTAGCCAAAACAGCTAGCATGTAGATTAAATATTAGCTAAACTCCAAAATAGCATAAAAAAACCTTAATAAATGCCAAAATATTCCAAAAAGCAAGCAGAATGCTATTATAACTTTCAACTTTACAACACTCTGACTTCATACAATATAAAGTAATGACTTGTAGCATGACAGACCCAGATGCTGCAGCCTGTTCCAGACCTTAACTAACAGAAATTGACCCTGAGGCCATAAAAGATCACCTCCCCCCCTTCCAACAGGCATTTGTCTTCACTCCCGTAACACCTCGTCAGACTGGAGGGCAACAGACCCCAGAAACACTTAACTCCCCCGCAAAGGAAGACGTGGGTAATCCCAGGTTACCATGACGACCAGCCACCTTGGAGCCTGACCAGCCATTTTGATTTACAGGACGTCCAGAAAGTGCATTCCATTGAATAAAGTTGCTTTTGAAGTCACAAGAAATGTTATTATTTGTTGACATGACGTCCTACAGATCCTCTGAAAAGCAGGCCGGAGACATCACTGAAACTGGATTTACAAAAACCTTTTGACCCCCCATGGCTTGAGACTCTCCAGACGTGTGTATTCTGTGTTCTCTGGTATCGAAATGTTTTTCACTTCAACATCTTTTTACTGGTAAAAGTTAACTAAAGTTGTGCATCTTTTATAAGAAGGATCTGGCAGGTAAATAAGAAACGAACCAGAGGTCTTATTTATCTTTAGCCATTATCATTCGTTTTTCTTTTTGGATTTTGGTTTTAATTCCTGTTATCTTTTTATGACCTTCTAAATGTTGATGCTTATTATTATTTTGTTTTCTTTCCAGCAAAAGGGGTTTCTACTTATAAGGAGACAAGCTGATTAAAATAATTAAATGTTTCTTTAATTCCTTAATGTTTAAGAGCTGTTTGTGTAAAAGGTCTGCCTTCTGAAGAAACAAACACCCACACTTAGAAACTCACATCCTATTGGAGTATGTTAATTAGATGAGGGCGTAAGACCGGCCCAACTCGTTTCTGATTGGTCAGTTTCAGGGCCTTTGTCCTGCGCACGTTCAAACTGCAGGCAGTCAGTCAGGGAGAAGGAGTTCAGAAGTCAAGAAGAGAAGACACCTCAGAAAACAGGGAAGGTAGCTCCAAGCAGAGGACAGAAGATTTTTGGAGGGAAACTGAACAAAAGAGAACTCAGAACAGAGAAAGCTCAGAGCAAAGAATTAACTTGTAAGATTTTAATAGCTTCGAGATGAAAACTTCTGTGAGATTTTTCCATCTTTAAGATTAAACAAACCGAACCTTCAACCTTTTTACATTTTATGCAATTTTAACTTTTCATTTTTTCTTTCTAATTTTTATAAGTGACAAGATAATTATTAAGTTTTTGTAGCCCGGCCAGCTTTGAAAACTTTTAATTTAGTCGCTAATTTTTGGAATAAAGCCTCACTTGACCACTTGAGAAAAAAAAAAAAAACCCTGGACAACAACCTGAATCTTCCTTTGGGAACAGATTCTAACTTCAACACCTGGCTGACTTCTTGGGAGAAGAGCCGTCTCTCAAAGCTGAAACTAAAGAGAGGCCTTCCTGTGCTCTTTGGAACCAGAACTCAAGGCCGCATGGTAAGAAGACTTGCTCCAGCGTTTTACTGTTTGTGGTCAGAGGCATATTTTTCTTTGATTTAGAATTTAACTGTTAAGTAACTATTGTTTCAATCACCAGAAGGACATTTATCTCGATTTTATTAAAACATTATTTTTGCATTAGATCAGGCACATCAGACATTACAGTCATACACCTTCAGCCCATTTACATAACTTGAATTTGTTTTAAACTTCTTTTATTGCTCTTCACTTATGCATTTTGAATAGTTTTAGAAAAGTGTTTTCTTTCTTCTTTTCATCTCTGCAAAGTATAATCAATGCTGTGCTTTCACACTCAATAATCCTTCTTGTTGATCCAGTTTTATGAAATAAATGAACGTGTATAAGAAGTCGTTGTTCTGTCTCATAATTTCCATGGTTCACAAAACGTCCCTTCAAAGGTAAAGACACTCACGTTTCCTTTTGGATAAGTAGACTGATAAATTTGAGTAAATAAAACTAATAATTAAAGTGATAATTTCCTCCTTGAGGAGGTGGTGCCCCCTACAGGTGAATCTGAAAATTGCAGATTAATAAACTTTATAACTTTGACCAGATCTGAAGGCGAATATCACATATTCAACCCTTCATATGAGTATTAATTGCTAGCCATTCATGCTACAGACTAATCGACTATTAAATTAGTCGTCGACTATTTTAATAGTCGATTAGTCATCGATTAGTCGACTAATCGTGGCAGCCCTATTTTCAGTAGAGTCTGATTTTGTTGTAGCTCAAATTTGTTTCTTTCTCCATCTAATCGTTCATTTTTTAAATGTTCTTAGGGTTACTCTAAGGTCAATATGTTCCAGTCTTTCGGAGCATCTTTTCCTTTATTTAAAAGCTTGAGGGTAATGTCAGGATTATTGGTCTGGTGTTTGTGTGTTTGTCCCTGGAACACATATGTAAAAGGATCTACTGTGATCTAGCCTGTAGTATTGTTATGGAAGGAAAAAAACTGCAATATATTTTGAGTGACATAAATGAGAGTTATTTGGTGATTGAATTTTGTTCATTTCATCTTAATTTTTTGTGGGATTCATTTCTTCCATTTTTTTTTTTAATTTAGGCTTCATTTTTGTAATTTAAAGCACTTTGGATGATTTTTCATCCAATTTACAATACCATGGAATTATTTCAGTGTTGGTTTCAATATTTGTATTCTAGCAGAAACAGGGGAGAAGCTAATATAAACACCTGGCTGTTCACTCGGAGGACAGCCCATAGCCGAAGAACAACAGCAATGTTTTATACAAGAAAACATAAAGCAGACTGTCAGTACTTTAGTAGAGCTGTGTTGCAAAAAGTCTTTATTCACCATCTGTTGGAGAAACAAAACCAAAGCCACTGAGTTGAATAAAAACTACATATTCCAGTCATAGTATCACCTCAGTTTTCAACTGAATTGGATGATACCGTTAATCATCCCAACCACCAAGACCCGCTCCACCCCCTGAAATAACAGCTTTTCAGTTGGGTGTTTTTCTTCTAGAGCGCAATCAGAACAGCTGATCACAAGAAATCTCTAATTGTTATAACCATAACTTCATCTCATCATTTATCTGTTCAATATTTAGCTTCCCTGCCACAATGGTTAGAGAGACAACTTTGTGCTTCTATTTATTTGTTTTTTTGCTTTTGGTTTTAAAGGATGACACATTTGTTCGTCTCAAATGTTGTGTTTTTTTAAGGCAGCAGTGGATGCAGTTTATTTTAACCCAACACCAGTGTTAAAATGGAGATTTTGTTTGTTCCAGTTCTTAATGAACAAAGCACATCGAGACATTGGATTTCCCTTTAAGCTGCTTTCTGATGAGTGTTTGGGTCATGTCTGTTCATTTAGAAAAGTGTGTAAAGCTTCAACGCTATTGTGTTAAACAATAAATAATTTCAGATTTCAGAATTATCTGCATGGTTCAAAGCAAACTTCCTTTGAACCAATCTATAAATGAAATATTCACACCGGCTATTGACGGTCAGTGTCAGATTCCAGGTCTCGAGGGCCGGCCTCCTGCTGGTTTTTCAGGAACCCTTCCTTATCTGTTGCTGATGACCTGGATCTGGTGTGTTTAGTCCATAAGGAGCTTCAAATTTTGACTACTGTAACTCTTCAACTTTTTTGCCCAATTCTGGCAAAAAAAAAAGCAGCTTTGCTCTATAATCAACCCTTTACCGTTATAAAGTTATAATACAATCAACGTAAATCAGCTAATTCTGTCGCGGAGCAAAGAAGTTTTGCACTTTTGCAGGTGAGCGACTCATGTGCAAGACTGCGCGCACTGAACGAGCTGGGCGGGGCTTCTTCTTTTTCCATAGTCAGTTGAAGAGGTTTGATATGAAATATTGAGGCGGTGCAAATCCTGCGAATCTTTCTCCATGCTTTTTCTTTCACTTTTCCGATATTTGAAGGACTTGGTGTTTGATTCCGTCTGGGCACTAACCACAATTATTGATTTCTCCTTCATGATCAAATTTCAAACGGTTGGCACCTCCGTGGATTTAAGGGGACGTCATCCATACCTCAGCACCAAATTCAAGTCCTTGATTGGTTAAAGTTCTACCTGGTTTGACTCTTAACGTGTGTTCAGTGGACACACGTTTTGTAGGTAGAGCTCAAAAACGATTGTAGAAACTTGTATAGCGACGAGTGAACACAGGAGTTTTGAACGCAGAAACACAAAATACATACATTTACATAGACTTCTTATTGGAAATGATTGTCAGAACACGCGTTGCTGAGGGCGATGTGAACATGTGTTGCATATTTGTGCAAAGCCGAGATGAAAAGCCTCTTTTCTCCACATCAGAATCTGTTGATTCATGTTGGTTGTGTTAATATTAAAGAGTTACAGTTTTTATTTTTATTTTATTTTGGAACCTTAAGCCTTGCTTCCTCTGGGCAGTCCGGTCCAGTACCGTGAGGAGTGGTACTGTACAGTGTTTAACCTTCCGCTCTCCTAGGCTTGTTTACATAAAAGTGGGGTCATCTGGACCCCTCAAGACAGTGCGCTGACCTTTTTTTTTTTTAATGATTGTCGATCTTTACTGGTGTCCAATGACAGACATGAAGTCTTGTCCACCTTTGTCATGGAAGGGCTAAATGTAAGGGTGGGGTCATCTGGACCCCATAAGAGAGCATGAGGGTTATTACTGAGTTAATCCTGGCGAGCGTTTCCACTAAGTTAAGTTTCAACTCATGTTTGCACTCACTTCCACTAAGCGCTTTGTTTTCATGGCGCATTTGGGGTTTAGATCAGGGGTCCCCAAACTGCCACACTTGGCCCGGCCCCTCAAACACGTTTTATAACTTTTTCATGACTTTTTGTTCCACCCTTCTGCGGTCTGCACTCTGACGGGAGAGTATAGGGTATTTATTGGTTTAATTTTTAAAATGTTTTAGTATTACGTTTTTCTGTGAAGATTCATGAAATGAATTATTTAAAATTTGGCCATGCATGGTTTTGTGGAAAGACCTAAATGTTTATGTTTTGGATGTGATTGTTACACTTTTTCTGTAACCCTGTTGCAGAAAATACCAGACCGGACCGTACTGGAACGCGTTCAGTGGAAGTGAGGCTTTAAACTCTGCTGAAAAAATTGTGACAAAATCTGAAAATGAGGATTTATATCTGCATCGTGAAGGCATGAATACTAATCATACAACTTCAAATTACAGCCACAACAGTCTAAAACCTCAGAAAACTCCAAAATCTAACCCACTTAATCTTGTTCCGATGGCATTTAAGGAGAGACGGAAAAAGTTCCATTCAATCTTAATGAATATGCATGTAATCAGCCATGAATAATAACTCCTGGCAGTACAATTTTCCGTCATCACAGTAAAAGTTTTTCGGGATAAAATAGAATGATCTGACACTGATGTTGGGGAATAAACCTGTGAGTCAAGCACTTACTGTGTGTGTGGTACCATTCCCTTATGGTGCTGACACAAGGATTGGCCTACTTGAAGTGAAGAGACCGGATCTTTCTGAGCTCCAGATGATATAGCGGGGAGACATCAGGATGATGGGTGTTCTAACCCATTCTCCTCATGGCCTTTGTGTGAGAAATGCTGGGAGATGACAGCACACAGACCTGACAGCATGTCATCCTTTATGTCTGCCTGACCTCAGTCAAGCGCAGAGGCTTTTCTCTTTATGTTTCCAGACATCAATGCTCCCTGAAAAAAAGAAATAATGAAGAGTTCTTTAATCGGGAGTCAAAGTGCAGGAAAAGTCCAGTTCCACTAAAGCAAGTTTTGACGCTAATCTGCAGCTAAATGGTCTTTTAGAGTTTGAGTAAAGGTCTGGTTTCAGTTCCAAACCAACCTGCTGTCTTTAAATACCAAATTTGATCCAAAATGGAAGTGCCAATGGTTCCAGTTTTAACCCCAAAAACCCCACTGGAGGCAGGTTAAAAAAGGGGGCAACTCTTAATGAATTGCTATACGACAAAAGTCTGATTTTACAGAAAAGTTACACAAAATATTGACACTTTTACAACCTATTTAACTGAGGGAGTGCATTATCGTTTATCTTAATTTTATTGGATAGATTGGTATAAATGTCTTTGGGGGTGTTGTTGGTTGTCCATATAAGCCCCTGTCATGGACTCATAACGTGATGTCCCAAAAAACACTCGTACTGTACTCCAGCTAACTGACAGCTACGACTGAGCTGCACTTGTTTCTCCACTTCACTGTGTTTCTCCCACTTTGTTGTTGTTCAACCTTTACAGCCCAGTCTGCCACTCAGGTCAAGTTGTTTTTCCAAGTTGTAGACCATGTTTCTTCAAGTTTCTGTTTTTGGATTTAAAGCTTTGCAAAACAAAAGCAAAAATTTGGATTTCCCCCTTATTCTGCATTCACACCGAACGTCAAATTTGTTCTGGAATTCAGTCATTGCCACATCATGGATGATGTTGAGAGAGTAGCTTGAGTTTATATGTTTTGGAGAGCTCTACAGAGGCACCGGCGAGCACATCGATGTTTGTTTTCACCAGATCTTTCAGAGTCTCTCTTGGTTTTGTGTACTTCACTCTTGAGGAAAGAGTGAAGTCACCTCTGACTGTTGACACTAGAGGTGTGAGAAAATATCAATTTAGTGAAACATCACGATTCTTTATTTGGCTTTACTTGTATCACTTTGAAACACTGCCAAAGCATTTATAAGAAATATGTAGTTCAATTTTGTTTTCCTGTTAAATGTTTCCAAAATTAACAAAATAAAAGCACCACAAATTTGCTAGAGTAAAAGCAACTTGTTTGAGATACACTTACAGTGCTTAATGTTCTAAACGTTTTACTATTTTACTTGTGTGAAAAATGTATTAATATACAGAAAATTCTTAAGTCATATTAAAAAAAAAATCTGAAATATTGTCTGGTTCTGTCTTGGGATATATCGGGATACGTATCATGACTTGTGTCACAACACGTATGGTATTGCCAGACTCTTGACTTTTCATCAGAGTGGGTTTTTAAGGAACAAGCAGATGCTGTTTACAGACGGACATTCTCTGTTTACATTATAGTTCCACCTACCTCCAGATATTTGAGTAGGAATCCTCCTCATCTCTTTCTTAAGTCCCTTGACCGCCATGGCCCTCCCACATTTTCTATGGTGGTGTCAGGTGCTTCTAACACAGGATCTTTAGAAACCTATTTAATGTTTACCCCTGGTCATCTATCCATCAAGCTGATGGGAGGTTATCAAAGCATCTGAATAAGTAGACTGCATGAGGACAAAGACACCATCTGATACCTCCTTTTACAATCTGTGTGGCTCAGCTGATGAAAAGTAGGTACTTGAAGATGTTCAAAACAGTTTTTCCTTCTATTTAGCTAAGAAGGTTTAAATGTAAGTATGTGTAGGTGAAATGTAGGTGAAAATGTTCCGAAAAAAAGAGCCAGAGGAAAAAAGGCTGGGATTCAAGCTTTGATGTGCTTAAACGCAAAGAGGGAGTGATCAGTCACAGGTATGGGTAATCAGAGCGAGCAGATACTTGGTTTGGAAACATGCATGAAGGAGTATGGGAATCTGCAGAACAGGAGAGTAGGGATTAGGACGGCAAATGGAACAACCAGGATGGAGGTTTAGTTGGGATTTAGTTTAGGGTTTGATGGGGAAACTGACAAAAAAGTGATCCATTCTTTTTTCTCGACATCCAAAGTCTTAATAAGACGAATTACAACTACAGTATGTGATTACTTTAAACCAAGAGTAATCTGTGTTGCATAAAAAGCCATTTTGGATATGGTTGTGAAAACATACAATTCCCACAAGGTTCTTTGAAGAACAAACTCAGTCTTTTTTTTTTTTTTATTCAGAAAATTGAGAGAAAACTTAAGTGATAAAAAAAAAAGCAACGATCACTCTGCCAACTGCCCCAGTGGGCTTGGAAATAGAGGCAGATGGAGCAAATTTGAGGCCAACTGGGTCTGATTTCTTGTTGTCCCACTAAACGTTGATTGCCACTTTTCCATGGTTGGAAACCAATACCACTAAAGCTTATTTAAAAGAAAAACCTTTAAACAATGTGTCAAGAATTCCCTTTATAATGTTGGTTTATGAATGCAAGCTAGAACAGAATAGACTTTTTTTAACAGTAATTTTTCCTTTATTGGATCTTGACAGTTTTTTTCAATGCACGCTAGACAAGAAAAAACATTTTTATTGTATAGAAAAACAATCATATGTCCGGGATGTCATTGTGCTTTACAGAAAAACAGCTAAATAAAAGCATATAGAATAGAAAAGTTAATTTCAATTTATATTAAAGCATGTGACTCCAAAAAAAAGTCATACTCTGAGCAGAGAAGAGTGACTATTTGAGTAGTATCATCAGGAAGAGTCTTCTTGGTCTATCCCAGAGGTCAGCAGCGTTTAACAGTAAAAGAGCCATTTGGGCTCATTTTCTACTGATCGAAACCTAAGAGCCACATTGACTTACGTTGGCCTTTAAGAAATTTTTTTTTATTCATAACCTTCTTTTTTTTAAATAAATATGAATGTCTGCTTCTGTCACAAACAAAAACAAAAAAAATATGTAAAAATAAACTAGCATCTCTTAAAAAGAGAACTTTTTTTTACGTTTTTAACTTTAGTAGCAAAAAAGCAAGCTTGTTGCTTAATTGCTAGCTTAACTTCAAATGAGCATAACATTTCTCTGTACATTAAATCAGCAAAAAAATTTAGCATGTTGCTGAAATATAAAGCTAAACTCAAAATTAGCCTAAAACCTCCAGTAGATAACAAATTAGCTAAAAATGTTTGCATATTGCTAAAATATTAGCTAAACTTTATTAACTAAATTAGCATAAAAAACTAATTAGATGCCAAATCCGCCAAAATTGCTAGCTTGTTGCTTAAATACTAGCTGAACTCCAAAATAACCTAAAATTCCTCAGTAAACTAACTTAGTCAAAAATGTTAGCATGTTGCTAAAATAGAATCTAAATTCTAAATTATCCAAAAATAAAATTCAGTAGGTTAAAAAATAACTGAAAACATTAGCATTTTACTAACATTTTAGCTAAACTTTAAATTATCCTAAAAACCCCACTATAAAACAAATTAGCCAAAAACATTAGTACGTTGCTATAATAATAGCTAATCTTCAGCCAGAGAGTCACTATGGAGAGATAAAAGAGCCACATGTGGCTCTGGAGCCGCAGGTTGCAGACCCCTGGTCTATCCCTAAGCTTCTCAGAGTCAGAGGTGGATCATAAGGGACCAACATGTCAAACTTTCTACTTTAGCGTTAAGCCGTAGTGAGACTTATACACAATTCTCTATTCTCTGAGCGACAGGAAGCCAGTGCAAACATCTGAGATCAGAGCTGATGTTTCAATACGTCCTGGTTTCAGACAGGAGCTCAACAGAAGTAATGGATTGACTAAAGTTGGTTCACATTTTTTTCATTATACATCAATAGCAGAATGTTGCAGTAACTGAATAACACAGTTCATGCAAAGAATGTAGATACAGTATTTTTTTTAAGAAAACACTGCAGAGAACAAAAATAGACTCAAACTTTGAAACTATTACCATTAAATAACATCATTTTCATGAGGATCAATCTTTTAAAGAATGAACACGACCACCAATTTAGGGAAAACACTGATTTTAAACCACTTTGTCATGAACCAAAAGTCTCATCTGCATACAGGTAGACTGAGATTGGAGCATAGAGATTGGGGGTGGATGACCATTGACTGTATATTCAATGGACATATCAACCCCTCTGCCTTTCGTGTTCTTTTTTTCGCAAGTTACAACCTGACCAATCAGATGCCTGAGTCAAAGCCTGTGGTGCCCACTGGCCCCAAACTCAAATTGCCAGCTTCTCCCAAACCCGCTTTCAGCATGGACTTCCAACGAGGTCACTCATGATTGGTGACAGTAGTTCCTCTAAAAACGTGACTCAGACCGACTCGGAAGAAATGGCGGCAGACGATCAGGAAGTCACAGTGATGGGCTTTGGCCTGATTTCACGAGGGCCAGAGGTAAGGCATTTTCTATGGATGACATCAGCACTGTGTTTTGTCCAGTGAAAAAATATGTGTCTATATGGTGACTGTTGAGCAGGTAGAAGTAGAGAGAAGTCACAAAGCCGGACATGCTGGGGTGAGGGTTTAAAGAAGTTGGGAAAGCTTAACAGAAATCATAAGATTTTTGATTGTTGAGGTGAAAAAGTGAAATGATCTTTCTGGCCCAAAGCAGTGAGGATGTTAATGAATGAAGATCATTTGACTTTGAGAAAACGAAAGAAACATGTAACCTCTCCGAACAGATCCGACTGACACTTCTTTATTGAAGTTATGCCAAGGCTGCCCCATGTTTCAACGTGCTCTAAACAAAAGAACAATATCATACTTCTTCTTTGGTTGATCAAATTCACTCTTTTAGGCTAATCTGAGGCTGAAATTCTTTCCTTCAAGCAATCTGAAGTTAAGTTTTAAGTATTTCAATAGTTCAAATGATCATCAGTGTATCTTCTCCTCTGCTAGTTAAATGGTGTTATAGCAGTGGTCCTATTTGTTTTTTTTTTTACTTTTTGTTCTGTGTTTTGTGTATTTTATTTCTGTCAGAGTGGGACTTCTGCAGTTTTGTGGATCTTTGTACATCTGTCTACTTATTAATTTCAGGTGTGGAAAGGTGTGGCTCCCATCGGTCCCCAGCTGATGGAGGGAGCCTTTAAAGGGTGACCAAACAGGGACCTTGACTCCACCCACAGCCAAAATTTTAGAATCCAATCAGAGGGGTGCTGATGGGGAACAGAACTTTTATCATTACTGAAGCTGCAGATCATGACGTGGGACTTAAATGGTTTGACCAATCAAGAAATTTAATTGTAATACCTCAATTAAACCTTTAGAGGGAAGCGCACACATGGTTTTTGACTATATTTTCAAGAATTAAACAAGTTTATTTTAAATGATCAAAAAATTGGCAATGACAGACAGTACTTTTACAGCCCCATTTGTAGAGGTCAATAGACAAAAAAAATTGGTTACCTTTTCAGAGCACTGTGTGGACCTCCAGCCCATGAGAAGGAAGTCTCAGTCTCCACTCAGCATGTGGCACCACCTGTTATGTAGTTTGTTTGCACTTTGTAGTTTTTGTGCTCAGGCCCTTCTGAATAGTCTTTAGTTTGGTGTTAAGCTAATTTTTAAGTTGTAGGCGTGTACTACAATTTTCTTTAGTGCACGTTTTCTGCTGTTTATGTTAGACTCATTTTCTTTCATTTCAAGTAAGACGTCTTCTGAGTTCAATTAGATGGGGTTTTGTTTGTTATTTCACTGAAACCTTTTTTTCACTTTTTTCAGTTATTGTTCTTTGTCTTTTGTTGTTTTCTTGTAAATAAATGTATCATCTTTGTATGGAAACAAATGTTTTGTTGATTTGAAATTATAAACAACACATACTTTTGTTGTGCTCCAAATCCCCTAGACACAAAAATGGGGTGTAACATAAATTGGGGGCTCGTCCGGGATGTCATGTTACACCCCTGTCTAGAGGTTTGAAACAACAATTAAATGAAATAAATATAAATTAATAAAATTGTAATCAAACATTGTAAAAGGCAACATCTCTGAGTCAAAAGCAAACTACAATATTTATATGTCTATGATATTAAGTTGTTGTCTAATCAACTTTCAATGTTTAAAGACAAACTCGGATGGTTGTGGTGTTTTTAACATGTTCTTGTGGCATCTTTCTAATTGAAATGAAACTTAAATTTAAAATAACATCTTTGAGTATTTCTCTATTTAAATAGTTGTGAATCAGGAGCAGATGAAAAATACAGTTTGAAAAAGCCTGTAATTGGGGCATAGATTTTTTTGCATAAGGTTTTCAAAGTGTTTTTATTTTTTCGTCTTTAGAATGTAGAATATTATTTTTCTTCCACACAGATATTTGTTCTCTTATTTATGCAGATGGAAGCAGACGCTATAGCATCTCCATCTGAGGATCAACTATGACGTTCCTTAAATGAAACACTGCATTAGTTATTTAAGGAAACCTGTGCAGTGAATAACTGCCTGCTCGGTCCAGGTAGCCAGGTCCGTCTGTCAAAGATGGTGGTGATGGTGGACCGTAATATGCAGGGTGGAAGAGTGGAAGACAGAACCTTAAAGTCCCACTCCAATTCTCTCCAAAAGTGTTCTCAGTGGACTTTTAATTATTATTATGTTGCCTTTAGCCAAAAAAAATGGCACAGAGTAACC
Organism: Oryzias javanicus; assembly: GCA_003999625.1. Lineage (NCBI taxonomy): Eukaryota > Metazoa > Chordata > Actinopteri > Beloniformes > Adrianichthyidae > Oryzias > Oryzias javanicus. Next base: position 21,520,203 of record CM012457.1, read on the forward strand.
CCGCCCCCCTTCCCCTCTTTGCCACCGAGGTCTTTGTTTAAACTCTCTCGCTGGCTTCTGAAGGTCACAAGTAAACTCTTTTCTTTTCTTTTCTTTTTGCTTCTGATTGACACTGATTTAAATATAGAAATGCTCAAAAATGCAGTTTTGAGCCTCATTTTCATTATATGTGTCTTGTGTTTTAAAAAAAATGCCTCATGTTGAAAATGCAAAAAAAAAAAAGTTGAAGTAGTGAAATATTATATGAAAATAAATAAATTAAAGTTCCATAAATTGTCTGCAGTTGATCCAATTCAACCTCTAATACTGTGGTAGACAATGGGTCCGATTCTTTCCGTCTTTGGTATGATCCAACCGTAGATTTATTGCTATGCTCTTCCAGTCTTGGAGCAGACAGTCCTCCCCTTTGCTGCTTTTGCTGCTTTTCAATTTTTAGAAATATTGCAGCAGAGTCACTAAACCTCAAACTAACAAACTTGCAAAAAAATTAAGCAGCAGTTTGATTCCCTTCTGTACAGCATCAACAGTATTTATTTCTGTACTTGCATTGATCAATAGAAAACAGAAAGCGCCGAAACCGTTTTATAAACTACCAAAGGCTGACTATATGTTCATAATTGTCGTCTGTTGATAAAACATCATTCAGAAGCTCACAGCGTTAGAAACAGGTTGGAGTGCCTGATCTAATGATGCAGAGAGGACTTTGAAGCTAAGAGCTGCTAGTAATTGTTCCAAGAGACTTGTACTTCTGTTTGCTGCCAAAATGAACACCTGGCTCTTTGGTTTGCTGATACTATAACGAATTACAAAAAGAAAACAACAACAACAAAATGTCTGCATCTGTGCTATAGTTGAATTAAGTACCTAAACATAAAAATATTTCTGTCAGGTTATGATCACTCGATTCTTTTTTTCGATGGGGCCTCTTCCTTTCATTTAGATTTAGGAAATGCATTTCTTAAAGACTGAAACAGTCCATATTTTCTTACGAAATCGATGACCCTGGAAATTTCCCAGTAGTCTCTGCGAAAAACCAGTGCACATCGATGCTCACTAGATAGGCAATTATAGACCACAATGCATTGTTTTTGAACAATTTTTCAGAAAAAAAATTATTTTATTCATTATAAACCATCCAAGTTTTCCAAATCAGGACACAGTGTGAATTAAAATATGGTGTTCATTAAATGCTTGTATTTATAACGTATTTAATTCCTGAAATTGCTCATGTTTTATTTACCTTTAAAAAAAAAAAAAATAGTGAGCATGGTGTTCAAACTGTATTTCAAATCCAAAGCCCGACATGGTGTACACATTTGTTTTTTAGTAGTTGGGAGGTTAGGGGGGAACTCAGACATAGCCACTGTCCTACATTGCTACATATTATTATTGATGTTTTTAAAACACAACTCAAAACCCATTTTTATGATCAAGCTTTTCATCCCCACTGATTGGACCTTTCTCTGGCTGACTGTAATTTATAATTTTATGTACTTTTAAATGTTTTGTATTTTATGTGCTCTTTTACATATATTCTCTGTCTTTTTTACCCTTGCTCTGAAAAGCACTTTGTGACTATTGTCTGGGAAAAGTGCTATACAAATAAATATTACTTACTTACTACTTACATATTAGCCATGTTAGAATACTCACAATAACACCCAACCTTGTTAACAATATGTGAAAAAAAAAAAAAAAAAAAAAAAAAGACTGTAGGGCTGCCACGATTGGTCGACTGATCAACTGTTAAAAGTCTAATATGATAGTCGATTAGTCGTTACTTTATATCATGTGGAGTCAGAATGTAATAAAGTTGAAAGTTATAATGGCTTTCTGCCAGCTTTTTGGAATATTTTGGCATTTATTAAGATTTTTTAGGATATTTTGGAGTTTAGCTAATATTTCAGCTACATGCTAGCTTTTTTTGGCTAATTTGGGATTTTTTTTTTCATTTTGGCTAATTTGGCAGTTGGCTGATATTTTAGCTAGCTATCAGTTTTACCAATTTCAGCTATTAGCTTCAGCGATTTCATCCATCAGTTTAAGCATTTTTTGCCATCAATTTCAGCATCTTCAGCTATCAGCACTAGCATCTTCAGCGGACAAATTCAGCTTGCAGCATTATAACACACGGTAAATATCCAGTTATTAGTTAGTTTAAAGCTAATGATGGTCAAGATGTGTGCTTTACATCCAGTTTGCCCATGACCCGATTTGTTGACTAATCGGGAAAAAAATCTGTGATTAGTCGACTATTAAAATGATCATTTGTGGCACTGCTAACAGGCTGATATTTTGACAGAGCACCATGTACTTCTCAAAATCACTTTGACATCAATAAGCAGAATCAGATTGAATCCATATAAGGCACATATACTGTATAAAGTCATTGTTTTTTTTATCTTATTAATTTATAGCTCATAGTGCAGAAAATATGTAATTTTAGACTGAAAAGTGCATTTCTGAGTCCTTTTGATTCTCAAATCTTAATTGTATTTGTGTACTGAAATGTAGATAACTGACCAATTCAAGCAGTCTTTATTGTTATTTTTTGTCTGTTTTTTTTTCTTGAAGACACAAGCAGTTGTTGATTTTAATTAAACCAGGGAGACTGAATAATGCAGAAGGCATTATGTGCCTCAGAGAGGCCTGCAGAGGAAGCGCTTGCTGTACCATCCATTTAATTCATGTAATTTTGACCCCCCCCCACAGGAGGGGAGAGCTGATTGCAATGCTCTTCCTGTCTTTTTCTATCAGCCCTGCTCGGTCGCCTTCTCTTTGAGTCAAACACGTGTGGAGTGACTGTCAACCCGCCAAGGCCCATTTACTCCAGCACACGCCACATCCCGCTCACTCTCTGCTCACAGTCAAATTCTCCAGCTTTGAACTTTTGCGTTTAGCTCACCTCTGCTCTCCCCCCGTTAGCCCTTTTTCCTCTAACCTCCATCTCATGACTCCCCCTTCTTTCCCTCAAGCTCCACTCAGGGCTGCATGATAACACACTTAGGAGATCACGGCTCACCCCTATGGGCTGCACAAAATGTGAGCGTATTCACTCGATCACAACAGAAGTGCAGCAAAACTGCTGTCACGTTGAGTTTACCATGCTCGTTTACTTGTAAACAAAATGATACTGGCCTCAAACATCACCATGGAGACATGAGGTTTGTTTCACATAGAATTTGGACAGTTTTAAAAGCTCAATGATGTATTTTGGGGCCCAGAAAATGAACAGACTCAAAGAGAAGTATATGTATAAAAAAGCTCTTTGAGGAAAAATTCTGCTTTTAGGTAAAAGGAAGTGAATTCTCAGCAAAAAAAAAAAAGCTCAGTGGATTGCAAACTGTAAAAACACAAAAGCTGGAGTAGATCCATGTATTCTCTTCAATCGAGCCTTTGAGAGAGGTCAGAAAAAGAGGCTTCAAAGAGTTTGACTGACACCCAGTGAAGCTTTGAACTTTGTCCTTGGACCGTCATACAAAGTCAGACTCTGCCTTATACCGCTCACTACTAGCATTGTGTTATTGAGTCCAAAACCTGATTGTTGTAAACATGTAAATGGAGTTTGAATCTAAATTTAAATCTTAATATTCTATAATAGATATATAAACACTACACACACTGCTCACAAAAATTAAAGGAGCACTTTACAGAAATACATTAGATACATCAGATCTCAATATGAAGTTGGATATCTATACAAATAACAACAGGACAGTGTCTTAGGAACAAAAGGATGCAAAGTCTTTTAATGGAAATAAAAAGTGGGCCCAAACATAATGTCCCAGAGATGTTCTATTGGGTTTAAGTCAGAGGATGGTGAAGGCCATTCAATTGTTTCAATTCCTTCATCCTCCAGGTACTGCCTGCATACTCTTGCCACGTGAGGCCGGGCATTGTGGTGCATTAGGAGGAAACCAGGACCTACTGCACCAGCGTAGGGTCTGACAATGGGTTCAAGGATTTCATCTGGATACCTCATGGCAGTCAGAGCACCATTTCCGAGGCAGTAGAGGTCTGTGCGTCCCTCCATGGATATGCCTCTACAGACCATCACTGACCCACCACCAAACCTGTCATGTTGAACCACGTTGCAGCAGCAGAACGTTCTCCTTGACTCTTTCACGTCTATCATAGGTGCTCAGGGTGAACCTGCTCTTGTCTGTAAAAAATACAAGGCGCCAGTGGCGGACTTGCCAATTCTGGCGTTCTTGAGCAAATGCCAGTGGAGCTCCACGGTGCTGGGCAGTGAGCACAGGGCCCACTACAGGATGTGGGGCCCTCAGGCCACCTTCATGAAGTCTGTTCCTGATTGTTTGGGTAGAGACATTCACACCAGTGGCCCTCTGGAGGTCATTCTGTAGAGCACGAGCAGTGCTCAGCCTGTTCCTCCTTACACAAAGGAGCAGGTATCGGTCCTACTGAGGGGTTGAGGACCTTCTACGGCCCTGTCCAGCTCTCCCAGAATAACCAGCAGTCTCCTGAAATCTCCTCCATGTTCTGGAGATTGTGCTGGGAGACACATTAAACCTTCTTGCTGCAGCACGTGTGGATGTGCCATCCTGGAGAAGTTGGACAACCTGTTCAACTTCTGTAGGGTTAAGGAATCTCCTCATACTGCCAGTAGAGAGAATTACACAAGACAAAATCAGCATGAGTGGAAAACCAGCCAAAAAAGATCAAGAGGGAGAAACTTGAAATGACCTCCACATGTAACACCAGTCCTGTTTGGAGGGTTTTCTAATTGTTGCCACTGAAGTGCACCTGTTGTTAATTCCATCAACACCAATATAGATGAAATTGATTAACGAGGCCCTCAGCTGCTGAACCAACAACAAAATTATCAGACAGGTTTCATTCAATTCATGCCAGCCCCAATAAAAAAGTGTTCCTTTAATTTTTGTGAGCAATATATTTTTTCAAAACAGTGGTAGACTTTTTTGATGTGAATTTTGATGTGTAAGTGAATAAAAGCAAAATCCTTTCCTTGTACTCCTTAAAATACTGAAAATAAATCAGTCCAGAAATTTGTATTCTATAAAATCCGAACACGTAGTGTTCAACACAAGACTTACAATTCCAAACAAAGTAGAATCCCCTTTTTTGTCTGCTTTTTCTGTGTTAACCAATTGAGTGACATCCATGTCACTCAAATAAATTAATCTGTCATCTGCATATCACTTAACTCTAACCCTAACCCTGTCATCTGCTTACCGCATATCTGTATATAACTTTGTATCATTGCTAACCAAAAGCTTATGTAATGCATCTGCAGGAACTAGATCAGAAGAACTCTTTCCACCAAAGATTATTTACCACCAACTGAAGAGCTCAGGACTGAGGAAAAAAAGGAAAGCCTGCAGTGGGTTTTGTACAAGAAAAAGGTTAGGGTCATATTTTACTATATCACTTTAGACTTTTTACTGAAGGATCCTCTGATAATAAAAACTAGCTGGGTCCAGGTCACTTTAATTTACTTTACTGTAAAACAGCCTAAAATGATGAGATAAAATCCCCCCTTCCTGCCTAATTGCCTCTATTTTTACATTTAACATATATTCTCAAAACATTTTTTGTCTAAGTGCAAAAAATTAAAGTACATCATCAATGAAGGCTCTACTTGAGCTTATGTTATATAAAATGTGCCCTGAAGTAAACAGTGCATTGAGGAGACAAAAGCTTCAGAGAAAAGTCCATCAGTCAGTCAGACTTCATTAACTACATTCACAGTAACCCTAGGTAATTGTTAGGTAATTGTTTGTAACATGCTACACGTTAGCCATGGTGGCGGTGTTGGCTAAGTTAGCATATTCAAAATACTTGTAACTCTCAACCAAGTTTGTTCCATGAAAAAAACAGCCTGATCTGCTAAAACAAACGTTACTTTGACTATACTAACTCCCAACCTTGTTATTACCACGTATAAAAAACAGTTAGAAACTGCGACACGTTAGCCACATTAGCGGCGTTAGCGTTTGCACCCAACCTTGTTTAGAGCTTGTACATACATTTTGACAGAAGGCAGTGTACCTCTACACATTTTTTTGAGACCAGCAAGCACAATCAGCATGAATCCATAAGATACTCTGGATCATGGGATCATGAGCTGTTTTTATTTATTTTTATTTTTCTTTTTAAACTTGTCCTGTCCAACAGCTGAGCAAGCAGATACGGGCTGAGAGCCTCTTGCGTTGGACAGATTTTATTGTCCCAACAGGGGTTTATACTTAATAAACCCCTGTTGTATTTCATGCTAAACTTTATTTTAGTTATGTTATATCTTTTTCTTTTTTTTTGTTGGACCGGACGGAAATGGGGGGGGGGGATAAAAGAGTGGGGTTAAGAGAACAAAGAAGGTAACACAGAGTAGCAAGATCTTATAACAACCAGGTCTAAATAACAATCTGGAATGGGCGGGGCCTGTCTACACACACACTCAGTTACACACATACCTTTTGGCTAAAATAATCTTTACCTTTAAAGTTGTCAAAAATGTACAGCTGTTTTTATTTGAAAACAATGAAGGCTTTTTGGAGCGCCTGATGCAGTGGTTGTATGAAGTATCACTATATTCATATGGTGTAAGTTAAAAAAATATTTTTTATAATGAAAATATCTGGTCTCTAGATGAAAATGGTCTGACATTTCCTCCAATTTGATTCAGCTTTATTATGGGTTAAGATTCATTTTTGACTTTTGTTCAACATTAAAAAATGAAGTCAGTTTAATATTTATATTGTTGATACAGGGATCTGGAAAATTATTTTTCTATTAACACAATACTGGAGTGATTGGATTGGAAAAATTAGACCTCTTCCACATGGATTTGGGGTTCTTTATTTCTAGCATAACACGGGATGCTTTAATTTTTTATGAATTTATTTTTCTGTAGTGTGGATGTCCTGTTTTGTTTCTTTCTGTGATGCCACAGATTGTTATAAATATTTTTTTTAATTGTTTTTTTTTTTACAAATCAACCAACTGCAAACAGGATTCTGGAGAAATTCTGAGGCATCTAAAATAATTTGTGGAAAAAAATTCAAAATGGTCACATTTATGGAGTCTCGAAAATATGTGAGAATGTTGCAGATCAAAAAAACTATTTTCTTAGCAAAAAGTTGTACACTTAAAATTTGTAAGTATACATGAATATGACCATACGTGTAGTAGATATGCTACAGACCATGTACGTGTTGTATAGGAAGTAGACTATTTGTATTCTTATTTAGACCAAATTACAACATTTGGAGTTTACAATTGAAAGCATTTACAAAGTAAATGTAAAGTATACTTCCTTACCTTTAGTGTTTTAAGTATACTTGTACTACACTACTACTTTTTGCCAAGAGAAGATGGGATTTTGGCTTCTTGGAACCAGCAGGTACTTCCTATTTGGGGAGGGATTGCTCACTGCTATTGCTATTTGTCTATCTGAGGCCCCTCCCACACCCTAAATGTTCATTTCTTCTGCCATGTTGTCAACTGCAGCAGCAGCTCCTGCTGATGAGCCAGTTCCAACCACTTATTCACCTATGCTTCTTGCTTGTGTTTTTACCTCTTCATTCATTTTTAAGTATTTCTTTGTCCTGCTTCTGACCTGCCTCCAGCTTCACACTAACCGTTCACCTGTTGAATTTAAACCTCTGCTGCATCTTTTGTTTTTGTCTCTTGCCACTTTAGCAGCATCATCAAGCCATTTCTGAGTTGACCTGACCTGATCTGTTTGCCCGACTCATTTCTTGAAGATGTTATTCTTAAGTCTCCCCTGCTTGGCTGCGAGTTCTGACCTGACATTTCTGTTTATTGGACTCGTCTTCTGGATCTTGGAGCTTTGTGGGACAGATCTCTTGAGGTTGACTCTGATTAACCCTTGAACTCTGCGTTTGCAGGAATGTTCATCTATCCCCGCTTGCTCTGACGGTTTTAAAGGCTGGTCTGAACATTATCTTTTAAGTTGATGTAAAGCTGAAGTGGGTTCACCACTAAAGGTTTGATGGCTGCTCATTTTTCATTCTGGAGAATTTGCTTGTGGTCGGAACTCGCTTTTACTTCCGAAGAGGTTCATCTGTGTTTGGCAGCTTTTCAGCCCTTTGACTTCAGCAGCAGAGGTGACACACATCCCGTTTTCCACTGTGCAAACCTGTGTTGAGGGAACAAAGGTGTTCAGAAAAGGAGGTCAGTTGTTTGTGTTTAACACCCCACAGGATCAAGCCTTAACACCAAACACTGGCTTTGTCGCTGACGGATGGAAGCTGTTAGCTTAGCCTATCCAACAAAGGCCCTCCAGCCTGTGCTGGGCCTGTGGGTTCATGTTAAACAAAGTCTTAACACTCAGTCTGGAGGATCTGCTGTCTCTTTCGCTGCTCTCCATCCCTGATATCTGCTGCATTCCAGGGGTTGGATGTCTCCGCCGTGAGATTACCCTGGTTTTCCTACGTCGGAGTTCCAGGATCAATCTGCCTCTCAAAGCTGCTGGAGGAGAGCTGGTGGTCTCTGTTTGGTCCGATCAGATAAATCTCCAAATCTCATAGAAAAACACAGGAAAAAAAATCATCTTTTCCACAGAATTGCTGAGTTTGTGTTTTTGTTTATATAGATAAAGAAACTTGAGGCAACACGGCCGAACAGAGCCGCTGTAATGGCATGGGTGTTTGTGAATCCAGTCGGAGGAGTATTCTAGTGAATATTGATACACCACAAAGGGTTGAGAAGCAACCCAATACGATTTCCCAACTTCTGAACTTTTCAGTGTAGTTTTTAGTTTATTTTAAAACTTACAAGAGCAAGAACAGACATTTTATCTTTAAAGGCAAATCAAATTAACAGAATAGATAACAATATTGGTCTAAATATATGTGAACACTTTACTACTTTATGTAGCATCATGAAACATTAGAAGAATAAGAGTCTAGTATTAGCACAACAAATGCATTATTATTAAGATTAACACAGCATAAATAATAGGGATGTTGATCATCAATTAAGTTGCAATCCGAATCAATTCACAAATCAAGCTCAACTATTCACAGATTGAACCACTATTCTTACTTTTTAAATACCATACGTTTGTTGCCATGTGTATGTCTTTGTACTGGATGTATGAAAATTAAAATGATATGTATTAAATCACCATCATTTAGCTTTGAGCAGTAAATTTGATGCACATCAGAAGAGGCAGCGACTCAAATTTGACACATGAATCGCGCTTGGCGCCAGATCCAAGTTGCGTCGGGCTTGATGAATTTGTCTTATAAATGTTGGACTTTTCTCTAAAAAATGCGACTTATACTCCTGAGCAACTTAGATATGTCTTTTTTTTCTTCTTCATTATGCATTTTTTGGCTCCTGTGACTTATACTCAAGAAAATACGGTGTTTTGAAAATGGGAAGCTTCACTGACACTTTATTTTAAAGATTTTTTTTTTTTTACCTCTGGTTACAATGGCTCTATGCAGTCCAGCATTAAAATCCAGCATTTTTCTGTATTTCAGAGCAATAAATACATTGTTCCCAAATTGTATTTTTAATAAACTCTATTTTATTTATAAAGATCTCAAATCAGGTATCTCAGACATTATGAATATTCGTACCCTAATTTTCAGGAGCAGATCCAAGTACTCTGATACTCATTACGGCTCTATTAAAGAACATGCTTATAACTCAACAAAACCCTTTATGTCACTCCCATTAACTAAATCCATTCAATCAGGGATAGGCAACTTCAGGCCTCGAGGGCTGTAATCCGGCATGTTTGCCAACATCCCCTGCTCTGGTATGTTCTAATTGGCTGGACGCACCTGAACCAGGTAATCAGTCATGAGTAGGGCTTGGATATCTGGAAATCATGCAGACACTGTGGCCCTCGAGGCTTGAAGCTGCATTAAATTCTTCATCCTCTGTGTTGGTTTAGGAAGGATTCCACCAAATCGGACATAAGTCTGAGCGGCATTTCTTTTTCTGCGTTGCTGTTAGTAGCAAATAGTGATATACTCAGTGGGTTCTAGCTGTTCGTAGTGGAAAAATAAAAAAACACATGAGATTATTTAGTTTTAAAGACACCGACAAGTCTCACACTCAGCCAAACTATGCAAAAAAACACAACTTATACTAAAAAAAATACAGTTGTTAAAACCTTATTTACCAACATATTATAATTATATTTTAGAAAACTTCAACTTGTTACTTGAATTGAATTGTATCTAAAAATAAATTTTGTTCGAATAATTCTTGTTTATATTTTTGGATTATCACTTTTAAATTTAACAAATTCTTGTATTAAAAAATCTTGCTTTGTAATTTTTCTACACCTCTCTTAATCTTATAAATGCATTTATTTCACTCACTGATTTTAAATTCCTCTTAAAGTTTTGCATTCCAACGTTTTACCGATTATTGTTATCTGTAAATAATCTTAGAAGTTGTCAGGGTCAGGTGTGACCATAGTGCGTTCTAGTACTTTGTGCTCTTTATGTTCTTTTTCTGAACGTTTTATGTGTTCTCTGCAACATCTACAAGGAAACTCAGAAGAAGGTCAAGTGTAAAAGAAAAAAAAAATGTTGATGGAAAATATGCAATTGTTAATTCATGCCGCTGCTGAATAAGTGATCGACTCCAGCATTGGCGGCCAAGCTTAAAGGCACGGGGCATATGGGGAACAAGGAGGGGCACAGATGCTCCACAGGGCCAGAGGGCTTGACAGGAAAACTTAAAAAGGACAGAAAAAATGAGGCAAAAGCAGAAAAATGTGAAAGGGAAAAAACTTTGGAGGCACAATTCTCGAACATTGTTTCATTTCACCGTCATAGATTACAATGCATTGCAAAAAAAGAACAAAAAAATCCAAGATTCCGTGAAAAGTGAGCGGAAAAGCTTCTCAATAATCTACAGTCCAGACAGGTTCAAACACATCTACAAATATACGGGGATACACAATCCTCTCCATAAGCATTCGGAGGATCTCGGCACCATCTGCTGGCAGGTTTGACCAACGCTTTCCGATGAGAAATAAACAAATCAGTTCCCTGAAATCATTTTCTCCATCCTTTTTGCCAAGCCTGCCTCTTTCCATTTAACACCTTCTTCAAGCCAAAAAACTAATCTGACTTGATTAGTTGCAGTTTGCCAGTGACGCACAAAGGGAGGAATGTGGTGGAGCAGAAATCCTGCTCACAAGAAATGCCCGGAAAACCAATATCCCAGAGACAATTGATTATTATTCACTCTTTCAATTATTTCTTAGTACTCAAGAGCGACACTGTCTAATCTGCATACTTTTTTTAAAATATAGGATGGGATGTGTTGTGTTTGCTCTGGTTTGTACTGAAGGAATGCTTAAACGGCCTAACACGTCATTCGGCATTAGGATTTTTTTTTTTTTTTTTTCAAACAGACTCATAAATGATTCATCTATTCAAAAAAACAGTCAAACTTGTGTGTGAGTAAACTGTCTCAGCTGTGAAGTAAAATGTTGAATTTAAGATGAGGCAGCTGCAGAGAAAGATGTCAGCACTACATGTCTGCATTTCAGGACACAAGGCTGCACACTTCAAACTAGCTGAAAGATTTAAAACCTTGGTTTTTAGACAATAAAGATATTCTACCAGCTTGTTTGAACTTATCTCTACCCCTGAAACATTATAGCCTCAATAAAATTCTAGAAATCAAGAAATTATCATTAAAATGACTCAAAATCATATAGCCCCTGACAATAGAAAATGTAATTTAAGACTCAAAATAACTCATATCACTCTGTAGTTTTTGGTTTAATTTTAAGGATTTTATTTCAAACTTCAATAAATGTTGACAAGTTAAGCCACAGACACGCCAGGCATGAGATGCAACGCTCAAGCAGACGGCAAAAGAGCATTTAGCCCATAGTGCTCACACTGAACCAGCAGGGAGGGGCTTCTTCCCAAGTAAAAATAATGTATATGCAAGTCATTTCTTTAAACCTTTGATAGTGACTTCAATTTTTAAATACTTATCAAAACATTTGGATTCTTGACATTAATTGTGTTTGCTGGGCTACTGAAGAAGTTATTTAACCTGAGGTAAGAATAAAAAAAAAACAAAAAAAAAAACATCAATACAATTTCTGTTGGTTTTTTTTTTTTTTTTCGTCTGGTAGAATCTTACTTAGCTAAGCGTGAACAGAAAAGTTTTGAATGTGGAAGGCATCTCCATAGACTTTTCAATGGAAGTACTTGTTTGAATTCTGGCTTTAAACTGGTATTCAGGGTCATTATTTGGGAAACAAATATTTAAAAGTTCTAAAAAATAAGTGCTAGTTTTTAATTTCTTGAGGATTTATTAAGATGTGCCAACTTGTACTAAAATTTCCACTTATTGCATTAGTTTTTTATCACTTGAATCAAAATGAATGACAATTAGGTAAATAAACATTCCAAAAATACAAACTATTTGATTGGAGCAAGCAAAATAATAATTCTTATTGGACTGTATAGCATTCAAATTAAAGTATTTCTATTGAAATGTTTTATTAAGAGATTTTTTTCTCTTTTTGAATGCTTGTGTGGATTTTATAGTTGCTGGGTAAATAATTTGACTTTTTTTCTGGTAATTTTCCTCTAAAGATTCACATTCTTTCCCAGTTTTTAGGTGATCTCTTTTTGCAGTGCACACATTAATAAGATCCTCATCCATGATTGAGCCGAGTGAGCCTTTCTCAATCTCGTTTCAAGAGAGTGCATTTTGTCCTTCGTGTGGCTCCCTGAATTCTCAAGAAGCACTCGAGTTCGGGATTAAAAAATAATTCCGACTCTTTCAATTTACTTAGTGCCCATTTAAATATTCAACAAACGCAGAGATCTGATGGAGTTGTTGGGGCTGGTGGGGTATCTTGATTTGTGAGGAGGCTTGGTTAATTTTTATGTTTATCTCTTTGATGTAGGGAACATGGTGCACTGTGGAGCAGAGATTTCTTTGATAACGTTACACTCTGGCATCATTCACATCGACGGCAGGAGGCAGCGGCGACCCTAATAGCTTCTCAAAGGGATGAGATGTAAACTAATTTGCTCCGTGCGAAGTCGCCCTGGGGACTGCACCTACGAAGCAGCTGGAGCACGGCGCCACGTGCAGCGCTTCTGCGTGCTGAGAGAAAGTGATGGAGAGGCTATTGGAAACCGCAGCTCTCTTTGATGCCCGCGCTGTGACATCATGTTCCAGGCTGAGAACAATGCCAGATTATTCTTTTTGCTTGTTATTCATGGGATCCTGACCTGAACTCTGACTGGTTTTTCTCTGAGCGCTCCACAAACGGAGGAGTGATTCGCTGTGCAGCATTCTCCCCATTCATTAATTTTGCCCACTCATCCCAAAATGATATCATATTCATGCACTTCTGAGCACTTACTTATTCATAAAACATCTGAAGTGTGTTTGGGGGTGGGATGCTAAGGAGCTCCGTTTGTTTGTTTCCATGGATTTGATGGATTTCTTTTGTTTCACTTCTTTTGGGTTTTTTATGATCGAAGTATTCTGAAGGGTTACTCATACTCTAAAACTGACAACAGGAATGGCAAAGGAACTTTTGAGCAAAGTAATTTTCAGGAATTTGACTGATCAAATATGTATTTTATTTTTAAGTGCCTCGATGTCATTATACAACAGGGGTGGGCAAACTACGGCCCGGGGGCCACATGCGGCCCCTTAAGCTACTTAATGTGGCCCTCCAAATTAAAATACATTGAATCAAAAATCCTAATTATTGTTTTATTTTCATTGTATTTCTGGTTTCTTCTCATGAATGGTGTTGTTTCTCTGACGTTCGTGTGTGTTCCTTTCTGAGTCAGATGGTGATCTTTCGGATTATTCCTACACCACACAAATGCAGCATTTCTTTGAGTTCACATTTTCCTCTGAAGAACATCAACCCATTGGATCACCCAAAAGAGAACAAAAATCAAAATTTAGAAATTAAAACTCCCAAATTTTCTGTTTTTAAATTAATATATGTGAATTTGAATCCAAATTAAAGCATGTTTTTCTCTAAATTCCATATTATTTCTTTAGTTTATGAGGTTGATTACCAAATCTCTCCTTCCATCTGCTCCTTGTCCGGCCCTTATGCCAAATTTTAGAACCCTTTGTGGCCCACGAGTCAAAACAATTGTCCACCCCTGTTATACAACATTCCTGGATTTGCAATACTTCTGTCTTAATGTTCATCTGAACAAAATTTTGCCCCCGCCACATACTCCAAAATCATATAATAGATTCTCCATCTCAGCTTGATACAAAATAGACAAAAAAATAATTTTATATACTTTTTGGAGTTTTTTAAAAAACATTTCCAAGAGATACAACAACATAAAATCAAAGACATTTATGTTTTAAAGATACATTTTTTACTATTAGCAAAAAAATTATTTCTGTTGATTTATTTATAGACTATATGACAATTTCTCTTATGTAACATAATTTCCTAAAATATTTTTTGACAATGTTGCAAAATAAAGAATGATTGTTGATGACATAATAGCAGGCAAAAACTAAAAAAAAAAAAGTTCAAAATCCACTGACGAAACCAAAACACATATAGATGAGACACAAAGATAAGATATAAGATGAGTACATTTGATTTGATTATGGGATGGCCAGTGGACCTACAGCTTGGCGGCCATTTTGTGGCACGGTGAAATCTGGCAATTTCCATATTTTTGCACAATTTGGGACAATAAAACATTTTAATGCTTCACCATCTTAAATCTACAATGACGTTTTGTTGACCTTTGACCTTAAGAAGATGCTGCTATCTTGAATTAAAAATAAAAAGACATTTAGGCTTTGTCCGAATTCCCCACTAATTCCTAACAACTAAGAAACTATGCAGTGCGCGACTATCTAGTGCCCTGGATTTTAAAAGCAATTCAGACACCATGCTAACTACTTTACTTTTGTTTTTCTAAACGCCAGATATGACATCACCGATTTCACAAAGTGAAAATCGAACCAAAACGAACATTTCACAACAATTACTTGTGTCGTTCTACCTTCTACTATCTTCGCCATCACCTGATTGATTGTGTGACTAAACTGTTTTAGGGTAACAAAGTTAAAAAAAATGAAACAAAAATAGAAATTACTTTTAAAGAATTTTTTTTTTTTTGGATTGGTGAGACTTTGTGGTTAAAAAAATATCCACAAAAACATTTTTTTGAAATAAACTCTTTCCAAGAAACGTAAAAACTTCCATCATTCATCCACACAAAAATCCTTTTTTCATGACTTCACTATTGTGACCCTTTTCAAATACCATAAGAGTTTTAGATGAAAGACATTTCATCAAGAAATCAGCAAAGGAACTGTGATCACTGACTTTTCTGAAATTTTTATTTAACACCAGCAGCCATGCTGCTGCTGCTGCGGCTCAAGGATGACATGTTTCTAAACATAAATTCAGGGGTCTGTAATAAAAGAATGAATCCAGTTCTTGTAAATGTCAGCTCTAAGCTGTTAGAGATGATCAATAGAGGCTGGCGTTCGTAGCATTTGGTCTTTTCAGGGCCTAAGTTAGATTCAATCCTCTTTATATGTGCAGCTTCAGTGTAAATGCTGTTGATGACAGTGAGCTGGTGCGAGCTTCTTCCCAGATTAGTTGCTTCTCAAGAATCATTTCTCGTAATTTTTTTCTTTTCATCAGTAGATGTTTGTTAGTATTTTTACCTTATTTTTAGAAATAATGAGAAATACAATTTCTTTTGTAAGTTACAACTTATGTTTGACATTTTTTAAGCTTACTAGAATTTTGAAAAGTCCTGGAACAGATTCTGAACACCATGCTGTCAGCTTCTGCATTTCAACCCAATGCTAGTTGGCTAATACAGCTAAATAATGTGGATGAGGTGTAACTTAAAGTCCCACTCTAATCCTCTTTTGATCTATTTTAAAAGCGCTCCCAGTGGTTTTTTTAATTATGATTATGATGTTTTTAGCTAAAATCAAAAACTTTTTTAGGACATAGTTTATGCAGAGATCTGGGACCTGCTCTGCAAATTAGCTCTTAGCTAGATGACCTGTGGACATGGCATCGGTTGCATGTGAAATTGTAACACTGTTCTTTTTTTTTTTTTGTTCTGTCCCTTTTAAATCTTTTATTTTTTTTTTCAAAAAGAGCAGCAGGAGTCCATTAAAAATCACCTCTGAGTTGTGGACCGTTGTTGGGGAGTAAGCCCGTCCCCACATCCCGACACCCTTTCTCTCCCACTAGCTTACAGTCCTCTTAACATGCACAACCCAACATTAGCGGTGCAACAAAAATGGAGAGCAATGTTGCAGTTATCCAAGCAGGAAGCTTGTGACCCACCCATTGTAATGTTTTATGTCACAACTTCAAGCTTTTTCAAACGCCTTTGTTTCATCTGCTCCTGATTCACAATGATTTCAATAAAGAAATACTCAGATATGGAATTGTAAGCCAAATATTCTTTATACATGTAGGTTTTCATTAGAAAAATACCACAAGAGCATGTCGAAAACATTTTCAACAGAGTGGGTCTTTAAGTTTGCCTTCATATGATGATGAGATTGTATTACTAACGTCTTAGTTTCACCTTCAAACTGATAATTACTGAATGATTCATGGATGTACGTGACGATGATGGCATTGAACAGCTATTATGTGTTTTGTGATGCTTGGAAAATGACACGTTATCATAGAAACCAACCAAGATGAGTCAGGCTGAGTTGCACACAGCACGTACTGGAACGTGTCATCACAGCGAACCACTCTTGGTATCTAAGGGTTTATTCAGACTGAACAGAGTTTGTTTTTCCCCAATAATCCAGAACAAATTTTCTGTTTGAATACACCCAAGTGGACCCTGGTCCAGAACCAGAAACCACTCTCTGACCCATCTTTTACGTCAGTCTCGGTTCATTTCCAATCAGATTAAGCTTCCTCACTCTGAATAGACTCTGTGCTCGGAGTGGAACAACAAGACCAAAACGGCCTCCATAGCTGGGAATCATGGACTTTTCCTGTCTGAATACACCCGTAATGTATCTTTCGTTTGTCTTTATCTCCAACCTTGGAGCAGGAATGACCAGTGTTTATTATATTTCATATTTGTGATCTTAAACTTCTTTTGTGTGCATTAATATAATTTCAGTCATCTTAAGTCAGAGCTACTTTGAAGGGTCTCGTTTAATTTTGTTGAAAGTTGCAGGAAGTCTGTTTTTTTCCACAGTTATACATCTGTCACAAAAAGAAGTAGCTTTTCCCGAAGAGTATCTTTTTCAGATTCCAAAACATCCAGTCATCCTGTAACCTTTTTCTATTCTCTGCATCACGCTTTGCCAGAGTGTTTCCATCAGGTGCGGCCGGATCCATGTGGCCTGACAGTTGGTGAAGTTGACAATATCTGGGACTTTTGCACTAAGGTACCTTCTGTCCTGCCTGTAACCCCCTGACACATTTACACTTGTTGACCCCATCTGTGCTCACAGACACATGATGACGTCAACCTTAGATTTTAGATTAGATCCACTCAACTAAGCGTGTTCTTTTTTTTTTACTTCATAAAATCTGATGCATTTCAGCTTTTTTTTTTTTTTTTTACAAAAAAAAAAAAATCAACAATAATTTGCATTCAGCAGTTGTTTGGAATCCAGCGCATCTCCATACAAGTCCAGCCTGAGCCAGATGCTCATGAATACAGTTGTAGCTCTGCACAGGAGAAGTTGTGGAGATCTCAAGGTCACTTGGTGTTTATTTGTTCTTAGCAGCGAATTGGCTGTCAAGCCTGACTGCGATGCTGACCCTCTTGCTCTCGCTCCTGTGTGCTAATATGACAGTGCTGTATTTAATTATGCATTTGGCTGAGTCAACATTTAGTCTAAAAACACAACTTTCTCCTTGGAGCATCATTCTCCACAACGAGTGTTTTATTTCTGTGCAATCAGTCAAGAAAATGTAAGTTTTTGATTGTTTTTTTTCTTTTAATTTAAAAAAAATTTGACAATTGATGCCTGTTTATATTTCGCGATTATTACAGAACTTTTCAGATGCCATAATTAGCTGCTACTCATTTTGTTTGTCTTTCATTTCATCCTGATATTCAGCTGAAAATACCGTCTCTCTGTGAAACGACGCAGAGACCAGAAGACGCACATCTTCTTGTGATCATGTAAATCAGAAAACGGAGGAACAGCTGTTTACAACAAAACAAACACATTATCGCCGATGCTCCTCAGTATGAAATCACAGAAGCCAAGCGAGACAGCTGCCTGCTTTTAATTACACTTGATCTCCCTTTTTCATGTTTATTTCACGTTTCTGAATCTGATCTTTGTTATTTCGCCTCAAGCTGGATCTAAGTTCCTTTTATGTTTTTTTTCCAAAAAAGCAATATTTTCATTATGTTGGAAAGAAAATTCATACATAAATATTTAGCACAGAGCGTCCATTTCTTCTTAGTATGTTCCTTTTTTTAATTATTTTACCCAGACTGATGTGTTTCAGCATCTGCTCTTTCACTTTCTTTGCTCTTTTTTTATATGAACATTTTCATTTTTACACTGCAAAAACACAAAATATCACCAAGTATTTTTGTCTATTTTCAAGTTTAAATATCCTATTTACTCAAAATAAGACAAAATTGGTTACTTTTTAATGGGATGCAACACCATGTTTCAAGACAATAAATCTCAGATTTTATTTTAAGCAAATACGTTTTTTAAATAATATCTTTTAGCAGAAGCTGAGATCGGTATGCAGTCTTGTTTTAGGAAACAGACTTGCTTGATTAAGTAAAACTGGAATGCTTTATTTGACTTATAATTTACATATAATTCTAAAGATTTTTTAATTTAAATGTGTAATATTAGCTTATTTTAAGATGATCATGGTCAATGGCAGGGGTGGGCAAACTACTGCCCAGGGGGCATTTGCAGCCCATTAAACTAGGTAGTCTGGGCCTCAAAACTAGAGTAAATTAAAATGATAGTCTATATTAATGTTTTATTCCGCCTGTAATTCTGATGTGTCGCCATAGCTGTGTCAAAGTCAAGGCCCGGGGGCCGGATCTGGCCCTCTGGGTAATTATATCCGGCCCGCCAGTTTGTTTTATATTATTATTAATGTTAAGCATGTTTATACTGGGATGTTCATAATAGGATATATTTTATGGAGATAAAAAATTTGGGGGTTATTTTTGTTTGAAATTTTTCACATAACATGACATAAATGTCAATACATTTAATTGCTTTTTTTTTTTACATTTTGTTTTTTTAAACATGCATAAAATTTTGACTTTTTAAAAAAAAATTTATGGAGAGTAAAATATTGAGTGTTATCTAAATTTATTTATTCTGGAATAATATTCCATCCTTTTTTTTATTCAGTTAAGTTAAAAACTTACCTTTTCAAAGTTTTAAAAAATGTTTCTTCTGTTCGGCCCAAGACCTAAGGTGTGTTTTAAATCTTGGCCCCCTCTGTGATTGATAGCTCTGCCATAGATGATACACTACGGATCCATTGACCTTTGTTCATGTGGTGTGGGAACGTTTTTCTGGCATTCATGTGTTGGACAGGCATTTTTAAAATAAATCACATGAACGCAGCATTTCTCTGAGTTTGCATTTTTATGGTGCAATTTGCACTAAAATGAGAACAAAAGCCGCAATTTTGACAGAACTCCAATTCTGTTTTCAAAAACTCCTACAAGTATTTTCAATCAAGATTAAAAAATGTTTTTGTCTAGCTGTTGTGTTGTTTCTTTCTCTTATTATGAAGTGGATTACCAAAATGTGCCACACATCTGCTCGTGTTCTGGCCCTTCTGTCAAGTTTTAGAAGTATTCCGACTCCTGGTCTGGTGTAGTGCTTTATATTTGATATGTTGGGGGCAAACAATATAAACATTCATGTCGTACAGAATATTTTCAGCAATACATATCTATTTTAATGCATATTTAAAATTATCAAAGAAAAAATAGCCAAATTTGTTCATTTATAGCTAATTCCAGATTGAATATGTTCTTTAAATGGCTGGACATCACAAGTTATTTCAATAAAACTTACCAAGATGATTTCTTTTACTTCTATGTGTAGATTTGTGCACTTAACAAATAAAAAAAAATCTTGTATTCTATGTATGTGTATATATTTTAAAACAAATGTAAGATTTTTTACAACGTATGCTGGTGATTAATAAAAAATAATTAGACAATAAATTAAAATTTCTGCAACATCCCACAAATCAAACTCTCCCTCATTTGCATGTTACAGAAAAGCAAAGTGTTTACATCCAGCACCTTCCAGAGCAGCTGTCAGACATTTCCCAGTGCTTTTCAATAATTTGCAACAATTAGCAACAACCTGAAGTAAAAAGGCTGACTGTATGACTCAGACATTTGCTAAATCCCTTCTATATACAGGAGTGTTCAGGTGGCAGATGCACTTCAGAAGTTCAAGTTTGGAAGGCTTGTACTGGGGATTCACTGCAGAGCCAGGAAGAGGAAACAATTAAATTCAATTCAATTCAATTTTATTTATATAGCCCAAAATCACAAAGAATTTTGCCTCATTGGGCTTCATGCAGGTAATTTTACAGTTGCAAAAAATAGTCATGAAACATGAAAGAAAGATCACAAAAGACTAAACCGACTAAATAAACTGGATATCCCTGCTCTTAGACCCTCCCTCTCAGTAAGGAAAAACTCCCAAAAAACCTGAATCAGGAAAAACGAAGAAACCTTATGGATTCCCACATGAGGGAGAGATCCCATCCAAGGACGAACAGGCAATACCAGAACTGGTAAGGGAAAATTAGCTTCTACAACTACGTATTTGAAAATCACTTTACTTGTTACTGTTGAAAAAAGCAAAGTTTCTCCAGTTCCTCTCACTTTTTTCTTTATTTTTCTTTCTTTTTTTTCTTAAAAACTGTTTGATAGAGAGACTTAATTGTCAAGTTTAAAAAAAACATTTTCTGTCTCATTTGGTATTGCTCTCTTGTTTTAGGAAGCTTTATTCTCTTTAGATAGAGCAATTTGTCATCAAATATTTAACACATTTGACTGGTTATGAGTGCTAGAGCAAGTATGCATGTGTTTTTTTAATGCTTTTATTAATCTTATGCACTATGAGGCGACACTGAGTGCCAAGAAAGGCGCCATATAAATAAAATGTATCATTATTATTATTATTATTATTAGGTAGCAGACAAGTAGGACACGGGGAAAATAAAAGAAAAGATCTTTATTTTACCCTAAAAATAAAAAAACAGCTGAAATTAAACAATAGACCTGTAATTGAGGTCAATATATCATAACGGACTCCAAAAATAAGAACTCAGACTCTTGACCAAAAATTTGACTAAACTAACACACAAAAGGTCCATGTATGGTTTGATCAGACCACCTGAAACACAGAGGGGGACGACAATCAAAGGACAACCTACAGCTTAAAGGGTGAATAGAAAATAGTCTTACTGGATTTGTCTGTTCTTGATTTGTAACTTGTGTGTTCTTGTTTGTGTGTAACTTTGGATTTGTGTGCGTAACTCTTTATGTATTGTTAGAGTTGCAAATCCAGTGTTATGTGCACAGAAATCCAGTAAGACTATTTTTTCTTCATAATAAAGAAACTAAACTATTAAAATTCCTCGGATCTCAAACACATGGAGCCCACTGAGCTGGCTTTAGTATTTCAGTCTGCGGGACGCTTTGATATTACCTTTTTGTTTTCTGAAAAAGAACATAGAAAAGAAAATATCTAACAGAATACAGAATACAGGCTCCATTTAATATACCGGATACAGCAGACAAATAAAAGCAGCAAAACTGAAAAAAAACACAACTGTTTATGTTACCAGATGACAGTGGGATTTATCCTAGCATGTTTTTTGACATGTTGTCATATCTGTAACATAACTGGTAATTCTTATTCACAAAATTTAAAATATAAAACAAAGTACAGAAACTAAAGAAGGGGAAACATATTTTAAGCAAGAGCTTTTTTTTAGGAATTTATTCTTAAAAAGTACAATTCCTGGTTGCCCATAGGAAAAATCTGTTGCCCAAATGTGGCTCAATCTTGTCTCCTGAGACATGTTTGAGATCAGTTTGAGCGTCTCATCTGTGGATCATTCTGTGCTCATTTGTGTCTTATTTCTTGCTCCTAAGGGACCCTTAGGAGCAAGAAATAAGCAAAGACGAGAAAAGACACCAACGAGACAAATGAGGTTGAATTGAGATAAGCTATTTGAGCAAGACTTAAGAAGTGGGAGAAACAAAAGAGATCTCAAAATAGTCTTGTTCAGATCTCATTTGTCTCAGGTATTTTATAGGAGGATTAAGGAGAAAGGGACAAGACAGATCTGAGACGCTAATGAGACAGATCTGAGAAGAATGAGCGCTGAAAAAGATCTCATCATTGTCTGTTTCATGTCTCTTTCATGTCTCACCAAAGCCATTTATGAGAATGACTTGAGAAACAGTAAAAAAGTAAAAACAATACTAAAAATGTAAATGTAACATTTTATTTGGCATTTGGCCAGCATCATCAGTACAACATTTGTATTGGGATAGCAGCATTAGACTCTTTTTACATTTTTAAAAACAAAATACAGAAATATAAAACATAAATGGGATACAAAAATTAATTAAAAATTTATTAAATACAAGCTCTGTGATTGTTTACTAACCTCCTTGCTGAGAAGTTGGTTTTAACAAAATTATTTTTTCAAATAATTTTAAGTAATTTAACCCTTGTACTCTTTTACGGGGTCTAGATGACAGTACCATTACATGGATGTGAGATCTCTCCCATAACAAATGTGGACAGGATCTTATGTCTGCCACAGACACCAGAGAAGAATCAAAATCCTTGGGAAAAAAACCTCAGGGCGCTGTCTTGTGGGGTCCAGATGACCCCACTTTTAATGTAAACATGTCCAGGATAGCACAAGAGTTAAAACCACCTGGCTTCTTAATGGAATATTTTGAATACAACCAGAAATACATTCACAAGATTGTGTCGTATTATACCCGGAGATTTATTTAAAACAGTGAAAACTTTTTCTTATGGAATTGCATTAAGTACATGAACTGTGCTCAATCTGGCCGACATGGTGACAATGAATACTTCCAGAATGTAAACAACAAACATACTGACAGCACAGGTACAAGGAAGAATCTCACTTGGCTTTGAGACAAGAGGACTTACATGCTTCCAAATCCTAGAACACACTTGGCAGGAACTGTATTGAAAGTCATGGTCCATGAAAATTCAAAATAAATAAAGGATAAAAGAGTAACCTGTCCACATACTGTAGATCATAGCAGTGACCCACTGCTTAGAACCGGCTCTGGTCTACATTTGTTGACAAAGGCTTTCTTGACTTTGACCTCCACAATTTTTTCTATACCAGGTGGAGTGGCCCATCTCAGGATATAAGCTGTAAAACAAGAACATTAAAATCTAGTATGAGTAAAATGACAGTAGATGGCACATAATAAATATCAAACTTCAAGCTGCAAACAAATTATAGTTTTATTAGATCAGCTGCATAATGCTGCTGTGAGATTTGATTTACATGTCATCTGATTAATCAAGATAATTTCTGGCATCTAAAAACAGCCAGAATTCAGTTAAGATTACATATTACACTGTGACCTCTATAGCTGTTAAAATGATTGAAATGCAGCATGATACTTCCTTGGGCAGTAAAAATGTAACAAATTAGTTCAAATCTGTTTCCTTAAAGATGGGTTAGATCAGGGATGTCAAACTCAAGACCTTCAGGACCAGCCTGATGCTGGTCTTCTATAAATCCTGCCTTATCTGCTGCTGATTACCTGGATCAGGTGTGTTTAGCCAATAAGGAGCTGGAAAACATGTAAGACACCAGACCTTGAGGTCTGGAGATTGACACCCCTGTGTTAGATGCTACTGGACAAGACTTCATTCCAGTGTTAAACTTATATTTTGATGGCAATCATTGCTATACTGCAGCCTGATTGAACATGTTTATTCTTCCCAGAATTCTAGCATAAAATGACCCAATTTTAAGAAAAACTCACTTAGGATTGCGTCGACGGATCCGCTTTCCTTCTTTTGCGGAGGGATTATTTCAAGTACGACCAAAAGGAACTGGATGTTGATTCTCCTCAACAGTGAAGAAATGATCGGAAAGTCCATGAGACTGATGCATGCGATGTGGTTTTGATGCGTGGTTCATGGCGGCAAGGCGGAACGATGAGACGAACACACCACACCCAGGGAAGAGCTCCTGCTGGGGAAGATGGTCTATACTTCCTATACTTACGCTCAAGTAAGCCTAATAAAAAATAAATCTCAGGTGTACTACTTTTTACTTTTAGATAAGAGTAAGTTTATTTCCAAATCATTCCTTTAATGAGAATATTTAAATTACTGTTGATTTATTTTTTTTTTTATTATTTTTTTAGTTTATTCAAACATGTAGTTAATACAATTTAGTTATAAGTTACAGTCACATGTATATGAGCTTATTACACAAATAGGTATACAAGTCCTGAATTCATGTTTGAAAGGAGGCAGGCAGAAGCATTGCTTATAAACGCCTGCCCCTGAGGTCAGTTTGATAGACAGTTACATAGATCCGATGATTGAACAATGAGACAAAAAATTACATTCATTATTATATATTTTATCAAATGGATATACAGTATACTTATAATAGAAACCCTTGTATTTAATCTACTCTTATATATATTCAATACATACTGTTGTTGTGCATAAATCAAGACATTCTGTATTTTGTCCATGTTATACATTTAAAATCTTTTTTAAACAGGTATAAATTATTACATTGTTTTTGTTCCAGACTCAGATTATTCCATAGTTTCACTCCACATACAGACACACAGAATTCTCTCCTTTTTGTGCGGATGGTAGGTTGTTTGAATTTTCCTGTACCTCGTAACTTATGGGAAGTATCTCTCAGCAAGAATAGTTTTTGAATATTATAAGGTAATATTTTATGATATGCTTTGTATAATATTTGAACTGTTTGATAATTTATGAGGTCTTCTAATTTGAGTAGTTTTGACTGTATGAAAAGTTGGTTTGTGTGCTCCAGGTATCCTACTTTATGAATAATCCTGAGTGCCCGTTTTTGTAACATGTATAATGGGTGTACTGTGGATTGATAATTATTTCCCCATACTTCATTACAGTAAGTGAGATAAGGGAGGATTAATGAACAGTACAGTGTACGA
The DNA here is from genome assembly GCA_003999625.1 of Oryzias javanicus. Lineage (NCBI taxonomy): Eukaryota > Metazoa > Chordata > Actinopteri > Beloniformes > Adrianichthyidae > Oryzias > Oryzias javanicus. The sequence continues at coordinate 21,545,429 of CM012457.1, forward strand.
AGAGTGTTTTGGTCAAGATTATATTTACACTTATTTATTATTGAGAGGTTTTTTGAAATTTTCAATTTTAGGTGTCCTATGTGTGATTTCCAAGATAATTTGGAGTCAATTACTAATCCTAAAAATTTGTTTTCCTGAACTGCTTCGATTGGTATTCCATTTATATTAATTTGTTGATTGGAATTTTCATCATGATTTCCAAACATTATAACTTTTGTTTTGTTCAAGTTTAATGATAATTTGTTACTGTCAAGCCATTTTTTAATAATTTGCAGTTCCTCATTGATGGTACTAATTAGCATATCATAATTATCATTACTATAAAATATATTTGTGTCATCTGCATATAATACAAGCTTCAATAAATTGGAAACTTTAAATATATCGTTAATATACATGTTAAATAATTTAGGTCCTAATACAGCCCTGAGGGACCCACATGTGATTACGAGGTTGCATGATTTGTATTTTTCTATGGTGAATATTGAGTTCTTTCTGTTAAATAGCTCTTTACCCATTCCCTGCTATTCCTCTAATCCATAACGTTCTAATTTATCTAATAATATTTTATGGTTTATTGTATCAAAAGCTTTTTTAAAATCTATGAATAATCCTGCTGCATATTTTTTATCATCCAGTGCTTTTGCAATTTCTTCAACGGCATCAATTACAGCCATTGAAGTGGTTCTTTTGGCTCTAAAGCCGTATTGACCATCGTTAAATATTGAATGCTTGTCAATAAATTTTTTCTAAGCGAGAAACAAAAAGTTTCTCGGAATCTTGGAGAACTGTGGTAATAATGAAATTGGTCTATAATTAGCGTATGAGTTTTTATCGTCATTTTTGTAGATTGGTATTACTTTGGCTATTTTCATTTTATTGGGGACAGGCCTGTTTCAAATGATAAATTAAAAATATATGCTAGGGTTTTGAAATAGGTTAATAACCTGTTTCACCAAAGACATGTCTATTTCATGATAATCTGTTGATAGTTTGCTTTTACACTTATTGACAGTATTTATGACTTCTTGTTCTGTAGTTGCAGTAAGAAATATTGAATGTGGGTTGATTTTTATTTTGTCGTTAAATTGGTTAATATCTTCATCTGGTATTTCTCCTGCTAGGTCTGAACCTACATTCACAAAAAAAGTATTGAAGTTATTTACTACTGTATTCATATTTTGTCTATCTCCATTTGAACTATGGAAGCAGTCAGGATATACTACTTTTTTTTTGTAGTACCATTTTTAATTAAGGCATTTAAAACCTCCCAAGTTCTTTTCATATTATTCCTGTTTTTACTTAGTATTTCGTTATAATACAGTTTTTTGTTTTCCTAATTAATACATTTTGTTTTTCTACTTATATTTTTTGTTTTTTTTGTCTTATTTTTCGTTTTTGCGTTTTAATAAAAGTTTTGTAGAGACCATTTTTTTTCTTGCAAGCATTTAATATTCCTTTGTAAGCCAGGGATTAGCAGAGTCTTTGTTTTTCTTATTTATTTTTTTTATTGGACAGTTTTTTAATGAACAGGATATAAAATTTCCTAGAGCTTATCATATGCTTTATCGACATCTATTTGTTCGTATTATGAGATTTTCTTGTAGATACAGACTGTTCTTAAATGCAGTAATTGTTCCTCGTTTTTACTCTTTTATATATACATGTTTTTGATTTGTTGGTTGTGTTAAATTCACTGTCAAAAATTATGAATATAGGCAAGTGATCAGTGATATCACTTATGAACAAGCCACTGGTTATGTGACTTGTCATAATATTGGTAAAAATGTTATCGATAATTTTGGCACTATGAGTTGTTATCCTGGTAGGCTTTGTAATTGTTGGGTAAAAGGACATACTGTAACATTGTATGAATGAATGAATCAGTATTTTTTTTGTCTAGATGGATTCAGTAGATCTGTATTGAAGTCACCACATATTATCATGGTTTATTCACTGAAGAGAACACATTTTCTATGTTTTCTTGAAATATATTGAGATCTGCACTAGGTGGTCTATAAATCCAACTTATTAATGATTTTTTTTCTTTTGTTGAGTATTTCCACGGTTATGCTTTCCATTACATTTTCTATTGTGATTGACATGTGTTTTATTATATTAAATCTGATTGATTTACGTATATATAGGCAACTCCTCCACATTTTATATTCTATTCATATAATTAAGGCATATTCATCTATGTCATAAAATCAAACCTTTCACATCATTAAACCATGTTTTGAGATGGCAATCACGCTAAATGGGTGAACACATTTCTTCAAGAATTCCTTAATATCCTCAAAGTTTTTGTACATACTTCTGCTATTAAAATGTATTATGATAGTTTAGCCTCTGCATCGATGGTGCTATTGAAATGTTCTTGTGTGTAGTAAGAGCAGCTATGGTTGATGGAATCAAAAAAGTTATTATCTGGATCAATTTCAGTTTCTGGAGTTTGCGTATTGTGATCTGCATCTGAGTTTTCCAGTGATATACAATCGAGCTCATGAATTTTTTGAAGTAGGTCATTCTTTTCTGTATTCCCTTGAATAGATTTAATCGGTGCCATAGTCGTAATCATAATATTTCATATGACTGATATGACCCTGCTTGTACCTTTTTCCAGGTTAATCATATCATCACTGCTTTGGGGTGCTTGTGTTTCTGGGGTGGATGATCAATTTGTCATGATTTAAAAATGCAATGTCACCTCTTTTGCGTGCTTCTTTCATTTTTGGTATTAGCTCCCTTCTTTTTTGCATCACTGCATCAGTATAATCATCATTAATGTACAGATTTGTTCCTTTAAGGTTTTTTGCCCTCTGCAGTACTTTTGTTTTGTCCTTATACCGCAGAAATTTCACAACAATTGGTCTTGGTCTTTTACCGTCAGTCTTCCCCATACGATGCGCTCTTTCCAGTTCCATGTCATCTGAGATCTGAAGTTTTTCCTTAATAATTTGTTTCACTTTTTCCTCACTCAGCAAAAAGTACTTTATTCATGTGTACGACAAGTCGAATTGGCCTGTGCTAAAAGTAAAACAGAATAATTGAAGCTTACCTTCAAGCTTACTTATAAGCTTCAAATGTTCCAATTTAGTCTGAAGAATTTAATTTGTATAGCCTGCACTACATGGCCCATAAGTGTAGTTGACATATTTATAAGGTATAATTAATAAAATAAACTTCAAGTGTACTTGTACTTTTTGCAAAGGAGTCTTGAGCACTTTACTGGTCTTCTTTTTAACAAAACTTTCCTCCACAATTGAATTCTTCCAACTCCCAGATAAGTTTCCCTGAACACACGAGAACTTCTGTCCACGTGACTTGAGGACCCCACCCCATGTGGTGTTTGCTTTCAATTGTCGAGCTCGTACTTGATGCTAAAGCCCCATAAAAATCAAAATTAATTGTTTTTTAATTTCACTATTTTGGGGAATGGGAATTTTAAGCTATACACGTTCAATTATTTCAAGAAACTATTTTAATATGTTTATTTTTACACCTTAAGACCAAGACGACAAATCACACCGAGCAGGACTTGAACGCACCCTTAGCACGCCTCTTAGCGGTACATTTGGATCAGGCTGTAGTTTATTGAAGATGGGAGACGACTTAGGTGATGATTGGTGGGAGCACGATGACAAAGCAGGTATTTAACTCTTAGTTTAAGTCAATTCCGAACCATATCCGTGCCATGTTAAGGAACCTTTTAAAAATAACTCAAAACGGCTTTATTATTGTGAGGCTAATGTTAGCGAAGCTAGCAAACTTGCAGTAAGTTGCTAGCTTTAGCTACAGCTCTACAACGTTTACCCGAGTTATGTTGGCAAGTAATGTAACGACGTAATTACGAATGTGTTTGTGCGTAGTACGCCATTGAATGGTTTTTTAAAATTAGCTGCAACGGTGAATTTTGCTCATAGACAGTCTGTAAACACGTGTGTGTCAGTCAGTGTGACTCATGCAACAACTACGTTTCGGCTTAAACAAATTCAAAGTGTTTGTGTGTGAGTATGTTTATTGATACCAATTTCAGTAAACATAATATTCTAAGTTGAATATATTTCAGGTGTAAGTAAATGGGATCCAGATTGTTCAGAACTTGACGATGGTGTGTGCTGTTTGGATGTTTACAAACCGCTAGGGGGCAGTCACGTCGTCCAAATGACGCAGAGTACCTGTGCTTTGAGCTAATTAAAACAAAATGTATTTCTTGGAAGTGTTAAACATGTTTTATTGTATTTTGTATAGTATTGACACGTACAAATATAAAGTTAAACATTGTAAAATGTTTCTAAAAATATAAAAAAGCAGTACACATATATATATGCATATAGTAAAACTGATGGTTTTTTGTCTGCCACTGTTCAATAAGCAAGAAAACTAGCAAGGCACACAAATAGTAGAGGTTTAATTGATAGACTACAAGATTGACTTTAAGGAAAAATGTATACAAGATTTGCAAGTAGCAGAATAACTCAGAAATTGACAACATGGATCACTTTACACAGATTTTTACAAAGAGCCAGTATAAATGGATTTATTTTACTCTGAAAAATCAAAGTTACTAGGAGTTCATAGATGACTTGACTTGTCTTGACTACAAGTTGTAGTTGTATAATTAAACATATTAAAATTAACCTGAAAAGAGAGGAAGAAAACGGTTGCACAGACCAAAAAGAAACCAGGAAGTTTAATGTGAGTTTCTATTGTCTTGTCATTTTTACCCATATGATCTTCGACACACACCCAGACATATATATATATAAAGCTTTTAACATTGGGAACAACTGATTTACATTGTAATGGTAGATTCTTAACTTTTTTTTAAGAAATCCCAAATTTCTTACATAATTGATGGTACCTTTTTTTTCTGCAATCATAAGTAAAATATATTTTCTTTAAGAAATTAATTTTCGGCAAATATAGAAAATCCTAAATAATTTCAGTACTAATTATGTTTTCTTTATTTGCATTTGGGAAGTAATTTAAGGAAACTAATTTTCTTTTTGATAATATTTTTTTACAGTTAATATATATAAACAAACTGTCTAATATTCTACAATCACTTTGCCATGTCTTTCAATTACTGTGATTGTTTTAGAGCAGCTCCATTGCTATAGTTCGGAAATTTTGTGGAAAAGTAAAGTATTATTTGGATTATAAATTGCATATCATATTTGTCAGAATAGAAGTCAATTTCTTTTCTTTTCTTCTTCCCAATTTGTATACTTTGGCAGGGGGAGCAACTTGTGTGATTTAAAAAAAAATAGCGACAACCACTAGAGGGCACTGTAGGCGTGTATATCAGAAACAAAGAAGAAGAAGCTCAGTCTTAAGCTAGGCTTGGCAAATTTGTTGCAAAGTGACACAAACAATGAAGAATTCAAAGGATTTAGTGGTTTAAACTGATAAAATGAGTTTAGCCGATTTGTTAGCATATTGTTTATGCTTTGATTATCTGAATAATTGTTCATATCTTGCACTAACAAACTAGATTATTTCTGTTTCATGAAGCTAGGCATCAATGTGTTACAGTAGTGAGGCAAACGTATATTCAGTCTGTTATTGTTACCTATTGTGATTTGCTTTTCAACATGAAATGTCTGATTGTTTTCCATATTTTGTTCATTAAATTTCCCCTAAAAGTGTGACTTATAGTCTGAAAAATACAGTTCTCCTTTTTTCATCTACTCGCAGCTGTAAAGACCTTTCACTGTGATATTTGAGGAGTGTGACGCAGGTGCTAAAGCAGGGGAAATTGTAATGCTGCTCGTAATCTTTCCCATACTTTTAACCAGACAGCCGTTGGAAATCACTTGCGTGCTCTGTTGGTGCTGAAGGCAGAACGGGCCAGCGGCGTGCGGGCTTCTGCCGTCCGTACCATTCAGAGCTGGTAAATACTGGCTCCCTAAATGGATGTGGATTTTACTGTCTTCCGCTGTGATGATGCTGGGACTCGCGGCGATGCCGTCGGACTCCTGACTCGGCCATTTACTGAGCTGTTCGGCAGAGCTGCAGAAACTGCTCGGACTCGAAGCCTCGCTTGGTTCAGGAGAACAAGTCCTGACGGTGACTATCTTCATCGGTGAGCTGCTGTCCGGCACTATGGAGCTGGATGATGGACTTAGCTGGGAGGTGTTGCTATCAGAGCTTGAAGGCGAGTCGGGGTTAGCGGCAGGAGTGATGCTGATTCTCCGTTTAGGTGACGGGATGACGGCGGCGGTCGTCGTGTATGACGTTGCCGTTTCTCCAGAGGATCCGCTGATCTCGAACGTGGCTGTGTTTCGAGCGTGATGGGGCATTACTTTGATGTGCAGAGGCTGCCCGGGCATGTGCGTCAGCATCATCACCTCTCCATTGAGCGTTTGGGGCTTGTCTGTGTCACAATGGCTCCTGGAATAGATGCTGGTGTTATCAGAGTGAAAGCTGTACACCAGGGAGCTTCTGTTTGGGGGGCTAACATTGTGGCTCACGTGCTGCTCGTTCTCATGGTTTGACCTCTTGAGGTCAGGAACCCTGTTCTCCACAAGTTCAGTTTGCACTCCTTTGTTGAGATGAAGATTCTGGTTGTGCCTGTACTCCTCCAGCTCACGCTTCAGGTCCTCCATCTCCACGGCCAACTTTTTGTTCTTGATTTCCTGCTGGGTGAGTTTTCTCTGAAGTCTCGTATGATCCATCTGCACCCTGCAGATGCTCTCCTCCGTTCCCGTCAGTTTTTGTAGTTTCTCCTTCAGGCTATCTAGTTCTTTCGTTAGTAGCCTAGATTTAACCTGCTCCTTCTGGAGGTGACAAAGCAGGAGATGCTCCTGGTTGACCTCCTGCTTCTCTTCATGCTCATACCGAGAAAGTTCCTTCTTTGTGAGGTCAAGCTCTCCCGTTAGAGCTTGCGTTCTCCGCTGTTCCTCCTGGAGCTTCTTTTCAAGGAACTCAAAATCTTTCTCCGCTTTAATGAGTTCTCTCTTTAGCACCTCCTTGTCCTGGAGTCTCTTCCGCAACACATCCAGCTCCTGCGTCAGCTCCTTAATCTTGTTGTCCTCTGTGTGGTTGTTTGGAATGGAGATGTGAGCGTACTTCTCCTTTTTTCTGTTGTTGTCAAAAGCATCTAACTTTTTCTTCATCGTGGTTATTTTACCTTCCAACTCCCTGTTCTTCTCTTCCTCCGATTTTAGTCTGTTTTGGAGCTCGGCCTTTTCCTTCACGATGCTTTTGATCTTCTCCTCAAAATCGCTCCCCAACCGTAAAGCCGTTTGACTCTCTTCTCTAAGTCTCTCTGCTGCTGCCAAACTCCCGAGCTCATTCCTTTGGCTTTCTCTCCTGTTCATTTTCTCCTCCGCCTGTTTGAGCTTCTCCGCCATACTCTTCCTTTCCTCCACCAAGGCTACAGTCAGGGACCTGAGCTTACACAGATCCTGCCTGACAACCGTTTCGGTCTTTTCCATTCGGCCTTCAACGGCCTCCAGCTCCCTCACTTTAACTCTGAGTGTGTCCAGCTCAGCTGTCAGCATCTTCCTGGCCTCTTCCTCCTGCTCCAAGCTGTTCTTCAGAACACTACAGTCCTGCTTGCTTTTGCCCAAAGCCTCTTCCACCCTGTCCAGTTCGCTGATTCTGCCGTTGAGCTTAACCACCTCAACCTTCAGACCGCGGCAAAGGCGGTTCTCTTTGGCTAGTCTGTGATCCAGCTCCCGACACTGATCTGCCATTCGTATCAGCTCTTCGTCCTTTGCCTCCATTTCCATCACCCTCCTCCTCAGGATGTCCACCTCTGTAAGCAGGATTGGGGTTGTCATTATGATGCTGGATTGTTGGTTTCAGCAATGCTGGTTTTTGGGCTCCGTCTTCTCTTTTGGAGCACAGAATTGCTGCTCAGTATAGTAAAAGCAGTTTTTTTTTATATCATTTCTAATATTCTTTAGCAAGCTTTCTCACACACTTCTTAAACAGTGATGCAAGGAAGAGAAGATCAGTCAAATTCTATTTAGAGTGATAGTCCTTTGATTCTGTTGATTCCTTTGTTGTTTCTTTCATTTAGAGTCCAAATCTGTAAAGAAAAACAAGTTTTAGGATTACTAAACAGGTAGATCTTGGTTAATAACAGATTCATGCTTATTTGCTGTTTTTAATAAGTTTTATTCGGTGGCCCTAAATTGGAAATCAAACCAACAAACCACCAACACAAAATCACGTGAAAGATCACAACAGTTTTACAAAGCAAAACAAATAATCGAAAAACATTTTAGAAATCAGAACTAAACTCCAGAAATCAAAACGTAATTCCAAAAATTAAACGTTTTGGTAAAGTAATTTTCAGAAATCAAAATGAAATGTTAAACAATGAAATACATTAAGAAATCATTAAAATCTGATTGGATTAACACATTTGTTCATCATTTTAACTGAAAGGTATTTAGTATGAAGCGATACTGGATATAATCCAAGCTTATCATAAAACTTTTATAGTACATGAAGATGCAATTGAAGAAAAAACTTAACATCAAATCTCAAACGTCATTGCAATTAGCGATCTCACTTTGTACCTACCTTTTCCGTGGGTTTTTTAACATTTAACTTTGATTTCCTGTAATGACTTTAGTTTTTCAAAATATTTCACTTTTTTGGAATTGTGTTTTGGTTTCTGGAATTTTGTTCTGATTCCTAAACTTTTATTTTTTGTGTAATTTATTTTTACATTTAGTAAATTTGTTCGTGTGATTTTTACTTCAGGGCCATTGTTGCTTTTGCAATAAAAAAAAAAGCACTCTTGCAGAGCACATTGTTCTACAGTGGTTTATAGTGTTTTATTTTTTTCTTCTGTGTTGCTCAAACAAAACACACATAAAGATGCATTTCTGTTCTGTCAGGCACATTTTTTTTTCTCTTAAGCAACAAGCAGAGGCTTTACTAGCATGGCAGATGGCCCCCTAGCAGGGAATTTCGGTTAATTAAGACGTTATGCTTACACTTGAGTACTCTAGAGACTGCACCCAGTCACCCTCTTATCTTCGGATGCTACCAAAGTCCAGCTTAAGGAGGCAGAAGTTCCCTTCTGTTCTGGAATTGTCAGCACATCCCTATACACAAGACAAAGTCAATTTCTATTAGAAAAAACCCCTAAAACGTAGATTTTTTTTTCTTCCTATAGTTTACCAATATTTTAAACCAATTATAGTCATTTTTTAAAAACCCTGAATTGTTTTTATGTTCTATACATCAACTTTGTTGCTTATTTAAAAAAGGAAAAGTTGACCAATTCCTTTAGTGTTGATGATAACATAAAGATTAGATGGTAAAATTTGTTTAAACTTTAATCCAAGTAATTTCTAGAATATGGGTCACATTTTCCAAATATTTGCAGGACAGAATAAAATCATGCATACATATGTATGAGGTGAACCATCTATCTTAGTTTCTAATTCTTATAATTTTGCAAAAAACTTAAAAGTGTAGATCACTTGCATAAATAAAACTTACTTTCATTACTTTAAAAAGCAAGCTAAAACTAAATGAAATACTTTATCATATACAACTGAACTACTATGCATGATTCAACTGATTTCTTAGTTTGAACTCCGCTTGCAATAAAAAGCTTTTTAGGTAAGAAATGGGTCCAAACATACTCCGATGTTCTTCCTACCTGAGCAGATCTGCTGGTTTTCCTTCTTTTGAAGAAAATCCTTAGAGAGCATGCTTTCCTTTGCCTTCACGTCTCCCTTTCCCAGAGATCCCAGTGATGTGGACATTCCATCCGGAAAACCAAACATTATGAGAAGTGCTCTGCACACGAAGTCTCACTAGCAGTCAGTGGCGCCCATTACATCATCAGTAAATCCTTATATGGGGCTCTGTAGGCTTATACGGCTGTGTGTGCGTGTGCATGTGTGTGTGTGTGTTTTCTGTGCTTAGGCCCATTCCAGATGAGGTCATTGTGTAGCCATGCCAAAGAGGCTAATGGGAAGGACAGAGTGGTTTTGTGTATATCCAGAATTAAAAAAAAAAATCTTTAATTAATGGTCAAATTCTAATAAACAAAGCTTTCTGTAAGCAGATTGTATCAAATGCACGTATTAGTCATGCTACATAAAAGTCAAACCTGGGCTGGCGAGTCTCAAAAGATGGCGCTTTTCCAAAGTTATGCCGAGCATTTAGGCTGTGTGTTTGTGGGACACGACTGTTTTCAGAGAAACATGGTTGGAGTTGTAGCTGCGCTGCCTCAGGCCTGATAACCTGACTTGAAGATGACATCATCAGTCTTTAATTGCATCCATATGTCTCCATCCTGCAACTCGTTTTAAAAATCTTTCTTTGTCATTTATTTCTACACTCTAGATTTATGTTAGCAGTTTTGGAACTGTTGATTTTCTGCAGCAGACTGTTGCTCCCTTCAGTTACAAATGGTCTTTTTGTGTTATTACTCGTCCAGATGGATGTGCTCTACGAAACAAGAAGATAGTTTGCTCCTGCAACCAGCGTTGTGTGACAACAAAAAGAATCCTCAAAATGAAGTTGTGTTTTTTACGTTTGATTTCCAAGAGGGAAGCCATGAACATAGTTGTAGTTATTTTTCTTTGTCTGCTTTCAAATATTTTTGGTTTGTAGCTCAATCATATAAAACTCCATGAGTCTCCTGACTATAGTACCCATAATGCTCCAACAATCCATCAAGTTGTGTGGCTTTGTATTTCCTTAAGTCGTACCTTTTTACATGTTTAGCCCATAAATTTGGTGTGAAGTTAGTAAGTATAACCAAAATGGGTTGTCTTCTTATCTTTTTCTTATTTTATTTTCCTTTGCATTTTTTTTTGTTCAGAAACATATCAGGAAAAGTTGTGATTGTTGCTTCACCAAGTTAGATTTGCTGTGTGCTTTTTTTTTTTTTTTTGGTGGTGTTTTAACTGCGAGGGTTTTGGCTCTTTCACACTGTGCTTGTCTAAATTTCAGTCTGAACTGTCTTAGCTCTTGTGCTCTCTTACGGGGTCCAGATGACCCCAGTCTTACATGTTATCTCTCCCATGACACATGTGCTTGAAGGTGGACAGGATGTCATGTTTGCCATGGACCAGTGAAAATAAAAAATCATTGAAAAGAAAAAGTTCTGCCAACTGTCTTGTGGGATTCAGGTGATCCCATTCCCAACGTCAACATACCTAGGATAGCACAAGGGTTACAGGTTAGTGTCAAATAAATAAAAAGTGATGGATTAAGAAATATCACCATACTTTTTGTAACTTATTATTAATATTAATAAGGGGTGAAACGGATCACAAAACTCACGGTTCGGATCGTGTCACGTTTGAGTGGTCCGCGGGACACACGTGTCTCGAACCGTGGCCTCTGATCCATACGGACCACTGATTTTCTGTGATCCGTTACACTCTTAATATTAATTATCTTAATAGAAATGCAATGGAAATGTAATATTAAGTTCTTTATTTCCCCTGCCCAAAAGAAGCATCATGGCACTGGAGAGTCTTGTTGGAGATGTAGGGAGCGAAATGCTAATCATTTTCACATTTTTTTGGAATTGTCAAATTGTTTCACAGTTCTGGTCAAATATTCAAGGACATTTCCAGAACATCTTTGCTTTTGATTTCCCTTTGGACTTTGAAACCATTTTTCTCTGCAACATACTAGCAAACTGGAATTGAAAGATAAGAAACTTCTTTATATTGTATTGGCAGCAAGTAAAAAAGCCATGACACCGAAATGGCCTAACCCTGAATCACCAACAATTGAGGATTGGATAAATACTGTGCAGAAAATCTACAAAATGGAGAAGTTGTGTTTTTCAATTAAACTGCAGATGGACACATTCTACAGAATTTGGACTAAGTGGACGGAATATGTGAAGCATGATGACTTTTATATTCCGTGTAGAGGAAAATAAGTTCCTATTTATTTATACATTACATTAGTATGACCACAGAAATATGTAAACAATACAGATTTAATAAGTAACATGGCTACCCTTCTATACAGTCATGTGAAAAAATTAGGACACCCTTTGAAAGCATGTGGTTTTTTGCAACATTTTTAATAAATGGTTATTTCATCTCCATTTCAACAACACAGAGAGATTCAAATAATCCAACTAAACAAATAAAACTGAAGACAAGTCTTTTCAAGATCTTCTGTAAATGTCATTTTACAAAAATGCCTATTCTAACTGAGGAAAAAGATAGGACACCCTTGCCCCTAATACCAAGTGTTGCCTCCTTTGGCTGAAATAACTGCAGTGAGACGGTTCTTGTAGCCATCTACCAGTCTCCGACATTGGTCTGAGGAAATTTTACCCCACTCCTTAATGCAGAACGTTTTCAGCTGTGAGATGTTGGAGGGGTTTCTTGCATGTACAGCCCTTTTCAAGTCACCCCACAGCATCTCAATGGGATTCAAATCTGGACTTTGACTTGGCCATTCCAGGACTCTCCATTTCTTCTTTTTCAGCCAATCTTTGGTTGATTTACTAGTATGTTTTGGGTCATTGTCATGTTGCATGGTCCAGTTCCGCTTCAGCTTTAATTTTCTAACTGATGGTCTCACATGTTCTTCAAGCACCTTCTGATACACAGTAGAATTCATGGTGGATTCTATGATGGTGAGCTGACCAGGTCCTCCTGCAGCAAAGCAGCCCCAAACCATGACACTTCCACCTCCATGCTTCACAGTTGGTATGAGGTTCTTTTCTTGGAATGCTGTGTTTGGTTTACGCCAAACATGTCCTCTGCTCTTGTGTCCAAATAATTCAATTTTGGACTCATCTGTCCAAAGAACATTATTCCAGAAGTCCTGGTCTTTGTCAACTTTATCTCTGGCAAATGTCAGTCTGGCCTTGATGTTTCTCTTGGAAAGCAAAGGTTTCCTCCTTGCACACCTCCCATGCAAGTTAAACTTGTACAGTCTCTTTCTGATTGTAGAGGCATGTACTTCTACATCAAACAGTAGCCAGAGCCTGCTGTAGTTCTCGAGATGACACTTTAGGGTTTTTGGAGACCTCTTTTAGCATCTTGCGGTCTGCTCTTGGGGTGAACTTGCTGGGGCGACCAGTCCTGGGCATGTTGGCAGTTGTTTTGAAAGCCCTCCACTTGTAGACTATCTTCCGGACAGTGGAATGGCTGATTTCTAAATCTTTTGAGATCTTTTTAAATCCCTTCCCAGACTCATAGGCTGCTACAATCTTTTTTCTGAAGTCCTCTGACAGCTCTTTTGCTCTCACCATGGTGCTCACTCTCACTTCAACAGTTAGGAGCACACCAAACTAAATGTCTGAGTTTTAAATAAGGGCAAGGCTCATTCAACATGCAGGAGTAACGATCCTACTAATATTATGTGCATCCTGTGTGGATATAAGTACCTGTGTGAGATCTGAGCCACTTTAAGAGGGAATACATGTGAGGGTGTCCTATCTTTTTCCTCAGTTAGAATAGGCATTTTTGCAGAATGACATTTACAGAAGATCTTGAAAAGACTTTTCTTCAGTTTTCATTGTTTAGTTTGATTACTTTAATCTCTGTGTATTGTTGAAATTGAGATGAAATAACCATTTACTAAAAATGTTGCAAAAAACCACATGCTTTCAAAGGGTGTCCTAATTTTTTCACATGACTGTACATGCACTCAAGCTTTTTTTTTTCTTTGTGATTATTGAGGAAAAATAAATAATTGCAATGATAAAACATTTCATTGACATCTGTATGTTTACCAACCCCTTTTTGTCATTTTGCATCATCAATAAAACTTGAATGAAAAAAAAAAATCCCCTTCTCTCACATGTCCCGGGACCTGAGTTCCAATCTCATTCCAGTGACATTCATTTGTCCACTGGTTTGACAATATAAATCCTTAGATATAAATCTTTTTGCGTCTTTTGCAGTTCTAAAATAATAGCCACAAAAATATATATTTTTTTTAACCAGTCTGTAGCTCTACCTGGCATCAAGTCTTACTTTAGTGATAAACCAATATATTCAAAATAAATCACTTCCTCTTTAATTGTAGTAAAATAATTATGTGATTAATAGACTACCTTCATATGATTTAGATGTTGGAGTACATAAAAAACAGAATAGTCATTAAACTTATGCGCCACTCTTGACCTTCAAGAACACATGGTGATATAAGAAACATGTTATGTGGTTCACTTGGTCTGTGGTATAAACCACATCATTTTACTTTTAAGGAAAAATGGGTCTGGTTGTTAAGGGTAAAAAAGAAATGTGATCACAGAAAAGCATGTCTACCAAAAGTAAACAGCTTTTAAAATACTGTAGTTCAACTATTAGTTTGTGAATGATGTTGTATGATAAGGAAGTGTGTTGTTCTGTGCAGCCTCCCTGTGGCGTTATCATTGAGATAGGCCTATGCTGTTTTTTTAACTTCTAAAAAGTCTCCTTTCTTGATTTAGTCCTCCATCTAGGACTCATCATTTGTTTCATACCAGTGTACATTTGACTAGTATGGTTTGTTTGGTTGCTATGATCACTCTATGTTCTGTTCTTTTATATGTACTTTATGACATAAATGTTTTTCATTGTCAGTAATCTATTGGTTTCAAGTAAAGGGTAAACGGACAATTGGGATTATGACGAAGTAAAAAAAGTACAGTTGTGATGTCAATTAACCGGTCTGAACCTCAAACGTTCCCCTGGACTTGACATAAATGGATCATACATAAATAGTTTCCTGTTGGTGCCATAGGTGCACTGTATTGTGTCTCGTAGTTGACTCCAATGGTAAATGGTGTATTCTAATTTAACCCTTTTCTACCTTCTTACTGTAGATGGCCCAAAGTGCCCCACAGTTACAGTCCCACACACACACATTCACACACTAATGCTGGCGCCAAACCTATAACCTCCACGAGGAATGTGGGGTTCAGTGTCTTGCCCAAGGACACTTTAACACATAGGCAGGCAGTGCGGGAACCGAACCTGCAATTCTCTGATCAGATGTCGACCGGTCTACCTCTGCTAGCTGGCCTTTACATAAGCTACTAATGCAAGATTTGGACTGTGGAGTGATTGGCATTATCCTAAATCCTTTAACTCATTTTGCTTAAGTGTTGCATCCTCTTTAACAGGCAGTTTGGCATTGGTAGGATTTAACCTTTAGACGTTTAATGTTTATTACAGTTAGTGCAAAGAAATTCCTTTTAAAGTTTCATCCTAACTTTGATTGTTAATTGGCATAGTAGAACTTGGAGTGCATCCACACCAGGATTTATACAGCCAACTTGGTTTGTTTAGGCATGCTAAAAGACAGTGAACCAAACCATGTGATGTGGTGATGTCATGCATTCACGACAGCCTCGTGTTTAGACAGCCTGAAACTAACAATCACTTGAAAGAAATATTCAGCACTCCGTTTGAATTTTGTCTTATTCTTTTGTCAAATAAGCACGTAAGATCTAATTAAAGACAGAAGGATTCTGTTATACATGCATTTTAGGGAGCAAGTCAGCTCATGTTTACTGGGATTCATAACTTTTATGTGCATATGTAATCATTCTTGACACTTAACGTGGATACTACTGATTAAAGAAATTATATAGCGTGACTGAAACGCACTATATATTTTACAGCTAAAACTCATCATCTGCTGTGCATATGCTGTTCGTTGGAGCTATTTAGAAAAAAAATAAAATTATTTTGATTTTTGAGCCAGGTTGAGCGGCTGTTTTGGCTTAGAGCACAAACTTTGAAAAAGAAACATGATTGAAACACAGTTATAGATTTGGGCAAAAACAAAGAAAGAACCAGGCAGAGATGAAAGAGACACGTCGCTTTCTTCATGTTGTTTGACAGGAAGGGACAATATTGAAAGAAGCTGTAACATACAGCTAATAAAACACCACAGCTGAAAACAATGACTGTAAA
Source organism: Oryzias javanicus (assembly GCA_003999625.1). Lineage (NCBI taxonomy): Eukaryota > Metazoa > Chordata > Actinopteri > Beloniformes > Adrianichthyidae > Oryzias > Oryzias javanicus. Next base: position 21,561,304 of record CM012457.1, read on the forward strand.
TTGCTCTGAAAATCTGCTTGAAGCCTCTGTATAAAACTAGTGAGTTGAAGCTCACTCCATTAGTGAATATGGAGGACAATGCAATGTGTTTTTTTCATTTGAAAAAGTGTATATCAATTTATTTTATAACATTTATCCAAGTTTACGTTATCAAGAAGACAATGTACTCTTAACTAATCTTTGTAAAATTTTTATAGGGTTTTTACCTTAGAAAAACCTTAAAAACATTTAAACTTTTGAAAAAAACAAAAGTAAGAAAAGAAATGTTGCGAGCATGTTTCCGGATTGCCTTAAAACCCGAGCCTCTCAATTGTCACTATTGTCTTTTAGGTGAAATGGAGTAGTAAGGAATTTCTGAAACAACCAAAGTTATCAGAAATACTTTTATTATTGGATTTGATTGTACATGTAAAGTTTGATTCTTAGGGATTTAATCTGGCGATGAGAATTAAAAAATATGTCTGAAACTAAGTATGAATGATCCAAAAGTGGTTCCCACTTAGCCACAAAGATGCTGTTTAACCAAGAACTTGTTCTTATGACTAGAGTAGCCACAAAACCTTTACATTTGAATGTTCCTGGTTTTCACTTTGTGTTTTGTCAAATAGAATATTTGTTACTTTAATCACTCTACTGACCTTACTATTTATCTTAAATTTCATGTGTGGCTTTGTTGTATCATTCAATTTTTTATTTTGGCACACAGATGCAGACTACTAGTCTCCATGCAAGGCCTCAAGCCCAGTGTGGGTCCAGTTTCTCCAAGTGTAGATTTGAGAGCGGACTCTCGTGTGAGCCAAAACTCAGAACATCCAACAAAAAACTGGATGACCGGCTACAGTTGCATTAAAAACGTTGTATATTTATTTATACATTTATGGGCATACCCTCGTTTGTCATGGAAATGCTCTGCCCCTCATTAGTAAACCCTCAAAATCCTCACTAAGTAAAAGAAAATGGTTTTATCTTCTTTTGTGTGCCATTGTTGATCTTTGTGTGAGCATGCCAACAATGAATTCGATGTCTTTTTGTGTGTTTGCAGTGTGTGATCAGTGTCAGCCTTTCTGCGAAGTCTAACTTGATCCATCAAGTGATGTACTCTGTATGTCTTAAGCAAAGTTGCTCTTTAAAGGCTATCTTGAGGTTGGATTCACTGCCTAGAAGTTGTGCAGCAGCCAACGGTGCTTGTACTGGCTCATTCAGCCACAAGGATCTTTGCAGACCAACATAGACTACAGGAATCTAAGCCTTCACAAGCGTGCATTACAAAGCTCAGATCTGGCATGTTCCAGCATGCTGGGATATTTAAATCCCTTGGCCTGTTCTATTCTAGCTGTAAATCCTCAACTCTTTTGCATCAAGAGGGATTCGGTTAATCATGGGTGGATATTTCTACATGCTTGTCTTAAATGCAGACTATTCATTTCGGGGGAAACAGAAAACGTCTGTGTTTTCTTAGGCACTCGTTTTAACCACTTGGGTCCAATGTACACATTTCTCTTTGTCATGAAACATTAGCAAGACACATCGGTTTTCTATTGTGCATGAGAGGCTTCTGGCTCTTCTTCCGCTCTTCTACTCCATGAAGGGCCTCAATGTGATGGTTGTACAGTAACTCCCCAAGCTTTTGCATCATCTGTTTGGATGAGCACTTCTTGGACTGCAAAGTGATTGAGTTAAACAATAAACAAAACTAATTCAGTTTACAGCCTCACTGTTGCCTCTGAACAAATCTGCTGTCTCAATTAAAGTATTTGCAGTTTTGATTAAATTAACACAAAAATAATCATTGTGAGACTACTGATTAATTCAGTATAATTTAATAAAGTATGCAGTATCAATCTTCTAATATCTGAAAAACCACCAGGACACATGCTTTTAAAGTTTGTTTTTACACCCTTGTGTCCTTTAGTGTGTAAAATATTCCTTTTTTAAGCGTTTTTGACTCTTCTCGCTGACTGACTGAATGATGGTTAAAAACAGTAATTAAATAAGTGTGTGTAAATGTAGGCAAGTTGACCTTTATGCAATGTTAAGTCATCAAGTAACAAGGCTCTGGAGGATAAAATGGCAAAAAAAGTAAATATTAAAACAAGGAACACAGCAGCTTGTGATTAATTTCCCTTACCTCGATATCAATAGTCTTGTTTCCACTGATCTTTCGTGTCCAGTACGGTCCAGTAAGAAGTGGTACAGTATGGTCCAGTTAATTTCGGCGAGCGTTTCCACTAAGCTGTTGTTTTCACAGCACATTCAAGATGTAGACCCCTAGCGTGTCATTGCATCATTGTTGTGTGACGACGAGAAAAGCAACTACAATGGAGGTCATCCAGCAGCTCGTCTTTTTCTTTCTTTACTTCTGGTACATTTTGTATGACAGGAATTGAATGTTGTTTTAAAGTATATTTGGGGTGGGATTGAAACTGAAAAAACTCTTACGCTTGCAAAGCGTTCGCTTAAATGACTGCTATATTGACGCTTTCTAATGTCGTCCTCACTTTCGGTGGTGACGGCAGCTCCTCCCCAACTGTTCCATTCCACTCTTCAATGGACCTATAACCAATGGGGGGCCCCCAAGAGGTAGGGTTTGGTACTGTTTAATGGGTCCATTTTACAATGGAAATGCTCAAAATACTAGACCGTACCAGACCACTCGGTGTAAGCGAGGCTAATACTGTTAATTTCAATTCAATGTAATTTATATAGACCAATATCACAAAAAATGGCCTCATTGGGCTTCATGCCAGTATTTGTACAGAAGCAGAAGGTTGGTCATAAAATATAAACAATAGCTAATTGCTAAACTAAACAGACTAAATAGTAGGGCTGCCACGATTAGTTGGCTAATCGTCAACTAATCGACTATTAAAATAGTCGACGATGATTAGTTGACTAATCGGAAAAAATAATTGGTGATTAGTCGACTATTAAAATAATTGTTGGTTGCAGCACTACTAAATAGAACTGGTTATCTCTGCCCTGAGACCCTACTTCCTGTTGAGGAAAAACTCCTAAAAAAAACCTGATTCAGGAAAAAGAAGAAACCTTAAGGATGCCCAGATGAGGTACATTATAATAGAATTCAGCATGATGGAACTAGCAAAAGCACAAGCATGGATAGTGGATGGTCAGGCAGGAATCTGAAATCTCTCCTGCTCCCCCAGAGGGAGTGGGAAAGAGGAACAACACGTGAACTGCACTGCACCAAACAGAAGCACAGAACACTAAATATATGAAATGATAAAGAATGGAGGAGAGGTGTTAGAGTACTGTGCCCACAGTTAAAATACAATAATAGATTATGTCCTTGGTAATTGTGAATGCTGTGGTGTATGTGTTTGTGTTGGAGAGCTTTCAACTCTGCTCGTCTTCAACCTGAGTTGCCCTGTTATAGCCCCATTCTATCACATTTCCCCCTCATATTTCACAGTAGATGTTGCACACTGTAGACGTGCTTTTTTGAAAGATTCTGAACGATGAACCAACAGTTCCTAATTTAGTTAAGCCCAGCCATAACTCTCTCTTCCCATCTCTAGTTTTTCAGACAGGCCTCTCAGTCTTAAGTGAGACATCTTGACAATGCCTTTCACACTACAGCTCATCCTGTCAACCCTGTAGCTTCACAGTTCTTCTCATCACAGTTTAAACTGAAACTGACTTGTTGCAACTATAGTGAAGCTGTTTTCTTGTGAACCACTTTTCATGCATGTTTTAACGCTCAGAAATCTGTCCTCTGATTGAGTTGGGATTTTGGGCTGCCATACATAATCGTGTGAGAAATTCCCTCCGTCTCTGAGTGACGTTTGATGGCAAAGGAAAGACCATCATTTCTCAGTGTTAAGGGTGGTCAGTCTCCTTAGTTGTTAGTTGCATTTTGTTGCCATTTTTTTTTTTTTTTTACAATAGGCGCTACTTTCAGCTGTACAGTACTGTTCAAATGAATCTTGGGAGTGAGTGTTTCTATGCTGACGGAGAAAGTTGTAAATAATCATGAAATCCAAAAGATGGACCACCTGATTTAAGATCAATCAATCTCTATTACTCAAAGGTAGTTTTAAATTGTTAATTAATACTATGTTTCATAAAAAGGCCTGATTTGCCATTCTAAAATGTACACAATGAGGAATTCATAGCGTATTTTGAACATTGACTTTGTTTAATCTGCCTTGAAAAATCCCATATAGTTGCCACCAAAAGCAACCAAATGTCGATGAACACCATATGAACCAGTTACAGTATATTTGGATTGAACATGTGTCATGCTTGTCCAGATATTTGTTAGGAAGGCAGACCTCATCAGCCAAATATTGCCTGCCAGCCACTTTCCTCCCACTAAATCTTCTTATCCCAGAAAGAGAGCAGGTTCTCATTAGTGAAAGATGATCTCATCTCTCCTATTCCTTAGCTCTTTTCCAAACCCCTACAGCTGCCAAGAACGCTTTTTTTCTATTTTCCAGAATGTTAAAGGAAAGGAAAAAATGTCTTATAAAATTTTTTTAAAAGTACTTTCTACATATCTTGAATATTTCTTGGATAGCAAATGCCTCTGTACGGGAAACAGAACTTGAAATAGTTCTAGTTGGAAGAAATGTGACACAGGAGGCAAAGAGATTAATTGTTGACCTGATTTTATAAAAGCAAAGGACCGGTCATAAATATATCTCAAGTAGCATCTTGATGTTATTGAGGCCAAAGAGCGTTGGTACTTAAGGGAGTCTCTGCAAGAGAAAACACCCACCAAGACGAGATGTTTTAAACTGCAGTTGATGCCCTTCAGATACTAAGTCCTTATGGCTTATTGAAACAAGTGTTTCCTTGGCTGCTGTGTGTAAAGAAAATGAGATGTTTTTAGATATTCTAGTGCATTATGCTGTGCATCAGTCAGAAAGATTGTTGAAGTTTTCACTAAAGGGGACCACAGAACTTACGAGTTTGACTCTATCTTGACAGAATTCATTGACTATTAATTGCAGTTTTGTGTTATAAAGAGAGATTTACTGAGTAGAAAAACCTTAGAAAAATGAAAGGCTTTAAATATTCTCGAAGTTGAGTCTAGATGAGCTCTTTAACAGTTGGTGACATGTACTCGTACAGAGGTTGACCTGTATGGGTGCTGTAGATTTTTGGGTTGTAGTGGCCACATCTTATAGGGAGCACAAGCGTGTCTTATAGTTCCCTTGTGGCAAAGGACAGATAAGGGGACTTGAGAAAATGAAAAATCCATATGACGTCCTTGAGTCTCACCTTCTTCCCCTTACTAACGCTTACTTGTTTAAGTGTTCACTATATCACGTCAAAATATCTGCATGAACGTTTTCTCTCTGCGGTCTCACCTGTGTGCCCTGTACAAGTTTACCCATTTTTTGCTTGGAGACAGCCCGTATCCACCCATAAGGGGATTTGTGACTAAGGCCTTAACTAGTGTCCCAAAACACCTTTTAATGTTCATTTTAGTTCAAATGCCTTCCATTTTCTCTCTCTTTTCATTCATGAATGGTGGTTCTGTGTGCATTTAAGCACTGGCACATGTTACATATTACTCTTCCCACACAATTATCTCTTGCTGTCTTGTCAAATAGAGTCTTAATGCCTCCTGAATATTTCACACACACATCAGAAGTCAGACTGATTTTGTTTTTTAGAATTTTTGCACACAGATTGATGAAAAACCCTCTGACCTTAACTCCTGGTTTGGAGCTGAAGGCTGTCTTACCAATGCCAGCTCTGCTCCTCTGAGAGCCTCAACCACTAGGCATGCCAAGCTACCACACAGTCCTGGTCTGACACACAACAGTTCTCTGAGAAACTGAGCTGGTTCTCTGAAGTTTGCCCTTTTTCTAAAATGAACATTAACCTCCTTTTAAAAAAAAAAAAAAAAAAAAAAAAAAATCTCAAATTTTGTATTTTTTTGTATGTGTGCGTATATACTAAAGGTGAGGTTATAGAACAGGTATGGACACAATAGGCATGTGACATGCGGTCCTCTCATACAATTTGATACACATCTCAATACATAATCCACAAATCGATACATAAATAATTCAACTAGCTTTTGACGATACGATACAGTCCAATTCTATTAACAGAAACACTCAAATCTATATATTTCTTATTCATATGGCATTTAAAGCTATAAATAATAATGTATAGCATTTAACAATGAAATTTCTTCAGGTATTGACTTGGAATAAGCAAGCTTATTATTGGATGTCTTTTTGTTTGCATTGCATGTACATAAACAGACAAAGACTTAAGAAAAAAAAACAAAGGGAAACTGCAGTTTGCCAGAACTCGATTATTTTATTACCAATATAATCTTGTTCATATCTGTTCGTATCTATTTTTGACATCCCTAATCGATACTGCTGCTACTATCACTGCCTAATCGATTTTGTGTTGCTTATCTAACATCTTTTACATGCCTACTGAACGCACATTTGTGAACACAAGTACAGCCCATAGTGTTCACACTATACCAGCAAGGAGGGGCTTCTTTTTTCTTTTTCTGCTCTTTACTAGGGCATGTCCACCATCTACAGATGGAAGAAAGACTGTTGCTGTGAGATATCAAAGTGGTGAAAATCTCACTCAGGCTTTTTCTTTTACAGCTTAATTCTGACATATAAAGCACATAACTTGGTGTCATATATGTCAGCCAGGGACAAAACACAATTATAAACTTCTCCTTCATGATCAGTTTTCAAAAAGTTGTAGTTCTGTGACTTAAAATGGACACATCCATATGGCACTACCAAATCTGACTCCCTGATTGGTCAAAGTTGGACCTGGTTTAACTTTCAACACACGGTCGATGGCTGTGCGTTTTGTACCTAGAGCCTGAAAATAGTTGAAGAAACTTGACTAGCTATGCCTAAGTTTTGAACGCTGAGGCCCGAAACACGCATACTGAACGTAGCTTAGTGGTCATAACAGCTGTTTAAGTACAAGATGATCATAATCTTGATAAAAAGAAAGTTAAACCAGATTCTTCACATTTTTTTTTGCGCCTTCGTCACTACAGCCTATTTACCCAGCTAGATATATTTCTGTCTTTTAGACATGAACGTTTCTTTGCTTTTACTCTAGCTTGCTTCAGTTCTTTGGTTCCCCTCATAGTCTCTGTTTTCACTCTTCACTTTTGGGAGAGCATTGGGCCGTCTGCTAAGCCTCCAGTTTCTATGAAGTGGACCCAACCACATGAGAACCTTCACCGACGACTCAACCGCAGTGACGTCATGTGTTCCTCGACTGTGTGAGAGTGCTGCAGTGGATTTCGAGTTTAGATTTCAAGCCTGCCCTCTTGAATTATGGAAACAAACTGAAACAAATCCCAAACACTTTGGAGGGTTTCTTGTTTTGCACAGGCTCAGCCACGTTGGTGGTCATTCTTGTTTTACAATAACAAGTCTATAAATCAGAGTAAAACCATACGTTTAAGAGCGCAAAACAGCCACTATGATAGTGTGTGCTTCAAAATATTATGGTGGTTGTTGTCATTTTTCTTTTATAGTGGATTTTTTTCTGAATATCTGTGTTTCTGCAGCCCAATACTTTTAGTTGTTTATAAGGAACTGAAAGATGTTTACATCTCAGCCCTTCAGCTGCTCCGGTTAAGGGTTACCTCCATCTGATCCTGCTTTCTGCATCCTTCTCACTCAAACGTCCTTCTACATCCTTGCTCGTCCTCTAATCTTTGTCCTGGTTGCACCATCACTGTTCATTCTCTTAACGAATCCAAACCATCTCAATCTGCTTTCCTAAAACATCCAACATGATCTGCTCCTCTGATTCATTCATTCCTGATCCCGTCCATCCTCATCACTCCATACGAAATTAAGTCAAATCTTTGCTCTGTGCTACATTGACCTAAATTGAAGCTTGTGCTGCTGTTTGTGAGCTTTTTTTTTAGTTTAGGTTTTTTAGTTTATTTGTTTTATTTTCATAGCGCCTAACAAAAAATGTTCATAATTTTTGCCTCTATTAATAATGTAGATGATCATTTAACAAAAGGTTCTGGATCAGTGTGTGTGGAATTTCAGAAAAGTCAAAGGTTCATCCATATTATTGTACATTAAACATTCAGAATGTATGTTTATAATACTATAACTCTGATGTTTGGTTAAAAAGTCCAATGAAAAGCAATTTAATTCTATGTCTGAATCTTAAAAACCAACAATGAAAAACTGATCAGACATAAACTTACTTTTGTTGTTGTTTTCTTTTATATTAAACAAAACACTTTCTTTTTTAATCTTGAGTTGATTGCGTTAGCTTTTTTGTTCTAAAGTTAATTTTTCTCATCAGCATCTCTTTCTAGTTCAATTCCTAAAATCTCTGAGATTTCTCTTGATTTTAATTTGAGCTGCAGTTCCTCTTTTCACCACCATGCAGGCGGGATTACAGAAACACAATGTCGACATCACAGAGGTCAAACACTGATTAACATTCATTTATTAATGAATGTTAATGTCTTTGAAGATGATTAAAAAAAATCAAACCCAAAAGTAATAAAACATGGATTTAAAAATAATTTGGAAACTTTTTTTTAGCTAGCTTATTGTTGCTGGTAAAAATGGTTTTAAGCTGCTGATGGTGCTGCATTAAATGAAGTGGTGGAGCTGCACAAAGTTTACGTCGCAACTCCTCATTCCATCAATCTTCTCGGGTTGTTTTTTTCTAAAATGTAATAGTTCCTGCTTAGATGTGAGGACTTTCTCTAAGGTGTGTTTTGTGTAAACACACACATTAATTCATTGATTCAGATGACATAGATGAAGGTTCACTGGTCTTTCTCCAGCATGGACACATTGGTCCTGACGTGATGCTCGATGGATCCATTTCTTACTCACTGACGGCCAGATTTCCAACACTGGGATGTTTGTCTGTTTCCACTCGCGTGACTCCATAAAGTAAGGTCAGATGGAGATAAACCAAACACTGGCAAAAGATGGAATGCTGGCAGCTTTTATGAGAGTTGATCCAAAAATGCTTTTCCCAAAACATCCAATTCCTCCTCCACAGTAAGTTACAAACAAGTCTGCCCTCCTGCATGTTTCCTAACATGATTCTTAAACAAAAATCCTCCTTTTTCCTCACTGACTGCTCCTGTTGATCCCTTCACCTTCAAATCATCGTCTTTTATTTGGTCCTGATCATTGACTGTACATTAGAACCCCATGTTACTGTTAGTAACTGCTGGTTCCAAGAAAACCGAAATCCCAAAGAATTTTTACTATTAGAATTTCCGTTTCATGCACATATTTAAAAGTCTTTCTGCTTGAAGGATCCAAGTCTTTCTTTACTTTCTTTTTTACCTTTTTAATCAGAAAGTTCCCTTTTTTTTTTGGAACAGATCCTTCAGAAGCGGAAGAGGAGGAGGAGGTGGAAGAGAAGAGGCCTGTGGAGAAAACACAGATGAAAGCAGAGAAGAGGAAGAGGCAACCAGACAAAGCAGCCAAAGTGAAGAAGAAGAAAAGCAGCGAGCAGGTTGTTCCTGTCTGTCAAACAAATCTTTGAATCGCAGAAAAAACACAAATTTTTTAAATGGATTTTAACAATTCAGTGCAGTAAAATGGTGTTTGCAGAAACTGTACTGAAAGCTTTTTAATTTATGTGTAAACTCTTTATGTCAAATAACTACATAAAATCTGCAGAAAAAGCAGAATGATGATGATATTTACTCATTTTTACTGAATTCTGGCAGCTTTACCTCACGTTTAGTGTTAAGTTTTTAGAAAAGCAACCAGTTTCATTTTTAATCTAACACCAAGTTTAGCAACAGTCAAATATAATTAAAGGATTAACAGGAAATTGATAACATATTTCAAATAGATACATTTGAAAACTCAGATTAGAATGATAGTGGATCAATAATATTTTAATTGTCTATCATTCATGTCCTGCTGCAGCAGAAAGATCCAGTTATTGCTCAGACTAAGGAGACGGATGATCAGAAACCTAAAAAGAAGAGGAAGGTGAGTGGGTGACACCTGCTGGTAAACAGAGGGATTGCAGCCTTGCCCAGTGGTTTTAATGGGCCTCCTGCGTGCTCTGTTCTCCTCTCAGAGGAAGAAGAAAACGATCACGGATGTTCTGGCGTCCTCCGAGCTAAAGCCCGGCAGTCCGGCGGATCTTCAGGATCTGGTTACGCAGTATTTCTCCGACAAACGCTCCGTCATCGAGCTGGAGGAGCTTAAACTGGCCGGTGAGACTCAAACGATTATTTAATGGCTGCAGCCCAGTCAGAACCTCTGAAGTCTCTGCTTTTGCTCCGACACCATCCAGACTCCAGTTTCCTGTCGAGTAACGATTTGACGCACACTCTCTCCTCGTACCTGAAACAAGGTGAGCAACCTTCTAACTTTTGATGAAGTTTAGTCTCAGTTCTTTCATCTGGACTTTTTCTGTTTTATTTTTCAAAGTTTGTCCAAAGTGGGCAAAAATCCAAAAGCAGCACTCGGAGAGCGGCTCCGTTGTTATTCTCATGGTGTGCAGCTCTGCGCTTCGAGCCATCGAGCTCATCAAGTAAGTGAGCGGGTCTGCTGCGAGGCTAACGCCCCCAAATGTTAAACCAGATTCCTGCGTGGTCCACAGGCAGGTGACGGCGTTCAAAGGGGAAGCCAAAGCTGTGAAACTTTTCGCAAAGCACATCAAGGTACTCCAGATGAACGCCGATCGTTGTGGCGCCCGCAGATCCTTGACGAGTCCTTCTCCCTGCAGATGGAGGAGCAGGTGAAGCTGCTACGGAAAGGCGTGGCTCACATCGGCGTCGGCACTCCCGGCCGGATCGCCGCCCTCATCGAGAAGGGTATGAAGTGTGTGTGAAGTATTGCTGTGTAGCTGCTGGTGTCCTGCTCACTCTCACTTCCCCCCTCAGAGGGCTTAAACCTGCGCGCTCTGAGGTACGTCGTCATGGACTGGAACTGGAGGGACCAGAAGCTCAGAAGGATGGTGGACATTCCAGAGGTGAGCTGCTGCCCTCTAGTGGCTGAAGAGAATATCGGCTCCAGTTCATGAAGTAGACGTCTGATCTTAGGAACTACAGAGTATTTAGTCAGGCGCCAAATGTGCTAATTCTCCTAATTAAAAAGATGAGAGAGGCCTGTAATGTTCATCATAGGAATACCTCAACTATAAGAGACAAAATGAAAAAAGACAAAACAGAAAATCTCTTTTTTCTGATATATCTATTTATTTTATCAAGGTTTTCACAAACTGTTGGTATTTTGGTCCATTCCTCCATGCAGATCTCCTCTAGAGCAGTGATGTTTTGGGGCTGTCGCTGGGCAACACAGACTTTCAACTCCTTCCAAAGATTTTCTATGGGCTTGAGATCTGGAGACTGGCTAGACCACTCCAGACTGTATTTTTGGTTTAGAGAGTAAAAAACCAAAATGGTGTTATTTACATAAAATGTCTGAGTCTCTAGAATTTACGTGAAGTCACAATAAACTAAATCTGGCTCCAGAGGGACGTCCGGTGGGCAGAACTTATAAACCTGAGTTGAGGACATTTGTTGGTGCAGCGTTCATGACAGGATCAGGATTTGATGACTCGATCAGATCATCGGGAATAAAATGAAAGATGTCGCTAAAAATGAAGGACTCACTTCTTCTGTAATTAACTATCTGTTGGGAATGTGTGGAACCTTAAGAAATTACATGCATTCTAGGACAGAGCAGTGGTAGCTTGATGTCCTGTCCTCTTGAAGGCCAGCGTTGTTTTTTTAATGTCATTGTGTTAATACATCATCATCATAAAAGCGTTCCCAGTGCTCTTTTAATTATGATTAAACTATTTTTTTTTTGGCCAAAATTGAAACAAACTGTTGTTTTCTGGGACCGTTTCTGCAGGAGTTCAATAGAAATTCTTCTCCAAATTGTGGGTGGGACTGTTGACAGGAAGTAAGCCTGCACTAACTTCCTTTGATCCCTCTAGCTTACAGTCCCTCACAAACCCAACCCAACATTAGCAGAGCAACAGAAAGGAGGAGCAGTATTGGAGCGATCCAGATGCAGCAAACATCTATTTGTTTGCTAGCGGAAGCATCAGAATGGAGCGGAGCAGGCACTACTGCAAGCTTTTCCTAACAGCATTATTTCTTCTGCTCCTGATTCACAACAAGTTGTATAAAGAAATCCTCCGAATCGCTGAATAAATCTAAATGTTCTTTATAAATGTCCTCCATCATGAAAACATGTTAAAAACCCTTTTTTTTTTTAAACTGGGTAAAATTCTAGTTATTTTATTAAAAAATAAAATATTTCTTTCTTTAGATTCTGGGCTTCACTTGTTTGTTTCAGATCAAGCTGGACCTCATGAAGCTGCTGGACAGTGGAATCTTCTCTGCCTGTAAAGAAGAAAAAGTCAAAATTGGACTGTTTTAACGCGGTGGCGTGCTGTTGACTGTAATCCTCGTCGTCCTCAAACTGCAGAGTCACATTGAGGAGCGATGAATTGAATAAACAGACTGTTTGAAAACCACATCCTTTATTGTGTTTACTCGGACTTCAGGAAGCCCCTCCCCCCAGAGTGAGGTCAAGAGTTGAATCAGGAAAACCCTGAAATCTTTGCGTGAAAAAGCAAAACCCAGAAAATGTAATAATCATCTATTATAGTTTAGAAAACCTTTTATTTGCTTAGATAAAAAGATTTGAACACGTGTCACTGAAAACAGAAAGAAGTTGAGTAATAAATTGTGGTTAATGAGTAACAGGCCACAACTGCTTCACCCTGTTCGCAAAGTCTTCTGGGAAAATCTGACGAGCAGAGCGGTTCTTTGGTCCGACACAGAAACAGGAAAAAGAGTTTCAACAGAATTATGGGGAAAGAGAAGAGCAAGACTGGGCCTTTGGCTCGAAGGCCGGACAACTCTGCTTTCAAACAGCAGCGCCTGCCGGCCTGGTCTCCTATGCTGACCGCCAGCACCGTGCTGCCCTTCTTCTACCTGCTGGCTCTGACCTGCATGCTGCTGGGCGTGTGGCTGCTGCTCACCGTCCAGCGCACTCAGGAAATAAAGGTAAGAGATTCAAGATTTCAGGAGAATCTGCCCAGAGAGGGACAGATTTGATTTTTTTTCCTCTCAGGTGGACTACACTGAAGCCGGCAGCTGTGACGTCTGCTTTGAAATGAGGAAGAACATGAGCAAGGCAGGGCAGAAGTGCACCTGCATGATCACGTTTTCCATCGAGAAAGCCTTTAAGGTAACTCCCTCTGAGCTGAAAGATCTCTTTTTTTCTATGTGAGCTGTAAAGTTGTGGTGCGCTGCAGGGCGACGTCTTCATCTACTACGGCCTCAGAAACTTCCACCAGAACCTCCGCAGATACATGGACTCTCGAGATGATGGACAGATGGTCGGAAGGAAGAGTAGTCTAAAGGTTTGAGCACGTTTCTCACTACCAAACAGATCTGAACCGAAGTTCTGAGATGTTCATATCCCAGAAAAGAAAAATGCTGCTAACATGAAACACCTGAAATTCTTCTGCAAACATCCTCAGATTAATCTGCAAACATCTTCATTGTGGCTTTTTTTAAAAATGTAACAATTTAAATAAATGTTTTTAGAATTTTTTTGGTTAATTTGTTTTAGTTAATAAAGTTTCGTCAGTTTAATAAGATGTTAGCAGGTTGAATCTATTGTATTTTATTATTAGATAAAGCTGAACACATGCACATTTTTTTGTTGTGTTTTTGATCATAAAATGAGAAAAAGGATGAAGGCTCCCCAATATGACACAAAATGCCTTTTTCTTTTTCCTTTTTTTACATTTTTAATCAAAGTAAATCTTCTGCAGCAGGAGGATCGTATTTGACACGGGGTGGATTTTATTTTGAAAAGAACTTGTATTTCCAGATCTCAAAACTAAAATAAGTTAGAATTCTTATATAAAGAAAATTATATTCAAAGGCTGCAAGTTATACTAAATGAACGCTTCAATGACCAGAAAAACAAACGTGTATTTTTCTAAACAGTGAAGTTTGGCTCTCAGTGAGTTTTGGTGAGACAGAAATGGGTCTTTTTAAAGCTTCCAGACCACTGATCTGGAAGATATAAACACAATCTGAAGTAATGTAAAAAAGCAAAAAGATGATGAAATGCCAAAGGATGATAAAAGAGTCGTTTTATTTTGAAAATATTCTGTTTTGAATATGATTCCATAACTTAAACTCAGATTCACGTTGGTTTTGGTTCTTGCTTTAAGTAACATGTCAGCAATAATCCGTTATATGTTAATATAAAAACTGAAATTGAATTTATTAACGTTTTTTCTTCAAACGGTCATTTCCTGGTTTAGAGTCCCAGCAGTTACTGCAAACCATTTGACGTTGACGCAAACGGCGTCCCCATCGCTCCCTGCGGCGCCGTGGCCAACAGCATGTTTAATGGTAACACAACTCTTCACACACTGTAATGCTGCGTTCACACGACCAATTCCAATAAAAGGTCTACGTAAGGACGGGTTAATGCTCATTCTGTGTTCAAAAATCTGGTGTCCATGCAAGTTTTAAGTTTGAAAGTGTGCAGCCACCGAACACATGTTGTAAGTTAAACCAGTTAAACCAGTTTACTTCCTTTTTCAACTTTCTCAGGCTTAAACAAAAAAAAACTACTCTGTAAAATAATCAATAAGGCATCCAAAATCCCTCTGCTCTGAGAAACCAATGGATTGAATTTTATTGATCACAGCAACGTCAATAAACATTGGAGAATTAGCTAAGAGTCTTTGGTAGGAGAAAGAATCAGGGTTTTGGAGGAAGTTGGGTCCATGAAGATCTTCACTTCTTCTCCGAGCTGACATCCGGATCAGAACCATACGGCTGGACATTGCTTGATGTTTTTATGTAGCAGCAGTGAAGATTTATGCAAGCGAGACACAGAACTATCATGATCAAAGAGGGTGGAGCTCAGCTCCAAAAGCCACGCCCCCTCAGAGGAGACTTTTGAAACAGAGTCTTCAGATCAACATGAAAAATGGCTTTTTATGACATTTATGTTGTGGCATTTTGGTTTAAAACTTCATAATCATAATTAAAACACTGCTGGGAATGTTTTTGTTTGTTTTAGAATAAAATAAATGGTCATATGGGACTTTAAACACTGATTACAGTCTGGTGTGAACAAGCCTTTGCTGTTCATGGCTGCTGCTGAAGCTTTCTTCACGCCACCCTCGACTATGAAAAGCCAACAAAAATGTATTTTTCAACTTCTCAAAACTCCCATTCACGTGTAGCTACTTAAGCTTCTACAACAGTTTTTAGGCTCTGCTTACAAACACATTGATTGTGCATCAAGTGTCGCTTTCAATCAGAAGTCTGTGTGAACCTGTTTTTGGCGTTCGCGTTCCATTTGTGAGTCCACGCACTAGTATCAAGTACTGAGCATCTAGCAGAACACCAAATGCTGAAAGCTTTTTCAGGATCCTTCATCCAGGTTCTTCTTGACACGCTTCACATGCATTTTCTGCGTTTCCTCTCAGACTCCTTCCTTCTGACCTATTACACCATCAACGGTCCATCCATCGTCCCCCTCTTACGGAAAGGCCTCACGTGGTACACGGACAAAAACGTCAAGTTCCGCAACCCCAAAGCGGACAACCAGACTCTGGCGGAGGTCTTTGAAGGTAAGACTCCTCCCCCTCACGCAGACGGGCTGTGGAGCGGACGTCTGAGTCTCCGTCTGCAGGTACGACGCAGCCCTCGTTCTGGCAGAAACCCGTCTACAAGCTGGATCCTTTCGACCCGACCAACAACGGCTTCATCAACGACGACCTGATTGTTTGGATGAGGGAGGCGGCTTTCCCCAACTTTAAGAAGCTCTACGGGATTTTATACCGGGCCAACAAGCCCTACACCAACGGGCTGCCAGCAGGAAACTACAGCGTCATCATCTCCTACAGTATCCTTTCAGCTGTTTGAAACGAACGCTCTGCTCTGCTCCAACCAGAGCTGGTTTGAACTCTTGACCCCGCCTCCAGACTTCCCCGTCCAGTACTTCAGAGGCAGAAAGGAGCTGGTTCTGACCACAGTCAGCTGGTTCGGAGGTCAGAACCACTTCCTGCCCGTCGCTTACCTGGTAACCAGCAGCCTCATCCTGCTGACGGCCGTCGTCCTCACCGTGGTCTGGTGGAAGTTTGGGAAGGATGGGAGGAACATGGCCGAATGAGGAGAAACACGGGAAAATGTCCCCAAAGAATTATTCTGTGACCATTTTCTGGAGATAAAGACTTTTAGGAAACAAACTTGATTTTTCTGCATTTTAGTTGTAAATAATGACATGAATTTTGGTAATCAAGGAAGAAAAAACTGTAGTTCAGATGCAGCAAAGACGATTATTTTAAGGAAAAATCTACCAGTGTGTTAAGAAAAATGTTATTAATAAAAATTGTTATTTTAGAAGAAAATTCTAGTTACTAAGACATGTTTTCTCAGATTAAGATTATTCCAAGACAGAATTGTTTTTTAACAAGAATCTTTTTCTCTTCTAAGATTCAGTATTCAGTGTAAAACGGGTGAGTTAAAGTCTGCTGTATCTTAATGTATAAAGCAGCAGCACTTTTGATTAGATCTTTCTGAATCATGTAAAGGTGCTAGCTTTGATCGGACCTGAGCTGAGAAGAGTTGTTGCTTTCTTCGTGTCTCTAAAGCTACGTACACGTCGCATTGAGCCAGTTATGAAAAGTCTACAGAAATGCACCTTCAGGCTTCTGCGTTCAAAACTCCACATATGACTCGTCTTTACGCAAGTTTCTACCAGCGTTTTCAGGCTTTACATGCAAAATATGTAGCAATTAAATGTGTGTAAAACCACTCGGGGACTAGGAAACTCCGAGTGTAGCAGGTTTATCTGGTCAGAAATTCTTTCTTCTTCAAATAAAAATAAATCAGGGCCGCTCCCCCTGACCAACACATCCAATCCAAATTTCTCCCTTCCCTCCTTTGAAGGGGGAGTTATTTGTGTCCAGGAAATGTATTTTTTAAATCTGAACCTTCAAGTGGAGGGATACAAAGTCCTCTCCCGCGAAGCTAAACTGTGTCTTCACAGGTAACGACTTTTTGTTGTAGCTCGACCTTTTTAAAGTTATAAAAACGTTTTGTATATTCAAGCGCTGGAAGCTCAGTGCTAAAGCTAGCGGACCAGCGATTATTGGTGACGTAATTAAACAAAATATGAGACACTATTTTTTTCATAACTCTCTGTTTGAAGGGCTAAATGAAGGGGAGGGGAAGAATCTGGATTGGGCTTTTTCTGAGTCACTTTGTGATGTTTTGGGTGTCTCCAACTCATCGTTTTTCACCTGCTGGTTGTAAAATCAAGGGTCTGCAACTGTTGGGCACTCGGTTCCATGTACCGGTGCGCTACACGTCGCGGTACTGAAAAAGTTCTGGTTCACAGCCTGAAGTTTGGGAACCCGTGATTTAATGGAAACAGCCAGCACGTTAAAAAAACGACCAGTTGGGGACATCCAACACGTCAAAAAGTGATGCTTTCCCGTCCTTGACCAAACGTTAATATGTGACGACTTGGAGGTAAGTAAGTGTGGGCCTGACATGATGATCCATATCCACCTTTGCAGGAGCGCTAGCAATGAACGGTCTCGGTTCTGTGCTCAGATCTAGACATTTTCACCACATTGATATTTCACACCGAGCTTCTTCCAAAAAGAAGCCCCGCCCTCTCTGTCCAGTGTTCTTGACTGCCCAGCGTGTACGTAGCTGAAGGTTTACAGCTCCTGCACTTCCTTCATGTTTACAAACCTTAAGTGTTTTTGAGTTGAAGCTTGTATTTATTTAATTACAATGACTCCAAAACCTGTTTTTACTGATTTCAATAAAACAATCTTCAAAAATAAAAATCAGCTCCCTGTAAATGACTGAACACAAAGCTTGAAGAAGCAGATCTGTGTAGGATCCATCAAAGGAGGAGATGCAGAACAAAGCATCACAGCAGAGACGTCTGCGGTTTCTTCAGTACCTTTTTTCCATTAAGACTGCTTTATTGGATAATTAATGTTGGCACATTCACCACAGGAAGAGCCACATTTGGTCTAAAGTCTTTGGAAACATCAACAGGATCCCGTATCTGCTACAGTGCAGGATCCCCTCTGGATCAGCAGCATGTGAAATAAATATAAATAACTCCTTTGGGCGCTCGGACATTTCTATAGAACTGTACACGCGAGTGGGGCTCTCCGTCACTGCGGGGCCACGGCGTACCGTGTGGTAGGAAAGCCGAAGAGCGCCGTAACAGTGGAGGAATGGATGTCACAGTTTCACAGAAGTTTCATAGAATCACAGAACAGTCTTTAAAACAGTAGTCGGCGTTTCTCAGACTCAGCTGCACATTCATGGCTGTGGTTTCAGTGATTGGACTGTCATGGCGCCGACCCACCAGCTGAAGCGTGTGTGCAATACAGACATCTCCGGACGAACCTAAAGCTAAGGTAGTGTTCATTCAAGACTCCAGGTCGGGCTCGCAGGCTCCGCCTCCAGCAACCCCCCCTCTCAGTGTTTTTCAGCACGCTTCTCCCGCCGCCTTCTGAGCGCTGACTTGAGGCACCTGATAGGTCAGCTCCTCAGTGGGCGTGGCCTGTCCAGTGGAATTTTTGGGCGTGTCGTACTCCGACCTCTCGCTGTCTGTCCGTGCGTGCAGCGAGGAGGGGCCCATGAAGCCGCACGCCTTCGAGGACGGGTGGCAGCCCATGTCCACCACGATGGGGGTCGCGTATTCGGATCCGGTGGCGGGCAGCGGCTCAGCGTAGGCGTGGAACGCGTCTGAGACGGGGGCGTCGTACAGCTCCGGACCCTCGTCTGGTTTAAAGGTTGAGCGCGCTCCTAATGTTGTGACGCCGCTCACCAGGGGTTGGGCGTACTCTGGAACGAGAGGAACAGACTTTAGAGACGCTTCCAACTCAAATCTGTTTTTACAGCCGACGTTCCCATCCTTCCCTCACTTTGATATGCATTCACAGCTCAGGTGTTAAAGAGTTAATGTTAGTTCTGCTTGTTTTTAATTACATTTAAAAATATCAGTTTTAAAAAAACTCTAACATTAATACCAACTCTGACATTGTTTGGTGAACATGATGGTATTTGAATGAAGCAAACCTAGACAACATGTTGCTGCCTGAACGCCATCACCGTCTGTGTGTTCAGAGAGCGTGCAATCACGGTTCTGTGCATCACTGCACAGCTGTAAACATTCTCCAACGATAAACTGTTTATTTTTGCTGCAGGATTGTTTGTTGGAAACGTTAGCATTCAGCTATTTGGGGCGAAAGTTTCTTTTTTTTTATAAACTCCATGAAAAGCAAACGTGATCGTCATCTTCCACAGTGATCTGTGAGCAGCATGTTTGTCATTGTGTTTTTGTTTTTAAAGATTTGAAAAGCTTCTTCACTAAAACGTGTTTGGAGCGCCTCAGATTTATCCTGATTAAGTTCGGGCTGTAAAACACAGCAGTCTGTCCACAACGCTTCTATTCATAGCTTTAAGTCCCATTCTGATCATTTTTAAAATGTATTTATTCTAAAAGCATCTTTTAATTACTACGTCATTTTAGCCAAAATTAAAAAAAAAAAACTTTTCTAGGACAGTTTCTGCATTTGTTGGTGCTGAGCAGCACTCCCACTAGCTTACAGCCCCTCACAATTCCAACCTAACATCATTGGTGCAACAGAAATGGTGAGCGATATTGAAGCTATCCAGCTGTACAGTTTTGATCCAGATTCCAGCTCAGATGAGCAAAACAAAGACGTTCATGGGTCTATTTGTCAGCAAGCGGATTCATCAGAATGGAGCAGAGCTGGAAGCTTGAAGCTGCAAAGAATCTCATCGTCAAGCTGATTTTCTTTTAGCCTGTTCTTGATTTACTACAATTTCAATAAAGAAACTCAAAAATATTAAGCTTCATTTTTTTGTCCTCCATCATGACAAAAACGCCACAAGAACTTGTTAAAAATTCATTGGAGTGTGTTTTTAAGTTGTTTTTCTGTTTGTCTTTGCATTTGAGCACAGATGAAAACAAACATGGTACATTTCTGTGCTAAATAGCCTTACAAAGACACTTTTATCTTTTCATTTTTCTGTCTGAAACAAAAAAAATGACTAGAATTATTTAATGAGCCTATTCTACAGCAACCGTACTGATTTAGGGATTCTTAATTTTGAAAAGCAGAGTTTAGATCAAATGAAGTAAAGTCTGATTAAAACATTCAAAACCATCTTTCAGTGTCCGTAATCTTTAGCTTTTGGAACCAAATCAGGATTACATTTTTCCAGATTAGAATGTTTCTATTCTCTCTGTTGTGTGGTTCACCGTTCATAATCATCCAGTTTCCAAATTTTTTCCAGTGCAATTTTTTATTTTTATTTATTGCACTGTTCTGTATCCTCATTGGCTGTTGTTAATCAGTCTCCGTGCTGTCTCCTGTATTGATGCAGCTCTCGAGATCTGTACAAGTCTTTGATCGTAATCAGATCTTTGTTCTTTAATATTGGATTTCTTTTTCTGTGACACTTTGAGTTTGAACAAAAAAGAAAAGTGAAAATGTTCATGTCTGTAAGTGTATAAAGTGAGGAGTTTTACAGCCTTAAAACATCTGTGATTCTACTTCAGATTTCAATTGTTGCAGGTTATTTTTTTTAATACAACGCCTGCAATAAACAAAGGAACAACTGTTTGAAAAAAACTTTTTCAACAGTTATCTTGATTTTGCACATCAGATTTTAAAGCTGGACTGACCACATTCCATCCTTTGGTCCATACCCAGCTATGATCTAACAGCGTTTACCTGCAGGTTCAGCATGAACCCTCGGGACAGCCACCCGCCCCGTGAGCAGATCACCGTCGTCGGTGTAGCGGCTGTTCTCCTCCGTCTCCAGCATCTTGGAGGGTAACAGCTGCTTCATGCTTTTCCACCAGTCTGCAGCAGAAAGAGGAGGTGATGATTAAAGCTGCATAAAGAACTGAGCATGGGCGCTGCTGGATGCTGCACCTGTGCTGTCCCACTGAGGAAGGTCGTACGTTCCCTCAGAGTTCTTCTTCCTGCAGGAGAGAGAACTGCAGTCACGCCTGGGGAGGGTTTACAGACGTTTCTAAAGCTGTGACTGCATACTTATTCTTGCAGTGCCAGGCACAGACTGCAACGACGATGAGAACGGTCGGGACCACGACCAGCACGGAAACCAGGACTGCTGCGGACGACACGTCTGGAAGCAGAAATGAATCGGTCAGACGACACTTCCTGTCTCACTAAAGCGCTTTGTTGACGAGTTCCTACCGTTTTGGGAAGGCATGGTGGTGTTCCTGATGTCTGGAGGGGGTGTGGTTTGAGGCGGCCGCTTTGTTCGGCGGGGAGGGTATGAAGACGGCATGAACGTCCTGGGCCCCACGGGGGTTCTGGTCCTCCCTGTCCCGACGCATCACAACAGAGAGAGCGGAACAATCAGCGGCTGTCGGGAAAGGCGACGGCTTCCTCCTCGGACCTCGTGTACCTGCAGGAAGCCGGCAGCCCAGCAGCTCCAGCTTCAGCGCCACTCTGCTGGGGTGCCGCGACACGGGGTTGATCCTCACAAAGCGGGCCTCGATGGGGGGGATGAAGTTGTTCCTCACCTCGTGCAGGTAGTTGACGTTACCTTGGAAACTCTGCCAACCCCCAGAGAGAGAGGAAATCTCAGCTTCAGGCATCGCTAACAACCGCTCATTCATTATTAATGCCTACAACAGCACTCTACTCAAATCACTGTCATTTCCTGACATCTGAGAACAGCGGTTGCTATGGAAACAACCCTCCAGGGTCCCTGCAGCGACATCTGTATCCATTTGCACTAACCGGATTTAAGCTCCTGCCTATTGATTTTGGGGGGCGGTCTCACCTTGGGCTGAGTAGAATTTGCTTCGGTGTAGGTGGACCAGTCCCTGCCGTCGTTGCTGAACAGAACCCGGTACTCCGACACAAACCACGGGTACTCCCTGAGGGTGGAACCGGTGGTGATGATGCCTGGAATGCATGAGCATGGAGTGTGGTCAGCAGAAAGCTGATAATTTGATATTAAGAACAGAATAAAAACACAATTTTCCTCACGGGAAGTTCTTTGAGATTCAGCTAAAGCTTTTATTTGTCCTCGTTGACAGAAGCTGAGTCAGCAGTATACCTGTGATCCTCGTCTCCCTCCTCAGATCCACCTGCAGCCACTGCTGGTCGTCGCTGAGTGAAGGCGCCCAGGGCAGCCCCGCCTGCTTCAGCCGAGCCCCCGATGGCCCCCATTCGCCGTCCTGACCGGTGATGTAAGAGTTCAGCGAAGAGGAAGCGGCGAGCTGAGAGTTCGCGACCACGCCGGACTCCAGACCCAGCGTTCCATAGCAGCCTGAAAGCAACAATCCCTCACATGAACACAAACGCGGGTTTTCTCTCCTCAGATGATCAGGAGAAAAACTCACCGTTTGTCCTGAAGGTGAAGAGGCTGTTGGACAGAGATCCTCTGAACAGAAGAAAAACGACGCCAGCGTGAATGATGGGAAAGTGGGAGCAGGAGAGAGTGGAGGCGGCTCTGCGGGAGTCTCTTACCCGGTGGATGAGACGTTGTTCGCCAGGGCGCCCTCGTAGTGGGGGATGCCTTTGCTGCTGACCACGGTGATCCTCCCGCCCACAGCATTGGACACCACACCTGCGTGGATGGCTGCCGTGCACAGAGGAGACGTCTGCAGGGCCAACAGACAGAAGACATTTAGACACATCTCTATTTTCCTTCAGTTTACACCTTATGGTTCCAGATTAAAACATGATTTGTCTTTATATTTTTAAGAAAAACCTGAAGATCCACATTAATGTCCCAACCCCATCATCTTTTGATTTCAAAAGCGTTCCCTGTGTGTGTGTGTGTGTGGGTTATTACAATTATGCTGTTTTTAGCTTAGATCAAAAAAACCTGAGTAACCCCGCCCCCTTCCTGTTGCTGAGAGCTCTCGGTTTACATGCTCTCCCCCTTACAAATCTAATAAAAATGGTGAGTAACATCAGAGCTTTCAGATTATACAGTTTTGAATCAGATGTCAGCTTGGATGAGGAAAACAAAGACGTTCATGGATCTATTCGTCTACATCAGAATGGAGCAGATCGGTAAGGTTGTGGCTTGATGTTTTAGCTTCTTCATCACATCTACAAGCTTTTTTCTTTTCTTCCAGCTTCATTCACAGCATTTTGGATAATGAAATATCCAGAAATGTATGGAATCAGAAAATGGCCATTACTGTTTTTTTGGATCATTTTTAGAAAACTTTGTTTTCTAGTGATAATAAGATAGTGGATCTCATTATCACTAGAAAACAAAGTTTGTTTTCTAGTGATAATGAGATAATAAACAATATACTATTGCATCCCTCTCTTCTTTTCGCGCACTGAGATGCCAAGACTTTACCTGTTTTAAGTCTCTTTTTTGGTGGTTAAAAACAAAAATAGCTGAAGAAAATACTTCCTAAAAGTTCCTATACTTCCTAAATACTTCCTATTTTTATTTATTAGAGGAGCTACGCTCCTCAAACATCTTAATTCTGTCTCATGCACCAACCCCCCCCCCCCCCCCCCCTTTATTTCCCTAAAACCCCCACCAACAGGTTGATTGACAGAACCAGAACCGACGAGCATCTCTGCATGGTGCGTTCACCGAGCTCCGGACATTTTGTTTTCTCACGATAACGAGATACACCATCTCATTATCAGTAGAAAATAATAATAAAAAATGTAAGGCATGCCGTTTCCATAGAAAAGCAATTCTACGATTTTTTTTCTCTCTACATCTGAAAAATGCCACAAGAAAAACACATAAAATAAAATTCTCATTCTAGTGGTTCTTTTAAAAATGTGAATATCCGGACAAAACTTTCAGAAATAAATAAGAATTCACAGAAGACCGGATAGAGTTGCAACAAGGAGCTTAAAATCCTCAATCAGGCGGTGACCGTGCTGCAGTTTGACCTTGAGAAGCGTGCAGTGAGCAGATCTGCAGCTGGTCGAGGATTCTGGCTGAACAATGAGGGCGGGTCTGTGCAGCTTTATTGTACGATCGCCTCAACCTTTCTCCTCAGCAGATAAAAGCTGATGAGTCATTCTCTGCACAGAAGACACTCGTGTGCTGCATTCCTGCGCTGGTGCCACTTCACCGACCCAACCTGATTCCATTCACACGCCGCGCTCCGTCCTGGGAGGGAGGGGACGTGTTTTTAACAGGAAGGGGCTGGTTCACAGCAGAAGTGGCTGCTGGAAATGTGACGAGCACACACACCAGGAGCGGTGAAAGCGTGACCAAAAACACACACCACATCCTGAGCGGAGCCATAAAGGCGCCCAGATGAAGTGCCGGTCCAAACCACAGCAGCCTGAGGAAACCACACTCGCACGCCGTGGAAGTGGAAGCGAGAAGTCTGCATGCATGCAGCAGAATCCAAATAATACAAAAGAAAAAGCACGGAGGGAGCTCATAAAGCTTTCTGGAGTCACCTGAGTCACTCTGGACTCGCCGCACCGCTCTACAGCTGGACTGGATTATGACTTCCAGCCAAACTATTATCTCACCTCCGTCTCTCTCTGATGATCTGTTCTGACTCCCTGTCCTTTCTCATCTGCCTCCTCCTCCTCAAGCTGCATGTGAGTTCCTGCGGGCGCCAGCTCCCACCCCTCCTGTCCTGTCTCTCTCTCTGCCCCTCCTCTCCTCTCCTGCTGTGATCTCACTCACCGGCTGGGGGGCTGGAAGAGATGGCGTGTAAGTGGTGTGTGTGGTCTCTCCGCGACCCCCCCTCACCTCTCGGTAACCTTTAGGGATGGTTCCAGAGACCTCCTCGGCTGACGTGGAGCAGCCGGCCGGGCAGTATTTGCTGGGAAGGGAGAGACGCGGGTGAGCAGCAGGCCATCAAAACGAAGACCAACGTGAAGCCAAACTCACCTGAACTCGGCCTCGGAGAAATCTGTGCCTTTGTCCAAACAGGTGATGAGATCTGCAGAGAAACACAAACCGGTTTGTCTGCGTGTTCACAACAACAAACACACACAAGTACCTGCCTAACTTTAGACTTAACTTCTGTTAAATTTTAACCAGAAAACCCTCAGACTGATTGAATGAGGACAGATGTCATTCAGACCTGAAACTCACTTCATGAACCAAAAACATCAGACTTTAAAGAACTCTATAATTGTCAGTAATAAGTGAGAGTGGTTTTAAATTATGTTTGGATGAAGAAGTTGTCCCTGTGAAACTTGAACAAAGTTTACACAGGAAGCACACCTGTCCATGACAGGTAAATGATCTGCAACATTCCACATCAGAGTTGTATCTCAAAGGACTGAAATAACTAAACACATTTCTTTTGTAATCTCAGTTCGATCTGGGCTCAAGTTCACCTGAAGCTTTTACACACCCCGACACATCAGATATTATTTTTGTCATCCATTGATTAGTTTCTTTTGACAGTTTTTTTCTTACATTTCTGACACACTCAGACTCACAGACACTAAAAGAGGAAGAGTTTTCTCTGCACCAACAGTCCCACCCTCAATTCTGAGATGAATTTCTGATGAACTGCTGCTGCTCTGCAGAAAACATGACCTAAAAAATAACAACTTCTTTTTTTTGGCTAAAAACAACATACTTATAATACAAAGACCACTGGGAACACTTAAAACTGACCAAAGATGATTGGAGTGGAGCTTTAAAGAGCGTTTAACTATGATCTCTTCCCAAAGACGCTTTATGCTCAGAGGTTAACCTTCTCCTCTGATCCACTTTCAAAGCTCCAATGTTGGATTGTATTTAGATTACAACTTCAGATGATACACAATATCTCACACAATCCTTCTTCCAGAGTAACAAACACCTGAATTAACAGATTTAAAGCTTTCACTCCTTCTGTGACAATTCTTTATTTAAAAAAAAAAAAAAACATTCCCAGTAGTTTTTCTACTTATGATAATGACGTTTTACACCAAATTCCCACAATCTAAATGTCATAAAAATACATTTTTCATGTTGATCTGAAGCCTCCGTTTTTTAAAATCTCCTCTGAGATGGCTTTGGAGCTCCGCCCCCGATCCCCCCTGTCTGATTATGATGCTAACGTAAAACTTCACAGCCGCTACATAAAAATTTCAAGCAATATAGGTAATGTCCAGCTGTATGGTTCTGATCTGGTTCTTTCTCCTTCCTGTTCATCAAAGACTCTTTGAGCTCATTCTCCAATGTTTATAGATGTTGTTGTGATCCATTGGTTTCTCAGAGCAGAAAATAATGAAAGCTAACATCGAGATGTTCTTTCATTGATTTACAATCCTTTACAACTGCGGTCAAATGAGCCGCCGTTCACATTTTCGTGGTCACATCAAGAAGCTCCGTGGAGTCTGGTGGAGATTTTCCAGCGTTCTCAGCCCTGCTACCGTAAGTATTGGATGAAACTCACACCAAAAATCCAGTGATGCTGAATTGACCACAGAAATGTGAACGGCGGCTCATTTGACTGCAGTCGATGTGAATATAGCATCTTCTCTTCTCCAGAACCTGAACTAGACACGCTAGCCGGACCAGATGAGGGTTTAGTGCATGTGCAGCAGAAAGAAGATGATTGATGAAAAACAGTCTGTCTGATTGACAGGAGAAATACTGGGAAAAGCAAAAATGAAATGATTTCTTATTACATGTGTTTTCTTTTTCATAAGAAAAATACCACACATACATGTTAAAAACTCAAAAAACTGTACTTTCAATTCAAAGTTGACTGATTTGATGCCTAATTATCTTATGTCTGTCGTATCTTTATACGGATGTAAACCACTATTGATTGGACTTCACGTACAATCTTATTTTACTTGAAATAAACTATTTCAATTCGATTCAAACTTTAAATGATCTTGCAGCCTGAAGATGCTGGTCTGTGTTTTCTATAGACCTGTTCTATCTGCTCCATGATCATGTCAATAAATGGAACATTGATCACTGTCACTTTCTGAATATAGATGTGATTTAAGTGTAATTTGTGGCGCTGTTTTACAAACACTTCATTACTATTCATGATTTTCATCTTTATAAACCAGAGATTCCATCATTTCAACTTTTGTCTGTTCTGTCTGATCATTTCAGAGAGTACATTTTTTAAGGGATTTTTTGTTAGGGATCACAACTGCAGTCCATTTTCCACGTCAAACTTTGAAGCATTAAAGTCACACAAACACATGAGGCGCTTTAAAACACGCAGCTCGTGTTTCACAGGACTGCGTGGGCTGCTGGGAATTTCATGGACGTTTTGTGGCAATGGCTGATCTCTGACTGTTCACCACGCTAACGTTTATCGGGAAAACAAAACCGCTGAGTCAAACGGGAGAAACATCCATCACCGGTAACCATGGAAACCAAGAAACCGACAGATCTACTCTGCGGTGCCTCCTGCCCACCCACGCTCACCTGCCACACCAGTTACGTGACTTGGAGAGCGCCTGCGTGCATGGCATGTGGCCGGACGGCGGCATTGTTTGTGCTGCTCTTTGTGACTCAGCACTGAGGCGACCACAACAGCGAAATCATCAGAGCTCTGCTCCATCAGTTTTCCTCAGTGTTTCCATGACGATGCAGATTTTCAAAAGTCGTTACCGACATGTAAACCCCTCAGCATTCTTACTTCTCTCTGAACTCTGCATCCTTTGTTGTCATGCCAACAGATCCAAAATCACTGGCTTTGTGGGATCAAATGAAACGCTGTTAAGAAGTGAACATTTGGAGTTAAATGCAAACTAAGAGGAAAAGAGGATTCTGTCTGAGCTTTTTCTGCTGCATATTAAAAGCAAATGAATCCAAAACGTCCAAAATGATTTTTAAAATATTTGTATTCAGCATTTGCTCGAGACTATGGAGCAGAAAGTTTTCATAACAGGATGAACACATCAAGCTCAAATGTTTATAAAGTTTTTCCTCATGTGAAATACTCAGGACATGGATACAAACTGGGTTACAGAAGTTTAATCCTGGAATGTTTTTAAGTTAAAAATAATAACAAATGCAATAATAAAATGAAAAAAAAATAGCCAAAAAAAGAAAAGATGTTTTCCTTTGCAGTAATCCTCTAGACACAGTTCATCGGTCAGATGACATCACTGCTGTTGAGTAATATTTAAAGCAGGGGTGTGCAGACTTTAATGCTTAAAGAGTCATTTGGTCTCATTGAACCTTTAAAAAAAATACATTATTTTTAATTTGTAGTCATTAATCTTTTCATTCATAAAATGTGGCTTTTAAATATTTACAAATATTGAATATTTCTATGTAAAACAATTTCAATTTCTTTACATTTTGATAGCAGAACATTCAAGTTCCTTTCAAAATAAAACATTATGTGTCAAATAAGATCCTCCTGGTGCAGTAGATCCAATTCAATTATGATTATAGGGTACCTTCATTATTCTCCCCCTTTTTATTATTAAAAATAAACATACACTTTTATAGGTTATAATTCTTTTTATTTTTTTACATAAACAAATGATAACTTTATGGACTTTGCCTCAGAACAACTAGACACTTGTGTACCAGAAGATAAGAATACATGATGATTACTTTAATTCACTAACTTGATATTTATTCAAGTTATGATCATATTTTTTTAAGTCAAAGAGTGATAACAAAAGAATAAAACAGCCACATTTGAGTCCAGAGCCTCAGGTTGCAGACCCCTAATTTAAACTATGATCATGTTCTATGTAAGTCTATATATAAAAATACATACAGAGTTTGTTTGTTTGTTAGTTGCAATAAAAACATAAATTTGACTTTTAGGCTGAACGTGAGTTGGAAAATACTATACAAGTATAAATAGTTTTAACGTTAACAAATATTTCTAATCATGTTAAAGTAATAGTACAAAATAAAAATATGTAAATTAGAATATTATTATGAGAAAATGCATTAATATTTGCATGAATCAAAATGTTATAATTAATTTAATTCAGTAGTTACACCTCCACCAACACTTGTCAAAATAAAACTTTCTTTTAACTTATATTTATTTGCAGCAGGTTATTTTAATCTTTGCAGAAAAAGTTGCTTTAGTGCATATTCTTTTAAAGTCAAAGAAACTATTTGAGCTGTATGCGTCCATATTTTACTCCGATTGTTACTAAACGTCCATGGAACTCCACCAGTTAACCTTCAGACCGTTTTTCCTTCCTTCAAACTCATGTTTGAACTTGACAGAGAACATCCCGGCACAGGCTGACACCTGGAGCTGGAATTTAAGCCGTATAAAAAAATTCTAAAGTTGCACAATATTTCAGCTAAAGTCTATATTTAGTTGCACATAAAACCGGCGTGCACAGATCTGATGAAGAGGCATGCAGATTTTAGTATACAGGTATTTCCAGAACAAGCATAACTACGTGCAAACTTTTCTAAACGCCTCCAGTAAAAAATTAGCAGAGTAAGCAGAATTTAAACGGAGCTGCAGACAGAAAGTCGAGTGGCGCCGAGGAGTACCTGTATGGTCGGTGGTGGAGTAGGACAGGTAGAATCCACGTCCAGTGTGGTGGGTTCCACTCCTGAACTGGACAGTAGCCTCGTGGTCTGAGGTTTCAATCAGCTTTTCAACTTTCAGGCCTAAACCGCAGTATTTTTCTAAGAGACACATTCACCAAAAAAAAAAGAAAAAAAAGTCAAGTTAGTTTCTACAGTCAAACAGGAAGTACCAATGCTCATGGTTCGGTGACAAGGCTTCTTTTGGCTTTAAAGTCAAATAAAATATTAGAAAAACCTGCTTTTCTGAGAAGGCAGAAATGTTATTTTCCAGTAGAACGTTTGAACATCAAAAGCTGCTGACTCTCTGCTTTGTTTCTCCATTTGCTGGTTTCTAAGAAAAACAAAGTTTCACTCAGAAAACCCAGGTTGATAATGATAACAAGCTCTGGACATGTTTGTTTGATTGCAATCAAAAGCAAACTGTCCATCTCAGCGCTGCTTTTCTGCTGACTCAGTGAATGAAATGACAAAGTATTGCTGGAAAGACCTGAGTAAAACTAAGCTGCTGATGTATAACAAATGTTTGATTGAGTTAGATGTAAGGTGAAAATGCTGATGGGTTACATTCAGGCTTGCTCTGACTCAAATAAATAACAGTCATGTTTAATTCCTCAGCAGAAGTCTGGAGTGTCTCAGAGCGTGGAGGTCCTGACAGAAACACCGCTCCACCGCGCGACGTTGATCTGCAGCGTGAACATGCAGGAAAGCTGTGCAAATGTGTAAATCCTCCGTTTATAAAAAGAAAAAATAAACTGATATGTCAGAAATCTGAAGCTCCAACACAAAAGCGTATGGTTAGATACGCTCGTCCAGCGTAAACGCTCTTCTTCAAACAACATTTTTTCCATCTGATTCACAACAATTTCACAAATACAATTTTAAGCTAAATTTTCTTTATACATGTCCTCCATCATGAGAAAAATGAGAAACACCATTTTCATTAGAGGATCCTCCTAACAACAATTTAAACTCAAATTTGAAGAATTTTTCATTTTTTTCATGGAATTACAAGTTCTCTTAAAAAGGTCTACTACAGAATAAAGTCTTCCTCATAAAACAATTTTTTTTAATCCTTTACTTTATTGAGTTTTTATTTAAAATTTGTAGAGCTCTAAATTTGAAATGTCTTTGCAGGAATGACCGTACCAGAAAACACACGAAGACCACATGTGTTGGTGCTGATCTGTGGAGAAGCAGGTCAATGGTTATCGACCCAACAGGCTGCACCGTTCAGATGGTCAGCAGTAACAGTTACAGGTCAGCAGTGACTTTTTATTTACAGTTCATTTTCTGGCGCAAGTCTTCAGTTCAGACAAGGTCTGACCTATTGACTGTATGAGAACTGGACTGAGCGATCCCTCCCACCTGGCATTCCAAACAGGAAGTACATGCTGGTTCCAAGAAGTCCAAATTCCACAGACTTCTATTGAGAAATGAACAGCTGTGACTCAGTCAGTCTCAATATTTCTCAGAATTTGCTCTAAAACATCTTTTTAACATGATATCATGATATTTTTTCTGTAGAACAAGCTATAAACTCAATTGGAGAGTGGTGGTCGAACTAGTGTCATCGAACTCCAACATGGCGCCTTTTATATTGAGAGAAGAAATTGACTTAATTTTGCTGGAGTCGTAAGTAAGAAGTAAGAGGGATCGATTATTAAATGCATCAACAAAGACAAAGACAACCAGGATTTCCTTAAGGAGCCTGTTCTCGTCAAATACACCAAAAGGGTATTGGTGAAAGCTAATAATATGCAAAAAAAAAAAAAAAATCATTTTTTTTAATCAGAAAAAGATAGGTAAAAAATCAAGAATACATTTGCGTCGTCCTATAAGCTTTGTTCCAAACAGGACACCTAAACCTGCACATCCTCACGCTGCTGTAGTGCTGGCAGTCATTGTCTGCTCACGTTAGAGT
Source organism: Oryzias javanicus (assembly GCA_003999625.1). Classification (NCBI taxonomy): domain Eukaryota; kingdom Metazoa; phylum Chordata; class Actinopteri; order Beloniformes; family Adrianichthyidae; genus Oryzias; species Oryzias javanicus. The sequence goes on from CM012457.1 coordinate 21,592,764, forward strand.
TTTCTGATCATATTTCACTGAAGGCTGTAACTTTGCAGTAATTGCTTCCTACTTTCCACACAAAGTGGTGGGAATGAGTGGAAGTGAGAAAGTGGACGATACTTTCTTAGTGGCTTGGAGGTTTCACAGAGACATTTGGCTCCACAAGTACCTCACATCATTATCAAATTGAATCAAATTCAACACATTTATAATATTTTTTTTTTATGTCAGATTTGCAGACTTGAGAATTGTTTGGGTCTGCAGAGTAGGGTAATATTGATAGACCATATTAATAGACCAATAATATTGATTTCTAAGTAACTTTTAATGACTGTCGTGTAAAACTGTAACATTTAAATGATCAATGTCCCCTTAAGTCCAAGGCTTTTTCCACATTCAAAGAAACAGCTGAGAGCGGCTGGAGAAAAAAAAAAAGGTCAACCCCCTCCTTCCCTCCCACATGGACTTGTCATCTCACCGATCTCGCTCCTCTTTGACCCGATGCCGTTGTACAGACGGAGGTAGTTGACCTGGCAGTTGTTGTCCTCTATGTCCAGTAAGGCGAAGCGGAAGTGGATCCTCTTCTTGGGGGGCACGCTGATCTCCCACTCGCACACAGAGTCGTTTGGGTACGTCCCCGGATACCCCCGGGAGGACAGGGTCCCGCTGCTGGGGCCGAGCACACTGGGGCCACAGCCATCTCCTGCAGGACGACACACACGCAGACGAAACCACATCAAAAGAGGAGTTCAGCTGCTCCCCACAAGTGCATTTCTAAAAAATTATGAAGCTCTGAGAAATATCAGAAGTGTTCCCGAAACATGCTTGTGGGGGGGTTGTTCTTGGATGTGACACACTGTAGATTCAAGGATTTTGGTCCTCCCTTCCTCCCATGTTACTCAGATGAGTTGAGATCAAATCTGTCTTTCTATATGTTGATCATCAGAACTGTTTTGATCATATGACGATGACTCAGGCATTTAAACCTTTAAGAACCCACTCTGATGAAAATTTAAAGCATGTTCTTGTAACATTTTTTCTGATAATGGAAGACAGGTTTTAGTATGAGGTATGAATATTTCTTTATTAAAACTGTTATGAATCAGGAGCAGATGAAAAAAAAAAAAAAGGTATAAAAAAGAGCACATTTGTTTCATTGAAAATGGGCGGGCCACAAGCTTCCTGCTCCGCTCCATTCTTATGCATCCACTTGCAAACAAGTAGATCCGTGAATGTCTTTGTTTTCCTTGCCGGAGCTTGTATCTGGTTTAAAACCATGCGGCCGGATTGCTTGAATATTGCTCACTATTTTTGTTACACCAGTAATGTCATGCTGGGCTTGTAAAGGGCTGTAAGCTAGCAGGAGAGAGTATAAACAAATGGATCAATAAATCGAGGCTCACTTTCATGACAACTGTTCCATCCATACTTCAGAAGCATAATAATAATCATAAATGAAAAACCACTGGGAACCACTACAATAGAACAAAATATGATTGAAGCGGGACTTTAAAAATCCCACAATTGATTCAAATTCTGTTGTATTTTTTTAACATGTTTTATTTTCAGAAGACGTATTCGATTGAAATGTATATCTTTATGACAAACAGCTGAAATAATCCAACACAAGAGGAAAGCAATCCTGGAGCTAGACATATACAGAACTATTTGGCACAATTTGATTTGAATAATAAAGGGCTGCACAGCTGCACAGCGGTTAGCACTCTAGCCTCACAGGTCCACGGTTCAAGTCTTGGCTAGGAGCCTGTAACAGAACTGGTAACCTGTGTGGGGTTTGCATGTTCTCCCCATGCATGTGTGGGTTTTCTACAGGGATTCCAGCTTCCCTTCACTGTCAAAAAACCTGCTTCATACTGTAGGTTGATGGAACTCAAAATTGTCCATCAGTGTTTATGGGTGTGTGATTGAGGCCGTGCAACAAACTGGCGACCTGTCCGGGGCGTGTCCTGCCTTCGCCCATCAGTAGCCAGGTTAGGCTCCAGCACCCCCATAACCCCAAAAGGGACAAAGTAGTTAGGAAGATGACTGAATGAATGAAGACATACTCAGAAATGTAATTTTAAAGGGTAACCAAACAGGGAAATTGGATGCTGACTCCACCCACAGCCAAAATGTGAAAATCCAGTCCAGGGGGCATGATCGTTATTATTACTGGAGCTGCAGATCATGAGGTGGAACTTAAACGGTTTGACCAATCACAAAATTAAACTGTAATACTTCAATTTAACCTTTAAGGGGCAGTACACAGGTAATTTTTGACTATTTTCAAGAATTACACAATCTTACTTTAATTTAAATTAATTCAAATGTGGCAAACACCAACAGACAGCACTTTTAAAGTTCAATTTGTAGAGGTCAACAGACAAAAAAGTTGATTTAGGGGTTTTTTACCCTTTAAACCTTTATATGTAGGGATGCAATATGACATATGATATGCGATATCCTGATATGCGTCTCATGAAATGCATCACGAGCGATTCCAAGACTGTACTAGAACAAGTTTTCACTTTTTCGTTAGGAGTATTAGCTATGCCTCATTTCCACTAGGCAATACGAACCAGATCAATCACCTCTTAGCCAGTTTAAAATGGTCCTCATCGGCATGGCCTTTAAAGCGACTTAATCTTGAATTATTACAGGGTTACAAATTCTGCAGTATAAAGAGCTGCCGATGGCCCCGATCTGATATTGCTGATCTCCAGAAAGCAATTGAAGACCCTGTTTCCATAGTCACGCCATTTATTGACACACAGGGATTCTTAAAGGCGTGTTGTTACATTAGTAAAGTAAAAATGTCTGATCAGAAGTTATGAACCAGATAATGATCGTTCATGTAAGGATATGGTAAGGTCGACCCGAGGTGAGATTATAAAAGTTCGCTTTCTCCCATTCTCTTTCTATGTGATTGCTTGGAATAAACCATTTCAATTCCGTAGCGTCTCCGTTAATGTTTTGGACTGGGATAACAGTCAGGGATTCCTGGTGCTAAAGTTGATGTTCCTGGAGTTATGCAAGAGGCCCTCTGTGGACATCATCCAGAAGAACAGAACAAAAACAAAGCTGCCTCCCTCACACTGACTCACATTTTACTGGCCCCCACATTACTTTACTGACGCACGTGCGCGCAGGTTCAGTTCAAACATTCATCATCCCAGAACTTTTCTAGCCTGTACCATCTATTTACACGCCGGGAAATGACACTACCCACGTGCTTTCGCCCCTAAACAGGAGTTAAGCGAAAATAATGAGCACGTGCTCCCGTTTTTAAAGCTAGTTTTCCTTATAATATCCACAAAGTAAACGTTAAAGTCCTTCTCTCTTCGTGGAGGTGGTGCTGGCCTCACGGTTGGTTTGAGCCAGCTGGAAGAGCAGGCGAAGGCCACACTGAGCGGGGCTGCAGAACACAGAGTTCCGGGCGGACACACGGACTCTTTAAAGGTAACCCTCTCGTTAGAGAGTTTAAATAACAATTATGGTTCATGTTTAATTTCTTAAAGATTAACTTTGAGTTACGTGTTCATTCGGCTTGTTCCAAACCCAGAAACAGACTGTAGTTTCTCTTTAGCTAGCTTTTTTAAAGAACCAGTTAGTCTGGATTTTCTTTTCCTAAAAACACATAGTCGGGCGGCGGTAAGTCCCGGAGAGGAGCCGTAACCCCCCCGCCGACCTGAAACACCGATTTAAAGACAATAACAGAACATTTCAGCAGCTCGTAAAAGCGTTTTTACGGCTGTGTTGGGGGTTCGGACGCGCGCGGCGGTGCGTTTCCCGGCGCGCGGCTCCTCCTCGCGGCTGTCCGGCACTAACCATTCTGAGCTCCGCAGCCTTCCGCGGTGAGGATGACGAGAAGCGACAGGGCGAGAGCCCCGGCCCCGGGCGGCCCCCTGCCCACCATTACCGCTCTGCCCGCAGCAGCCTGCAGTCGGAATGCATGCTGCTCGCTCCTGGACCGGCGGCGGCACCGCTCCAACCCGGACCTGAAGAAGCGCGAGCCTGTGCGTCGTCGAGGGTTAGAGCCCCCGCGTGCTCCGCGCTAGGAGTTGTTTTATTTTAGTTGTCGAGTTGCTCCGATGGAGGAGGTAACTGATCCGCGCACACGCAGCCAATCTGTGCAGATACTTCCTCGACTGAGGCTCCTCCCCCCGGGGCCCCCAAGTGACCTGAGTGGATCCTTCTGCTTGAAGGCTGCTTCCTCACCGGGTTGTCTCTGTACAATGGGGCTTGACGTCACTGCGAACCGGCTCAGGCGATTCGATTTCCGGTTTGTCACAATAAAATAGATTTGTCAACCTTTTTTATTTTGAAAGATATTGAGTTGAAATCGTAGTGAAATCTTATCAATTAATCAATTTTATGTAACGAAATGCAAACAAAAGTAATATGAAATATAAAAATTAGGGGTGGGCGAAGGGTGATGAGTGTGAATTAAGAAACAAATAATTACAGAGCTGATATATATTGTTATCGAAACTTTTAATTTCAGATGTGAGCATTAAACAATTTTGTAAATTCGATATGTTTCGTTATTTATATATCAGCACCCCACAGCTTTTTCTACTTTTTAAAACCTTTAAAACCGGAGCTCCAGCGTTCTTTGATTTACTGTAACTTTTCAACTATTAACAGCATGAACAATGTAATTCCAGCCAATTATGCAGGAAAAAAGTGACTCTCCTGCAGTATGTTAAAGATTTTGTTTTTAAGTGTCACTGGCGACGCCTCAGGTGTTAAAGGCAGTAATAAACTAACAGTCACTAGTGCAAAGTAAACAAAGGCAAAACTGTAAGAACATAAAAATATATATATAATATATATATATATCATATAATATATAACATATTATAATATATATATATATATTATAATAATATAATATATAATATATATATATATATATATATATATATATATATATATATATAATATTAAACATATGACACTAGATTAGAAAAAAATAGAATTATCTGTGTAATCAAGTATATTATATATATATATATATATATATATGCTATTGAAGTTATATAGAATTCTTGTCTTAAAGAAAATCTTCTCTGCAGATGCAGATTTTGCATTTAATTCCAGATGTTTTTTTTTTTTTTTTTTTTTTTTTTTGGCAGGATGAGGTAGTTGCTGGTGGCAGAGCTGGTGCTATAGGTTCAGGATCAGATTCAGGACTGGTTCAGTGACTGCATCTTAACAACATTGTTCTTTTCTGTGTGTTAACATTTGCTTTATATTGGGATCCAAAGTTTTTAAATCTTATGTCCAGATACTGAGAACATGATAGGTTTCAATAACTCTGAAAGGATGTTGAGATGTGCTGACAGTATAGCAGCTAGCTTGCTGCTTTGGGGCTTATGATATGCAGCCGATCTAAGCAGTGTTACCACGTTTATCCCCTTTGAAACATGTGTTTTTTTTCATTTGAGTATCTTACTGTAAGTACTGAAGAAAAACTGCAACACAAGTATCTCATCATGAGTATCAATGCTCAACTTGGTACCGATGCTATCAAAACTCAGAACAATACACCCACCCCTATTAGAAATGAAAAAAAACAATAACAGTAGTAATTAAGTTTTTTCATAAAATAAAAATGTATTTCATTGAATAATTCCCAAAGCTAAGATGTAAAATGCCAAAATATGATAAAATGTGTCCTATTTTTTTCTTTTTAATATATTTGCTAACATTTTCAATAAATGTCAGTATCAATGCTAAAAAAATACATTTCCTTACATTGTTTACCTTTCTAATTCATTCAAAATGGGATTGTTTGAGACTAGGTATGCAACAATTCACTTTCCCCACAATTCGGTTCAAACCTCAAGTTTTGTGTTCGTTCAATGTGTGATTAAGTTGTACAAGAATTTTAAGTGTGCTTTAAGATCCGAAAAATATATCAAGGATAATTTTCTATGAACTATGGTAAAACATTTTTTTTCCACTGCTGACAGTACACTTCTACTAAATTTGTTTCATTGAGATGAGTCTTTTATTTTGAAAGGAAGTCATGTGAACATCTGTGAAAAGGTATAAACATAAAGAAGAAGTTGCATTTTTTTTCTCCCTTATGCTGTGTTATTTATAAAAAAAAAACAAAACACATTTGTCATAATAGTAACATTAACATAAATACAAGGCAGTATCTTGTTTTTCTCAAGGGGTAAGTAAGACTTTGTGGCGCCTTTTGGGTTGTGGTCAGTGAGTGATTGACCCAAATGGCTCTTTGAGTGTTGAAAGTTGCAGATCTCTGGCTTATACGAGGCCTGTTGTAAGAATTGCAAGACCGTAACATACGGTCCAGTTTAAAACGAGAATTGTGGCATCTCTAACACAATCAAAACTGATTTATTACTGTGGTTGTTGTTATGCTCAAGTATTTATTTACTCATTTAAAGCAATGGGGAGTTCCAGGTAAAGTAACCAGCAAGGAGATGGAAGATGGAAGGAGAAATGTGTCCTAAATCATAATGACCCAATGAAATGGCGAACCTTCAGCATCTTCACAAACACAGAAGAAGCACAGAAAAAGAGGTTTCCACCTTCTCCCACTCCTCCTCTCCGTCGTCATCTCTGTGTGTGCTCTGGTTTCTACACTCCTACAGAGACATGGTGGCTGTGGCGCAGGGAGGATGACCTCACCCCGAACACATAAAAGAGCTGATCTCTGACTTCAGGAGGACATTGATCTTCTATACACGGGTGGAGACGGCAGCAGACTGTTCCGTCTGCACTGAGAACAACTCAACATGATTTTCCAGAAGACCCAAAAAATACAGGACATTAAAAATTCATATGCATGAAAAGTGAGAACAGTTTGTTTTCACAGGGAGACATTGCTAATAATCCTACTAAAATAGGTATTCTGGGAACTTAAAAGTTCTGTTGGTTTTCTCTTAAAATATCGTCAAATTTATTTAAAATTACTAAATGTAATTTTGTTTATGGTCTATTTACTGACCTCAGAGAACTAAAAGCCTCAGTAATCCATCCAGCTTTAATGGAGACGTATATGTCAAAGTCAGCAGGATTCATTTTCTCAGGACCATTAACTGCTGTGTAATGTTACGGAGTACAATCTAATGAGACACTAAAACCCATAAATGAACAGGCTCCAGAACAGTCCTTTGACACTCCCCTCATCATGATGCTGATGGAGCACAGCCACCAGTGCATGGAGGGGGTTATGGACCTGCTTCAACATCACTTGAAAGCAATATTTTCAAGATTTAGAGACTCACTCTGATTTTTAACATGTTCTTATGGCTTTTTTCTAATGATGGAGACCATATATAATGAAAATTAAGCTCAAAATTGAATTTCTGAGTATTTCTTTATTCAACTCTCAATGCCCCATTCTGAAACGTTCACCTGTAGACAACTAGATAGATGTATGTCTTTGTTTTCCTCATCTGAGCTGGTATCTCGCTTACAACTGTACGGCTAGATAGCTCCAATATTGCTCGCCATTTTTGATGCACTGGTTGTTGGAGGCACATTGAGTACTGAGAGAGAGATAGATACTTCACTGATCCCAAGAGAACTTATATGTCATCTTTGATGTCACTTATAAATGGCAGACACGATTGTTGTTCAACTTTCAGTATATCCAGTCAGGGATCGCTACAGGAAATCAGATTTATCTGATCTGTACATTTGGCTTGGCAAAGATTTTTACACCGGATGCCCTTCCTGACACAACATTGTAATATTTTATCCAGAATGGGGACCAGCATGGAGAGACCCAGACTTTGGCTCCCTTGCAGGGACATTAGCCACTAGAGCACGGGTGGGCAAACTACGGCCCGGGGGGCACATGCGGCCCCTTAAGCTACTTAATGTGGCCCTCCAAATTAAAATACATTGAATCAAAAATCCTAATTATTGTTTTATTTTCATTGTATTTCTGGTTTCTTACCATGAATGGTGTTGTTTCTCTGACGTTCGTGTGTGTTCCTTTCTGAGTAAGATGGTGATCTTTCAGATTATTCCTACACCACATAAATGCAGCATTTCTTTGAGTTCACAATTTCCTCTGAAGAACATCAACCCATTGGATCACCCAAAAAAGAACAAAAATCAAAATTTAGAAATTAAAACTCCCAAATTTTCTGTTTTTAAATTAATATATGTGAATTTGAATCCAAATTAAAGCATATTTTTCTCTAAATTTCATATTATCTTTTTAGTTTATGAGGTTCATTACCAAATCTCTCCTTCCATCTGCTCCTTGTCCGGCCCTTATGCCAAATTTTAGAACCCTTTGTGGCCCATGAGTCAAAACATTTGCCCACCCCTGCACTAGAGTAAAGAGTCTTGACTATAGGGATTCATGCTGGGTACAGTTTATCGTGCCCTCTGGGAAATTAACCCTGGTTTCTCATGTCCCTGTACTGTATTCAGCTAACTGAGTAACCTAACTGCTTAAAAAGGTTTTCGACTGATGTTGCTGTAAAAATGGAAGAGTAAAAGTTAATTTAATTTTCAAAAACGCCAACAACAAAATCAAACATTTATTGCTACTTTAATCAAAGTGCAAAGACTTACATTTTGGTTGTCATGCAAGAAAAGGACGATGTATTCCATTTGGCGTGTCAGCCACACCAATCGTAGCAATACCTCATTAGCTTCAAGTTCTAGACTAAGACATTCAAGTTCTTGGCTTGGTTAAGCTCTAGAGTTAGCTAGTAAGGTCCTAGACTTTTGAGACTTGGTCAAGTTATAGACTTAGCTAGTCAAGTCCTAGACCTAGTCAACATTCTAGACTTTGTCTATTTCTATACTAGACAAGTTCTAGACTTATTCAATATATAGTCTTAGTCAGTTCTAGACCTAGTTAAGTTCTAGACTTAGCTCCAAGTGTTATAGACTTATCTTCACATGTTATAGACTTAGCTTTTAAAATTCCAAACTTAGCTTGTCAAGTTCTAGACTCAACTAGACTTGGCTAGTAAAGTTGTTGACTGAGGTTCTCAAGCTCTTGACTGAGCTATTTATGTTCTAGATAAGGGGTGTCCAAAGTCAGTCCTCCAGGGCCGGTGTCTTACATGTTTTCCAACCAACATACTAGGGGTGTAACGGATCACAAAACTCACGGTTCGGATCGTGTCACGGTTTTAGGGTCACGGTTCGGATCGTTTTTCGGATCAGTGAAAAGTAAAAAAACAAACAAACAAAAAAAAATATATAAAACCTAAATTCATTTTTGGAAATGCTTCAAATCATAAATTCAATAAGCATTTAAAGTACTTCAGACACACAATATTTACATATTTAACATCAAAACATTTGGTCATTGAAGCCTATTTATTAAAACAAAACATTTTTAAACTTTGAACACAGACAAAATGCTAAAACATGAAGTTTCTGATGACATTTTCATGTCTTTAGACCAAATCTACAAAAACTGAGATAAAAGAATGTTTAAAAATAGTGTTGAAAATACCAAATCAATCTAGATAATTCCTTAAAAGTTAAATTATAAATAAAACAGTTAAAATTAATTTTGGTATTAACTGCTTTATTAAAACTACCTGTGGGAACATTTAAATGTTTTAAATAATAATTATCTGTAAAACGTGGCACTTCCGCGCTCGCTTTTCCTGATGAATTTTGACACATTTCGCCTTCCATACATGGTTCGGTGACGGTACCGGCGAGTCCGTTACGGAGCTGCAGCTTTCTCCTGTGCGGGACAGTTGCTGCTTTAAACTGGAAGTTTCTTTGAACCCAGTAATAGAAATGTGTACCGATGCTTTTATTCAGCTCCTAAGATTAAATAAACCTGATATCTATCGATCTTCGTCCTTCATTATGAATCTGAGAAAAGTTTTTGACAGAAGCTCCTCCCACACGCAGCGGGAGCTTCAGGTAAACAGACTTTAAGAAAACCGGGAAGCAGCTGCTTCAGGGCTCGTCAAAACAAAGAGGATTTTCAGGAATATGACGACAATTTAATTCGATGTGAACGGACAATTGGTGTAAATTATGATAGCGCGAGGTGCGCACGTGTGTGTGCGTGTTTTTTTTTTTTTTTTGGGGGGGGGCCGCGATCCGCGGGTCAGACCTGGCCCGAACCGTGGCGTCTGATCCGTACGGATCACGGATCTTCTGTGATCCGTTACACCCCTACAACATACCATTAAAACTCCTTATTGGCCAAACAGACGTGATCCAGATAATCAGCAGCAGATAAGGCAGGGTATCTGGAAAACCAGCATGATTCCGACCCTCGATTGACTTTTGACACCCCTGTTCAAGACTCGGCTAGTAAAGTAATAGAATAAGCTCCTCGAGTTCTTGACTCAGTTAGTCAAGTTCTACATTTAGCTCCTCAATTTCTAGACTTATCTAGTTAAAACATAGACTCAGTTAATCAAGTCCTAGATGTCAAGTTCTATCTAGACTTAGCTAGTCAAGTTTAGACTTTGCTAATCAAGTTCTGGATTTACCTCCTCGAGTTCTAGACTTAACTGGTCGCGTTCTAGACCTACAGTAGCTTAACTGTGATTTTAGGTTGGAGATATGAGATATAATATGATGTGGTGGTGGTGTTGGTGGGGGTGGTCTGCACTAACACTTCTGCCTCCAACTCTTAGGTGAATTTCAAATGAACTACTGCTGTTCTGCAGAAAAAAAGTCAGGTTCTTTTTTTCTAAAGGACCACTGGGAGCACTTTTACAATAGATCAAAAGATGATTAGAGTGGGTCTTAAAAGAGGTCCTCTTTTTATAGGACTGATTATTCAACCAAAACTCTTTCTGAGATCACTTTCTTCTTACTTTCCTTTATATCTTAAAGGTTACCCCAAACGTAAAAAGCAAAGCCTTTTGCTGATTTGGACAGGAAAACCTCAACAGAAGAACAGACGTGCAGCGTTTATGTTGCATGTTTCTGACTGGATATTTGGAATCATTCATGCAAATAGCTCTGTGATACGCCCTCTCTTGGCAGAAAGCTCTAAACTGATGTAACTGTCACAGTAACCAATGGTTACTGGTAACGCAACAACAAACAGTTTTGACCCTGCAAGCTTCTGAGTAATATTCTGGGCGATTGCAGAAGGGTTTTGTCACCCCTCTGGTTGCACAGGCCTGTCAGTGTGTGTCTGCAGACTGCGAGTGCAAGCCAGCATGACTGCAAGGATATTGTCCAATTTTCCCCCATGCACACCCCTCACCTCTTATTTCACACTTACATTTTCCATCTATTCTTTTCTGGTTACAGAAGGGGAATTCCACTATCATGATAACAGTCAAAGAGACATTTTCACAAAATTCCCCCTTAACCTCGAATTAAAATGTCATTCTTTGTTAAATGGAAGAAAAATGTTGAACTCTCAGTTATTCTAATTCGACCCAGCATTGTCCGTCTTCCACTAACAATTGATAATAAAATAAAAATTTATTTTTATACCAGTTTAGGTTAATAGAGCTCTATAAATGCCTTTTGATCTATGGTCAAAGTCTTCCCAGTAGTCTTTTAATTACAATTATGCCTTTTTAGCCAACATTTAAAGGCCTGTGTTGTTTTCTAGGACATACAGTAGTTTTTGCAAAGTGGCGGGATCATTAACACACAGCAACCCCGCCCCCCTTCCCCTTCTTTTAACATGTAATGTCCACACAGGTGGATGCCAGGTCCTAAGAGATTAAAGCTTAAAAGTTAGCTAATATGTGGGAAATTTAGAATAGATTAGAGTTTATCTATCATCTTTTTTCAGTCACAATTTTTTTACGATGAAGACGTCGTCAAGTTGCAGCCAGAAAATGTCAGTACACAGGGATTGGTCTGAGTCAGTCTGGGTCAAAATTTCTATGGCAACCACTCGCACCAATCAGGAGTGAGTTTATAGGAAGTTCAGGTGACTCAACACTTAGGCTAAAAGCAGACGTTGGATTTACACGTCGGATGAGGAACTAGAGAAAATGTGATGAGACAAATATGCATCGCCGACACTTAGAGGTAGAACCAGACTGAAGTTGAGAAGAATGTGTGGTTTTGAGGGAGGTTTTTGTTTTCACAGATGATTCAGAGATGACTGGATGAGCTGAAGGACTTCTTCTGACAAAACAGCCTTCAGATTTCATTTCCAACCGTGGGAGTCTGTTTATGTAGATGTTTCTCTTTGTGTTACATAACGCTCCTCATAAAACATTGTGATAATTACACAAATAGTTTATTTATTTAAAATCTTGTTTTATTCAAGAAAAACTTTGTGGATCAACTCATTGATAAATCAATTTAGCAGAAAAATAAACTCCATACAGAAAAAAAAATATGAACTGATCAACGTTGTTGCTATGATTGGCTAAAATAAAAAAAATTGTGAGAAATGTAATCTTTTTGTTAAGTATTTATTACTATTTGTATTTTATATTGTAGCTTTGTTTGGGCTAAAAACACTTGTGTATATGAAGGAAAATGTTCATCTGCAAAATCCATAGCAACAGCTGAAGACAGTTCCAGAAGTTCAAGTAAGTTTGAATTGTCCAAAAATAAACAGAGAGACGCACATGAACCCATAGTGGAAATTTCACCCCTGACACCTGCGTTCATGTGTAGCTATCATTGACAGTTTATATTATGTTTTATGGTCTGAGGTAGCTTTTAAAAAGCTGAAGTGGTTTGATGCATATTTGCATCAGTAGATGTCAAGGGGTTACATAGATTTATATGTGAACAGATTTACATTTCAGTTTTAAATTAATAAAATATTTAGTTATGAAGTACATTAAAGGGCCTTTAGCTGAAAGCAACAAAAGAAAGCAGGACCGTTTGTAAAAAAAAAAATAGTAGAAACACATTAAACAAATTACATCCTTGAAACTTCTTTTATTTAAATATTCACAAAAATAATCAGTCCTTATTCTGACAGTTACAAAACAAACATACAAATAAATTATATTTTAGTTTGAATAGTAAACAAAAATGCTTTTACCCAAAAAAAAAAAGAATGACCCAGCTGCCTCAGATCCACCTATTTTTTTTTTTTTTTTTTTTTAGCCATTACTGATATTTTCTGGCTTTAAATACTAGAACCAGATGTGTTCAGTCAACCAGACCAGAGAATCACCTGATTTAGTTGAGGCTCATCGAACAGGGAAGGCACGATGATGCAGGAGATCCTAAGAACCAGAGTTCAACTCTCTGGTTGAATGCTGCCATCTTGTGGCTAATTTTTGTACATTTCTGAAAAAGTTTTGGAGTCAAACTTTTTTTAATGGTTGCAGTCCACAAACTCAGCTCTCCCTCTCATTAAATTACTTTTTAAAATTAAAGTGGCAACATTAAAAAGATTGTAACGCTCTACCTAGAGTGCCTTTCAACGTAATTCTGTAGAGGTAAGTCTTTATTGGATAATATAAAAGAAATAAAAATAAAAGGCTAACATTGACATAAAATCTTAGGAATGTAACCTTTTATCTATCTTAGAAAACAGGAAATACTTTGTGTCAATTGGTAACTTCACTTCTGAGCCAACAGAAATTACATGTGGAGTGCCCCAAGGCTCCATCCTGGGACCACTTCTATTTAACATCTACATGCTCCCACTGGCCCAGGTTATAAAGAACAACAACATTAGTTACCATAGCTATGCAGATGACATACAGATATATATTAGACTGACACCAGGAGACCGAGGCCCTGTACAGGCTCTTGGTAAATGCATTGAGGACATTAATGACTGGATGTGTCACAACTTACTTCAATTAAACAAAAACAAAACTGAGGTTATTGTCTTTGGGGCTAAAGAAAAAAGGTTAGACGTCACTACAGAGCTTCAATCTATTCAACTAAAAACTACCAACCAGGCCAGAAACTTGGGTGTAGTGATAGACTCAGACTTAAATTTTGATAAACACATTAAGGCAGTCACTAAATCAGCCTATTATCATCTCAAAAATAATCTCAAGGATTAAAGATTTGATGTCTAAGCAGGACCTGGAGAAACTAGTGCATGCTTTCATCTTTAGTCAACTTGATTACTGTAACAGTGTTTTTACAGGACTACCAAAAAAATCCATCAGGAAACTGCAGCTTATTCAGAACTCTGCTGCTCGGGTTCTCACAAGGACCAAGAAAGTAGACCACATCAGTCCAGTTCTGAGGTCTTTACACTGGTTACCTGTCTCTCAGAGGATAGACTTTAAAGTTCTGTTACTGGTTTATAAAGCTTTGAATGGTTTAGCACCAAAATACATGACTGACCTCCTGACCCAGTATGTACCAGCCAGACCTCTCCGATCATCAGGATCCGGTCTTTTATCAGTTCCTAGAGTCAGAACTAAACATGGAGAAGCTGCATTCAGCTTCTATGCACCACAGATCTGGAACAGACTTCCAGAAAACCTTAGATCTGCTGAAACACTCAGTGTATTTAAATCCAGGTTAAAGACTCGCCTGTTCTCAGTTGCATTTGATTAATATGTATTCAAAAGTTTACGTCCGCACTTTTTATCTATGCTTGTTTTAAATTAAAATCTTTTTACTTTCTTTTAATTTTATTTTAATGATTTGAATAATGAATGACATTTTTACTATTTCTTTTGATTGTTTCTTTTAATGTTTTATGTAAAGCACTTTGAATTGTCTCTGTACATGAAATGTGCTATACAAATAAACTTGCCTTGCCTTGCCTATCTTATTTTACATATGCTATATGTCAGGATATTAATAAAATAAAATGCTCTTAATGATCATTTGTTTTGAGACTTTATGATGAGATAGTTTCTTCATATCTGCTAAATAAAGAAGCTGTTTGATATAAAAAATCTAAGCAAATCTAAGTAGGATAATTTAAGGATTTTAGTTATTGTAGTTTATTGTAGCTTATTTTAGGATACTCACTTTTTTTAGCTTTTTTTTTTTTTTTTTTACATTTTTATAAAAAGTACTTTGGAGTTTTTAATTCAAAGGTAAATAATGTAAAGTTGGCTGATTATTTTGTTGTATGCTTCCAAGATTGTTGTATCACCTACAATTGATCTCAAGCAAGGTTTTAAAGCTGCTTAATGTCTGGTTTAGCTGAGTGAATTCATAAGGCATAAGAGGAAACCAAAACTTACATTTTCAAAATTACAGTATTCAAATAATTATTCATGAGAAGAATAATGCATTTGCTTAAAAAAACGTTTGTCAGGTTACTTTTACCAAAGAAAAGTTTTCATCATATTGATTTGTTAAACTTTCGAAAAAAGTTTTACCTAAATTACAAACGATCACATTTGAATATCTGTGAATATCAACTATCTGTGAGTATCCACTTGGAGCCCAAATACAGGCCTCTTGAGTTTCTGTTTTTCCTTTAAAAAAAAAAAATCAGACATATATAAGTCCAGCCCATTTCAGTGTGACTGGATGGATACTAGACACCAAAACAACTTCTTTAAAAAAAACCCACCAAAAACAATAAGAGAGGATTACTTAAAACAAAGGATAAAAAATATTATTGAGGCAACATGCTTTAACAAATAAAGAAAACAATAGATAAAATTATATAAATATTAAAAACTTAATTTATAAATAAATCAAGCTTAGGTAAATACTGAGGTCAGAAAAATGTGACTCTTTTTAAAATACCAGCAGTTTCTGCAGTATTGAGTTGTTCTGGCAGTCCGTCAACAGACAGAGAATCATGATCAAAGCTCAACGGGAGTTCTACCTCTAACTTTTGTGATAAATAACAAAAAAAAATCACTAGATAATTTCCGGTTCAGCACGATCTCTAAAAGCACAAAAAAATACAATAATCCAAGACTTAAATAAACTATGATCCATCCATCCAGGCGTGGTGGTAATGCAGCATTTTTCAAACTGGTTTGATGTTTTCCCCCACCTTTGCCCTCTCCAGAACTGAGTTCTGGGGTAATTGTTGGTTGGAAATTGACTTTTTGGGATGACCAGAGAACAGGGTTTGTTCTACTGGGAAGAAAACATGCATCAATTCTTCCATGCTGGCAAGAGAGAAAAAAAGGGAGAAGTTTTAGGGCGATAAACTCCGGTTTTAATGGTTTGAACCAGATTAATATGTTTCTGAAACATTTTGTTCGTTCGAGTAATTTTCTGGAGATTTTCCTTTTGTATTTCTGTCAGGGAGTTTGACTGATTTTTTTTTGGACTTACTGCATCCTGAAATGGTTTGGGTTCAGACCTGGCTCTGGCTCAGCCTATAAAGTGTTTTGGGAACATCTTGTCTCAGTTGAAGGCCCGCGCTCTTGTTCTGCGGCTGAGCTACTTGAACGTGAACTGAGCTGTGGCTGCTTCACTACCCAGAATCCTCTTCCAGTCTGCGCTCGCATTCCTAGTCCAGGTGTTGTGTGTTTTCTTTTTCACTCTGCGTTTGCCACCCATGTAAACGTTCCGAAACGAATTTCCTTCATTATTCCAGCCCACCAGCGCACAGTTTGGTCTTTGGGCAGCAAGCTCAGAAACTAGACTTTCAAATATTTCCTATTAAACCAGTTTGTTGTTAAACTGGAATCAGAGGAAGAATCAGAAAAAAGACCAAACAGATCCCTCTTTTCACCTTCAACAGCAGGAGCCTGCACTTTATTTAAACTCTGACATTTTTACTGCGTGTGGGTTGTTCTGCTGCTAGTTTTTAATGGGGGGAAAGAAGCATATTTCACGGGTGCTCCATGTTCCAAGACAGAGCAAATAAACTCTAATATCTGTCTCCTCTGAGGTTCAGAGGTCAACTCGTAGGAGGTCCCAGTGGCGTCCCTTGCACTGTATATGGGCCGTTTTAGCATGTCCACTTGAGTAAGTCCTTTTGACACAAGTCACTGAAGATTTCAATAAAGAAAACCACAACATTGTTCTGACCAGACTCCAAAAATTACATTTATTCATGTAAACGAACCACTTTTACACGATTCGGCCAGTTGAATTAAATCAGTTCTTACCATAGTTTAACCAACTGTACAAAGAAAAACTTTGAACATTATTTTGATATAGCAATCTTGCTTTGACTTGTTCAAATGAATTATTCATTAGGTCCATTGATTTAACACTTAAAGATAATGCCTCTTTCTTTTTATTTGAAAAGCAATATCACACAGACGTTAAACTTTGTTGGAAACGTATCAGTGTTAGCTGCCGAGCTCATTTTAAGGGCTTTTTTAGCTTCATTCTCTACCGAATTATGGGAAATGGCGCCTAATTAGAAGTCAGAATATTATTTAATTTATTGCTGTGAAAATGAAATAAACAACTATATGAAATGAAATGAAATATTATGGGATCTTAACATGTTTTGTAAAATTCTTCACATCCTGGTGTTGTGTTTCTACATTAGACATTTGCCCCAATACTGGGCAGGTTGAATTGTGAATTCTGAAGGCACTCGAAGCTTCATTCAGTTATCAATTATTAAATTATTAAGGCTTGAGATCTACCTTTTAAATCAGCATTTTAACTGAAATTTAGGAATATCTATGTGTTTTATATGTGAGTGTGTGCGTACGTGTGTGTGCTTTGCTTTTAATTTTTCCAGTGAAAAATATTTGGCTACGTACAGTAAAGCAAGAAAAGTGTTTTACAAATAAAGTCTGATTTGTTTGTAACACTTGCTGTAAATCACTCAAAATAGTGCTGACAAAGATAATTAATGCATTTGTTAATCTTGTAAGCTGTTTATTAGTAAATCTTTTAAAGACAAGGGCTTATTTTAGATGTTAATAAATCTCACTAAGCATGTTAATAAACCTTATTTATTGAGACACACTCTTTAAGCATGTTAATAATGTTTGTTAATGTGTTAATAAAGTTTGTTAAGGAATCTTATTATAAAATATTACCGATTTGATTTGATTTGTTATGACATAAAATAAGTACCTGGAAAATATCAGAGGAGCAGTTTTTGTGGTTTTTAAAAACCATGTCCATTATAAAATGCAATATCATTGTTCCAGGATAGCAGGGCACGTTTGACCAATATAGGATATGTTTTATATTAACCTTGTTTATCAATCGAATGGAATAGATTTTCCACTCCATACTTCTACTACTGAGGAGAACCACAGAGAATGTCTTAGTACTAACAATACAGCTTAATGATGATCAATTCATAAACGGTGAGGGTTAATGCAGCAGTACAACACAATGTTATCTGACTTGTTGGATAACGGTTTATGATTTTCTTCATAACCCAATTTTGTCACCATTTTGTAATGCCACACTACAATAAAAATCGATTTTTTGGGGGTGGTTTATAATATGTTCTTAAAGCATTTCTCTCACATTGGAAGACATATTTAGGAAAATTATGGTTAGTGCTTGGAACAAATGATTATTCTGCTGTCTCTCCCTCTTCAACATATGACCAAGTTTAAACTGTTCAGCTTGTCAAACATAAAATCCAGTCCAGAAAAAAATAAAAGCTGATACTATTCACACATAATAAGCACATAAGATGCACATTGTTGCATTACCTGCACATATTAGAAACCCGCAAGTTAGAAAGAAAATGGCGCAGCTCCGGCTCAGAGCACTCTCTAAATGCTTGGAAATGTAGCCTCTTAAGTTATAAAAAATCCCTGCGTAGAGCGAGAACTCAATACTATTCAACTTTAATAGCAGAAAATGCAAATAATCCAAGATTTCTCTTTACTACTATAGCCAGGCTGACCAGCAGCCACAGCTCGGTTGAACCACATATTCCTGCTACTATCAGCTCTGAAGATTTCAAGTTCAAGTTCAAGTTCAAGTTTATTGGTTTGATTTCCTTCAATTCTTTGATAGTAAAATCTCAAATATTAGACACAAGCTAAATGTGGTTATTCCCACCATCAGCCCAAAGCAGGCTGAAGTCGTAGAAACAAAGGCATCCATAGAAACGTCTGTAACCTTTGACTGCTTCACTGCTGTGGACCAAGCAGAAATAACATCAGTTATTATGTCTTCTAAAACTTCCACTTGTCTTTTAGATCCAATCCCCACTAAACTTTTTAAAGAAATCTTCCCCTTAATTAGTGACTCCATATTAACCATAATAAATACCTCTCTAGAAACTGGTTATGTGCCTCAGTCTTTTAAACATGCGGTTGTTAAACCTCTTTTGAAAAAGCCCAGCCTGGATCCTGACATTCTGGCCAACTATAGACCAATATCTAATCTCCCATTTATTTCTAAAATCTTAGAGAGAGTCATAGTGAAGCAGCTACAGCGCCACCTACAGGACAACAGTCACTTTGAAGATTTTCAGTCAGGGTTTCAGACCTCACCATAGCACTGAAACTGCACTGGTTAGAGTTACTAATGACTTGTTATTGGCTTCAGATAAAGGACTAATCTCTGTTCTGGTCCTGTTAGACCTCAGCGCAGCCTTTGATACTATTGACCACAGCATCTTACTCCAGAGACTAGAGCATGACATAGGGATCAGAGGATCTGCCCTCCAGTGGTTTGAATCCTATTTATCTGATAGATACCAGTTCGTTAATGTAAATGGACAGTCTTCTCATTGTACTCGAGTTAGCTACAGAGTTCCTTAGGGCTCAGTTCTTGGGCCCATCCTGTTCGTGCTTTATATGCTGCCCTTAGGAGACATAATCAGGAAACATAGCATTAATTTCCACTGTTATGCAGATGATACGCAGCTGTATTTATCCATTAAACCAGACCAGAATGACCACCTAGAGAAACTGAATTCCTGCATTAGAGACATTAAGTCTTGGATGACAATTAATTACCTCCTCCTTAACCCAGAAAAACTGAGGTCATTATCCTGGGCCCTAAACACCTGAGAGATGCTCTCTCGGATCAGATAGTTTCCTTGGATGGTGTAAATATTGCCTCCAATTCTACAGTTAGAAACTTGGGGGTTTTATTCGACCAGGATTTATCATTTAAGGCTCACATATCACAAGCTTGTAGAACTGCATTTTTTCACCTTCGCAATATAGCCAGGATCAGAAATATGTTATCTAAAAGTGTTGCTGAAAAACTCATCCATGCATTTGTTACGTCTAGACTGGATTACTGTAACTCTTTACTAATGGCCTGCCCAAAAAGTTCTTTAAAAAGTTTTCAACTTGTTCAGAATGCAGCAGCCAGATTGTTAGCAGGAACTAGCAGAAGAGAACACATCACTCCTGTGTTAGCTTCACTCCACTGGCTCCCAGTTGAATCCAGGATTAAGTTCAAAATCCTCCTGTTAACCTATAAGGCTCTGAATGGTGTGGCCCCATCCTATATTAAAGATCTCTTAGTTCCTTACCAACCAATCAGAACACTTCGTTCACAAAATGCAGGACTGCTTGTAGTTCCTAGAATCTCTAAAAGTACAGTTGGAGGTAGAACCTTCAGCCATCAAGCCCCTGTTCTCTGGAATAAGCTCCCAGCTCATGTTAGAGAGGCCAGCACAGTTTCTACCTTCAAAGTTAGCCTTAAAACATTCCTCTTTGGACAGGCGTTCTGCTAGATTTTCTATCATAGTTGTTCTCCACATCAGCTCTGGGGTTCTGTTCTCTGTTCTTATTTCTTCCTCTCTCTCCTACTCTTTATTATTCATTGTATTAAGTTCTCCATGCTTTTGTTGGTGCAGTTCGATTCACATGTTGTTTTTCTCTCTCACTCCCCTCTGGGGAGCGGGAGTGATTTCAGATCCCAGGTGGATCCCCCACGCTCCTGCTCCCGGCCGTGGACTGCACTTCTGCATCATCTGACTGAGGACTTCATCACCACTCGTCCCTCAGCTCTATCTACAGCTTTATCTGAATGAACTCTATTCAAATACCTAGTTTTAGAAGCTAATTTTCCCTTACCAGTTCTGGTATCGCCTGTTCGTCCTGGGATGGGATCTCTCCCTCATGTGGGAATCCCTAAGGTTTCTTCATTTTTCCTGATTCAGGTTTTTTGGGAGTTTTTCCCTTACCGAGAGGGAGGGTCTAAGAGCAAGGATATCCAGTTTATTTAGTCTGTTTAGTCTTTAGTGATCTTTCTTTCATGTTTCATGACTATTTTTTGCAACTGTATGATTACCTGCATGAAGCCCAATGAGGCAAAATTCTTTGTGATTTTGGGCTATATAAATAAAATTGAATTGAATTGAATATTTTAAGTGCATCCAAGGCTAATTATTGTTGCCGGTCGCATGTATTAACCAAACCCTAATCATAACCCTACCCCCTTCCTCCATGTCTGTGTGGCCAAGAAAATAGTTCCGACCTGGCCGCACGTATTGAGAAAATTACATGCAAATTATCACTTCAAAACATTAATTATAATAAAAGTGCGCTCAGAAGATCGTCTCATTACATTTTAACTGCAACTATGTTTGTTTACAACAGAAGTCTATTATTTCTTGTTCTACGGTCGATTACAGTATTTTAGATAGTTGTACACATGTCAAATTGATAAACTAAATTTCAATTTGATACATTTTTTGGAGCCGATGTACACAGGTCAACTCTAATTGATCTTTGACTAGATTGAAGATGTTTTGGAGCTGAACATGCAGCTAATGACACGACTGGTTTCAACCAACCATCAACTTAAATATGTCGTTTATTTGTTCCTAAACCTGCTTCTATCCTGTTCAGGGTGTGTGCTGCACCTCAGAGATGACTGCACTGGATGGATCCCGGTCCTAGACCGGCTGCCAGTCCATCACTGGGCCACACAGACACTCTTATGGACAATTTGTTTTGATCAATCACCCCTAACATGTAAGCTCCTCACAAAGAAGCTGCGCCTGGGATCTGGGGAGGGGGCGACCCTGCTGTGAAGCAGCAGTGCCGACCACCCCACCGCAGAGTGGCACACATGGTGTTTTCATTCTGATTAGTCTTCCTCACTCTTCATTTGTGAGATGGAACTTGTCAAGTGAGACACAACACTAAAGTTCTGGTAGGGTCAAACTTGTCTCACATATTTACATCAAATTGCCATAACAGTTTGGTTCAGCATGAAGACAATTGAGTATTTTGACAGATTGTACTTTCTTTTAACACATTTTACTAATTGCTATGTTGAAAATTTGGTCTTTAGGCTTTCACCTTTGCTAAAGATAATCCCAATGTATCCGAGAATGTAATCTGTTTGTCCCAGATCAACAACGAGAGTTGTGAACATTCCTCGCATATCATCACCTCTTTGCAGAATCCCCTATCCACAACTCACCTCAGCGAGCGCCGCTGTTTATGCTTTCTATCACGCCATTTAACCTGAAGGTGCCTGTAAAAAATACAACATTATAGTGTGTCACAGAATGCGGCTTGTGCTCAGCTCTGACCTTTAAGCGCCTCAGTTCAGCTGTAAACGGGATGTTTTTCAGAGTCTCAGACGCTTTTTTTTTGTCTGCAGTGGAAGAATTCTGTGAATGGCGTCCAGGATTCCACCCAGAGTGTAATCCTTTAAAGTCCCACTCCGATCATCTCTTGATCTATGGTGGTCTTTTAATTATATTTAAGCTGTTTTTGGTCTAAATCCTAAAAAAACTGTGTTGTTTTCTAGGTTATAGTTTCTGCAGAGCAGCAGCAGTTAATTAGAAATTCACCTCTAAGTTTTGGACAGTACTGTTGGCAGAGAGTAAGCCTGCACCCATTTCCCATCATCCACCTGTTTACACTCTGCTGCTTTATCTTTCAGCCCCTCGCATCCCAAACCTAACATTAGCGCTGCATCAAATATCGGAACTATCCAGCTGTTCAGTTTTGAGCCAGTTCAGACAAAGAAAACAAAGACGCTCATGGATCTATTTGTCTGCAAGTGGATGCATCGGAATGGAGGGAACGGGGAGTTTATTTGTAGACACACCTACAAGTGATTTTCAACTGCATTTTTTTTGTCTACTCCAGATTCACTACAAATTTAATAAATAAATACTCAGAAGTGCATTTTTTATCATAATTTTATTAAATATATCCTCAATCGTCAGAAAAATGTCATGTTAAAGACAAAATTTTCATTGGAATGGGTCTTTAATCAGGTTAAAAAAGGACAGAAGGAAACTGTTCTCAATGCCATCAGCAACATTAAAAGTCAGACAGATAAACTGAAGATTTCGATAAACAATCTGTTGAAGATTTGCATTTGTTTTTTAATTTTCTTTTCAAACACAAATGAAAAATATTCTTCGATACACGTCCAATACTCAGAATTGTTCCCAACCTTTAAACCCAAAAATAGGGAGAGTGAAATTCTCTTAACAGTCAGTAAACCAGCATGTGGTGTTTTGGAGCTGAAAATAATGTGCAAAAAGTGGCACAAAGCAACAAAAGCTATTATTCACAGAAGTTCTGAGTGACAACACAAACTTGTGAAGTCCATTTGTGTGAATTCACATGTATTTATGTGGGGCTGCTTGGGTAGAATGCAGAAAATTAAGGAAATAAATACATAAAACCTCTAAAACCCTTAATTTAACAACACATTTTACAGGACAAACTAAGATGTCCAGGACTAAGGTTATTTATTTGTTGAAGATTTCTTAAATAATTCTATCATATTTATTCTTTTGACCTTTACTAAAGATTTGGAGCCAGGATGTGCAGACGCCTTTACACATCATGGACTGAAATCCGAAAAAATAAAGTCCAGACTGTAATTAAACTTAAGGCCTGAGCGTTGTGTTTACCTCACTGTCTGACCTCTGTCATCTTTCACTCACACGTTGCTCCCATTCAGCTAAAATATGACAACAAAATCCCAAAACACGAGCCCACAGACTGCCCGTCTCCATCGGACATGTTGCATTACTCATAGGATGCAGTCAAGTTAGCTGTTTGTAAGACAGTAGCGCTACTGTGTGAGGAGAGAGTACACGGGACATTAATAACTTTGACTGAGACCTCTTGAGAATCATGAGCTATAGATATGAGCTGCCATTACTATTCTAAGTTCTTGAAATTCTTGATGTTTGTTGTTAAATTTGTCACAACAGCATTTATTCACCCAAACTGACGTTTTTTTTTTTTTAAGAAATGCATGATTTGCTAATTACAATAAAAAATGGGAAGCATGTATTTGGTGAACTATTTTTGTTTTTGAAAGAAAAAAAAAACAGCCATTATACCTGTCATATTGGACAGCCAGTTTCTTTCCCTCATAAAAGATAAATGAGCAGCAAATCAAACTATGTTGGTCGGGCTCAATAACAAAGGGTTACATCTCTCCTGTCAATGACAAACAGTCTTTTATATTTCATCTTTTTATTCATTTTTTTTTTTGTGGGTTTAATAAAATGAGCTGTTTAGGTTAGGATGTTATGAACGCCTAATGTCAAGAAGCTTAAACTGTGATAATTACACTGTACATTATTTACTTATCAATGCTTCTGTTTGGTGCACTGCAATTCAAGTGTTGTTCTTCTTTCCTACTTCCCGGGGGGGATTGGGAGAGATTTC
This sequence comes from Oryzias javanicus, assembly GCA_003999625.1. NCBI lineage: Eukaryota > Metazoa > Chordata > Actinopteri > Beloniformes > Adrianichthyidae > Oryzias > Oryzias javanicus. Next base: position 21,617,120 of record CM012457.1, read on the forward strand.
AGATTCCAGTCGGATTGCCTGTGCTCCTGTTCTTGGCCGTGGACCTCGCCTTTGGCTCATTTTGGCTGTGGACCTCACCTCTGGTTCATTTTGGCTGTGGATTTCATCTCTGGCTCATTTTGGCTGTGGACCTTGTCCCCACCCCCACTTCTATCTGTACCTGGTACATCGCCCGTCTGTCCTGGGAGAGGATCCCTCCTTCATGTGGACATCCCTGAGGTTTTTTGTCCTGTAAACTGTGTTTTTAGGAGTTTTTCCTTACCAAAAAAGGAGGGTCTAAGGAGGACATGGTGTGGTACCCAGTTTAGTTTAGTTTAGTTTAGTTTAGTTTAGCTTAGCTTAGCTTAGCATAGCATAGCATAGCATAGCATAGCATAGCATAGCATAGCTTAGTTTAGTTTAGTTTAGTTTAGTTTAGTTTAGTTTAGTTTAGTTTAGTTTAGTTTAGTTTAGTTTAGTTTAGTTTAGTAACCATTTGTTGTTTATATTTTTATGAACGGCTTTCTGCTTTTGTACAATTACTGGCGTGAAACCCAATGAGACTATTGTTTTGTGATATTGAGCTATATAAAGAAATCTGAATTTAAATGAACTGAATCAGGGTCAGATGTGTCAGAATAGATACGGTGAAATTCACTATTATATCTGCTGTGATGCTACAATTTCCTGCATTTATCAAAATGCAAACATTATTGGTGTACCTGCCTGATCTAAAAGATAATGACATTATAAATACTTATCCTTAAAGCCTTAGTCACAAGGTGGATACAGAGTTTCTGTGGGTGGTCCGTACAGGGCATGCAGGTGGGCCGCATGAGGTCGTAGACCTCTCAGTGAGCCCAGAGAAAATGTTAATTTACAATTTTTTTCTATTAACATGCACCAGAGGACAAGTCGTAGCAAACACTTAAACAACATGTTAAGTAAGGATAGAAGACTTTGGCGTTTCATCCAGATTTGTCATTTTTGTGCCCCTCCTAAATACTGTGCATTGCACAAGGAGCCCATGAGTGCTGTTTATGGGATAAGTGCACGCTTGTTGCAGGCTCCTTTTGCACATTCTGACTTTTAAAAATTTTGAAAAATAATAAAAAAAACTGTAAGCATGAAACTTAGGAGCCTTGATACAGTACTAATGAGTAGAGTGTGGCGTAAGGGCATCATAGGACAGCATCACTTGCGTATCATAAATGCGTGCAACTTACATTAGCCTAACGAATACTTCACAACATACAGTATTTAAATACCCACAACAATCTTATGATAGTCTTTCAAAGAGCCTCAAGACACACTTGAGCTCCCCTTAAGATGCTCTTTTCTGACCCTCCATGAGCCCGAACAAGCCAAAAACCAGCAGCACCCGTACAAGTCCGTGTGACTGAAGCTTAAGACAGTTCACACGGCCTCTTTAAAATGTATTAATTTGACATACAAACAATGGAGCCTCACCAGTTTGGTCACACACACCTGTGAGATGACATCTCATTACTCAATCAGCCTTGTGGTTGAAGAATGACACCGAACCACAAATAACACTGGTGGGCTGATCCCATCAGTAATCAGTGGGGTTGAGATCAGAACTGCTGGAGAGTATTCCACCTTCTTCATCCCAAGAAGATAATCTGCAATGAATAGAAAAACTCATAAATACCTTTTAAAATGATTGAAATTTTATTGTTTAGAAGAATTACAAACGCAAAAAAGTAACTTACTAAGCAAATAAAAAGGGAGAGATGGTGTAAAATAAAAAGTCTAGTTATGTTTCCTTCATTACAGTTTAGATGCTAAAACTTAGCTCAGACGTGTGAATTCTCACCACGACTTAAGTCTTTAGTTGAAAAACTAAAGTTGCTTTTGTTTCCTGAGCTCAGGCCATTTGCAGTCATGTCTATCTTGAAACACAAACTAAGAAGTTTGCTTATTTTGACACCTTGTTACATCTAGCTGACCCATCTGTCTGAGTGCAGTGACGTCATCCCCGGATGGCTTTGGGCGAGACAACCAGCCCGTTGACTGAGGCGGCGGGCTGTGAGGTAGGTGCCGCTTGCAGATGTTTTCTTTTTAACACATGGAAAGCCCATGGAGGACAGACTGTTCATGCGCCTGTGCGTGAGCGTGTGTACAGCCTTGCATGTGAAAGTGTGGGGGCTTTTAGGCTGCGACACCCCTGTGTGAAGACTTGTCTGGGTCAGCACTGCGTGGAGGTGTGCATGGACCACCTGTGCCTTCACAGCAAACTCTTAAAGCCAAACAAGACCTTTACACTCTGAGGGGCCGACATGCATGTACAGTAGGATTGTTACCAGACAGTCTGTGTCGCCTCTGCCGACACACTCTGTAGACTGAGGGGAGCCTGTGCTGTTTCAGCTCATAATTACAAGTCATACTATTACAGGAGTGAAACCATTGGAGCCTGAAACTCAGACACACTTTTATCTTATTTGGTTAAAAAAAAATTTAAAAATAGCATATTTCTGATCATTAATAAGAAAGTAATTGGAGTTTGATTGATTGTCACCAACAGAATTGAAAGAGAAGGGAGTCATTTAATCTTGTTAGCTTATACTTTGTGGCAACTGCCCTTATGGGGGGATACAGGCTGTCTGCGGGCAAAAAAATAGGAAAACCTGTGTGGGACACGCATGAAGTTTTAAGATTGTAAACACATGCTCACTCCCCGGTTAAGGCCCCTTCCACCTCTTGGCATTTTGCGTTGTTTTTGGACTGGCTGGTTGTTGAGAAAATTAAGGGCCATTGGGACGCGGTACCGGATGTGCACTGGTATCCTTATCCAGTACCAGTACCCTAAACTTAATGCGGTACTGGTTCGCATCCAATACCGCGTCTGGTTTGCGCCCGGTACCAGTTTGGGTATCGGTAACAGGTTTGGGCACCGGTGTGCTACACGTCACGGCACTGGACCGGTTCTGGTTTGTGAGCCTTAGATTTAGGTGATTTAATTGAAACAGCCAGTACGTCAAAAATGGTCGAACTAGGAACACCCAGAAGGTCAAAAAGTGATCTGGAAGGGTCCTTAACCAAACGTCAATATGTGTCGACTTGGGAGGGAGAATGTGTCAAATCCAGGCCTCAATGTCCGGTCTAACATGTTTTCAAACATGTTTTTTTTCCAAACTCCCATGGAAGCTCATTATTGACTAAACACACCTGATCCAGGTAATCAGCAGCATAAAAGGCAGGGTTTCTGGAAAACCAGCAGGAGGCCGGCCCTCAAGGACTGGATTGAATACCCCTACCATGGAGTGAAAATGTTCATGCACATTTTTTTACAGGTATGCTGCAGGCGACAGGTCTATGAACACTTATACAACACGTATAAGGGTAAGGGTGAAGGAGGTGATATGCAGACTGTTGTAGCACCCCTTGCATGCTACAGTCACACCGGGCATGTGACCCACCTCGGAGCGTGTTCTTGAACTCATATTTAGCCTACGGTGTTCATACTGGACAATCCGGGAGGAGGGGATTCTTCTTTTTCTATTTTTTACTAGCGCATGTCCACGACCAGTTTACAGTTGGAGGAGGCTTGGTGCAAAATGTCGAAGTGGAGCAAATTTAGCAAATTTAGCTCCAGTGTTTTTCTTTTACAGCTGTTTTCCAATAAATGGAGGATCAGTGTCAAATATTTCCAGCAGGGTACAAACTGAAATTTTGAAGTTCTCCTCCATGATTAATTTACAAATGGTTTGCACTTCCATGAATTAAAAAGGGACACCATCCATACGAGTTCCTGATTGATCAAAGTTCAACCTGGTTTAGCTTTCAGCGAGCATTCAATTAGATTAGGTTAGGTTAGGTTAGATTAGGTTAGGTTAGGTTAGATTAGGTTAGGTTAGGTTAGGTTAGGTTAGGTTAGGTTAGGTTAGGTTAGGTTAGGTTAGGTTAGAGATGGTTTATTTCAAGCATTTAAGAAAGAATAATGTGTGTGCATTACAATCAATCAACAGAGGTTTACATCCATAAAAATATGTCAAACATAGGATAACTCGGCATCAAATGATAGATTGTTTGAAAGGGAGTGGGGGGAAGATAATTTATATAATCCCACCCCAGCTCTACCTAACCATTTCCTTTACATGTGTTATTGTATTCTGGTTCGTAACTCAAGATCAGATATTTTAATCTTTCCAACATAGATGCAGGTTATTAAGAATCATTAAGAAACAATAAATCATATGACTATGTAAGTAGATATAATACTATTTCAGACTTTGTCACAGCACATGAAGATCTATCATCAAAGTTTGAAAAAATAGATTATTTGAAAAAAAAATCATTAATAAGAATCAAGTATCAACCTTTAATGTTTTTGTTGGCAGATTGTTCCAAATATAAAAATTGTAAATTATAATTTTTAAATTAAAATTATAAAAAAAATAAATGCGTGCAGATTATTTCCAGTAGGAAAGTCATTAAAGTGAATCAAAAAAATGTGCAGATTAAATTAATTGCCATGCGTTTTGCTCATAAAAACATCTTAAAATTTGCACAGCTACACATTAATGTGCTAGTTTTGAACGCAAGACCCCAAAACATGCATTTACGCGTGTTCACATAAACTTTTCATTGGAAATGACTGTTAGAAATTAGGCAATCAGATCGTAGTTTGTGTAAGCATTCTTCAGGGGTCTCATGAATCCTCACCTATCACCTGAACACCCTGTATATGTAACATTCACGCACGGTCAGTATGCAGCCAGTACTCACCCCTCACTAATGACTAGGGTGGCGTAGAAGCTCTGTACGACAACATCGCCTGTACGTTGTAAATGCGTGCAATCCTTACAAATACTTCTCGATACATTTATCCCAATTGTACATTCCATTTTCATGATGTCTTTTAAGGTGGGTGCAAGTCACACCTTCAATCCCCTTAAGATGGAGCCGCACCTGTCTATGACCCTCAGTGGGTCCACACAACCCAAAAACCCGCCGCACTCATTCAGATCCATGTGACTGGGGCATAAACTGTAAGAAGAGTACTTTCCTAACAACTGAAACAAATGAAAAACTTTTGACCTTGTTTTAGAAAAAAAAGAGTGTTTTTTCACGCCACAAGAGAACTCTAAAATGTAAAGCTCTCTGGTGAACACGTTTCAGAAACAGAAAGTGCCCTCCAGATGGCTGCAGGTGTGAGATCAAAGTGCAACACTTCATATTGTTGTCACTAAGTAGAAATAACATTACTGAAATTGTATTCTCATCTTTGACATGTTACATGTCAAAAATTGTCCATAAATATCTCTTGATCTTCTATCCTGTATTTATTGATTCTGACACTTAAAAATAAAAACGCTTTGCACCGATATGTAACACTTTACTATAGAAATGTGTTACACATAAGAGCAAAGCTGATAGGAGAAGACGCTTTTCTCTGCAACAGAATGAACTGATTCACTTTAAAGAGTTACCGTATGTCAAAGAGCATGTGTTGTTTAGGTGTCACTGACTATGTTTACATCAAACACGCAATCAAAAGTACGCCAAACACATCTTTTAGCCCTTGGTAATCACACTGGAGAAGCAGGGAGGGGCTTCTTCTTTTTTTTTCTAATTACTTCGTGCAAAATGTGACAGCAGTGCAAATCTTGCTCTGGGCTTTTTCTTTCACAGCTTCCATAAATGAAGACTTGGCGTCATATTATTCTGGACGGGCACAAACCACAATTACTAATTTGTCCTCCATGATTACATTTCAAACACTTCCGTGATTTAAAATAAAATTTCATTACAACTAAATTTGAGTCCCTGATTGGTCAAAGTTTGACCTTCAACACGCCTTCCATGTGTCCGCATTTTGAAAAGTATTATAGGAAGTTGTGTAGCTGCCCATGAATGGGAAAAATTAGAGCGCGAAAGCCTGAAACGCTTATTTACACGTGTTTACATAGACTACATTGGTGGTCACTTAAATGTACGTTACTGAGGGTTATGTGACCGTACAGAAGCCAACAGGACAAAACAAATGTAGCAGTGCCTCAAATGACCTTAACAAAAACCATCCTTAGAAAAGGATCAGCTATCATATAAACCTAAACAGAATTTAATTTAAAAAAACAACTTTAAAACCCGTGACTTATTTTAGCATCTTACTTTTTATCTACATATAAATAAAAGCTGAGAGCTCAATTTTACACAACACTGCTTTTTGTACATCGTCTTATTGCCCTCTGAGAGTCAGTTCTTTTCAAACAAGAAAAGGTACTGGTTGAACTATAAGAACTTTTAAGTAGAAATTTGATTATATTTTGGTGAATTAATAATGTCAGAGTTCACTCAGTGAACAGACTGATTACAAAAACATCTTATGTTTACTTCTAGTTCATTACATGTATGCATGTTTTTAAATTTGTGTGTGGGGTGATCAGTTTTTACATGAAGCTTGTACATGTTTATCTGTTGTAGGTGTTTTGGTAAAAGTCGGTGTCTTGAACTATGTTATAGCAGGTTCATTACAACTGATAAGGTCAAAGAAGGATAGTCAGAGTTCAGGGCACTAGGGCAGAGGGTAAAATCCACAGGGGAAAAACTAAAAGCAGATCACAAAGCTGTTGACAAGAATTGTGTGACTATTATTTATTCTTCCTCCCCACTACCATGGCAACATCATATAGAGGTAAACAGGCCAAGAGGCTTTTATTTTGAAAGTTTTTTTCATTGTGCTTTAAAGGAAGGTTAAATGTAGTTCAGTCATAAGGTTTGTTTAAAGTATATAATGTATTGTTGACATATGAGTGATGCAAGCTAGCAGGACCAGCACATAATTAAGGGGGGGGTTCTTCTAACACGTCAAAATTCCACAGCTCTCTGCGCCTGCGGATGAGGTGACTTAGATTGTTTTAGTTGTTTACTTCTGTTTGCACTGCAAACTTCAGGATTGCCTCATGCTGAAAAAGGAAGGGTAGAGGAATGTACCAGTCTTACTAAACCATAATCTCATCCAAAGATGTAACCTAGGGCGACACACAGCCTCCATTTTTATGAAGTTAGTGGTTTGATCTTTTAATTAGCAAGAGACTAAATCAAAACGATTAAACAAATCCCCTTGATTAAAACATCCTTGCTGGGTGACTGGCTCCAAGAAACGTCAGGCCAGAAAAGCTCCAGTTTAGTGTCATCACATTAGGGGAAGTCGGCAATGACCATGGAGCTAAAACAACAGGCTTTGATTGCTCTGTTATTTATTCAGTCAGTTCCCTCATTAAGGGGAATTGAACATCAATGTAAATACTGTATGTCACCTAGTGCTATTGACTCAAAGTGCCGTTTTGATCAAATTCGTTCACCTTTACAATCTCTAGTAAAAAAGAAAGTTGGACTTTACCATTTTACTAATTTGACAATTTTCTACATTCTAAAGTATTTTCTATTTTTCAACCCAGATTTGACAAAAACGACTTCACATGAGGAGTTCAATCAACGGTGGAATAGTCATACACGGACCAAGAACTGCACTTCTTCATTAAAGACGGACTCTGATCAACTTTTCAGCCTATTCTAAAAGCGTTCCCGTCAGTCTATTATGATTATGTCATTTGATCAAAAATCTGTGTCACTTTAAGGCAAAATCAGAAAACCTGTGTCGTTTTTTAGGACATAGTTTCTGCAGAGTGGCAGTAGGTTATTAGAAATTCACCTCTGAGTTATGAGCGGGACCGTTGTTACTACCTCCCCTCCGCGTTACTGAGAGCTCTCTGTTTTTGAATGTTGTCCAACTAGCTTACAGCCCCTCACACCCCCAACCTAACATTACCAGTGCAACAAAAATGGCGAGCAATATCTGAGCTTTCCAGCGTAAAGTTTTGATCCAGATGCCAGCTCAGATCAGGAAAACAAAGACGTTCGTGGATCTATTTGTCAACAAGTGGATGCATCAGAATAGAGCTGAGGAAGATGTATTTTTTAAATTACATTTTACATTCCTTGATTCACAACAGTTTAAATGAAAAAATACTTAGACATGCCATTATAAGGTTAATTTTCTTTCCATCATCAGAAAAATGCCACAAGAGCATATTAAAAACACCAAAAAACGTGATTTCATCAGAATGGGTCTTTAAAACTTTATTTAAAAACTCAAGATCATCACATCTTCAATGTGATGTCAACATTGGTGTAACAGAGATTCTTTTATTTTTCATGTGAATATACATCTTTGTCATCAGCATAACAATCTGAATGTGTTTTTTCAGATTAGAGCAATAAGGAAGAAGTCGAAGAGGAAAGACGAGCTGTCCTAAAATTGAGCTCTGTGGAACCCCATATTACAGTGATTTTAAGCAATTGATTCAAACAAGAAAGGTTCATTCACAAAGTCACTTGTGTAATCCTACATTTGATGTGTGACCTGCTTCACCAAACAGTCTTAGGTACTCAGACACATAAAAAAAAAAACTTGATTCTAAAAACACTCAAAACACATTGTCAGAATTTTTACAATAAATCTCACTGATAAAATAATCTGAAAAAACATATTGTCATAGATTCTGAAAGACGTTTACGTTGCTTACTGGCTCCAATGTAAAATGTTAGTGCTGAATTTTAGAGCCCTCTATCGTCAAGCTCCTTTAAATCTCTGTCATTTGATCATTCCCTATTAACCATCTTGTGCGCTGAGATCTGTGGATCAGAACTTGTTGATGGTCCCTCCCACATGCTTTCATCTGTGAATGAACTCCCTCTCTCCCTGCGTTTCCTGGACTCGGTTCTATCTTTTAAAAGCCCACTTAAAACCTTTTATATTGCTCAGCATCTTAACTGAATCTGTTCTGAATGGGCCTGTAATGAGTGTTTTATGTGGTACTTGCTCTTGTCTTTTATGTTTTTTTACTTGTGAGGTTTTATCTTCTATGTTTTTAACATGCAAAGCTTTGTCCTTTATGTTTTTACCTTTTGAAGTATCTGTTTTTATGCTTTTAACCTGTGAAGCACCTTGTGACTTTTGGCTGTGAAAGGTGCTATATAAATAAAACTAACTTACTTAAATCATACCATTTAGGGTGACGCTTTTAAGGTTTGGATTTGCAAAAACTTAAAACAAAGTTAGCTTACATTTCTTTTTTTGCAATACTGACAAATTTTAGTTATTTACTGTCAAAATATGAGAAGGAAATGTGACAAGAATTAAAATTATTTTTGAAAAATGTACAATTTGCACTATAATATATCCAAGCTCAGAAAATGACTTGGAAAGTCCTTAAATCAACCCATCACGGTCAGAACAAACTGTAAAGCAAAAAGATTTAATGAGAAGTTAACTTTGACTTTTCAAGCCACATCTCAAATTGTGAGTTTTTTGTGTTGCATTTATATGATTTTAGTCCAAAATTTTGGATAATTACTTTATTTTTTAGAGTTAAAGAATAATTTCGCTTTCAGCAGTGTAGAATCTAAATCTGTAAGATGACTAAAAGTTAACACTTGCATGTTGGAGATGCAGGGAAATATCCACCCTTCACACAACTGTGCAAATGTGGAGCAACATATAACATGCACACACACTGTTGCATGAAGATCCAGCTCTCACAGAGCTCTTTCCTATATATAGAGTAAAAATAAGTCTGTTTGCAGTTCAACATGAAGCAGAGCCCATGCAGGAGAAGAAGAGCAGACTTGTACACCAGCATTTTCTGAGGTGGTCTGGCACCTCCATGCTTTATACGCAGATCTCAAAACTGCACTGGAAAGTGTCTGTCGTCACACACTAACAATGGACCTTTAAGAAAATCTGTCAGAGAACACCCCGTGTTCACAAACGTCAGTGCTGAGGAAGACTGCCACCTTTTCATTGAACACAAGCTAATTCTCTGGTGAGTTTGTCCATCACATCAGCTGTTTACACTGACATGGGAATGACATATACCCCCCCAATACTATCATTTTCATTCAAAATTTAATGTGAGGATTTAAAAAATGTTTTTAGCTTTGAAATTTTTGGTTTAAAAGAAACATAACAAGAGTTTTGACAGATAATTGTGACATCCCTTGGAATAAAACATTCATTACAGTTTAGTGGAGCTTCACCTGTTTTCTTCAAGATAGTTTTGATAGTTTTGACATTATCTTTGCTTTGTTTTTGGATTTTTACATTTTTATTTAGTCTCTATATGTTTTATGAACCATAGGAAACAGTTTTGTTTTTTTTTTTGCAGTGAAAAAAATAAAATTTCCCAATCAGACTTGGATAGTTTTGGGTTTATTGCAATTTTTTTCTCTAAAATAATGACAGATTTCTGTAAAAGCTAAGAAGTTGGGGTTGTTATTTAGAAAAAAGACATCAAACATTGCTCCAGAAAACTGTTTTAAAGATAAAATATTGGAGCAAATTGTTAATTATTAAGAAACATGTTTAGATTGGATGGTCAAGCATTTTTGCACCAAAAATACACAGCAGGTATTGATGAAAAAACGACTATAGAAAGTTCTGAAAACTGAAATGATCTTAGAAGAATTTAGAAAACATTTTATTTTAGACAAAGTTTATGAAGCGTAATTGAGTTAGATTTTCTATTGCATTATTTCTCAATTAACTCTGCTTTATTTTTTCCAATTAAAATAGTCTTAAATATATACAAATATTTTTTTTTTCAGAAAATATTATTTATATCTGAGCAAAAACAACATTTGTCAACAGGTAAAGATTTGGAGCGCCTGATCTTAAAAAGTCTAACATGTCAAATCAAATGTAATAAAACTATTTTTTTTTTTGTTCAGCAATCAGCTCTCAAAAAAAGTTTAAGAAATAAAGTTTTCCCAAAGCTCATATCTGTCATTAGAGCTGCTGGGAGTTCTTCTTGCTTGAGTTGTGCAAGTGACTTTTGCTTCTCTTGGAGGTGGTGTTCAACCCTGTCCCTCCGATGTATCTTCTATCCCTCCCTCCTCCATGTGTCCGCCTCTCCCACCCACCCTCGTGACTCCACCCTGGAGCAGATAAAAGCCGCGTCCAAAAGATGCTCGTTTGTTACGTGCACGTGTGCCAGCGCCTCTTGTGGTTGTCCTCCTGCCTGCCATTGCAGTGACCATTTCCTCACAAACGGCCACAGGAAAAGGTAAGCCAGCGCTCTAGAATGCAGCAGAAGAAGAGATTTATTTTTTTATATAAATTCTTCTGTCTTTTATCTTGTCTATGTATCTTTAGACGCATGACTTCATTCTATCTTAATGTGAAATATAGAAATTTCTTTTATTTATTTATATCCTTTAACATTAAGATTTATCATATTAACCCATATACATCTGTTTATCAAGCTGCTGCATGCAGAGCATCCTCATCACTGTGAGCTATGCATTCATTTGAATGACGGGGATTGTGCTGGAGGCAAGAGTTCATTCAGAAGCTTTGGCTTCATGCGTGTGCAGAGAGTTCAGGCTGAGCCGACAGACGGTTTAGAGTGGGGGAGCAGCAGTTTGGTGAGAAGCGCCAGAAGAGCAAACAGCAGCTTTTCCAAAAGCAAATCTGTCGCCTAATGATGCTCTCTTTAGCTATTTTACCTGGAATCGTTCGTTGTTCAACTCTGTTGTTCGAACTCCTTCAGCATGAGAGCAGATTTAAGACTGTTCTTATAGAAAATATCTTTTCAGAAAGTTTTAATTTGACTTAGGATGATAATAATCCTTTTTTGAAACTATACTTAAAAGAAAATAAAATAATTTAAGTGACAGGAGCTCCACCATTACAAATAAGCAAACAAAGCTGTACTGCAAAAACTCTTGTCTCAAGAAAAATTGTCTTATTTTCTGTTTTGCAGGAAATGAAGTGTTTCATTAGAAAAATAATATTTGAGAAAATATGTCTTAGCAGCTAGAAATATATTCTTTGAATAGGAATTCTTGGTAGGAGTAGTAGATTTTTTTTGGGCTTATTTTAAGAAAATCAGGCAGGAACTCTGACTTATTTCTTGGGGGCCTTTTTTTACTGTGCCTGCATCGTTGTATATAGTTCAATTTATTTATTAAAAGAAAACTAACTGGTATGTTCACATATTGTTCTATTTAAGACCAGAGAACAGCAAAAAAAAAAAAAAAGTCTCTATGCTTAATTTAACCTTTGGAGCATTTCTCCTCGGACATTTGACCTCAGAGTCATTGGAGTCTTCCTCCATGTCTCCCTTATAAACATTTTTTTTAACTTGTATGACCCAATTGAAAAAGAGATGGCTGTAAACTGTTTTTTATGTCTTCTATTTTGTAATTTTCGTCATTTTTTTTTCTCCCAAATTTCTGTCTGTTTATTAATTTATTTAACAGGGACAATGTGAAAAAACATTAAAGATGCTTGTCACCAGATTATAGCCGAAACTAGTTTCCAAATTCATTTTCTATGATTTTTTTGAGTCTAACTGCAATTGTTAGCTTGTGACGCAATGCTGCCTTTTACAAGATCGAAATGTAGAAAATGTCATCCATTAAGATGAGAAATAGATTCCAGAAAAATATACTTATTTAGTCTTTTAAAATAGTAGCGTTTTTAATGCAACTTAAGTTTTTGCTCGGGGAAATCTCTAAAACTAACTAAATGTCCTTAATTTCTCATTTTATTTAGGCTGAGTGATATTTTGACATTGTTTTCTCCAATGTTTGGGGCAAACATTTATTATATTACATTGTCTCCTTTAAATTCGCTGCAATAATAGAACCTCTAGAAGTAAGTCAAAAATTCATCAAATTATTTTAAAAAAATGGTTTAACAAAGAATTCTTACTTTAAGAAAACAACTTAGTCACTAAGACATGCTGTCTTAAACTGAGAGAATTCTTCTATTGTTCTTAATAAGATTATTTTTCTTGCAAGTCAGAAAATAAGTTTGTTGTTGCAACAAGAGTCTTCTCGCTTTATCGAGATTCCGTGTTTCTTCCTATGATGGTTTGAAAGAACCCAAAACAATCCAATAATAAAAAAGAAGAGGTGTTGAAAAAGATGAGAACTTCATCTTCTGCTGGCGCCCTGTAACCTTTCCCGAGGAGTGTGTGCTCATTCAACAGTGCACCCCCTTGTACTCTGCATTCAGCAAACAGGAGGAATGAACGGGACAAAAGGCCGAAAGAATGCAACAAAAACCAAAGAGTTATGGTTGGGCGAAGGAGAGTCAAAGTGAGGCAAACACGTTTGAGCTGCACAGCTGTGGCCGTGTGTGTGTCTGCGTGGAGCAGCTATGTTCCTCTGGTATGTGGACCCGGTTTGTTTGGCGGAAGGCGTTTGTAGCGTGACCAGAAGAGGTGTTAATTTTACAAGGTGTGCTTTGTTAGAAGAGCTGTGTTTAGGGAGGCGAGGAGCAGCATTTTTGTGTTCTTTTGCTGAGAAACCACAAGGGAACGGCAGTTGTGTGCATCTGCGAAAAAGTTGTGAAGAATTTGGAAAAAATGAATCCAGATTAGTTTTCTATAGAAGTGTACGATCTGTTCCCGTGAGAAAACCCCTCCACTGTCACGTCTCATCACCTCTGGACTTTGTGCTACTCTTTTCTGCCGTGTGGCACACAGTCTTGACCTTTGACCTCCAGCGTGGCCTTGCAAAGCGCACGCGGGTCACCGAAGCGGCGAGTTTCCAAACTCGGGAAAGCGCCGAGAAAGGGCAAGCGGAGACGCGGTGGAGGGAAATGAGGCGAAACGGCTGCAGCGCCGCAGACACAGGAAGGACGAGAGACGGTCAGATCGAGAGAGGAGACGTGAAGGGGCGGGGCTAAGACGTCCGTCTCGGTCTGATGCGAGGGAAGAGGAGGAATTTGTCACCACTGAGCTTTGTGTACTTGGCTGTCTCATCCATCAGCTGAGATCTGCGGCTGTGAGCGTGTCTGTGTGCGCATGTGTGTGGTGAAGAGGACGCCAAACACAGGTGGTTTTATTATCTGCAGATTTTTTTATCCTTCATCAAGATGCACGCAGCTTCATACTTTAAAGGGTAACCAAACCCTAAATCAATCTTTTTTTTTTTGTCTGTTGACCTCTATAAATGGGGCTTTAAAAGTGCTGTCTGTTCTTTTGACAAATTAAAATAAACTTGTTTAATTCTTAAAAAAAATATAGTCACAAACCGACTGCATGCTGCCCCCTAAAGGTCAAACTGAGATATAACAGTTGACTTTTGTGATTGGTCCAACCATGTGTGTGTCAGAAGTCTGACGTCATGATTTGCAGCTCCAGCCATGATAACAGTCCTGCCCCCAAGCCCCAACCCTCTGACTGGATTTTCACATTTTGACTGTGGGCGGAGTCAGCCTTCAACTTCTCTGATTTAAAAAAAACACGTTTTAAGTGTTAAAAAACATGTTTTTACATTTTGATAGCATAAATTAAAACTGTTAAAGACCCTCTCAAAGCAAATTCTATTTTAACATGTTCTTGTGGCACTTTTATGGTGATGGAGGACATTTAAAAAGAAAATGAAGTTTAAAATGGAGTTTTTGAGTATTTCTTTATTCAAATTGCTGTGAATCAAAAGCAGACAAAAAAAAGGCAGTTTAAAAAAAAACGGATTTTGGGACTTCAAAAAGCTTTCAACCACAGTGAGGGGAAAGGGGGTGGGGTTGCTCCGCCCCAAGGGTTCCACCCACAACTCAAAGAGTTAATTTTTTTAATTCTTAGATTGTGTACATAAAACAACACAAACATGAACATGTTGTATGTAATGCTAAGAGTCAGAGTCCAAAAGAAAGTCTTCAGCTTGATGACCTAATAGTGTCCCTGCTGTGAGACTGGGATGGTTTCAAATCAATAGTTAGGCCATTCTAAAAATGGGACCAAACTGTGGTTGACTCTCAGCATTAAAGTCCAAATCATGCTTTTTTTTTTGGTGATTTTAACATGTTCTAATGACATATTTGTCATGATGGAGGACAAAAATTAAGATCAAAATTGGATTTCTGTGGAATTTTTATTTAGTTTATTGTAAATCAGGAGCAGAAGGAAAAATGCTGATTTAAAGTGCTTGCAGCTGTGATGTGGAAGCTACACTTGACAAGCTCTCTGCTCCATTCTGTTGCATCCTCTTGCAGACAAATAGATCCATGTACGTCTTTGTTTTTGCTCGCATGAGCTGGAATCTGGATCAAAACTGTACGACTGGATACGCCAATATAACTCGCCATTTTTGTTGCACCGCTAATGTTAGGTTGGGGTTGAGGGGCTGTAAGCTAGCAGGAGAGAGTGTAAACAGATGGATGACGGGAGGTATGGGCAGACTTACTCCAAGCCAATACCGCCCACAACTCAGAGATGTATTTCAGATTAACTCCTGCTGCTCTGCAGAAATTGTGTCCTAGAAAACGTCCAAAAATGACATCATGATCAGTAAAAGGCCATTGGGAACGCTTTTAAAATAGATTTAAAAGATGATCTGAGTTTAACTGTAAACTGTAAAAGAAGGTGCAATGGACAACTGCAGTAAACTTTCTGGTTTTTTAGCACATGATACAGAAAAAAAATTACAAAAAGATAGAGACATATTCTGAAGGACAGTCAAAGCATTTGGGCATGAATGGGATACGCGGGTCTTCCTCAAGTTAAAACTTTATCATTAAAATAACCCAAGCAGGTTTTTTTGTCCCCCAACTCTAATGTAATAGATGGAAAGATCAGTTGGCCGGCTGTAGAACTGTCTCACAGGGTTCAACTCCAGGTGAATGATCTTAATCCAGTGTGGGACTCAGGGTAAGACCCCTTACGAACATTTTAAATCGGGAAAAAAAAATCATAAATTTGGTTAAAATGAAACTATTATGATCCAAAAAATGTATTGGTCCAAAAAGCAACCCAAAAATACGTCCCAACATGAATAATCCAAAACAACGGGGTAAAAGAATGAATCAAAGTTTTTCAAGAGTGTGTAATCATTTTTTCCTGGCATTGATAAACCAGCTCATCCTGACAGGTGATAAATGGTCATTTTAAAAAATATATGTTGAAAAAATAACCTTCTGGACGTTTGCTTTTTTTTTCCCCTCATGGTTAATCTGTAGACAAAAAGTACTAGGGAGTATAGATTACAGATTGATGGAGAGTCACTGACAGACTGGAGATAAAGCAATGCCAATACTGAGTTTCTGAACTTTAAAAAAGAAATGTATCCAAATGCTTTGACGATAAATATTTAATAAGGATTTCAGAGGACACAGATCCTACTTTTTTTAAGGAAGAATTCAGAATAGAGCTTGTGTAATTTGCAGTAATGAATAACACATTGACCATTTTTTTTCTCTCTTTTCACTTTTTAAATCTTTTTGGTTGAAAATGTTAATCGTCTCTTCATCTTCTGTTAATCCTTTTGGGTGTAATGAAGATGCTGGAGCCTATCCCAGCCTCTGATGGGTGAGGAACATACTGGATGGGATGACATGTCCAGTTTGTTTTTGGGGGTTTGCTCTCAGTTTGGACTCATGTTGACACGTTTGGTTGATGATCTTAAATTCATTTAGATTGTTTTTTACTTTATAGAGGTTAAAGACGTTGTTTATTTAGCTATGTGGATCTATCATTCAATACCAACATAATAAATGTTTTTATTTTGATTTAAGGCCACCTCTGATTAGCAGCACTACAATCTGTACAAATATGCTTTAGATGTTTAAACTTTTTCTTCTTAAAAAATGTCGATTCATTCACTCTGTCCAAGTGGAGATGTTTGTGTACAGAAAAATCATCTGTTAGCATTCAGTTTTAATGGGTTAAAAACAGGTTTTACTTGTTAGAAAAAAAAAAGAAATGGATCAACTGAGATTGAGTTCTGTTAAAGAAATGAACAACTACGGTGGCCTTGAAGTGCAAATCGCATTAATAAATTACTCAGCACAAAAACTGATTGACGATCACAACAATAATTAAAAAATCAAAACAACATTATACATAAAAAACAATGTTACACTTTAAAAATGTAAAACTGCATTCTGAAGCCAAAATTAAAACAATAATAACATTTCAGAATAAAAGCAATTTCCAGAAATCAAAATGAAATGTTAAACAATTAAACAAAATTAAAAAAAAAAAGAAAAAGATAGATGCTATGGGACATTGCTAATTCATATTTTTGTTATTATTTCTGGAAATTACTTTTGCTGTCTGAAATGGTTTTTTTTTATTTGATTTGATTTTGTTTCATTTTTTGCTTCTGAAAATTTGTTTTGATTTCTAAAATTGTGGTTTTTTTTCTTTTATTTATATTGCTTTTTGCATTTTCATTGTGATCTTTAACTTGTTAAGTTATTCATTGATGAAATTGTACTTTGGGGACCACCGTATCCAACAGAACAAAGGTGTTTTTCCATCTTTCTAGAGTCAACAGAAGACTTCAACACCGAACAGACTCTTGTGCAGCTGCTGGGACTTCAGAATTCTTAAACATTTAAAAACTCCCCCAAGATAATGAATTTTCATCAAAGCATCCCTTAAAGCTCATAAAACTGTAAAATGTAAATTGGCTGGAAGTGAGAGAATCCTGAATAATTGACTGTTAGATTTGTGCGACTTTTCCTCTAACGTGTGCAAAACATCTTTGACACCCTTAAGCTAATTCTCTGGCGTGCACACACCTCCAGTGAGTATTAAAAAAGCATTCTGATCATTCCTGAAGCCACTGACTGAAATAAGGGAACGAGCAAATAGAGACATGTAGAAATGGAACAGCAACAGATCAGGTTGACATTCCTGCAGTCAGCATGCCAATCGACCGCTCCCTCAATGCTTGTGACATCTGTGATATTTTGCTGTGAGACAATAAAATGCTGCACATTTCAAGGTGGCCTTTTATTGTGGGCAGTCTAAGGCACACCTGTGCACTGATCATAATGTCAGATCAGCACCTTGATGTGGCACACCTGTGAGGTGGGATGGAAAAAAAAAATGGGAGCAAAAATAAAAGTGTTGAGTTTATATTTTTGTTGAGTGTATGAAAAGATCAAAGCGTGCACTAGTCTGCAGAGTTTTCCTAACAAGGCATTGTATTTATTTCCATTTTTGGCCTAAAAAGAACATTTCCTGGAGCAAAACTGTGGACAGTTCTACGAATCCCCCATCTTCAGCGTTTTGATTTTTATAGTCAAAAGAAGAGAACAAGTTCCTAAAATATTTATTAAAGATTTTGGGGATTTTCTTAATTTATTTATGAGTCAGTTGGCTCATTTCAAACTCTTCACACTCTTGTTTTAAAACCTCAAATGCATTTTTGTTGTCCCCCTCCATTAGAAGCTTCTTGGATTGTTCCACCCTTTGACCTTTTCTCGGGTTTCTGGTGATTTTGACAGGACTGTGCTACTGTTTGATGGAGATGGAGAGCAGCCGCGGTAAAGAGTGCAGAGCGTCACCTTGATTCTTTTAATTTTGCTGAAACTTTATGAAACCACATCCTAAGACAGAAAAGGAGAAGACTGCGATTGATCAGGATTTAAACAACTAAGTAAAAAAAAAGTCTACACAAGCAAACACTTAAAAAATGAAGAATTTATCATTTAATCTATCATATTAAAACATAAAGAATGGACACATGAATTCATGGATGCACCTGGAGTATATAAGCAACCAGTTACCGGAAATGGGGCTTTAGTTTAAGAAAACAATTTAAATAAAAAAAATACAAATTCTCATAAAAATTTTAAAGACTTAGACACGTTTTTCCATTGACGTTTGTTGGTTGGCTTCTTTTTAAGAGCTGAATTTATTTTTAATATTTGCGTAAAGCTGACAGGGAAGATGCAAAGACCATAAAAATGCATGTAGAATGAAACTACCAACTTTTTGGATCACAGCATGAACTTGTAACACAACAGCACTATTTTTTTAGATTATTAGATTAAAGTATCTAAACATGTGATTTAATTAAACCAATGCAATGTGTAAATGACAAGATTTATTCAGTTTAAGCCTTTAAAATCTCACTCCAACTATATTTTTTCTATTGTGAAAGCGCTCCCATGCAGTGGTCTTTTTATTATGATTATGCTGTTTTTACGGCAAAATCAAGAAATAAGAAACTGTGTTGTTTTTAAAGGTATATTGAGTTGTGTCTTTCCTTCATATCCCAGCATTCCTTTGTTGATAGCTTACAGATCCTCACAGCTCCAAGCTAACATTAGCGTAGCAAAAAATGAATAAATAAAAACAGAGCGCAATATTGAAGCCATCCAGCCGTCCCGTTTTGAGCCAAATGGCAGTTTGGAGGAGGAAAATGAAAACGGTAAAGCAGGGGTGTCCAAATCCAGGCCTTGAGGGACAACCTCCTGCTGGTTTTCCAGAAACCCCGCCTTATCTGCTGCCGATTACCTGGATCAGGTGTGTTTGGAGAAGGACTGGATTTGGACACTCATGCGTTAATGGATCTATTTGTCTCCAAGTAAAGGATTTAGAATTAGAGTGAGGAAGTCCAACCTTGGCCCGCCCATTTCAGATGATGTGTCGTGAACCACAGGTTTTTATCAGCTCATGATTCATCACGATTGGAATGAAGAAACCCACAGAGAGGCAGTTTTCATCTTAAATCATTTACATGTCCTCGATCATGAGAAAAATGAGGCAAGAACACGTAAAAAAACCAAAAGCACAAGTATCATCGAAGTGGATCTTTAACAACAGCGCTTTTGCTCCGATCTTTACAGTCTTTCGACTACTGTAACTGTAACTCTGTTTTCACAATTAACGTAATTCCAAGTGATTCTGAAGCAAAGAAAAGCAGCCTTGTCCTGATACGCAACACCTTATAGCAGTGTTTACGCGATCAATATAAATCAGCTGATTCTGTCAAGAAGAAAAGCGTCAGAATCCCCTGAATTACAATGATTGTGTGAATGGTTGAAGTCTTGCATTATTTAGTGTCCTGATAGTAAAACCCATTCAGAGAAAATGTCATCGTTCACCTTTTTCTGTCAGGGGTCACCACAGGGAATCACTTTTTCACCGGGGATTTTTTACAATGGATGCACTTTCTGACACAACCCTGTATTGTTAAAGGCACAGAGGGACAACTACAGGTAGCAGAACAAAACGTATTGCATATGGACCCACACTGGATTAGGATCATTACACGCCTTAGGAAGTGAACCCATGGTTTCCTGTATGCCAGTCCTACACTCAGCCCACTAAGCCATACAGCTACCAAATTCTTAAAGTTGTTTAAAAGTGGTTGTCTTATTTGAATCACACAAACTTTGCAGGAAAAAACAAAATTTGGATCAATTTTTACCTAATACATCCGAGCATGAGCTAATCTGAACTGATCCGGATTCATTCATTTGTATTGAATCTAACAGAACTCTGGTCAGTTTCTGAAGATGAAGGATGTGACGGATGAGAGATGCTTTAAAGGAAATGTCACACTGGGTCAAAAAGATTTTACAGACAGCTTGATCTTTTTTTATGATTTTTTTTTATAATCTGTGATGAAAAGACTGGATAAAAAAAGTAAGGGTGAACCTTTTTGTATATAAACTGGAGATAAGGGGCTTCAAAGCTTTGACCTTGGTCCAAAATAGGTCTGAAGAAAGACAGTTTCAGCTCTGAAAGACTCCTCTGATCTTCTCAAAAGTTGCAGCAACATCAGGCACTTCAGGCCACAACAAGCATAAAAATTTGCTGTGAAATCCTTGGGGGTCTGAATAGTAAAATAACAGGTTAATTATGGAATTAAGTTGCATAAAGAATCATCAATTAAGATTGTATAAAGATGTTACAAAAAAAATCAATATATCTGAAAAAAAAAGTAATCCACAAACAGCAGGTCAAATACCTTTTTTTTCAAACATATTTGCTCAAAATTGTACTTTCATGATAACATTGCAAAAAAGAAAATAGTTCAAACTATGTTTGTTTTAAAGCCAAAAGTACTGTATTTGTAATTTGTGATACCTACAGCAATATGATTGGATACATCAGAACAAAATATCTAGAATATTTCTAAGAACTTCAAAACTATTCATAAAAAATAAAAACATCAACAAGTATATGCTTTTGGCTTTTTTAAATTTTTGTGGCAGTATGAGACAGGAACTGAGTAACTTTTTATTAGTTCATTCTGTGATTATGCTTTTATTGCATGTAAAACTAAATGCTTTTACTTTTTTGTTAGTTTTCCATTTATAGTGATTTATATTTCCTGTAACTGGACAGCACAGCATCATTCTTCATTTTCAGCCCCAGTAAATGCAGTGGTGATCAGCAGTAATATTCATTTAAAAAGTTGTTCATATATTTCATATTGACATGTAGCAGACCAGAAAGAAGTCTGAGTATAATCTGAGCTTATTTGGTTATTATTCAACAAATTGAATTTCTCGATCAACCTTTATTTATTAAAATAACTTTTCATGTGTTGCAGCTCAGAGAGCTTTACAATGAAAAACAAACATGAAATATAAAAAAGGAGACGAGTGAAAACCAACACCCCTTTGTTTCTGGAATTTCTTAAACCAGCAGCAGATCATCTACAGATCATCCCCACAGAACCCACCAGAACCAGACAGTAACAGGTCCACTACAACCGCAAGGCTGCATGCTGGACCCGAACCGGTCCAACAAGAGCGAGCTAATCTGAACTGATCTGGATTTATTAATTTGTATTGAATCTAACAGAACCCTGGTCAGGTTTCTGAGGATGAAGGATGTGACGGAGGAGAGATGCTTTTAGGGAAATAAACAAAGATATTACAGACAGCTTCATCTTTTTATGAAGACTTTGAAGAATTCTGACCTGCAACCTTGTTGAGCTTTTTCTCTCCAGTTCCTTATTTACATTAGAATAGGTCTGAAGAAATGTTTTAGAAGACAGTTTCTGCTCTGAAAGACTCCTCTGATCTGGACCCTATTGTCCAAGGAACATTTCCATTTTTCTTCCTTCAGCTCTCTTCTGTATGAATCTAATTCCTTGATTACCTTTTTCTAAATATTCTTATTTTTAATATTTCCATGGTTAAACAACAGCAACCTGGGATGATTTAGAGCTCTGCCAAAAATATTCATTTATTCCTTTAGGTGTAATGATTTTCTCCTCATAGAAGGAGACACAAACTCTCTCACAGCTAATCCTGATGGTGGTGTCATCTTACATACACGTCTGAGCCTTTGGCCTCAAAACACTCCGGTGGAGTGACTTCAGATACATGAGACCATCTCTGTGTAGTTCATTTGGTTACTCATAAGCAATAGATTGTGATTTGTAATTCTTGCATTGCAACAGTGATATTTTATCAATGCCGGCTAAGCTGAAAACAAGTTTTTTTTTTCTCGTACATACAGACAAATAGATCTAATATAAAACATTAATTTTATTGTCTCTGTCGGGAAATTGTTTCAATTTCCATTTGACAATGATGTTACATCAGAGGAGCAAATCTCTGTATCTGTTTGTCAGCTTTGTTGATTGCCGTCAGATACATAAGCAGTTCTGTAAGAAAAGGATGAAAAGGGAATAAACCAAAACTTTGAAATACAACCCTGTAAAAGGGGGCTTTATAACAGCTGAAAACATTCAAAATGGGGTCTTAACGATTTAAATAAAATTATCCAGACATAGAGGAGAATAACACAAAATTAAACTAAGATCAAATGTGACTTCTTTTGCTTCTGCTGCTAAATCTAGACCTGCAAACTACTGAAACAAATAGGTACTTTGTAAATTTTGCATTCTTGTTTTAGTCTTAAATTTGTACTGAATTTTGACATTGTAAAATAACGTGTCTGATCTTCTGTAAGTGTTCTCATCTATTACCAAGGCAACGACTAAAAGATTCTTTGCGAAAAAGAAAACTACCAATGATGTCCTATATGGGGTCCCACTTGTTCCAAAAATGTGAATTTAGGTCCACTATCTGTGTATTTTGTCCGTCACTTCTGCCCATGGTACTGTCTAAGTTTACTGAATTAAACTTTTGCCTATGTCTACTCACAATTAGTTTAATATCTTAAGCATGGCTATGCTTCTTTGATGATTTCTGTGTTCTTACTTTTTCATGAATCTAAACAGTTAATTTATCAGAAATAGAAGTAAAAGTAAGGTCTGGCTGACATTTCACAAATTGTTTTGTTTATAACTTCAAAAATAACTTCTTGTGATAATAATATCTAGTGATTTTCAAAAATTTTAGGAAAATATTGTAGTTCTTTTTTTAAGGCAACATTTATGGATGAAATTGCAACTGACAACAGCTTACTAGATCTGGTATGCATTTGCAATTTCTAACCAGCAGGGGGAGACAAAGATTGACTTCACAGCTGCCTGGTAGTAGAGATGGACATGGGCTTAAGAATGAGCCAAAAACATCAGCAGTAAAACTCAAAACTCTTTTCCCCATGTATTTATTTATTTCTTTATTCGTTTCCCACAGGCTTTGGCCATGTCTTCCCTTCCCGTCCTGCTCTTCCTGAATCTGATCCACTTTGTCGTTCTAACACACATAAATGGTGGAGCGTTCTACGGACAGAAGCAACACCCTCAGCAGTACCAGCCAAAGCAGCACCATCAACACCTGGGCAAGGGCAAAGGCGGCTTCCCCCAACAACAGTACCTCGGCAAGGAAGTGCCCTATATGCAGTATCCCCATTATAGGAAGGAAGTCCCCCAGATGCCAATACTCAAGGGCAAACAAAACATTCGGGATGGGGGCGCCTATCTAGGTGGACAGGACAAAGGTGAGAAGGTTGTTCTCTGCTTAAGCATGTCTCCTTGTCTTCAGAAAATTTACTAAAGTACTTCTGAAAATGGACTTTGAAAATAGTTCTTCTTTTAGTTTAAATGTTCTTTATTATTCCTCATTAAAACATTTAATGGGTCGCCTTTATGTCTTCAGAGTGTTTGCCCATCTACCAACTCCATGGTGTGACTTGTTGCAATTTTTCAAACTTTAATTTACAATAATGCAATTTATCCACAGGTCAGACAATCCCTAGTGGAGTTGAGGGTGCCCCCCAAGGGGAACCATGTCCAGCTGGGCCACCTGGACCGGCAGGACCAGCTGGACCTCCTGGACCTCCAGGGTTTGGGCAACCAGGTCCTTTAGGTCAACCTGGACCTCCAGGACCACCAGGAGTGCCTGGTGTAGGAAAACTGGGTTTGCCAGGCTTGCCAGGAAAGCCAGGAGTAAATGGTGGGGCTGGGCCTCAAGGGGAAATGGGCCTCAGGGGTGAAGAAGGTCCGGCAGGACAACCAGGGCCTCAGGGACCCCCAGGGCCACCTGGGCTACCGGGGTTAGGGAGACCTGGAGCACAAGGATTACCAGGTCAACTCGGACCTAAAGGAGAGCCAGGTCACAAGGGCCTTCCTGGATTGCCGGGGTTACAAGGACCCAAAGGAGAAAGAGGGATTGGACTGCCGGGACAACCCGGGCACAAAGGACTCCCAGGAACACCTGGAACTGCTGGTCCAAGAGGGTTGCCTGGTTTTGGGAAACCAGGTCTAAATGGAGCTCCAGGTCCACAAGGTCCAAAGGGAGATAAAGGATATTCTGGAGAGACAGGTCCACCAGGTCAGCCTGGAGAAGGAGGTCAGCCTGGTCCACCTGGTGTTCCTGGTCTGGGAAAACCAGGTCAGAATGGCCTGCCAGGACAGCCAGGTATGCCAGGGGCTAAAGGTCACGCCGGGCCAACTGGTTTGCCTGGAAAACCAGGCTTACCAGGATTAAGTAAACCAGGACTACCTGGACCAAAGGGTGATAAAGGGATTATTGGGCCGCCAGGACTTCCAGGACCTAAAGGAGATAAGGGTCATGGTGGATTACCTGGAATGCTTGGATCCCCTGGACTAAATGGTCCACCAGGTCCTCCAGGGCCAATGGGACCCCCAGGAAGCATAGGTCCACCAGGCGCTTCTTTAAAGGAGAAGATGGAGATGCAGGACCAAGAGGTCTTGATGGGGCCAAGGGTGACCAAGGTCTTCCAGGACTACCCGGAGACAATGGTTTGCCTGGGGATCCAGGAGAACCAGGACCAAGAGGTTCACCAGGAGTTATTGGTCCCAAAGGGGAAGCAGGGCCTAAAGGTTCCCTTGGTATGCCAGGTCCTCCTGGGTCTCCAGGTTCAAAAGGACAAGGTGGGTTACCTGGTGAAGTGGGGCCTCAAGGTCCAAAAGGAATCCCAGGTCGAAATGGTGCAATAGGACCAATTGGTCCCCCAGGTTCTCAAGGGCCTAAGGGTGATAGGGGCCCCCCTGGTCCACCTGGCATAACAGAAAATGGAAGTCCAGGTGTACCTGGTCCCATAGGAGCTCCAGGAAGAGAGGGGCCTCCTGGGACATCTGGACAACCCGGTCAACCTGGCCCTCCGGGTCCACCAGGGCCACCAGGAGTACCTGGCTTCTCCCCTGAATTGGCTGGAGTGCTCTCTGAGATGGGTCCGGGTTTAGATGGCGTCAAGGCTGGAGGTTATGTTAAAAAGAGCAAGTATGGGGAAAATGGAGCAGAAGTGATGGGTGTCAGTGGTCTGGAGATGCCCGCATTCACAGCCATAATGACAACTCCTTTTCCACCTGTTGGAACTCCTGTTATATTTGACAAACTCTTGTACAACGGCCGCCAAAACTATGACCCCCAAACAGGAATCTTCACCTGCGAAGTGCCCGGTATTTACTACTTCGCCTACCACGTTCACTGCAAAGGAGCTAATGTGTGGGTGGCGTTGATTCGAAACAATGAACCAGTGATGTATACCTATGACGAATACAAGAAAGGTTTCTTAGATCAAGCTTCAGGAAGTGCAGTATTACCTCTGCAGGCTGGAGACACGGTGCACATCATGCTACCCTCAGATCAGGCTTCAGGACTCTACGCTGGACAGTATGTGCATTCATCCTTTACTGGGTATTTGTTGTATCCCATGTGAAATAACAATTTTCCATGTTTATCATAGGAAAAACAAAGGGAATATGTTGTACATTGCATAAACATGAATTACAATTTTTTCATGAATTACATTTTTTTTTTTAAATTTAAAAAATTGGCAGCTAATCTCAGTCATGCAATAAACAACATGAAAAGAGAATGACACTAAAACAAGTACAGATAAAAAAAGGAATACAAAAGTTTTTTTGTAAACAAAGCTTTACATAGAGAACAGGCATGAAGGTATAGATTTACCACCTGAAAGAGAAAATTACAACAGGAACTGCATATTAGCAAAATGTCTGTTGTTTGCTTTGTTTATTTTTAGGGGAAATGCATTTCTACATATTAAATTTACAAAATGTTTTTTTTTTTACTTTCAACTGACAGATTTCATTAAATGGATTACTACCATACTTTTAAATCCTCAAAAGTGGATGCAATTAAACCAAAATACATTTGAGCAATTCTTTATAATTGAGATTACATTGGTGATTGACTAATTATTCTTCTACATTGTGCTCATATTGTGTCATCACATTTAAATCAACATTTTTAATGGTCCCTTTCAGTATACCTTTACTGTTTGGATGAAAAATAAATAACTTAAATACAATTTTAAAATAAACTGTAAAAGCACACCACAGAAGTTTTAGACTATGAAATTGATCCCAAAAATTTTAAAAATGTTGGGTTAATATTATGTTTTAGAAAATGTTACCAATATAGAACTCAAAACAGCCCACAACATTAAAATGTCTGTACTAATCAGAGTTAAAACATAAAACAGCAGTTCGTTTCCAAATAAGATCAAACATGCATACCCAGATGCCTGTTAACATACTCAAGTGTCGATTTTAAAAATCTTGTGTATCAGTTATAATTTTTTATTTTTCAATAATGACTAATGAGTATTCAGCAATTTCATCACAAAGTCATTTTTAAAAAATCAATTTCAGGTAACTTTTTTTATATACTAAATTATATAGAAGGTATAAAGGGTCAGATTTCAATGATTTCAAAATAAAAGCGTGTGTAATTCACTTTAGCTGGAAAGCAGTATGCTTGTTTTATGGTGTCATTATTATTATTATTTGAAAGTCAGACAGCATGAAAAACATGTTTATTCTTTTTTTTATATTACAGCCTTGATTCACAAGAACATTTATGTCAATAAAATTGAAAATTCATGTATTTGAGCGTTTCTACATATATAAATTCAATGAGAAAACTGCATAGAATGAAATCATAAGCAGGACTGACCATGGTGCTGGAAATGTATTGGTAATCAGATAATATGTATAATGATGTTTTATGTTTGTCATGATTGTCTGTTTGGGTTTTTTTCTAAATAAAGTGTTTTATTTAATGTCCTCATCCAGGATTGTTATTGCACAATTAACATAATTAAAAGTATTATTGAATAGAATAAAATGACTCTTTTTCTAAAACTCTATTAAAAACAACCAATACATAACAAATAAAGCTAAAAATACACTTTTAAAAAGTTCTCTGAGATGTTGTAGAGTTTAATACTGACAGCAAGAAAGAACCGTGAAAGTGTTCCTTCCTGCAGTGAGGAGTTGAAGTCTCTGACTGAAGGAAGTCCTCAGGGCAGCCATCGTGCAGAGGATGATGATGATGAAGAGGATTGTCCATGATGCATTCCAGTTTCATTCTCCTTTCACCCAGCACAGACACACCATCCATCCTCATCCTGTTCCTGTCAGTGCACCCACCCCTCAAGTATTTAAACAGTATCACTTGCCGGGTTCTTTATTCCTTAAAAATATTATTGCAAATAGACATTTAAAAACAATGGAAACACATGCAGCAATTGATGTGCATCTATTGTGACATGATTACCAAAAATACGACCCCTGCAGATACATTTTTTGGTTGTGTGAGAATCTGATCGATAACAGTTTGCTGGGTTTGAACCCAGTTGGTTGGAATTGCTGAATTCATGGTTTCCAGTCTGCAGATCAGATCTGGAGTTGGGTTTGTCCCGGAGATGCTGATGCTGCGGTCGGTCGACGGCGCGCATGCGCAGAGCTGCAGTCACTCATCCCTGTTCTTTCTCGTTCTGTGCAAACAAGCGAGCATTTCCGGGCTGAAAGAGGGACGCGGCGGTTACATCGTCGGTGAGCAACATTTTCTCTGTTATATCACTTTGGTTTTTAATGCTGAAATTACGTTTTGTTTACATGTTTGGTCCAAATGTGTAAATACAGCCGGCAAAAGACGTCGAGTTAGCTTCCTACAACCTAGCTAAACCACTGCTGTAAATACTATGGATGGACGTATTTATTATTATTAAGAGGGGGGTTTGCAGTCATTCTAGAACTGGTCTTTGGCTAAAAGTGTCCAAAATTCTGCAAATATTCAATTCGAATTTCTACCTTTCTTTTCAGTGAAAACTAGTCAAAAGAATTAAATTAAAAAAAAAAAAAGCATCCTCCTGTTTGTCTATTGCCATATTGAGCCTGTATAAATGTCTGGGCTAACATTTAGCATTTAAGCTACTAATATATTAAAAATAACAATAAATCGCTTTGAAAGAAATTCAAGTGATCAGTTTTTGTTCACCAAATATTGTCATTTTGCATTTTTCCTACAATAAACTCCTCAAAAAAATTACATATTCTGGATATGTATAAGATAGACTAATAAAATACAAGAATTCAGAATAACTTTCGTCATTATCAGACATCAAAATACATTGTAAATAATGAAATATTATATAGTTAAAATCTCATCTTATATTTCGATCTATTTTTTTAAAGCGCTCCCAGTGGTCTTTTAATTATAATGCCATTTTTAGCTAAAATCCAAACACCTGCATCATTTTCTTGGACATCGTTTCTGTAGAGCAGTAGTAGTTCATTAGAAATTTCATTCTGAATTGTGACCATTATTGGCACAGAGCAATTTCCGTCTCTGTTTCCACTCTCTTCCTGCTAGCTTACACCCTCTCACACCCCCAGCCTAGCATTAGCAATGTAACAAAAGTATTGAAGGTTTCAAATTGTACATTTTTTTATCCAGATTCCAGCTTTGACGACGACCACAACGATGTTCATGAATCTTTTAATCAACAAGTGTATCGGAGCAAGGAGCTTGTGATTTCACAGTGTATTTTCTACGTCACAAGTATAAGTTTTTTGCATCAAAACATTTTGCATCTGCTCTTAATTCATAACACAAAAAACAGGATGAACATTGTAATTTTTTTTGGGTAGTTTTAACATGTTCTTCTGACATTTTCTTATGATGGAGGACAGAATAATCTTAAAATAACCTTAAAATTGCATTTATGAGTTTTTCTTTATTGAAATTGCTGTGAATCAGGAGGAGACGAAAAAAATCTGATTTGAAAAGAGCTTGTGTGTGTGATGTAGAAGCTACAACAGTAAGCCACAAACCTCCTGCTGCGCTCCATTCTGATGCATCCTCTTGCAGACAAATAGATCCATGAACGTCTTTGTTTCATTCGTCTGAGCTGGAATCTGGCTTCTACTACATTGCTTACCATTTTTTGGGCCTGTGAGGGGCTGTACGCTAGTGGGAGAGCACCTAAATGGAGTGTTGCATAATGATACCTTTCTCTGCGAGAGAATCAACTGCCTTTACATCGCCTTTACACTAAAGCTCTGGTGGTAAAGGGTCAAAAACATGAAAATAATTTTGTTACAAAAGCAAGGTGATTCATAATGTGTTTGTTTGGCTCCATTTACTGTGGTAAATAATATATGAAATATGAACTGTATAGCTGTGTTTGTAGGATTCTGTCATCATGACATCACGTGTCAGAGCTGCTGGAGCCAATGGAGGCGACTTCAAACACAGAGAGAAGGTTGCTCCACTTTATCAGATGAGGCAAGTATTTTAACTGAATCCGAAATTTAAAAATTGATCTTAATCCCTAAATAATTTGCTTTATTTAATGTGTTTGTTTTCACTCGACAGCGCTTCCCTAAAGTCAGAGGTACGCAAACTGAACGTGGTGCATCTCCTGATCTGGCTGCTGGTGGCCGCTCAAGTGACCGTCAGTCATCTCCGCCTGGTGTCACATGACACCGTGTCCACGCCATACCAGTGGGAGTATCCATACCTGCTCAGCGCCCTCCCTCTGCTGTGCAGCAGCCTGTCTCTCCCCAAGAACAATATCAGCTACCTGGTCTTATCCATGATCAGCGCAGGGCTGTTCTCCGTGGCTCCTCTGATCTACGGAGGCATGGAGATGTTCCCCGTGGCGCAGCAGCTGTACCGCCACGGCAAAGCCTACCGCTTCATCTTTGGCTTCTCTGCAGTGACTGTCATGTACCTCGTCATGGTGGTGGCCGTTCAAGTGCATGCATGGCAGCTATATTACATGAAAAAACTGTTAGACTCATGGTTTGATGCCACTCAGGAAAAGAAGAAGAAGTAATGGTTTGCTGGACAAGGCATGAATTTATATAGAACACCGGCATATATCTTATTTAGATCAGTTTATTTAGTGTTTAGTACAACACAATATTTTGGCATCATGTGACTTTTAACAGCTTTAATAGAAAAGGTTAATTTTTTTTAAAGGGTTAAAAATATAAACTTTAAAGTCCCACTCTGAAAATATTTTAAATGATTGTAAAACTGCTCCCAGTGGTCTTTTAATTGGAATGATGCCTTTTTAGACAAAATCAAAAAAAATCTTTGTCATTTTCTAGGTCACAGTTTGTCCAGAGCAGCAGCAGTTCATTTGAAATTTGCCTCTGAGTTGTGGGCAGAACTATTGGCCCTGAGCAACCCCGCCCCCCTTCCCATCCCATTTTAAAGCGGAGCTCTTATTTTCTACGTCACAAATACACTTTTTTTTAAACGTTTTAAGTGTCTGCTCCTGTTTCCCAACTATTTAAAGGAAGAAATACACAGAAATGCAACTTTAACCTTGTCTTTATTTGTGTCCTCCATTATCAGAAAAAAACCACAAAAACATGTAAAGAACTCCAAGAACACAATTTTTGTCAGAGTGGGTCTTTAAATCAATCAACACAAAAACTAAAAAAGCTTTAAAGTTACAACACAACTATGCACACTCTTACACACATTTCAGGTATCTTCATTTCAACATAAAAAAACAAATTCAGGTTCAAGATAATGATTGAGAATTAAAAATAATACATTGACTTGTGGTGTAAACAGAATAAAGGATGCAGAGATTATTAGTTCCTTCACTGTTTGTTGATAAAAGTTTTGTTATGTTAAAAATATGTCTGCTTCGCATATTTCCATTTTAATTTAAAAAATAAAATAATTCAGACTTGCGTTAATCCTGATGTCATATATTCCCACAGTTTTATCAGAGTTGCAATAAAGATGAATTTTTCATTCAGTAAATCTGGATTTTAATTAATTAATTATTTTTCAGTAAAGGGCTTCTGACTTTTTTAAAATGTTTAATATTTGTGGTACTCAAGGTAATATTGGCTTTTTTTTTTTGTAAAGGCATTTATATTAACTCCTAAATCAGTCACACCACACAGTTCAAGGGGTATAGATCACTTTTTTTTTTGTTGAATCATACTTGAATAGCAACTAATTATAAACTATTTCATATCAATTATGCTATTAAGAGATTGGATTGGGAAATCCATCCATTAATCCAACAATCCATCTTCTTAGCCTGCTGTATCCCTTTTGGGGGTCGCTGGAGCCAACTGTAATTTTTATTTCGATTACATTATTTTTTATTTTTATGTCCAGAGTAGAGACAGTGGAAATATTTGTAGAAGGATGCTGAGTCTAAAGCTGCAACGCAAGAGCTCTAGAGGAAGACCAAGGAGCAATCTTTAGCTGTCATTTTTGTTGGAACTGAGAGATTTTTCCAAAACATGTCAAGGAAGTGAGAATGCTAACCATGTCTGATTGGTTAGACTGATCAAAAATTGATAAAGCCTCCAAGAAAGGTTGGTGGAGATAGTTTAAGAAGTAGACATTTCCCCCAAAAAAAGAGCAATCGCCAAAAGTTGTGGCTAAATTGCGGTACAGTCAATTCTTATCAGTGCATCAAATTAACACAAAAAAAAGTATTTTATGATCTTTCATTTTTCCAATCACTCAATGTCTTACCAGGTCTTGTCTATAAAAAAAGATCTGATATTCTAGCAATAGTAAATCTGAAAATGAATAATTTCCCATGGCACACTGCTTGAAAAACACTGATCTGAAGACATCAGCATTACAGGGAAAATAAAACATTATTAAATGTTATCAATAGACCTATAAATATTCAAGTTTGGTTGGCCAGAATAATTAGTTTAAAGGGTCGGATATCCTCTACCCCTGGTCCGAAGGCTTAAAAATATCAACATTTAAGTCTGCAGAGCGGCAGGAGTTCATTAGAAATTCACTTCTGAGCTGTGGGTGTAAGGTTTTTCATGGAGCAACCCTGCACTCACCGTTGTAACTGAGACCTTTGTTTACACGCTCTCCCGCTCTTTCAAAGCCTCACACCTCCAACTCAACATTATCGGTTCAAGAAAAATAGAGAGCAATGTTCAGACGAGTAAAAATGAAGATGTACATAGAACTAGTCAAGGGGGTGAATCAGTATGGAGCAGAAATCTTGTATCCCGTGTAGTGTATTTTCTATGTCACAAATACAGTCTTTCTCAAACTTTTTTTTTATATCAAACAATTTGAACAAAGAAATTCACAAAAATGAAATTTAAATTTCCTTTCTTTATATTTATCCTCCAAAATTAGAAAATTGCCACAATAAGATGCCAAAACATCCAAACTACAAATTGAATTGGTTAGAAGAAATGCTGTCATGCTTAAACAAAGCCAATTTGACTCATTTTTGACTTAAAAATAGCTTTGGTTAGTTACTATAGAATAGTTTTTTCCTCATATTTGAAATAAACACAATATTTTCATAAAAGATGATAGAGGGAAACATTTGTACTTGAGTTATTAGAGTTTTAAACTTTTTACTTGAGTCCTTTATTATTATTTTTAAATAATTAATTCCATTACAGACTAAATGATTAACTCATTTTTACAAGTGACTAATTCCTGATCATCCTGCTGTTTGATAATCCAGGACTTTGCTCCGCCCGTCTGCGGCTGCGCGTCAGGAGTGCCACGTACTGGCTGACGTTGACAGTCGGGAGGCCACTTCCGGATGCTGCTCCCCGGGTCTAGCTAGGTTAGCTAAAAAGACTTGGCTTTCGCGGCCTGGCGAAACCTTGGAAACACAGCGTGGTGAAAACGTCTGATTTTAGGTAAAATACGCTCTTTTGTTTGGTAACATTGGTATTTTGAAAGCGCGCGGCTGTGTCTGTCATGTGGCTTGGTTAGCTAAAAATTAAAACCAAATAGCTAACAGTAGCTAGCTAGTGTTTCTGTTGAAGCTAACGCTACGTTTATTAGTGCAAACAGGTTAACAGACGGATTTGATGAAAACTTAGATTTATAAAATATAATACACCTTTTTAACATTTAAGTAAAGATAAATTTTAACTTTTCTAACCTTTATAAATAAATAAAAAAAACCTGTTAAGTAAATGGTAATCTCAATGGGTCAGCAATAGAGATGACCCATTGGAACAAAGTTAGTTGGATTAAAATAGTCATTTTAAAGGCAACATTTAAAATATATAAATCTTAAATAAACATACAGTTTTCATCTCAGCTTGCAAGATTTATTGCGTCATTTCTGACATTTTTTATGGTGAAGCCATATCCTCCTGCACCGTTAACATGCTGACCACAGGTTGTTTACTATCTTAGTTACCCCAAAAAAAAAAAAAAGGAGCAGTAAACATTATCTAAGTTTGATTTTATAGCCATTTAAACTAGTTTGGCTCGGCCAGTCCCGCTGGGAGATGAAGTGTCCTTTTTGGCCTCTATTTCTCTGTGACAAGGCTAAACGCTAGCTACCACTCAATCCTTAGCATCCAGCTAATTATTCATCTGTTCAGGACAGCCGAGCACGAAGAATTCCCGGCATTCATAGCTGTGTATTGTTCGGCTTAGGGCATAAAGTGGTGAAACAGTAAAAGCAGGCAATGACTAAAGGCTTTTAACAATGACTGCTAAATGAAGCTGAACCAATACTCTTATCTAATTGTTTATGATTGGTCAAAGTCTACAAGTAGGTCTAACTCTAAATACATACATGGATGACCCAGCACCTGTCATTTTCATTTTCGGCACCAGCCAATGGTTTTTGCTTTTATTAATTTACTCCATATATATATTTCTTCAATTAATAATAATTAAAAAAAATTTTTTTTTGTTTTTTTTTAAATAGTTTATCAGGATGGAGAAGAAAATTAAGCTTACAATTGCATTTCTGAGTATTGTAAATCAGAAACAAAAAAAAAAAAAAAAAAAAAAAGTTTAAAACATCTTAATTGTAGAAAATCTACTGGGAGGGCCACAAGCTCCTGCTCCACCACATTCTGATGGATTCACTCTGTAGACAATTAGATCAATTTACATCTTGTTCGTCTGAACTGGCGTCTGACTCCTAACTATATTGCTGGAATGCTCCATTGTTGCTGCCATTTTAGCTCTACCAGTAATGTTAGGTTGGGGTTGTGAGGGGCTGTAAGCTAGCTGGACAAAGTCTAAAGTTTAACTCTAAACAGATGGGTGATTGAAAGTCAACAAACCACGTCAACAATCCCACTAACAACTCAGGGAATTTCTAATGAACTACGGCAGCTTTGCAGAAACTATGGTCGTTGAAAACTACAGTGGGAACTCTTAAAATAGATTAAGATGGGGGCTTCAAATGAACTAAACCATACGCTGAAATATTTTTAAAAATGAGGCATGTAATTGTTTTCAGTAATAATTTAGGCAGCAGACTTTGTAGATATTATGTTTGCACATCTTAAAGCCTATGAAAATGGGATTTAAAAGTAGGAGGATTTGCATACATTTGTTTTCACATCTGTAGATGAAAATCATAGAAGAAGATTTAACTTTTAAGACTTTATTTTTAGATTTGAAAAAAAATCCTATACGTTTTTGCTTAAGCCTTGAGCTTTGAAACGATTGTGTTTGTCTGTTATTGGTGTTAAACTTTGGAAAGTCTTTTTAAATAATATGGTTTAAAATATTTTTCTATTTAAAATAATTTTGAGAACTAATATAAATATATTTTTTTCTTGATAACATGATATTAACTAAAACTGTAGGAAAGCCCATCTAAAATGTCATTTCTATTAAGATCAATCAAGAGGATAGAATAAAAATCTTTTTTTTTTTTTTTCTTTATGTGACTTTTGATCATGTGTTGCTTTCTCAATTTTGGGTTAAATGTGTTATGGAAGTTTTAGGATTTTTGTTGCTATGGAAGATATTTTGACTGGATTTTTACTGTGTGGTTGTTATTTGATGTGCTCATGAAAGAAATGAATAAAATAAATCTATTTAATTTGTTAAATAGAATATTAGTACAACCTTCATTTAACGATGAGTATTTTACGTAGATTAAATTATTATTATTTTTTTTATTTCAAGTAAGTATTTAAGATTTAAATTTTTTACACAAGTAATCACATGGTTTTTATCACTCCCTATGATTCAAAAAAGGCTAACTTTGAGAAGTTATAAACACATCTGATTATTTTCCTATGTTAGTTGTAATGCAGTTTAATCATCTTTGAGCTATTTTATGTAAATAAACTAAGTCAATCACGTTTTGTCATTTGAAGCCAAGTTTGTAAACTGCTATAGATGAAGAAAGAGAAACAAAGCTCGCACTCTGTGCTATTTCTAGGTTCTTTGTCCTCCCAGTGGTGGGAGCAGAAGAGGTCAGACGGCACCATGAACGGCCAGCTGGACCTGAGCGGGAAGCTCATCATCAAAGCCCAGCTGGGCGACGACATAAGGCGCATCCCTATCCATAATGAAGACATCACATACGACGAGCTGGTGTTGATGATGCAGCGCGTCTTCAGGGGCAAACTGCAGAGCAGCGACGAGGTTACCATCAAATACAAAGATGAAGGTCTGTTGAAACACTGAACAAGCTCTGCTTTTGTCTCAATGCTGAAAAGAGGGATTATTAATAAAATAAATCATATGCTTTTACCTTTGCATACCCACAGATGAAGATCTCATCACCATCTTTGACAGCTCCGATCTTTCTTTTGCAATTCAGTGCAGTAGAATCCTCAAACTGACTTTATTTGGTAAGATAAAATCTTTTTCTTGCTCTTTTATTGCACCTTAAAATGTTTTTTTCTACTTGTAAAATTCAAGCATAAAAAAGTATTTTTTTAATAAAGCTTTTGAGTGAGGTTACAGTTTTTAGGCTTAAGTTTTAGCATTTTATTCTAGCTGTTCCGGTGGCTGACCACTAGAGGGCAGTGGTTTTTAGAGCAATTCTCCCCACTCAAAATGAAAGTTTTTCTCATTTCCACCTTGTGATTCAGGATCACTTTCTATTAGTCTCCTTGGACCAGCTGAATATGAAAATATTTTTTTGCATATTTTAATAAAAGAAATTGTTTAAAATAAAGTTTTAATTTTATTTAGGATGTAAACAAAGGCAGTAAAGTTTGGTTATAGTTCAAATGATTATTAAACAATTAAATATAATATTTATATCATTTCTGAAGACTGCTGAGTTAAATGATTCACTAAGTATCTGCTGTAAACACTTGTAGTTTGCAAGTGTCTCTAATGGATTCATCTTTGTCAGCTAAGTGGAAACAAAACATTTTTAAAACTATCAAATCCATGATGTATTTAAGTTAGAGCATCTTAAAAGGCTTCAAATTGCTTCCAGGGCACATTTAGTACAAATCTTAAGACCTGACTATTTAGACGAGATTGTTAAGAATATGTAATTTAATACTTTTTTATGAATTCTTTTTAAGATTAATTAGAAAAAATGTTTTAAAAAAGGAAATAAGATGGATGCAAGTCAGAGGTAAATCATTCAGGAGATTTGGCTCAGCAACACATGCTAAGACCT
The DNA here is from genome assembly GCA_003999625.1 of Oryzias javanicus. Lineage (NCBI taxonomy): Eukaryota > Metazoa > Chordata > Actinopteri > Beloniformes > Adrianichthyidae > Oryzias > Oryzias javanicus. Next base: position 21,653,905 of record CM012457.1, read on the forward strand.
CATGAAGATTATAATCTCCAATATGTGCTGAGGTTTAAAGGCATGCAGCAAATCTAGGATGTCGTGATGGCCTCAATCTCACAGCTTTGACTGAATTTACCAGCGTTTCTTTGTTCATTCTGCTGTGATCACACAGAAGAAACTGCAGGAAAAAACGCTTTATTTTTGAAAAAGTACTGAGTTTATGGATTGTGGTGGTTTAGTTTCTGTTGTGGGACAGACCACAGGGTGCAAAGCATTACCCACAATTCTTTATTTGCTCCTCATGAACTCCAACAATCTGCTTCAGCTTTTTGCAAGGAGCAGATTTATTTCCAGCATATTGGTTACGATTTCAAATGCATTCATGAGCAAAATATGCTACAACTTGTTTCATTATTACACAAATTATTCACATAAATGTGGGTGTAAATTAAAGTAAAATTTCAAACAATAGGTGTTAAAAACTTAGAACAATAACTTATAAAATAACAACCAAATAAGCAAATACACAGTAATTACACTGACATGATGAGGGACCTAAATACATTAGTAACCCAATAGTTGATTGATAGCATACCGTTCACTGAAAGTAAGAGGTAACCCAAAAATAGGGGAATAAAACTGTTCCAAAGTAGAAAATCACAACAAAATTAATAAATGAATCTTCAATTCTTATCTTACAATACATCTTATATTTGAAATTTAGAAATAAGGAGTTCCACAAAAGCATTCAAAAAGGGACAAATAAGCTAAAAAGTTGATTGTTAGATAGAATTTCCTCAAACTAATTGTTGTAAAGCCAAATTATGCGGGTTTTTTTTTTTTTTTTGCTTAATCTAAGCAAATGGTTTTCATTTTTTTAGTTTGTTAACCTAATTGTTGTTCATGATCGCAGTGACAAAAAAGCTAGTCTAAGTGAAAATGATTTTTTTCTTTAAACAAAATAAGCTGCTTGGATGTGTTTCTTGTTGCAGCTGCAGCCTTTCCTCAGTCTGTGAACGTTCAGGAATGTTCATGCATTCATCAAATTCATTCCTAATCAGATAGCAAATTTAAGAAAGCAGATATGCTGGTTGACTTTTTAAATGTAATTAATAAATTGATTGTTTGATCATACAAGCCTCATAGTATCTGACAGATGTGTGTAGAAAACCAATCTCTAGCATTTACTGCTGATGGTAAGAAGATGGTACAAAACTTGGAGAAATGTTTGTTCACAGTGCCTGAAATAATAATAAATCACATTTTTAAATAATTGTATTTGATGTTTATTTATCTGGACGTTGTCCCCTCCTTTATCTGCAGTGAACGGTCAGCCCAGGCCTTTGGAATCAAGTCAAGTAAAGTACCTCCGCAGAGAGCTCATTGAGCTCAGAAATAAAGTCAACTATCTCCTCGATAGTTTGGAACCCCCCACAGAGCCCGGCCTAGCAGCTACTGCACCAGACTCCGGTAAGCATCTCCTCCCAAATGACACTGACAGCCAAAGAACCGGGTTACGTAGAGCAGGTTCTGACCCGTTCAAGTCAGTGGACTCTCTACAGTTTGATGGGAAAGGAAATTTTTGAACACCAAAGTTTTGAAATCAAAGCATCTGGAAAATGTCATCCAAATACAACAGAGGCTTATTTTAAACAAAATAAAGTAAAAAAAAAAAAAAAAAAAACAGGACAAAAAAAACAGTAAACGTAATTGAAATTAGGCCGGTAGTCTTAGTATGTGGTACAAACATCATTTCTTGTACATTAGTATCCCACAAATGGTGTTAGCATTCCACTAATGGGTACTAGAGCATTAGCATCTGCTACTGCACTGCTAATGGTTTGGTTTGTGTGTACCTCCCTTAAGATTCTTAAACTGAGCAAGTTAGCAGCATTAATAGTAGTGGAAACAAAAGTTGGCAGATGTGTCTTAGAACCCTTGCAGCATTTGTAAAACACTAATACACAAGTGGTCACACATTAAAATCCTCCTTTTGTCTGAGATGTTTTGTTTTTCCCTCCATATTTAAAAGAGCTCCTTACTTTCTCTGACTGGATGGATTGTGGTTAACCAATCAGGATTCACTTGAATGTAAACTGACAGCCTCATTTTAAGGTGAACCTGTCATTTCTGACTTTTTACACTGATCACATGAACTGGATAAAAATCTGGTTTGGATCAAACATATTGCTATACAGTGTTCCCTCGCTATATTGGGGTTCACCTCTCACAGTCTTGCTGTTAGCAGGTTTTTTTCAGAGCTGTTTTTGCATTTGTTTTTTTAAAACAGTGCTGTGTGTTCTGTGTCCTGATTGGCCATTGACCTTATCAATAAGTCCCCTCTGTTCTGTGTCTACTGTACAGAATGTATTCAACTTTCCACATTTACATAAATCGTTGATTGGATCTGATCTATATTATTCTCTACTTATTTTTCCACAAAAGTTTCAACTTTGAGAGTTTAAACAAGAGAAAAGTGTGAAAATGTTCATGTCTGTCAGTGAAAAGTGTAGAAAGTGTGTTAGGAAGGGTTTTACAGCCTTAAAACATCTGTAATCCTACTTTGTAGGTTTCACCTATTGTGGGTCAATTTTAGAACGTAACCTCTGCAATTAACAAGCAAACACTGTAATTGAGCCCCATTTTAATAACATTAAGGTTCGTGTTGCCTCCAAAGGGCAGCTATGTCCTGAAGGTAAGAACTTCTGGAATATGAATCAGCAGAACATGTCACTCTCTGCTTGTATTTCAGTTCCTGCACAAAAGCTGCTCTTTGTTTCTATCTTAAGCCCCAAAACAGTCCAAAAAGACTCATAAGATCCTCTGCTAATCTTAAGTTTGCTCAATAATAACAAAACAAGGAAGAAAAGAAACAGCCACAACTGTAAAATCTGAATCCCACATGGACTCTGGCAGTGGAACGAGACAATTTATAAGAGTGAAAAGAAATTAAATGTGTGTAAAAAGAGTATTTGTCTGCAAAGATGCACTAACTTTGTTATACAGCACTTGAGTCCGGTTCAGCTGTGGTCGGACTCGCCCATTCGTCTGCACGGCAGGAAAAACTCCCATCATGGATTCAAATATCAAAGACCAAAACTTATTTCTAAGAATCTTTATTTTAAAAGAAAAATACTTATTGTTGCTGCAGTTTCACTGGTGTTATTTTTTTCTTAGCTGCGCCTTTTGTTCAGATCATTGACTGTATGTGAGAACTGGACCGAACGAGTGTGACATCACCCATGGAAAATTGCACCAGCAAAACGAATGCAATCCAGTCGCCATTTTTTCTTAATTTTCTCAGTAAGCAGTGATTGAACAACTTGGTTTGAGTGAACATTTTTATGGCAAACAGCTCACCAATCAGAAGTGAGCTTGTTGGAAGGCCACACCCCTGCAACGTGAAGGCAAGGTACACAAAATCTAACAAACATTTTCAGTGTTCGATGTGGGGACCAGCAGGTGATCGCATGCTTTTATTTAGAGATCAGCTTGGTCAGTTTATAACCAAATATTTAACACTATGAAGACAAAAATATCATTTACAAAAATGAAGATTAGCAAGAACATGTTAAGAATAAATCAGAGCATGAATGGTTATTCTGACAATTGGGATGACTATTAGCTGTTTATTTCTCTATTGAAGTCAATGGATTTTGGCTTCTTTGATTCAGCATTTATGTCCTGTTTGGAATGCCAGATGGGAGGAGTCACTCAGTCCAGTTCTCTAATGCAGTCAACAGTGCTGATGAAAATGTTTAGCTACTCTTGAATAAATTCATGCTTGTTGAATTCTTGGATTTCAGCTCTGAGATTGAAAAGAGGATCTCACCTAAAAGTAGAGAAAAATGATTTATTTTAGTTTCGTGTTGAAGTTGTTTTCTTTTACCCTTGAGTTGTTTTTGTATCATTACTTATAAGTAACTCCTTTGTACATCAGGAGTTGAATGATTTGTTTGATTGTTATATCTCAAGCAAACCTTCCCTGCAGTTTTTCTGATCTGTTTTTGCCTTGTTTACAGAGTCAGTAGATGGGCGTGAAGGTAAAGTCGTTGCAGCAGACCCCTCGCTGAAAGGCCCCCCCGTCAGTGCAGCCAGCATGTCGGCCTTTGACCCTTTGAAAAACCAAGATGAGGTCAGCAAGAATGTCATCTCTGCTTTCGGCCTGAGCGAGGACCAGGCTCCAGGTACTGTGCGCTACACAACCACCACTGTTTGAGTAGCAGTAGCGAAAGCCTTCAATGTCCACCTGTCCCCTGTAGCTCCCCCTGCTGTTGCAGCAGAGGAGCGCTCAGGAACCCCCGACAGCATCGCTTCATCCTCATCTGCGGCGCCTCAGCCGGGAGTGCCCCCCCAGCCACAGCCTGCCTATGCCGGAGTGCAGCAGGGACCGCCTTCCGGGATGGATGGTGAGCTGATGCAACCCAAACTCTTTTGGCCTTCAGCGTTGACATTCTTTTGGCGAACTCTTCAACCATTTTAACACAATTCCTGCAAAATTGTGCTGATTAGCAAAACTTTACAGTAGTATCAGTACTTTACGGAAAGTCAATTGGCTGATTCTGCGCCATAATGCAAAACTTCATGAAGTGTTGCTTAATAGCGTAAAGCTGCATTTTTCTGCCACAGGATCCGTTGGAATTCTGTCAATCGCGTAAATGGTCAAAGAGTTAGGATTGTTCAAAGGACATTTTTTATTTAGGTGTCCTGCGACATATTTGAAGTATTAATTCAGGAAAAATACCAGAGCCAACTTCAGAATAAGAGCGCTTCAGTGTCTGAATAAGCATGAGCAGTCTGCCTCTTAAAGAGCTTCGTAAATCAGTTTTTGTCTGAAAGATGTAATGTAGATTCCATCCAAAATCTGTTTTACTGTTAGTTTTTGAGGTAAACACCAACAAGAATGACCTTTTGTTTAATTTAAAACACCTTTTAGTTTGCCAGGTCTGTGTGTAATCTTAAACTTTAATGCGAAAGAGCTAAATGACGATCCATGAACAGCAGAGCAGTCCTCTCACATGTTTTTAGTTTATTGCAACTTCAGCTTATCGTTTAGTCTGATAGCTCGTTTCTGTTTTGCTTTGATTTAAAAAAAGAAACCTGCGCAAATCTATCATTTTGTTTTTCCTTACCTCATGTTGGTAACCGTTCCAAGTTGTTGGAGGTTAGAGTCTAGATGAATGTGCACTGATTGGAGTAAAGAAAACATCTGCTCGTTCCTCCCACCGAGAGCTGAGACACAGTTTGACCCCTGATCACAGCTGCAGTGAATGACAACATGCCTGTTGGTGTGATTCCCTTCACTTCAGAGGGAGTTTGGTCAGCCCACCTTCTATAGGTGATTTTCTGTAACATGTTAGCTTATCTAAAAGCCACTATTAGTTATTTATGAAGAAAATTTGCAGCGTGTTTTATTAGGGAGATTAGGACAATACGACCAGTGATACATGAACGAAAAGCAACTAATACATCATTTCCATATTACTCTAACAGTTTTATTCAAATAAAAGTCAACAAATTATACTGCAAGTTATCTCATAAGGAAACAGGTAAGAACTTTTATGTCAGAAAAACACAAAGAACAATGATCTATCTTTCTAGTCGTGTTGGCAAAAACGAATATAGACAACAAGTATGAACAATGTAGGTAGTGTAGTGTCTCTTTGTCTAAGCATGTCTGTAAACATTTGAGGCACGCCTATTTTTTTGCAAAGACTTCTGGGAAATTTGTCTGGCTCTGGATTTTGGAATTGTAGATTCAGATGCCTCAACAAAAATAGGAATGGCCCAAATAATTACTAACTAACAAATATTATGAAACCTTATGATGTATCTACCTTCTAAATAGATCTATTTGTTGCAATCACTTTAACATTTAAAAAAACAAATTTCAATACCAGACTGATGAATCCACATACTCCAAATTCAATTTAGGCTGGTGTCTGTTGGAAAAAACAGACTTAAAGTCATGTTTCTGGGTCTCTTGGCTTCTTTTGATTAATCAATTGTTGTTTACAGTAAATTGATGGCAATCGCTGAAAAACAATTTCTCCATCATTACCCAAGAATTACCCCGACTGTTTGATTCTTACACTCTGTAAAAAGATCTCCTCTTTAACTATAGTTTTCCACTTTCTGCTATTACATAGAAATCTCTGCCGACGCACACTGTTTCATTATGGTTGCTTAGAGCCAAATTAAAGCCAATTAAGCCCAGTTAGCCAATTAAAGGTAAAACAAATGTGAGATGAAAGAAAAACTAAGCATACGTTACCTGGAAATGTGTCCATTAAACGCATGTTTATGTCGCTTTGTTCCATAAGAATGTTGCTGACAGGCTTTACAGGGAGATGGTACCAATTTCACCCTGTTGTTTGATGCTGACTCATTTTCCGTTACAGTTCTCGTAGGTAACCATTACCACAGCAATTAAGCCAATTAAAGCCACCTCCCACCATCATATCCCCCTTTACCCCCCGCCACCAGTCTCCAGGCCTCAATAATCGTTTAGTGTATAATATCTTTAGAGTTCCATGAGGATTTAAAGCAGGCAGCCTCCTCAGAGTTAACCCAGAGCAACACAAATGTTTGGAGCTGATGGAAATTTATCCTATTCTTTTGATTTAAAAGTTGATGATTCTCCACATCAAAAAATGACTGAATGAGTCAATATTATCATAACGTATGATGTCTTCAGTTAATCATAGATGCTGCAGCATCTGATAGACGTATTATCAATTGACAGTCAATTTCATCATGATTCACATATCATAGTTTCAGAAGTCATCTTATCATCTTGATCATCTTATCATTTCAGCATTACCAGTAGTCTTTTCATTATGATTATGCTGTTTTTGGGAAAAATCAGAAACTACGTGTCCTTTTCTAGGACATAGTTTAACTACAGGTGCAACTGATGCATCAGAATGGAGCGGATGCAGGGAGATTGTGACTTGCTCAGTGTATTTTTTACTTAAATACGCTCTTTTTCAAACTGCAATTTTTTTATTTGCTCTATTTGAATAAATAAATGACATTTTCAGCCCAATTTTCCTAATGTATGTCCTCCATAAAAAAAAAAAATACCACAAAAACATGGTAAAAACACAATTTTCATCAGTGGCTCTTTAAGATTTATGTGTGATGAGGCTCTTTAGAGAAATTGTTAGTTTTGTAAAAATGCTTTAAGTTTACAGAAAATACAAAATAATCTGACAGAAGAGTTCAAATGCTGTAGGACAGCTGAGTGATGATGTCCAATTTTTAGGAACGATGGTGTCCTCCATGTTGGTGATACTTGATGTCTCTCTACACTTATTTGTTTGTACCCATCTCACTTTTGTCTTTTTAATCCTAGCAGCTCGATTGGCTCCAGTTTTGGTGCCTTCATTGTCAGAAACCCTACCTACTGAGAGTTTTTCAAATTATTTAGTTAAATTCACCAACCCTGAGTCATCTATAAAAGCCTCTCCGCACAGCGTGTCAATGACCGGACTCAAAACTTCAACATTGAGGTCTGAAACTCCAAAAAGCAGAGATGTCAAGCAGCCTCCCACCCCTGTTCATGATGGGATACAGATGAGGACATAAGAGGAAACCAATTTCACACACATACCTCCTCTCTCTATAAAGATGGCAGCACACTTGTTAAAGGAGATAACAGATGACCGCCACATCATTTCACTCACTACACCTCTGTCTTTAGTTTTCAGGTTTTTACTTAAAAATTTTTAAAAAAGTAATTTAAAAAAAAAAATTATTATCTACTTAAATTAGGAGAGACCGAGCAATCTTCATGGTATGAAGCTATACTAAGATGAGGTCTGTTGGCATTTACCGGAGTTTTTCTTAAATTTAGAAACCTGTCAGTTCATCTCAATTTCAGTATTTCCTAACGCCGTCATCCACTCGGTCCTGATAAGGCGAGTTAGTCCAAAGTCTGCTGGATCCTTGGACAGTCAATGGAAAGATTCCCACAACCGGCTGATGAAAGGCAACGAGCACGAACGTTTTAGACATTACAGTCAAGGCCCGAGATCCGATACTGTAGGAGCTCGACATCTTTTCCTGGAAATTTGGAGGCAAGTTTCTCTGCAAGCTCACGTCACCGAAATAAATGTATTCCATCTGTGCACGTGGGCTTGTGGCGCGGTGCAGTCAGAGGTGATTAAAGCCGACGAACGCAAACAGTCGGGAAACGCAGGATCATCTGATAATGCAAACACTGACTCCCTGTTTTGACTCTTATGTTTTTGGTCTGCATCAGTTCTGTGCTGCCTAACATGAAAGCTAGCTATAGCATGCTAGGAAATGTGTTGCTTTTTGAGTACACAACTGTGTTTTTTGTTCTTTTTTCTTGGTAAATCTATTTTCCAATATGTCCAGATGCTCAGGGGTTTCCACAAACTTCATCTTCTCTTTTTTTTTTCCCCATGTGCTACAGGTTTATTGTATCATGTGTTGACAGGCAGTCTATCAGCATCCTGTTCAGACATTTTGTCAAATGAGCAGCTTTGCTAAAACTCTGTGAAGAATGTCTGTTTTTTTTTTTTTTATATGAAGAAATATTAAATTTGACTCCAAGAAGGCATGATGCCACGTGCGTAACTTTTATTTATTTGGTATTAACTCGGGTTGCACAATATGAAGAAAACTTGCGATATTAGTGACCAATATTAGTGTTTTGGTGCTGATTTGATAGAATTTATCAGTATCTGTGTTCAGAAAGACTGTGTTCAACGGGTTTTCTTACTTATATTTCTATGTTCTAGATGGGGTTTCATAGTTGGGATAAATCTTGATGTGTGTTTAAAAAGATTTGAAATCTGCATCTAATGATATCATTTATGTTTCCTTTCAGGCCAGGTGTACCAACAGTACCAGGCTCCTGGGGGGTACCCGCCTCAGCAGCCGGGCGCCCCCTCCCAGTATGGGATGCAATATCCTGGTAAGAGTCCTGAGAGATGAAAGTCAGACGCAGATCTTTGTTTCTTCATTAGTGATTAAGGCCGCCTTCTTTTGTCAGCAGGCTATAGTCCTCAGTCAGGAGCCCCCCAGCCAGGAGCTCCTCAGCCCGGCCCTCCACAGCAGCCGCAGCAGCAGTTTCAGAATTACCCTCCCCCTTCCTCCCAAGCTCCAGCTCCTGCTCCAGCCCCAACCCCCGGCTTTCAAGGAGGGCAGCAGCAGCCCCACCCACCACACGGAGCCCAGCAGTATCCACCAGGAGCCTTCACTCCCCAAAACTTTAACTCCCAAGCCTCCCAGCCTGCCAACTACAGCATTCCGCCCACCTCCCAGCCCGGCTCAGGGTACCAGCCCCGCCCGGGGTACACCCCTCCCCCAGGAAGCACCCCTCCACCTGGAAGCGCAAACCCGTACGCCCGTAACCGTCCTCCGTACGGTCAGGGCTACGCTCAACCGGGCCCCGGCTACCGGTAAACAGGAGCGGAGCTTTCACGTTCCCTTAATACCCCCCACCCTGTATGTGGCTCCCAACTGATTGGAGGGGTGCAGACACAAGGCCTACCCGGGGACCCCCCCCTCTAAACTCCCCTCATTCAAATATTAAGCCCACAGATGAAACAAGCAGCCCCTCCCAGTCTGATGGTTAGTGTTTGTTTGCTGTTTCTGCAGCACGCCACTCTGTTGTGTCTGCTCCTCCTGTCCCGCCCCCACCCCCCACCCCCACCCCCCTCCTGTATCTGTCGTACTTTAAACCTTCTGTACAGCGAGGAGACGTCTGAAAACCTCTGTGGAGGAGCGTCCACAACACACAGTCACGTTCAAATCCCCTTTTTGTTTAGTTTCCTTGATTTGATCAAGCTCACCACCTTCTCTGTATTAATTTGTTGATGACAGTGCCCGATGTTAGGAAACACTAACTAAGTGATGGCTTATGGGAGGTGTAGTTTTGAGTCCTGAAAGCAGAATATTTACCTTTTTTTTTTTTTTTTTTTTTTTTTTTGGAGCTTCTTATTGTGTTTCACTTCCAGTGCAGGTGTTTTTTTTTCCTTTTTCTCTTTCACTGGTTTTTACTAATATATCAAATCAAATTCCACCTTTGAGTGATATTAGTTGTTAATGTATAAACTGTAACATTTTTGTTCTTGAAACTAATAAATGATTGAAACCCAGTGGCAGGATGTTGTGGTTTCTTTTCTCCTGTCCGTTATATTTCTCCTAGAATCTTCCTCTGTGGTCTGTGAGGTCACTTCTTCTCCCCCACTCCACCCGGATCTGGAAAACGGCGGTAAATTCTGGGAATGCTCCCATGTTTTCCTGCCTGTGGGTTGTGGTTGGCTGGTCGTGGGAGTAGTTGTTTGGTCTTTAATGTCAAACTGCTTGAGGTAAAGAATTAGGCACACATGGTTATTAATGACAGTTTAAAGAAGCCGGTGGGAGTTACGGCTTTCCACGCAGCGTGAGCCAAACCAAAGTCTGTTCACTTTGTCTGCTATTAATGGACTGTCTGATCAGTGGTTCGCTGGAAGCTTAATAAACTGCTTTCACGTCTACATACATATCCAGTAAATTAAATTTTTATGTAATTCACTAAGGTTAGACAATGTTTTATTGCATCAAAGTCGTCTTACTTCAAACGTCCCATTTAAAAATATTCCAGCATGTCTGTAATGTGAAAATATGGCTCCAACGGAGGCTAAATTGATTTAAGTGCAGGCTAGGGGATTTAATAAACATTTGGTTAAGCTTAGAAGAAAAATTAATGCTTTAGCTACACAGAAGTTTACTTTTACTATGAAAATGGTTTATTTTGCCTTTTAATTTGAAATTCACTGAAGAAAAAGTACCCTCACTTTTGAGATTAATGACAGCAATAAAGCCTGTTTTCATGCTTATGTTTGCCTCTGCACTTTAAAAATAAAATGGTTTTATGTGATTATAAAGTTTAATTTGTTTTTTGCTGAAATTATATTTTTACAGGTTTACATGCTTAGCGATAAAATTTGAGATTACTGCAAATGAGTAGAACAGTTCTGGAGACAGCTAAATAACACGTTATTCAAAAGCAATTCAAAGCAATTCCAGTGGATTCTGAAGCTGAGAAAAGGGAATTTCAGTGCAAATAATTCAAAATTCAACATGTTCAATGGACGTGTTTTGTGAGTAGAGCCCAAATAGTGTCTTTAAAAATGTGCGTAGTGATGGTCGAACATGAGTTTTGAACACATTTCCATAGACGTTTGTGCGGAAATAGTCGCTTAAACACAAGTTTCCAATGGCGGAGTGATCGTAGCTTTAGAGCAAGCCTTCAATGAACCCTGTAACATCGGAGCTACAGTGTTTATGCTCTTTGATTTGCTGTGACGTTTCAAGCGCTAACATGATCAATGTAATTCCAGTAGATTCTGAAGGAGAAAAGTGGTGCGAATTACAGTATGGGAAATATTTTTTGTTTATGTGTCAACTAACTTTTTGGTTAATTGTTTGAGAATCTGAGGAAAAACAGAATATGACATTATTGTGTTCCTTGTATTAATAATCGTTTTTAATGTATTTGTGTTGAATTTATGGGAATAACACACCAAATACAGGGCTGTCAATATAACAACAAAGTGAGACTGAAAGTGTGTCCATAATTGAAGGCTTATAAACTGAACAACTAGGCCACTCTCTGGGTGTCTTCAGACTGGACACATCTGTTTGCTTAACCCTTCCGTTCTCCTTAGCTTGTTTACATTAAAAGTGGGGTCATCTGGACACCACAGGACAGTGCGCTGAACTTTTTTTTTCCACTGATTTCGGAGTTTCACTAATGTCCATGGCAGACATAAAATCCTGTCCCCCTTCGTCCACATTTGTCATGGAAGAAATCGCATAACAATATGTGGTTGGAGCCATCTGGACCCCAAGGAGAGCGGAAGGGTTAAAGTGAACCAGAGTTCGTTTCCCCGTTAATCTTGATCAAAGTTTCAGAAAACTAGGGCTGGTTATCACCAATAATTTCCAGAATCAATTTAACTCTCAAAAACCTGGATCGATTCAATTCTGATTTTTTTTTTTTAATCTTTCAATCCACTAATTTGAATTCAATTTTGAGTTCACATGGTTTACACATTTAGACACATTTGTGTAGTAATACATCAATAATCTATAGGATTTGAATATTTTCATATTAATCTGATACAGTTCACATTCTGTAAAATTTATTAGTGAACTAATAATGAGATTGTAAATATGTAGTATTACATGAATTCTCAAACAGAGAAGCTCCAACAATTGTTCTTGCTTCTCCTGGAGGGCGTTTCCGTTTGAACACTAGGTGGCGATCACGCTGTAGCATTACACCTCATTCCAGAGGAAGAAGAAGGAATGAGCAAACTACGATCACGAATGGTTACTTAAAAAATGTTTTGTTAAAAGAGTTTGGAAAATTCCTTCCTGTGAGTAAATAAAGATATTAATTTAGTCAGCAATGTATGTTTAGGTCGACTGAGCGTTAGCATTAGCCGTCCTATGGGAAATCCTATTATACAGATGCATCAAGCTAGCGGACTTAAGCTCTATGCGATAGATCAATCTTTACTTTTATGACCTAGGAAGCTTAGATTGATTAATTGATTTAATCAACCCAGTCCTTCTAAATATCTCAAATGCATAAAGGCTCATGGTCAGAATGGAACAACTGAACCAAAAAAGCCATCGTAGCCCGGCATTATGGGATATTAACAGAGTAGGAAAAGCCACAGAACAATGTAAAGCAACCATGAGACACAGCAACTCACTGAAATTTGGTCAGATGAATTTAGGCTCATTAAAACAATTTTTCATCGTCTTCATTGGATTTATTCAGTTTACTCAATAACTATCAGCACAATACAACAAATTTGCAGCTATGACAAAGTGATGACAAACAGGGTCTTTACTCCATTAGTGTGGCAACGTTCATGGATCTACACAAATATCATTTCAAAAAAGGTCAAACTGCCTGTCCTACACCATCATGCAGATAGTGTTTCTGTAGCATGGCAGCAAGATACAAAAATACATATGCAGAACCATGTGTGCAAGACATCTGGACTGATTTATCTCCTTTCTGTGCCAAAAGTATGTTTGTCAAACAGCTTTTCTCCCATGCTGTTCTGAGCAGCACCAACACGGCACAGGCTGGTCACCTGGTCTCCCAGCTCGTCAAGGTAGTGTGTCTCAATAAAATCACACACATATGGTTCATTACAATCAGATGAGAGTTTGTTCATGTTCAGCTGTGGCTGGTTCAGAGTCTTCTGAAGCTGTAGAACCTCTAAACGCTCGCCCTACTCCCTTCTGTCAATGTCTTGAGGAAAGATCCTTCCCCCTTTCTGGTTCTGTAGTTTCATCAGTTTCTCAGTGTGCTCGAGCACCATGTGCCACTGCTGGTGGAAGAACTTACCAAAAATATGCATCAGTAGTATGCCATCAGGTAGACATTGGAGGCACAAAGCTCCAGGTTGATCTGCATGTTGATTGGAACATCGCTGTCTTGATGGAAGTTGTGTCTGACCTGGGAACGCACGGTTTCAATGGGTTGTCTTCGTAGGAGATCAAAGCTGATGTTAGCAAAGAAAATGGTTAGCCTCTAAGCTAAGCTAAGATGACTTAGCCAGCTGGATGTTCTTCAAAAGACATTAACAGCGATGATTGTTCCCAACCTGCGGTGTGGAAAGCAGGTAACCTTTACTGTTTGACAACAGGACAACAGACAGCCGGAGGAAATAACCTTGCTTCTTACACTGTTTTCTTAACAATCCATATGTCGTAAACACTTATCAACGTCTTAGCCATTGCCTCCTCCGGAACCGCATGCCTCAAGTATACCAAAGTAGTTAGTAAAAAGTGTTGTACAAAATCTAAAGTTTGAATAAGTGAACTCAGACAAGGATTTGCAAATCTAGAGACTTCCATTATTCTTTCCCTCGTTGTTTTGCCCCACCCTCCTAAATCCTGGCCAATGACTGAAGAGGTATTTAGCCTTATTTTTGACTTGATTTCACTGTTCTCAATCCAGCTTCAGTAGCACCTCCTTCATAATCAAAAGCTTGCCGAATTCTTTTTATTGCAAGTAGTAAACTTACAACTCGTGAAAACGTTTTTTCAATTTCATGGAGGATAGGGGTAAAAATGCAGGTTTGTCTCCTCTTCAACCTAATCTCAAAATATTCTTTCAAAGAAATGTAGGTTAAACGCCAAACAATACACACGTCACTCATCGATTAGTACTCACTCTGAGTCAATAGATTAGATTTTCACTTTCTTCACAGCCAATCACAATCAATTTCCTGGCTTCAAAGCTCATAGAAGTCTGATTCCAGATGGTTCACCGGGCCACCTCGTTCTCCTCCTCCAAGGTATTCACTTTGATCTCCATAATCACCATCAGTGTCTAGACTCTGGTCCAAGGACAAAATCCTGTTTCACTATGAAATCTTTCAATCACACTATCAAGATCTATCCTTATTGAACTCCTAACATGAATACGTTATTGTATTTGTCTGTGTGAGTGATTACATTGAAGAATCCATCCATCCATGTAAAGATAAAAACTCACTTTAGAGCAGGGGTCTGCAACCTGTGGCTCCGGAGCCACATGTGGCTCTTTGACCTCTCCATTGTGGCTCTTTGGTTAAAGAAAAATAAAAGCTTTTTTTTTTTTTTTTTTTTTTTTTTAAGTATAACTTTAAAAAGGACGTAAGAAGTAAAGAAAAAAATAAAATAAAATAAAAACTCGATTCAATTAATTTACAAACAATTGAAGGACATTAAGTATCAAAAAAGTTTTTTGACAGGTTTTTGAGTGCCGGATTTTCTATTCAAGGATGATTTTAAGTGTTTTTATAAAATAAAAATATATATCACTGAATTAGCTCTAATTTAGTTTATTAAATGTACAAATGTGTTCCTAGAAATTAAAATCTAATGATTTGCAGCATTGAGATGATCTGATGTGACTTAGGATGTCTTTTATTTTGAAAGGAAGTCATGTTAAATCTATGACAAAAATTATAAAATAGTTCAAGTTTGAGAAAAAAAAAGCTTTATTTTATTTTGCCAGAAAAAAAAAATCATTTATAGTTATCTTAGTAGTAACATTAATATAAAAACAAATCAGTGTTTTCTTTTTCTGACAAGTGATTGTGGCTCCTGTTGGGATGCTGTCATTGAGTAATGGACCCAAATGGCTCTTTAAGTGTTAAAGGTTGCAGACTCCTGCTCTAGAGGAACAAACCTGCCGAACACAAGAGGACAAACGGAAAGATTTGTCTCTGTAAACCAAAATCAAACAGCTGTAGTTATAGAGGACTTTACAGTCCTTAGGAATGATAACAAATATGTAGCATCAAAACATGAAATATTTATTCTGATGATGACCAACGCATTAGTCAGTTCTTTATTTCAAACATTTCTATGATGCAATACAAATTCCTTTATTGTTTGCCTTTTTTAAAATAGATATACAATAGATCGACAATGTCGCCAAGTTACCTGACACATATCAAAACATTTGAGTACAACAAAACAAACTGTATTTCCCACTATTTACATATGAATACAAGTTTAATACTAGTATTGTGCAAACTGCAACTGCTAAGAATCTTTTGGGTCCAGCCGAAGATCAATTCTGCATGTCTTTTGGCATCGGAGTGCACACAAAAACATCTCTAAAAGGCCCGTTGATAAATAAAATTGGAACAGAACTTTTTGGAAGCCAGCTGCCCAGTGACATCTCTGTGATGAAGGTATTTTGAGCCTTTTGCTTCACTCAAAACCGTCTTTTCCCCCTGATTTTTTGTAATTTTTGAAAAAAGTAGTAAAAAGTTTGTTTTTCTTAACCCCCAATAATCCTTTGAAAATTCCCTTGTGGAAAACTGAGAGTTCAGACAGAGGCATCGATGGTATCCATGGTAACGCAAAGGGAAGACTGTCTTTGGACCCGATTGGGTGTCTTCTCTTCCTCCTGCCTGCAGAACAAGTCCTTATCGTGGAGCCTGGTGGGGTTTTACCATTTCCCAGGTATGGGCGTGCCACACTCGTACCAGCCAACGTAAGTCACGCGAGACTTTCCTCCAATCTCTCCAAAGGCAACAGGCTCTTGCCTTAGCGCTCTGAAGAACCCTGACATCATAAAAAAAAGAATGAATCAGCATTTTTTTCTTAAAGTGATGATCAGTCTGTGGGTAACAGCTCAGACCTGGTCTGCTTGGTAGCTGGTCAGCCAACATTTGAGTTCCGGTCTTTCCATCCAAAAAGGAGTCCACGAACTGACAGTGGTCCTCTCCAAACCCCGTCTGGTCTCCTATGTTGTAAAACTTTCCTGCAGGACAGAAAAATAAGTTTTCTTTGACCCTTTGAACAGCAGAGCTTTAGCTCCAGTGTCTACAGTCATTTTTAGATGATTGACACGTTTAATGCAATTCCAACAGATTCTGAAGCGGAGAACAGCAGCTTTACACTGACATGCAACATTGTAGAGAGGTTAGGTGCTCATGTAATCATGTTTAGATAGTTTTAAATTGGTATTTTTTGGGGTGGCTGGGGTCTGAGTGGATCGGCACTGTGGTGATGTTCCTGTGGCTGAGCTGGCTCCTGATCTGAATGGATCCCCAAAATATTATTTCTTCACAGCAGAGCCAAACCCACATTCTTTTTTTTATTTTTATTTTTTAAAATATTTATTTTTTATTTTTTAACTTGTCCTGTCCAACAGCTGAGCAAGCAGATATGGGCTGAGAGCCTCTTGCGTTGGACAGATTTTAATGTCCCAACAGGGGTTTATTAAGTATAAACCCTTGTTGTATTTTATTTTATAAAAATAAAAAAATAAATAAAAAGACACATTCTTTTTTTTTGTCTATTTTTTTTTCATTTACTCATATATGTATTCATTGTTTGTGGGGTCATGTCTGTTTATAATTGGAGGGAGTGGGGGTTGAGGGTGGATTGGGTTTCTCTCTTTTTATTGATTTGCTTGTTTCTGATTTTAATTGTAAAGTGCTTCCAGCTGCGCAAGTATGAGAAGCGCTCTTATAAACAAAGTTTGATTGATTGATTGATGTAAATCAGCTGATTCAGACGTGGAGAAAAAGCTGCTTTGTGTTGTTGTCTGTTTGTTTTAATACAGTTAATGGGGTAATGAACCTGTCATTAAGAAACGTTTTCAAAAAGACAAAGTTGTGCACAAAAATAATACTTTGTGCACAACTTTGAAGAAAAACATGGATACAGCCTCTAGTTTTACGTTTAATATTTCTTTTTTGTCTTGGAATTTGTCCTGTCAAAAATACTGGGCCGTGTTGTAGTTTAGAGTCTTATTGATCCCGTGACAAGCAAATTATTTTGATAGTCATAGATTTGCTGAAATCAAATCAAATGAATCATGATACAGCAATTTATTATGTGGTTGTTAGTCGACTGCAGCTGACATGTAAACATCATTTTAGACCCAGAAGTGGTGGAAAAAAAGCCTAAAAGCTATAGCAGCAAAAACTACTACAATCATTAGGTTTAACAAACAAAAAAGGGTTCATGTCTGTCAGAATTGGTTGATAATAAGAGGATAACAAAACAAAAACAGTTAATCTAACTTGAAGCTAAAGCAAACTAACTGTTAGGCAAAAACAAACAAACAAACAATCTGTAGGATCCGAATACCCAACTTTATTTTTCCGATTTTCCTTTCTTTCCTTTTTAATTTTAACTGTTCCTACAGTCAGCTGCCAGTTAGCCAACTTTATCTCAGAGTTAGCTTAGCTGTTTTTATTTTTTCCGTCCATTATCTTAACCCTTTATCCTTTTCGGGGTCATGGCTGATGGGCGAAAGCGGGACACCGTGACATGTCAAGGGGCTGGAGTGAACACACCCACCCCACCTGGTCCCGGGAATTAACTGGCCGGTGAAGCGGGGATTGAAAAGGAAGAGGAAGCCCATCCCAGCTTGTCCAGTGTGAACACTATGGGCTAAACGCGTGTTCACTATTCGTGATGTGTCGATGTGTCGGTAGGACATTTGAAGAATTTTGTTCACAAATCAATCCACTCTTCAGAGTACGTTTTCTTTTAGACTCTTGTTAACAATATTGTTTTCAGTAGCGTGTGTCTTTCTTTAAATTCCAACGGTTGACGTGTACATACCTGTTAACGAGTTGCTCAGGTAGATTTTATATCTCAAAGAGTTGCAAAGCTGGATGCCAACAAACTTTCGGTACCAAGTCCTCTTCACAAACTGCTTCCCATTACACTCAGAGTATTCATCGGACTTAAACGGAAACTGAGTCCAGATGGCATCTTTGCCTGTAAGAAGAAAACCTTTAGCCAACGTTTGAGATGCAACATTTAGAAAAGCTGAAGGATTTGGATGAGAGGTGTCATTTACCTGAAGCATACTCGCTTACACGAGGATCCGCTGCAAATATAAAAACATTCTAATTGACAAAATGATTCAACTTCAAGTTTTGTTATTTTCTCTTGTATTAGTGTGAAGTTAGAATGAGAGTTTGGGGTGAAGGCCTGAAATAAGCTAAAAAAAGTGTCTGATACATATATAGAAAAGATATGCCAAAAGGTGAACAACAGTCTGAGATTACCAAACTGTTTCCCATTTTTACTAATGCAGAATGCATGAAGTTAAAAATGGGTTGACTAACGTTTGGAAGTCTGTAAAACGACATCGACCCACAACTCTTTCCTTCCCCTTTTTAGGAGCGAGGACTTCCAGCATTAGATCATATGTTTTGGAAAACTTGCCTGACTCGGTGCTGAAAGTGACAGGATCACTGGAGGGCCCACTTCCAAGCTCATTCTTCGGTGTAACTTTGAATTCATAACTAAAACAGCAACAGAAGTGAGTGTAAACATTTATCCAATACGTTCAAGTAAATAATTAATTGCAAAAAAGAAAAAAAAAACATTGATTAGATCCTTATCTGAAGTTCACTTAATCTGTGGAATGAGCAGACGTAGAATCTGGATGTCCTTGACGCTTGTGTAAGGGTTTACTTTTGCACACACATGCACACAGCAGAGCTGATTGTTATTCCACGTGCTGCGTTCAAATGTTCTGGCAGAATCCAGCGCAGCAAACCCGGCCCAGGAGAGGGCTGTGGTGAGTCTCATGACTCCAGCTGCTGGGATCTAATTACAGCCTCAGAAACCTTCTGCACCTTCAGCTCCATGCCTTCTGGACGTTTTATGTGTGAAAAACTGATGGGGTTCATTTTCTGGACGGTCACAAGCCGCCTGCCTCATTTTATAGAAACGTTTCCAACAGCTTTGCGCCGTCTTTCACCTTCATCTGCACTCATTAAGTATGTACAGCGTTGCTGGGTGTGAGGTTTATGGGTTCTGCCATGATGTCTGGGATGCATACTTGGTTGCTGGTGAAAGATTCTCCACAGCCGTGTGGGTTTGGTTTGTCCTCAGTATGGACACTTCCTGTCCGTTTGGTCCGGTTGTTGTCGACACGACTTCATACTCTGAAACCAAACAGAAAAATCTCAAGTCATGTTTTAATCAAATTAGAATATATATATATATATATATGTGATCTCAGAAAATACTACAAACAACAAGTAAAAATGTATTAAAAGCATTGATGTTTTTCTCTATAAACATATTTCTAAAGGTGGGATTGACATTAATGTTTCAACAGATTTTGGCAACAGCATAAATATTTCACACATCTGAAGTACTTCAACCATTTACTGTATATTCAGAAATTTTGCGTGATATTAGAAAAAGTCACGGAAAGGCATGTAGCAAAACATACTGATGGTTCATTTCAACAATTGTATTTTAAATATTTTAAAGGTCAGGGGTCAAAGTACCTCATATTTCGTGGCTCTCGGGTTGAAGTAAAATAAAATGGTTTTAATTTTAAGAATTGTCGCAATTATCTCAAGACAGTCAAATAAATCAAACTTTGATCAAGTCATTCACAAACAGCTGAATGCATCGCTCCACCAGGCTCCTGACTACAGTACCCATAATGCTCTAGCAGTGCAGTTTTACAGTTTGCCAAAGTCAAACACTATGACAGATTTTGGAGCGTCGTGTACCACAGAAAATCAATTTGAGGTCACAAAGCAGAATTCATGCTTAAGGTGGACTGTCTATTATGGAACAAAATTCAACGATTTTAAAAGAGCTCATGGTCTGAAAAATATGTCACTTAATTAGCTTTGGTTTCATTGTAATGGGTTAGATTTACATATTTCCAGCTAAGATGCACTAGCAACAGTTAAATAAACAATATCGTTATTTATTCTTATCACTGTTGACACTACCTACACTCGCTGCATTAAGATGATTCAATGTGGTATATGGAGTCTTTTATTTTGAAAACCAGTCATGTGAACCTCTGTCAAAAATTAGAAGCAATTTCTTTTTCCCTTTTTTATGTATGTTTATGTTTTATTTATGACAATAAAAACATATACAGTGTATATTTTTACACAATGGGTACAATAGCATGAATCGGTGTATTATTTTCATAAAGACTTTGTGGCTCCTATTGGGTTTTGGTCGGTAAGAAATCGACCCAAATGGCTTTTTGAGAGTGGAAAGTTACAGACTCCTCCTCTAGGGTGATGAGATTGAAGCCGCGTTATTTGGTTGCAGTAAAACTGATCATGTTTGAAAGCAATTGGAAAAAGATTATATTTAAGAATGGAGGGGAGGTTATCATGGTGTGGGGCTGTTATTCAGATTTCAACTTTTTTAAGTTTCAACTACATAAAAAAAAAAAAGAAAAGTGCACTACAACAATTTAAGGTGAAATCTGATGCCATCGAGCAAGATTTTAGGAAAAAATGATCCGTTTGCAAAATGTGTGCTACGTCCCTGCATCTCAACTGCTTCTACAACCTCATGCTTACATGTTGTTTAAGTGTTCTCTATGATCTATTGACCGCAGCATGCCCATAGAAAAAAATATGCATGAACATTTTGGCTCTTCAGGCTCATTGATCGATCTAAGATCTTAAAGCTTTGCGCGGGTCACCTGCACGCCCCTTACAGATTTGCCCATTTTTCAGTCCATATACACCTGTAGGCTGTCCTGCCTACATTTAAGATTTCTGATTTGACTTAAACCTCACATAAAAAAATTAATCAGTTGATTGATCCCCTCTACTGGGAGACCAGAAGCACCCTTTTTCGTACCTCTGGTTTCATTGTCTGATTTCTCCCAGTCAAGAATGACGAAGGACGGGCATCCCTCCACAGTCATCACCGTGAGGTTGGAAGGTGGCGCTTTGGGGGGGCCGGACACGCTCTGATCACCGCTCTCCTCATTGTCAGGGAAGTAGGACAAGGACGAGGTGATGGAGCACGGCTCATCCGGCTTCTTGTCGGTCTTGTATATCACATGAGGAGCTTTGGGAAATCCCACAGACGTTTCATTAGAAGATCAGACCTCTAGAAGTGCTGGAACGCCACTGAAGAAGTCCTACCTACAAATCGCTTCCTGCCCATGATGTCCACGTCTGATGCAGGCAGGGGCCTGAAGATGGAGGTGTTTTCGTTGGTGTCGAAGCGGCTGCCTGGAGAAGACAACAGGGAGGAATCAGCTTCAGCTGTACGTTTCTGGCAGCTCCCTTTGTTCTTTTATTTTTACAGTTCTGGCGGATTTTTCAGATTAGCATGCCCAGCACCTGCTCTGAGCGGCCCTCACGTTTCTGAGGCTCCGTGAACTGACGTGTTTCTAAAATTAGAAAGTTTGGTAACTGTACTGTTTACTGCTGGCACCGCTGTGGTCGTCTGCTGCCTCTCCTCCTGCTTCGGTTTGGTTCTGATGGGCTTCAGGAAGGACTCTTTGTCTCCTCGTTTCAGGTCCATGGGTTTATCTGCACACAGAGATCAGTTATTCTCTGACTCACACACAGCTGTAATACAACTTTGTCGTCTTTTCTGGGCTGCTGAGAAAAGACAGTGCTTGGTGGAAATGAACTCCTGAGCTCTTCAGTGTGGAGAGAAGAGAAACTCAGGTGTGTTAATGCAGCTGCTTCCTGCTCACAACTGCAGCTGTCTGCTCAAAGTCAGATTCTGAGTTTTCATTGAAACATCATCGGCAGATTTTCCCTCAAATTTTGAAATCTGTCAGTAAAATTAGTCTTACCAAGAAGTATTAAGTATTTCATAAAAAAAAAAAAAATTCTAGTCACTGTCATGTTTTCTTCAACTAACATTTTTTTGCTAAAACTTACTTCTATGTTTATATTATTGTATGATAATATGAATAAATTGATTCTTCTTTGGAATAAAGTACTGGTTAATAATTAAAAAATATATTTGATAAAACATCAACAATTAGGCATACTATTATGGTCTGGGACTGCTTTGTTGTTTTAGGATTGAGACAATTTGCTACAAATAATGGAATTTTGAATCAAAAGAAAAATAAGGAATAAAGTGTTGGATTTGAATCTGATTAAGATGTGATTATGTGACCTCATAAAGATAAATTAGGTGCACCCTGCAATGCAGAAAATATTGTAAATCAATTATATATATATTTTTTATTACTAGCTCAACAAGGTAAAATATTTCAGGCATTTCACAAGTAAATATTAGGGTTAGGTGATACATTTTTTCATTCTTTTTTTATTTTTTATTTTTTTTGTTCTTGGGGGACTGCAAACGACCTCTAAAACTTTTTTTTTTTTTCCGTTTCTGTCTGACTGTCAACAGCTGCAGTTGGAATGAAGGAGCGCAGTAGTCTGTGTTCGTCCACTGCAGTTAACCTCACCGCGGTCGGACACTTTCCCCACCAGGTTAGGTCTCTTGTTGCCAGGAACTGAAGGACGCAGGGCTGCAGGAAGTCACGGGAAATAAGAGTTTCTTTCAGGTTACGTTCATAAACAAAACGGTTAGAAATGGCCAGAGCTGGAGCACAGATACAAAGCTGAAAAGAAGAGGAGTGCATGATGATTAAAAAAGTCAGAAAATCTGAAAATATATATATAATATAATATATATATTTCTTTGGACTGTAGATGACATACATAGAGGGACAAATGTGAGACTGAATGGTATTTGCTGACAGAAAGTGATGAAAAAAGCAAGCAAATGTAATGGGAGTCTTGTCAGGGTGACTGTGGAAAGCTGAAAAAAAAAATTCCATCATGTTTGAATCCAACCTGAACCCAGTGAGGAAAAGCAGGAATGTTAGGATGTCGGAAAAAACTGATTTAAAGTCCCACTCTGATCATCTTTTGGGTTATTAAAAAAGTATTACCAGTGGTTTTTTAATTATGATTATACTTTTTTAAGCCAAAATTACAAAAGCCAGTTGTTTTCTAGGATATAGTATCTTCAGAGCGGCAGTAGCTGATTAGAAGTTCACCTCTGAGTTGTGGTTGGGATTGTTGTAAGCCTGCCTCCCCTTCCCGTCATCCATTTGTTTATTGTGGCCCGCGTATCAAGTTTTCTTTGTAACAAATACACAATTTTTTCATCCTCTCTTAATTCATAATGATTTAAAAAAAATTAAAATTCTTTAGTGCCAATTTAACCTTAATTTTCTTCCGTGTCCTCCATCATGAGAAAAATGCCACAAGAACATGTTACAAACACCGAAAACACAATTTTGTGGGAATTAAAGGAAATCTAGTGAAATAAGCTAACAGTCATTACTGCTCCTCACTAAATGGTTAAAAACATGTTGAGCAATAAAGTAATTAATGACGTTATTTTTGTCTCGTTGACCTTCAGTCATCTCAGTCACACTGATGAGCTGTGATCCATTGTTTTATCAACCAACAGACGAAGAATCTGACATGGGTCGATGGAACATGAAGTTTCCTCTGCATGTTCTCATATCCAAGTTGCTTAGTGAAACATATTTCAGAGTTGAGATTTGCTGCCAAGGCTTCCCCTTTCCATGCAGTTTGTCATCTCATATCTTGAAGGCTAATTAAAGGTCATTCAAGAGACAACATTCAATATTTGTGGACGTTCTGAGGCCATTGCTCATTTCTCTTGGATCTGTTTCGTCTTTTCTGGGCTGACCTGCTTCTTTTCGGCATTAATCAGGCGTATCTGGCATTTCTCACAGAGGCGAAGCTGCTGAGAATGTCAAGGATGTTTGCAAGAATCCCTGATGATCCCAGAGAAACTACAACCCAAGATGTAACTGTCAGCTAATGGAAATCATCTGCTCACTCGTGAAGACATGGGGAATGAAGGACAAGGGCATACAAAATAAGAAAACTGGATTTTTAAGAACGGCTTTAAGATCTCAGGTTGTCACCAGGACAGAATGGAGCAGGAAACATGAATCAATAACGTGTATGGAAGTTGGAATTTTCCTTTAAAACTTGACTTTGAAGTTTGTGAGGAAACTTTTTCAATCTTTTTGATACTATATGTTTTAGAAAAAGAAACAAATCAAACTTTTTCTATTACAAACTGCATCCAAGTCAACACATTTCCCATAAAAGCAACATGTCTGCAGGTGCTTCACTGAAGCAAACCAAGGAAGAAAAGAGTGCAATCTTAGGAATCGGTTTAATGCTTCCACGGGACCTGAGAGGCTGAGTTTCAACTGAGTTGTGCAATTTACCAGGTGTGCAGACATTTCTAAAAGCAGATGTTAGCCACTTTCCTCATCAGTGTTCTCAGGAACGCTTTGATTTAATGATTTTACAGATATATTTGCTGCCAATAACCAATCCAGAGGAGGTTGAGGGAATTGTTTCATTCTTTTATAAAGATTGTTTTATTAAGGTTTTAAGTATTACTACGATCATCTTTTGATCAATTGAAAAAGTGTTCCCAGTGATAAATTAATGATGATTAGGCTGTTCTTATTTAAAAAAAGTGCCCTTTTGTGGGACAGTTTCTGCAGAGCGGAAACAGTTCATTAGAAACTTCTGCAGGGACTAAGGCGGAGTATCGATCATAATTTCCAGAAACAATTTGATTTGGTTCACAAGAGCCTGAATTGATTTGATTCATTTTTTTTTTTTATTCTTTAGATACTTCTATTCAGTTCATGTTTGTTTAGAAATACGTTAATAATCTTCTATATGATTTGAATATCTTTATATTAATCTGTTACAGTTCACAGACTGTAAAATGTTAATACGATTATTAACGATTGTTAATATCATCCAGTGTTACATGGATTCTAAAAAGAGGAAGTTCTAACAAAAATGTTCAGATCATTAACATTGTAAACATTGTTCTGCTTCTCCTGGAGGGCATTTCCGTTTGTCCACGAGGTGGCGATCAAGCTATTGCATTACACCTTATTCCAGAAGAAGAAGAAAGTATGATCCAAAAACGGTCCCTTAGACCACAAATGATTACTTTAAAAATATTTAATTAAAAGAGTTTGCAAAAGTCATTCCTGTGAGTTTATAAAAATGTTAATTTAGTCAGCAGTCTATGTTTAGGTTGACAGAGCATTAGCATTAGCTGTCCTATGGGAAATTTCAGTAAACGTTAGCACCAAATTAGCAGAGTTTAGCTTTATGTACTGGGTCGATTTATATTTTTTATTAATCGCTTATTGATCTGTTAAGCTTAAATCAATTCAAATCGATTAATCAATTTTATTAACTCAAGCCAAATTTTATTTGACTCAGATTCAGCTCAGACGAGAAAAGCGCAGACGTTTATGGATAGAGTTGTCAAGGATTAGAATGGAGCAGAGGACAAAACTTGTGTCCCAACCAGCGCATTTTCCATGTCACAAACAATCTCTTTCTCAAAGGACATTTTGTCTGCTTTTGATTCATGATTTGAATGGAGAAATATACAGAAATACCATTTTTGATCTTATTTTTCTGGATATATGTCCTCCATCATCAGAAAAATGCTACAAGAACATGTTAAAAACTCTAAAAACACAATTTTCATCAGAGTGGGTCTTTAAATTTTTAAGTACAAACAATAACAAATACTGTTGATAAGATTTTTGGCCTCCAAAAAAACATGTGCAAATGACTGGGATTCCAACTCTAAACAAACCATACAGAGTTTTCCATCTAGAAAACAACCTGAACTAAAATCTTTTGTCCTCAATTACTTACATCTATTGCAAACTAGATCCAGCAATCGGGCGGAAAAGCCCCAAATCCAATGTTAAACACGGTGGCGGGAGTTTGATAATTTGACTCCTTAGCAGACAATTCTGAAGGGGGGGGGCGGAGTCATTTGTTTGAAAGCTAAAGTTTGATAAACATTGGATTATGCAGTAAAACAGTGACCTGAAACAAACCAACCAATTCATATCCAAAAGGTTGACATTTATAACGTGAGAATATTATTTATAAAACTTTAAATGAGCTAAATGTTTTTTTCTATCAATGTCAGAGACATACTAATTCAACTACAATAGATTTACGCTGTTAAAAGGTTACTCTGGGAGATGTTAACTTCTAATTTTGTCGTATTGCCCAAACTTTTTTGTCTTATTTAAATATCTGCAGTTAAAAAATAAATTTTGCTGAATTTGCTCAACACTATAAGACCCACTGTCTTAACAAAGACTTTTAAGAGGGTGAACAAACTTTTGCCTTTGATTAACTGGATTACATTTAAGTTGAAAAAAGAAACTAAAAACCAGATGTCTGGGCGCCGCTGGTCATAATCTCTGTTACGGTTCTTATTTAAGAAAGAAGAGTGAAGTCTGTCTCACACAGCTGTAAAGAGGAGACAAGATTTGCAAATGAACAACCAAATAAAATGTATGTGTGGTCACATTAAAAAAAAGTAGCATTGCATAAAATATATGAAAGTGTTTCATCTTAAATCTTTTTGAAATGCTATTTTTTTTAGATTGCATCCACCTATTGTAACATCTTTTTTGACCAGCACGGCCCAGACTCTGGAGAAAAAAAGTCTTTTTCAGCTTGGACGTGTAGAATGGAAAGCAAAAAAAAAAACCTTTTTCTTTCCTGTAGAGTTGCTTCCAGTGAGCCTTGCGACTCCTTGAAGACCTCTGAAACTGTCCAAGTTTCCAGCAATAACATACACCAGCTGTGACATGGGACTGAAGCACAATCACTCTTCACAACTCCAACTGAAGAAGGGAGTAAAGCTGGGCGTCAGCATTAATGCACGCGCTGCAGCTCTGGTAGTTGAAATGGTTTTAATTATTCCAATAGACTAAACCTGCCTGCAGGAATGGAAATTAAGTAACAGACTGGGCCGAACTGGGAGGCAAGTCAGATCACTGACTCCTCAGAACCGTTTTCAGATCGCTGTAGGCTAAAGAAGACAAACGCAGAACGCTGGATCCAGAGTTGTAATAATACACTGCTTCAGTCTCAGTCAATGCAAATTATGGTGACTCAAAGTATCAGATGTGAGAGGACTGCAGCAAAAGCACAGATCAGAGCAGACAAGATAGGGAGTTCTGAGGTGAACTCGGTCAGTCTTTACCGGGTTTTGGTTCAGATTGCACCCCCGCTTTAGAGGGAGCATTGCCCCTCTGATAAATCCCATTGATCGCTGGAGGAAGAAGAAGTTCAGCGTAAGTGACATCAGAAATAAAGAGGGTTTTGACTTTACACTGCAGTAGAGATGACCTGTGATGACTTTGGGCCAAAATTCCTGCTCCAATGTTTTCATTTTATGATGAATGTGTCAGGCTGCTGAAGGAAAGACGGCGTGTAGCAGGACTGATGGTTTCTGCGGAATTGTCTTAAGCTGCGGTTACATGCGTGTTCAAATGAACACTTCCAATGAAAAGTTTATGTAAACTTCCGTGATCAAAACTCTGACATTCACAAGTTATTACAACAGTTCTCGTGCTCGAGATAAAAAACTAGCATCTGTTGAACGTGCATTAGCCCGTCAAACCAGGACAAACTTTGACCAATCGCGGACTTGGATTTCTTAGTGATGTATGTTTTCTCTGGTGAATTCAGACTCGGCAACGAGCCTGACGACATTTGTTTTTCAAATAAAGATGAACCAAGGCCACTGTCCTGACACGATGGCAATCCAAATCCACCGTAGCACTGATGCCAGCAACAGACTGTTTCCGTTTTGTGATATTTGCACCGCTTCAACTTTCACAACAAGCCTATTGTGGTCGTCTTATTGGCACTCGTAAACAGTATAAAGACAAAAAAAAAGAGAGGATCTTCCCTGTTTGTTCACTGTGAACACCATGGACGTTCAAGAACACATGTCAAATGCCCAGAATGTGCTGCTTTGATTGACTCACAACACTTTTTTTTTATTTATCAAGTTGGTAATGACGTTTTTTAGCTGAGAAAAAGAACCAAGTCAAGAACAGTGCCTACCAGCAGTGGATGCAGTTTAT
This sequence comes from Oryzias javanicus, assembly GCA_003999625.1. Classification (NCBI taxonomy): domain Eukaryota; kingdom Metazoa; phylum Chordata; class Actinopteri; order Beloniformes; family Adrianichthyidae; genus Oryzias; species Oryzias javanicus. The sequence goes on from CM012457.1 coordinate 21,682,139, forward strand.
TTTTCCGAAACGCTAAACGTGTTTAGGAAACACTAAACACTAGGCTTGTGATGCCTGTTCAAGAATTCTTGAATGCTCATTTAGCCCATAGTGTTCACACTGGACAGACCTGGTTGGAGCTTCTTCTTTTTTAACCGTTTACTAGCAGTTATCTGCAAACTACAGTTAAAAGAGGATTGGTGTCAAAATGGTGTAAATCTCGCAAACCTCGCTCCAGGCTTTTTCTTTCACTGCTCAATTCTCTAAAAAAAAACCACTTGGTGTCATATTATTCTGACTGGACACAAACCACAATTATTAATTTCTCATCCTCGATCAATTTTCAAACTGTTGGCATTTCCATGAATTACAAGGAACGTCATCCAAACATCATTACCAAATGATTAGTCAAAGTTTGACCTGGATTAACATTCAATGCTCGTTCAATAGCCGTAGAGCCCGAAAACGGAGGAAGAAACTTGCGTAGTTACATGTGAACGTGAGAGTTTTTAACACGGAAGCCTAAAACTCACATTTACATAGACTTATCATTGGAAGCAACTTCAAAACTGCAGTGTTCATTAAGGGAACAAGATCCTTTTACCATCACTTAAAGATGAATATTGATGTAAAAGTATGAAACTGCTTTTAAACAGAGAACCATGGTCTGAGTAAAGTATGGATTTCTTGTCTGTTAAGACTTCATGCTGTTTTCTCTTGAAAGCATACATGTGTTTATCAGAGTGAGGCAGCTGTGTTATCCACAACCCTCTTGGCTTGGCATGGCTGGTTTGAAAAGTTTCTGTGTCCTGGCCAGTTACTGTAGCCAGATTTCCCAACGGGCCAACAAGAGGGATTGTAAATCAAATCAAATAAAAATCTAACTGCATCTACGCCTCTGCAGCTCATGGCGTTTGTGTGAAATCCACTCGAGGCACGTGTGGCTGACTGGGAAGAACGTGTGTGTTCTGTATGAGGAGAGGGAAGATAGAAACAGCAAGCGATGGAGAAAAGGCTTTGTCTGTTGTAGACGTCTCAAGGAAGCTGCTAGAGGGGGGAAATGAGGAAGATTTACCACCAAGTGTGGACAATTTAGAAGAGAATTTTCTGACACCTTGATTAGTGAGACGAGGAGTCTTGGAGAGAGGCAGTGTGCTGTTCCTTGCTGCTGTAGAACCTGAGGAGCTAGTGGGAGAACGAGGAACTTCAGAGATGGAAGACCTGACGACATCTGTACCTAGATGAGTAAACAGGAAGTCAGAAAGGGTTGGCTTAGCAGCCTGAAAGCGTAACCTGGATGGAACAAATGATAATGCCTTTTAGAGGGAAGGAATGACATGAGGATGCATGAAAAGTGAGACAGATGAGAGGATGTCAGCCAGGTTGCCCTGTTTGAGGTGAGACAAAAGGGCTGAAAATAGACTCACAGCAACTGACAGTGTTTGTTGGTGCAAAGACTGTGGATGCTGAGTTCCATTTGACTTGAAAAAACATTAATGGACAGGTTATGGGTCATTAATGTAACTCCCAGTCATTGACTGTCTTTGTGTATTTGAGAACTGGACTGAGTGACCCTTCCCTCCTTTGTGTTTCAAACAGGAAGTGACTCACTGGCTCCAAAAAGACAAAACCCCATAGACTTCTATTCACTTCTACAAACAGTTATTCAGTCATTATATTTGTCCAAATAAATATTCTTGCTCCGATAACGTTTTCTAACATGTTCTTACTAATCATCTTTTTTTTTCATATTATTTCTTTAGTGTAATTTATTCAAGTTATAAACAGGCCAATCAGATGACTCAATAAAAAATGTCAAATGTTCAAAACCTTAGACTGACAGATTCTCTTGAGCTTGTTTTCAAGTGGTTGGGGTGTGGCCTTCTAACAAGCTCACTCCTGATAAGAGACATCAGGAAAAATACAGAAAACGTTATTTAGACCAACTTGGACCAATCAGTACTTACTGACATCGTCTACTTCCAAGTTTGCAAAATAGCAACCAAATCAACTTTATTTGGTCAGAGCTATAAGTAGGTCATTTTCAATGGGTGACATCACACTCACTCAGTCCAGTTCCCACATACAGTCAATTGTCCTAGCATTCTCTAGACAGGCTCCAGTGGAGATCTAGGCTATGTCCGAATTCCTTCACTACACACTATATAGTACACTTTATAGTGCGTTTGCCATTTTGTAGAGCTGTCTGAATGTATAATTCTAAAGTTGAGTGCCCTAGAAATTTCCGAGAAGTCTTTACGAAAAAACAGTGTACATCAATTCTCACTACATCAGCAAATATAGACCACAATGCATTGCGTTTTAACTATTTTTTTCCCCCAAAAAATGTGTTCACAGTCTTCCACCGCATATTCGCAGTTTCAGGTATTCGTGGATTTATTTATTACTTTTTTTGCCACATGACACATCCGGTTTGTCACAAAAACTCTGACAACTCAAGACGCTTGTATGAAATATTTACGTCCAAAGGAAGTGCTGCGGGGGAAGAGCGCGGAGGGGAAGCGCCCATTGCCCACCCCCCTCCTCTCTCTATATACCCCTGCATGGAGAAATGGCATCAGCTGACTCAGAAGCGACTGAGAAAAATCCTGATCTGCTGAAGAAGATAATCCTGGAGGATAATCATCATCCAGAGTAGGTGTTTATCATTTTATAAAGGAGGAAGCATACGCTCCTGGTTTTTAAGGCACAGCGATGCAGAGTGACACTCCTCATCTGCGTCATAAAGTACGCTGTCGCTGCTGTGCAGTCTTTTGTTTAAATTAAAGCAAAGCTCCAATGTTCTTTATTATTGTTGTTTTACAAACCATGATCAGAAGTGTTTTGAAAAGTATGGATTGGTAACTTGCGGATTCGGGAATGTCTCTGGTCCCTAACCCCCCACAAATAAGGGGGGAATATAGTAAATGTAATTTTTAAAATAAACAATCTACATCAGAACACAGTGGATTAACAGATAAACTTTGTAAAATGACATGAATGACGTCATGTCCATCATTTAAAAAAAAAAGTAGTGAGCCTGAAACACTTTTAAAAACCAAGGCACTATATAGTCCTGCACTATAGCCTGTAGTTCTTTAGTAGTTAGGGAATAGGGCGGGAATTCAGACATAGCCCTAATGTCCTCTTGTTTACTAGGAGCTGTGTTAATGAACTCTAATCTAGTATTTATTTTTAAATGGATCATAGTCTTTTGTTTAAAATAAACCCAAAGTTTTTGTCCCGCGGAAAGTTCCAATGTAAACAATTGTAGATATAAATTGAAGTTCAATAAAACTGGAAATAAAAACGGCACCACCTCCTTCAATCGTAAGTAAATGTGTTATTTCTATTTCAAATCAAGATTTAATCTAAATTATTTTAAGTTTGTCAAAAAAGAACAGCTACTTAACCTGCATCAGCTTCCCTTGGGTTTGTGTTTTAGCTATAATTACCCCTCACAGCATGCTCATAGTTCATGCAAAAAAAAAAAAAAGAATTACAGCTTTTTAATTGCCATTTTCTTTTCCATATTATTTTTAAAACAACCATGATTTTCTCTTTACCGAAAAGCTGTTTGTTGGCCGCAGGCACTCTGAGTCCGGGGGTCTGCAGAATTTCCTGTTTAGTAGTTGTGGCAGGAGCTGAGAAACATAGTGTTTATCATTAGTAGACCTGGAAAAAGGTCATCATTTCATGTCCAGCTGGTGGAGGGGAAAAATGATTTCTTTAGGAAATTAATCAAGAAGAGAAAAGGCAGAAATAAAGTCCAGAGTTTTGAGGTTTGAAGTCATGAAAGACTTTACCAAGAGTTGTATAAGGAACTATGCTCTGAGAAACAGGCTGTCCACTCCGGCTTCTGTTTCGTAGAACTGAGAAGGGAAAAAGGAAAACATTCAAATCAAATACATTTGTGCCTTTACAATCCAGGGAAAAAGTGACATGGATTTTTGTTAAATTGCACAACCATCAAGTGTCTGTGTTTATGTTTTTTACACATCAGACTGTTTAGATCAGGGGTGTGCAACCATCCAGGTCCATTTCTCACTGACCACAACCCAGTAGAGACACTTCACCCTTTTAAAAAAATGAGACACTCACTTGCATGTATGTTAAAGTTGCTATTATAAATAAACTTTTTTGCATAACTAAAGCTATAACAAAATAGAAAATATTTTATACCTTTTGACAGGGGCTTAGTAAAAGTATCTGTGTTACATTTCAATGCACCAAAGGTAGTAGCAGATAGTGTAATAATACCAGCAGAAATTCCTAACTTTTGCTTAATAAAATGAGGTCAGAGGTAATTAAGTAACTGTATTTTTCTACCTAAAGACTTATTTAAAATCCTTGAATTTGCTCATCAACAGTAAAACCATCCGGTGTGCCTTAAATGTGAATTCTGGTTGTGCTCAGTAATCTTAAATGAGATTTCTGTGGCAAACAGCAAACAAAAATTTGTCAAAATATTTAATTTCAAACTTGTTGACCCTTTGAAAAAAGTAAGTGTACTACAAATATACTTAGTCTATGCCAAAAGTGAGGCAGCATATTTTAAGTTTACTCTCTAAACACTTTCTATGTAGTGCAAACTTGAAATTTAGTCTGAAGAAGTATTCAGTTCGTATACTTTTAACACTACATGTACATGATCTAGTGTTCTTGCTATGCTTATTTATACTCTAGTATATTTGATAACATGAACTTCAAGTGTACTGTGTTTGGCTAAGAGAAATCACAAAACTGAACCACTTTCTGGATTGTTGATGGTCAGGAGCCTTGCAAAGTGATATGTTATCACTTTTTATTTTTTATTATTTACATACTTTTTACTTTAAAGCTACTTTTTAAATAAAAGAAAACGTTTTTATTTTTTTTTAACCAGAGAACCACAATAGAGGGTTAAAAGAGATGCATGTGGTTCTGGATCCTTAGGTTGCAGACCCCTGGTCTAGTGTTTGACCTTGTGAAAAGTACTTTTTTATGCAATATTTCTCTTTTTTAATTTCAAACTAATGCTTTTACTTTGAAAAACATGCTATAACAGAATCAATCACTTGTGTTGGACATATGAGTGTTCTTGTGACTCATTAATGTTAGTTTAAAGGCAATAACATGTTTGTACTTTATTTTTGCAAGTGTAGTACTTAGAAATGTTATCAAGGCATCCAGCTAAGGAATATTTACCTGGAATATTAAAGAACTGAAGTATTTAGAGAGATTTTACAATATGCAGAAAGATTTTTGAGTTTTTTATGCAGTCAAAGTCTACTTAATGTCATGACTTAAGCTGAAGGATGATAGTGTATAAAGCCTGAAAACAAAAAAAAGATCTGCTTTGGACTTTTTGGTAAACTATTGTTAACCATGAACATTCAGGGACTCACCGTGTTGTGTAGAAAATGGGAAGGAATTTGGACTGGGTGTCAAGGGTTTCTGAAAAACCAAACAAAAAGACGGAAAAAAGGTGAATACTATGATCACACCATAGTCCTGTGAATCTCTCCCCGGCTCTGAATAAAGTTTTCCTTCAAAGAGATGTCTGACAATTGTGTTTCCAGAGTCATGTGACAGAAAATGAGCAGCAATTTCCCGACAATTTCTGGGATGACTGTCTCTCAGACTCCTACAGAGTGCTCTCTTTGTTCAGCTGCTCTGATCCAGTTTCCATTCTGTCGTTTGTTTAAAAAATATGATGAGGTAAGCTGCTTTCAAGATACAATAGATTAAAAAAAATAAAATCCTTATAAATAAAGTATTGAATAATTGAGTACATACCTTAGAGTTGATGGTCCTTGTGATGACCCTTGTGATGACCCTTTCTGGAATCATCAGAGAAAATCATGATTCAAAAATCCAAAAATAAAACATAGATTTGTGTCTTTTGGTTGAGTTTCGGTCAATGATTTTGCTGTTTTTGTTTTTCAGTTGTGTTAGAGTTGTCAATAATTGTTTGTTCAGGTTACGTCCAGTTTTCAGATCCTGCGTTTTACTGAAAACCAATGATAAATTGTTGCAAAAATGACATTAGAAAGCCTTTACAGTGCATTATTTGCTTTGTTGCAAGGGCGGAGCTGCCAAGGGAACTTCCAGGAGCAGCAAAAGGATCCCTTCCCCAATTTAAATATTATATTTATAATATATTATTATTGACATAGATCAGAGGTCTGCAACCTGTGGCTCTTTTATCTCTCCATAGTGGCTCTCTGGCTAAAGAAAAATAAAATATATGTATTCTTTTTATTTAGATTAGTTTATAAAATTATGACTGAGGTGCACCTCCAAGATAAACTATTTAAAAGTTTTACAGAAAAAAAAATCACATTTATTATTTAAAAATACATTGTAATGAATGCACAGCAGTATCAAACTAAGACTTTGCAGCTCCTACTAGGTTTCGATCAGTAGAAAACAAGCCCAAACGACTCTTTTACCGCTAAAGGTGGCAGATCCCTGACGTAGATTAAGAAACGAACAATACAAGCGTCTTTAGGCACAAAAGCAATATTTTTTAATTAAATCTTGAGCCCCTGAAATTTTTTTCTACGCCCCTGTATTTTGTTTGCTGACCCACCCCGGACGTCAGGACCATTTGGACTCTTCCATGCTATGGTAATAGGAAATTCCTGTATCTAGAAGGAATATTATTGGAGTGATATTTCAACAATAATAAAACATTTCGAATACATGGCCTTCAATGTAAAAAATGTAATGGCCTTTAACTTTGATGTTCTTGTTTGCCACCCTTTTAAAGTCTGCAACCCCCCACCCCCATCAGAATGTTTTAGCTCCGCCACTGGTTAATTGTCAAAAAACCTTTGACAAAATCTGTTCATTAGCTCATTTTACAAAAATCCCTCTGTTCTTCCCCCATTAGAGCGACACATGAGAAATGACCTAATGGAAGTCTGACTATCTAGACTCCCGATGTGGTAAAAGAGATGCAGCACTACCACACAGAAGAATCAAACGTACCCTGTAAGCTCGGCACACTGACGTTGTGAGTGACCGATTTGCTCCAAAGCCCGCTGCCGTCTTTGGAATTGGGCTGCACGCCAAACTCGTAGACCGTGTTTGGCTTCAGGTTATCAATGACGGTGTCACTGGTGGGGCACGTCTGGTAGTTCCACTTCCTGTTCCTCTCACGATAACGAACCAGATAGTGCCTGAACCCAAACAGAGCAAAACAAAGGATGTCAAGCCTGAGACCGACGGTGACGGCTTTACTGAAATGACCAGATGTGAAACATATCTGGACTTAAGCCTTCTAATCCATTTAGAATTTCATAGTGATTAAAATCTTTTTTTTTCTGCTCTTGGCTGGATTTTTCATTGAACCTGTTAGTGGTTTGGGTGGTTCTGACAGTAAGCTGAGAGCCTCCAGGGAGTCATTGACTGTATATGCACAGCAGACACACACGTGGATGCATTTGATCCAGACGCAGTGACCTAATCCTCCAGCTGTTTCCAGACTTACTGTAACAGCCAGACTGAGAGAAAAGAAAAGGTTGAAGAATAAATCTGCAGGTTTTAGACTCACAATTGCATTGCTATAAAGTTATGGTCCCAATTATTACCCTGAAAGGAATTTGCTGATATGTTTACACAGTACTTTATACATTTGTTACTTCAAGACTGAATTCGTATAACTCCTATATTACCCTGTCATCTAAAAATGTATCTCAAAGCTTCCGTATAATATAAAATGCAGAGTTTTGCAAAAAATGTATTACAATACCTATAACTGTAATTCTCTAATCTTAGATTTGCCTCATCTCAGATTTAATCCTGCATAACCATATTTGATACATGCTGAGACCCCTCCTTCATAGTGATGATCCAAACTTTCCGTCTAAACCCACTTTGTGTAACTTTTCTATCCTGTAGTTCCACATCATTCCACTAGGGGCAGAAGAAAGGCTTTTCCTGCTCATTTCAAAATGGCTGCTTCCATGAAATCTCTTTTGGCGGGAAAACATTTGCTAATTTTTCAAAACTTTACAATGAGAATGACTTGTTATACAGTTTTTAAAAATACTGAAAGAATGAACAATTTGTTGATAATTAAATTTTTATATTTGTGTAGATCAAATTTGAGTCAGTGGATAAATAACGTAACTAACACTGTTGTGAGCAAAAACTCCCAACGTATCATAAATTGAAGAATAGAAAAATAAGGATATTGAAAAATGTTGTTTTTGTGGATTTTATCAAAGGATTTGAAAAGGGTGAAGGGTGGGTTTGGTTTTTATTGTATATGTTTGTTTTTTAATGTAAAGCGCTTCGAGCTGCGCAAGTATGAGAAGCACTTTTTTATAAATAAAGTTTGATTTGATTTGATTTGATTTAATAAAAACAAAGAAGAAGAGACATTTTTGTTAATTTCCTTGATACTGTAGGCTTTATAGGGTTAAAGGAAAGTTTCAAATGGATTACAGCCAATATGTTACGTTAAAGTCCCATTAGTTGTCATGCACAGATGTGTGAAATGTTCTCTACATTTGACCCATCTCCTGGGGGAGTGGTGAGCAGCAGACACAGCCGTGCCTGGAAATTCTCCAATCTAACCCCTCAATGCTCAATGTCAAGCAGAGAGGCACTGGATCTCAATTTTAGAGTCTGGTGTGACTCGGCCTGGATTTAGAACTCACAAACTTCCAGTGTCAGGGCGGACACTCTACCACAAGGCCACTAAGCTGGTATTAAGATCTCCTTGAAAACCCGTTGCTTCTCCATATCTCATTGCAACTGCTGGTCATTTTTAAAAACTTTGACCAAAACTTCTCTAAAGGAACCTGTTGTTATCCTATGGGGTGTTATTACGAGTGTAGTTATAAAACATCAAAAAGCTAAAATAACTTCTCAACAAAAAAATACAACAACAGCTGCCAATGATTTATCATCAATTAAGCTCAAGTCAGTTCTACAGCCTACGGTGGCCCTGAAGTTCAAATCACATCAACAAATTATTTAATGCAAAAACATTAAGAATCTAAACAATAATTAATTTAACAAAAACATATATAAGAATTCAAGATGAATTTCCAGACACCAAAATGTAAAAAAGTAAGCATTTTCCAGAAATCAAAATATAATGTTTTAAAAGATAAAACACACTGAGAAGCCAGCAAAGGTCGATATTATGGGACAAATCTATGACTTAATGATGATATTTGATTTTCGAAGAAGAGGGAAAGCAGAAAGTGTTTTGCCTGAACTGTTGTAAAGAGTTGCTGGAGCTGTGGCCAGAAGAATGTTAAATGTTACCATGCCAAATAAATTCCTGTTAAAAAATTCAACAAACATCGTAATCCAATCAGTGTCTACCTTTTCAGATTTCTAATTTTGCTTCATTTTTTTTTTATTTAATTTTGTTTCATTTTTTCAAAATTATGGTTTAGATTTTGTTTTGATTTTTAAAATGTTGCTTCTGGTTTGTTTTGTTTTTATAATAGTCAAGATCTTGAATATGTTTTTGCATTGGGTGATTTCTTGACGTGATTTTGGATACACGTCAAGTCCACCATGGCAACCTTTTTTTCACACCATCAAACAAAGCCTTTTTCTCTGTTTGTTTTGCTTTTTTTTATTGCTGTAGTACTACCGAAGGGCTGTCAGGCAGGAATAGTCCCATGATTTTGGTTTGTGCTTATTTATTTTACATTTTCTTTTGGTTTAATGTCATATAAAGCAAATTGTTGATGTTGCTTGTCCTACTTATAAACACACCTCCATCCCCACACTAAATAACATTTGACAAAATTTTCATGGTTTAAGAGTGTTTAGGTTTTTTGTTTTGTTTATTCTGTTTTCTTTGCTTCTGGCATCTGGATCATCCATGAATCGTTCACACTGAAGTGAACTGCACTAGAGTGGGCAGTAAGTGAACTGAGACCATGAATTCCTTAGTCCACACCAGAGTTCAGACGAGCTTTTACACTTTCCAAATGAAAATAAACCTCGAGGTCTTATGAAGACCAAAGATGTTGTGTCAATGCATTATAAATGAAAGGATTCAACCCTCATCCATAAAGGGGATCTGTGGCCTCACCACAACATAAACGCTGCTCCACATCATAGTCAAGTTGTTGGCAGAAAAACTCCCAACTTACCCATCTTCAAGACAGTCGTTCATAACGTTGCCCTCATAGGGGGTTTTCAACAGCATCCCCCATGACAGAAGAACTGAGGTTGGAGTCACTGATCCAATGACCAAATGCAGCGGCTTCTCCAGCTGCACTTTACCTGAAAACACAGAGAATCTTGCTTTAACATTAAAATGTCTGAAGCCTAAAAGGCTCTTTTTCTATATTATTTTGGTATGAAACATAAAAAAAATATACCAGTGCATTGCTTTTTCACTTCATTGGCAGGTATGGGCTGAACAGCAATGAGGTACTTTGGCTCAGCGTCTACAAATAAACCAACAAACAGATGAGTGTAAACCCCCACTTGAGTTTGAAAGCTCCCTAATGACTCGCATTACGTACCAAACTCAGTCTCATAGGGTTGTCCATTGTCAGGCAGCTGGATGAACTGCTTGTGAAACATGCTCCTGCCATAACCCAGGATGTATCCCTCAAGTTTGGTGTCAGCGCTGGGATGCAAAAACTTCATCACGATTGTGTCTCCTGTGGCGCTGATCCGGACTTTGACGTTCTGACGCCGCACTGAGGAGACAGGAGAAGACATCATCAATCCACTCAATATTCACAATATTTGTGGATAATGAAAATGTTTAGAACATGGGTGCCAAAAGTGGCCCTGCGGGCCAAATTTGGCCCGCAAAGGTTATCTTTAGACCTGCTTAGTTGTTGCTGCGGAAGCCGCAGAGTGTTTAGTTAAAACCTCTAACCAGTTTCCCATATATTCTCTATGATGTTCGAAACTCTGGGGCTGTAATATACTTTCCGTCTACGGGTGGCGCAGTAAGCACTTTCTTTGTCAGCGGCTATGGGTGAAACAACCCTAAGGGAATCAGCCCTGGGATTTTTTTGTGTTAGAAATTCCCAAGAACCTTCATGGTCACTTCCAATGCTTTTAGGAACTTTTTTCAGCTAGCCAAGATAGAGCAACAACGGCAGTAACAAACGGATAAGATCAAAAGACCAGCTCCACGTCTCTAATTAGGGTCCCAGTTTGCTGTTTTCATTGGAAGAGAGTTTGTTTTATTTTGCTCTTGTATTTCAATCAAAAATGGCCAGTGAGGTCTTGCTGTTAAAAGTTTCAAAGACAAATATTGCTTTCTTTTTATTCTTACTAATGTAAGTTTCCTTAATTAATGCATAATCAAAATACATATATTAAAGCTATTTTTTTTCTCCTTTTATTTTTTTACATATAAATAAATGTTTTAATTGGCCCACGAACCAGGATCCCATTTAGATTTTAGCCCTTGGAGTGAAAAAGTTTGGGCACCCCTGGTCCAAAGACTTAAGAAGCAGTGAGTTAAATAAATAATGCATTTCAGATTCAAGAAGTGTCATTTGCAATAGGAAAGTCAGGTTCTCAGTGCAAAGAAACTCTTCCTTTGTTGTACAAAAGAATAACACAAAAATAAATGTAAAAATACACAAAATACGGTATAAAAAACTGGTTTCAACAACATTAAAATGTTTGTTATAGTAGAGTGAAGAGAAAGAGCCGTCACCCACTGATCAAAGGATCGCAAGTTCGGGTACTGCCCTTCCTGCACCTGTGCCAAAGTGTCCTTTTTGGCAAGACACTGAACCCCATATTGGTCCTGGTGGTATAAGCTGGTATCGCTGCAGTAGCATCAGTGTGTGAATACTGCATATGTCTGCATGGGTAAATAGGACTGTAACTGTAGTGTTAAGAAGATAGAAAAGTACTATATAAGTATGTACTAATTGCATTTCAAAAGAGTTGATGAAAATTTAATTATTTCACTGTCATCTTTAATGACACTAATTTAGGCGCCACATTTACATTTGAATGATTTACCGATTGTACATTTGTGAATTTTTTGTCACATTTTCATACATCTTTGGTTGAAGAGTGTAAACGGTTCAATAATAGGTTTCTGTTCATGAGGTCTTACTGGCTGTTCAATGGTTTATTACTAGTAATATCTTTGATATACATTTTGTTGCATAAAATATTTTTACTTAGACAATAGTTAACTAATCCTGATCCCAGTTATGTGCTGGTGCTCCTCTATGTGTTAATGAGCATAGTGATTCTTGTGTGTGGGACGGTTTGGTTTTCGAGAAGGGATTCTGTGGTACAGATGGTGTTCTAGAGCATGGATCTACACGGCTGGTAGAGATATATTTTCAAGTGTCTCTATTTGAATAGATCTAGATTACACTACTGCATGTTAGGATGTTTTCTGGTGACGTGGTACTCAGGTGGATTAGTTTAAAGTATGGGATTACATTTGAGGTTGAAGATAAGGGGGGAAGTTATTCCCACACAGGAACACAAATGATTGATGAATATTCAGTGGAATATTTATAACTTTTTTACTTTACAACATCCCAGTCACCTCAGAGTTGCAGAAAAGAGTTAAAGTTTAAAGCTTCTAACCTCAGTGATCTTAAACAAAGAGCTTTTCCCACTGGATAATGACCTGCACTAGTCTCCACAGCACATGTCCTCAGCTCATGTTTCAGCTCCAACTAAAACAGTGGAACTTTGCAGGAGCAGCTCTGCCAGAAACTACAGGATGCCAAAGCAGACGCTGACAAAAGGGGAAGCCCTAGATTTGAAAAACACTCTCACGTGTTCTCAGGGATGTGATTCTTCTGATAACTGCATTTGTTTTAGATCCTCCATAAATATTGCGGATGAAATCTCAAAGGGAATCGGCTCCAGGAAGGAAAGGCCTGGAGTGTTTAAGTCATTAAAAAAAAAAAAAAATCTGGCTGCACCTTTTTTATATCAAGTAAACTCTAGACCTACCATGTGACAAGCAATGTGCGGTCTTGCCATCTGGCTCAAGCAGGACTAAACAGCTGTTAGGGCTTTATCAGCATTTCCAAAATAAATCAATAAACTTTAAGGAATGCATCTCAGACTCCAGGTAATCAATCAAAAACAACAAAAAGGATGGTAGCTGACATGCAGCATCACACAGAAACATCTATATATCTTCAAATTTAGGGATGAAAAACTACTTTTATTTTGTTATTTCCTAAATCATCTGAGTTAAAATATCTTTCCCCAAGATATACAGTTTACAAAATAAATATTGCAAATAAATATTATTGCACGATATATCTAGAACTAGTTTTTTTTTTTAACCTTCTGTTATTATGTCCTATAGCAATCCTGGACTGCAAGGACTACATGCTAAAAAAACTCACCAAAATTTACATGTAATTGAATTTTACTCAAGACGATATTTCACTCTTACACCACGAAGTCTATAACCACAACCAAACTTTCATTGACCTTTCACCTCAAGAAAAGGTCGCCATCTTGAATTACTTTTTTTATTATTCCTGTTTTGCTAACCTACCAACTGAAACTCCTTCCAGGGATTTCTGTCTACCACTTCCAAATTTTTTGGGAACCTACTTGGGAAAAAATGTGTTAGCTTTACTTCTCATGCATTTTTTACCAGAATATTATAAAATTTTAATATATGAATCATTGGGTCTCGTTGACTGCTACGGCCCCGGGGAGGTTAGTAGAGTGCTTCCTCAACAATTTGGGGGCTTGTCTGGGATGTAAGTAATTTTTTTAGGTAGGTGCCAGCATCCTTTACACGGCGTGACCAGATTCTGGCCTCACATCAGATAAGGTAAGCAAAAGCCTTTTTTTTCTTAGCCCAAAATGTATTACTCCTACTGGTCAGTTTCTGGCAGTTTTGAGTAAAACTTGAGTAATACTCAAGTTTTGAGTAATACTCAAGTTTTACTGCACAATGTGTTGGATCAGTGTTGTACAAACTGGTAAAAACTAAAACGTCTTGTGGAGCCTTTGGTCTCTCAGACCACAAGCAAAACGGCAAGAAGCCGGGTCCGAGTAGACCCTTAAAAAGGATCCCCCATTTGGGAGCAGCGCCAAACTCCCAAACATATGAGGATTGTGAGTGTGATTAACTTAAAACTTTTGTTGCCAAGGAAATCCAAAAATTTAGTTTTACCAATTCTTTTAAAAATTACATAGACCTGTTCGTCATCACCAGGCATTCAAAAAATAAAATGGTTGCTATGGAGATGAAAGGCGCCATTTAACAAAAAAAGGTCCTGACCAGGATGGACCTCCTAGCACCTCCAGGCCATACAATGCTGCTCTGAGGTTTAGTTTTTGTGTAATCGTCATGTCTGGATGCAGAAAATATAAGCAAATAAAGAAACAATTAAAATCATAATAAATCACTGTATTTAACCATCTACAATTAAAAATGTTCAAATTACGGAAATAAGATCCCTCTAATCTGTGCCAAAAACCACAATCCATGCATGTAGCTATTAACTTAAAAAAACAAAAATAGGCACAGATGCTTGCTCATTTTTGAACCTAAATGCTGAATTTCCAGATACCATGTAAGGTTTTAACTGCACAAAAACATGTGCACGTGTGCTCCGAAGAATTCATGAGGTGCACACATTTCCACATCACAAAGCAGCTCGTCTTTAGAGAAGCACGTGTGCAAGCATCGCTCATCCGGCCCCTGGAGTCAGCCAGTAAAGTTGCCAAATTGGCAAGAAACGTCTCCTTTATTTTAACAGACCCCGCTGTAGTCGCCCTGACATGCCGTTCTGGTCCAGGAGAATGTAGTTCATCCGGCTGGAAAGAAGAAACATCAGCAGGAAGGATTCTTCCGTTTGATTCTGTCACGGAGTTACCCTCAGTCGTCATCATGAATAGACGAAGCTCCGAAAGACAAAAAAAAATTCATCTTTTCTCCTTTAGCTGCAGTTCCAAAACCAATCTTAAGTATGGTCCACACAGTGAAAGATTTTGACTAACTGTCATGAAGTCATGAAGAGGGTTGAACTAAGGTGTGTATACGGAAACCATTTAAACTTTCCTACTCATTTCAAACTAACAGAGCACATAGATTCTTATTCTGCTGTTGAGTTGAAAGACTCACAGTGGTTCAAACGTTTTGATGGCTGACATTCTGGCCTTGGTTCTTTCTATCCTGAGCACAAAGAAAAAGTCTTGGCCTCCGTCACTATGAAAACAGAGACAGATGTGTGGCACTGCTTAATAGAAAAATGATTATTTAAAGCAATGAAGTGCAAAAGACTATAAAAAGTTTTCTGCCAACATCGGAGTTGAATATAGAAGTTGCTTGTACGTTAGCAGACTGAATCTGCTTGTCTTGCTCCCCTCACAATATGTGCTTAGTTCCTGCATGCTTATGCAATGATAAAAAAATGTCTAATTGACTAGACAGTAAGGGAATACTCATGCTAATTCAGTTTGCTATTGTTATCTTAAAGGGACCAAATAACAAGAAACCTACTTTTTGGGCCATTTAAGTGTATTATACTGTTCATTTCTTAATCTAAAGAACCCCAAAGCGGGATTTTTCTTTGTTTACGCATTTCTGAGTAATCCTCTAACACTCTCAACCACAGCCCCTCCCATACCCACAAAAACGAGCTGGTCCTACGCTTATTCGATTTAGCGTTCAAACTTCGTGTGGTGGCAAATGTCAAAGAACATTCTTGTGAGGAAACTCCACGACGTGTTGGGAGGGATCCTGAACGTATCCGATAATGGGGCAAGCAGACGACAATATTGGGGAGATGGCAGGAGAAATGTACCAGACTATTAGAAACTAAAATTATCCGTATTAAATCGAAAAGGATTTTTAATGTGGAAACTAATGATGTTTCAAAGAGAAAAGAAACGTTCACATCCAGTGCAAATAAGAACAATAGTCTAATCATTTCAATCAATCCTGAAATGTTCATTTGGTGTTGTCTACATTTCTTTGACCATAATGAGCCCATCAGCCATAATAAAGCATCCAGGCTACACAGTTTGTTCATCAATGTTTTTTTTTTTTAATGTATGTCTTTTGTTGTGTTTGACATGCTGACAAGAATGGGTCTTGGATGATGTCATAAGAATGGGTGGCATCCTTGGGGAGCTAAAGGCGGAGCCTCAAAGATCGAGTCGTTTTACTTCAGAGTATGAAAAGAGTTTGCAAAAATAACTAGTATTTCATAAATAATTAGTTTTTTAATGTTCCAAAAGCAATTTATGATTATATATATATATATATATATATATATATATGGATATAGTTTATTCTGAAAGACTTAAGAAAAGCATGGTACCGCCCCTTTAACCCTTTGTCTTAATTCCATTCCTACAAACTACTAAGTGTATTATATTAGACTTTTACCATTTTGTTTGGGTGACATAATCCAGTGCCGTAGAAATTTCCCAGAAGTCCCTGCAAAAAATTGGTGTGTATTGCATTCCATACCAGAGACTGAATCGATACCTTACATACGTGAATCTTATAGCTCTTCCTTCTGTCGCCACCATTGCAACAGTTCAGCAATTTGAATCATAGCGCTGTAAAATAGGAATAATGGCGCCTAAATGTAACACTATATAATCGTATCTCAAAGTCTCTATAATGAGTGATAATATGAAAACAAAAGTCATTCTCTCTGCTTGTTTGTTTTTATTTTGTATCTGTTAGTAACAGGAAAAGAGGAGAACTGAATGGAGATGTCATGGCTGCTTTTGCAGCCAAATTAACCGTTATAATGTATCTGTGTTAACTGAGTTAATAAAAAAGTGTAAGTAAATGACAAGATCTTCATACCCTGAGGGGTAAATACCTGTAAACAAAACATAAGAAGACAAAAACGTTTGCAGATGCGCGGTTAGTATCATCTTCATCTATAACTTTTACTTCCTGTTTTTGTCAATATAAAAGTAAAAATTTCCATTAATGTCATCATTTTAAGTGTTACCTATTATTTTTGTTAGCATCTCAAGAGATACCGTATCTGATAAGTGCCTTAAAGGGCTTTAGCGAAAGCAGACGCATTTCGTGCACGTGGAATAACGATTTGGTAGCTGTTATAGGTCAGGAAATAAGAAGTCCAAAATCTAATGCAATGAAAATCTCCCAGAAGTCTCTGCAAAAAACCAGTGTGCATCAGTGCTCACTAGACTGGCAAATATAAATTGCAATGCGTCACATTTAAACTATTTTTTCAGTTTTAAAATAATTTAAATGTATTTTTTATAAATCATCTAAGTTTTCTTTATCAGAATACACTGGATTAATAAATATCCTTATAAAATGTTCACATTTGTTAGGTTTTAACTTCAGCAAATGGGTGACATCGTATTTTGCATTAAAATACCAAAAGTAGTAATCACGTATTCCAATTGCATTAGCCTCACACTATACCCAAATTACCTGAATACTTAGTCCAGGACTTTCAAGTGCCTCAGGTTTTTACAAAATTCAGACATATGTTCATTACGTTTTTTTAAAACGACAAATAGGCTTTAACATCACAGATTACCACAGAAATAACCTGAAAATATTAATACTGGATGAAGACATTTATGAATCCACTGTGTTCCGATGATGAAAACTTGGATGGATTTTTATGGGCTGTGTCCGAATTCCTTCCTTACTCACTATGTAGTGACTATATAGTGCATTTGCCATTTTAAGTGATGTTCGAATCTACAATTGCAAAATCCAGTGCCCTAGATATTAGGGATTATAGACAACAATGCATTGCATGTGAACAATTTGGACAGAAAAAAAATTCTATATTTCTTCAATAAACCATCCACTCCACTAAATGTTTGAATTGGTTCAGTTTTCACTTTGTGAAATTACATCATGTTTGTCATTAAAAAACAAAAATAGTGAGCATGGTGTCTGAGAAGCTGTTAAAATCCATGGCACTAGATAGTTCTGCACTATATAGTTTTTCAGTAGTTAGAGATAAAGGAGGGAATTTGGATAGTGACTAGCAATGCATAATGGTTTTTTGCAGTCTTCTGGGAAATTTCCAGCGAATTTGGAAATGTAGATTTGGAGACCTAGTAAAAAAGGGCTTTACACCATACACAGTGCACTAAGTGGAAAATACAAGTCTTAAAATAAACCATCTGACAAATGTGCTAACTGCAGGTATGAAACATAGCTCCAAAAACTGTCTTTAGGCTAATTCACTTACAAGTCAGCACACAAGCAATGTTCTCCCCCAGCTGCCAAGTAAAAAATGGTTTTATTTGAGCTAAAACATCCCACTTCAAGCTAAATTAATGAGTAAAATAACTGCAAAAGTGTCCTCAGTTGCGTCCTGGATGGAAACAATACACTACCTGCTTCTCACAGATTATTAACTTTGTTCTGTGGAGATTCTCCTACTTTTTTCCATAAAGATCTTTTTACCATTGTCAGATTTGACTACAAGCAGCAGCTGCTTCCTCATTTCCCCCTATTCCAAAGTCCTTTGCTCAGTGTCTGCTATTTACATTATTGACTGCCAAAGTTCCATCATTCTGATTTCAATTATACAGTCCTGAAAAATGTATCTTTCGTTTAAAAAAAAAGTTCTTCTGCAGCTGGATTTGTCTTTTATTCATCAATAAAGTATTTTAAATTGTGTAGAGGTCAAGCATTGTTATCAAAGTGAAGTTATTGTTTCATAAGAGTCATAACTTATTAGCACTCTGACATCTGCACTGAAAAATAGAAGTTAAATGTCTATTTAGGTCGCAAAATTAAATATTCAAACATTAAATTTAAACTGTTTATTATATTTTTTTCCAAATCGTTTTTCCAACTTTTACTGTTAAGTGCATAACAAATAGATGCATAAAAGGCTTTAAATGCCACATTCTAACAGCACAGATGTTACAGATGTTTTTTTAGGATTTTACAACCTTTTCAAAGAAAATTATTGTAATTCATTTCAATATTCTGGCCAAATTGTAAGTGCTGTATATAAATCCATTTGTGTGAGAGAAAAGTGTGAATGTTTGAGCTGAGGTGACACACCAAAGCATCACACTGTAAATCATTCGGCTGGTGGGAGCAGTTCCAGGAAAGCTGTCCTTACAGGCTGTGTTACAAGACTAACCCCCTGACCCTCTTAGGGGGAAAGTTTTCACTCAAACCTCAGAGCAGCAGCTGGATTTTTTCATATCCTCTTCACTTTATTTCATGAAGTTCTTGTTAAAAGAATAGCACACACGGTTTAAATTAAGATAACACGACAGGGTTAGATCATTGGGAATGAAACACAAAAGCAATTTATGCAATATTTAGTGTCAAAGTTTACCTGAAAGAAAATGTCATTACAATACGTTTGTTGTGGTGAAAGCACGACACGATTATGTTAGAATAATAAATATATCTAAACTAATCTAAAGCAATTGTTTCTTGTTATTGGTGAACTTCTAGTTTGAAGAAAAATCCCAGCATGCAAGTGGATGAAGAAAAGCTGAAACCAGGGAAAATCCAGTCCAATAAAACCCACTGGCGCTCATCTTGGACAATAGTTGGACGCCCTTGAGGCGAAAACTCACAAGCGCCATCATTAAAACCAAATTCATCTGGATGTGGAAAGGTAAGAAGTGAAATGTACCCACCTCCGTATGAAGTTAAGGGACCAGACAGCGCTATTCCCACCATGAGAGTCAGGAGAACCAGAAACTGGAGCTGCATCTTCTTTACTCTTAGGTGCAACAATTTTCTGTAGTCTAAAATACTTAAAATCTAAGAAAAGTATCGATAGCTGTTTCTGTCTTTCTTGAATGTGTGCTGCTGCAGCTGAAATCTGTCTGGATGCTCCTCTGAGTTCTCTCAAGTGCAGCTCACTGGACTGAACTTGTGGATGCTGCAGTCTGCTCCTGCACAATCTAGACCTCCACAATGGAGGGAGGAGACAAAGAGAGTGAGGCGCACTCACTCTCCTCCATTTTCCATCAGTTCTTTTCTTCTCTCACTCAAACACTCTTTGTCTCAAATCTTCGGGGGTTTTCTTACATCGCCTCCGATGCAACCCCTTGCTTCCAGGATTTCTTCTCCTTTTCCATTTTACCAAAACTTTCCAAGGAAACTTCTAAAATTGTGATTTCTTTAGGGATTTAAGCAAAGAAACCTGATCATTCATTTTATGTTCATAATTTTACTTCCAAACTGGACTAATGAAATAGGACGCCAAAGAGGTAAATCAAATATTAGATGTCATAAAACTTCCTGACTTGTGGTCCAGTTCTAATATACAGTCAGTGGATATGTTGGAACCAGAAATTGTCAATAAGTCATTGTTTCTATGGCAACCACTCTCACCAATCAGAAGTGAGCTTGTTAGAAGTCCACGTCCCTACCAGTAGAAATCAGGCTCAGAAGAATCTGTCAAATGTTTCAAATGGTCAATACTTTCATTGAGGCATCTGATAGGTCATCTTATAACTTGTGCTACTTGCGCTATAGTTAAAATATAATGTAAAAAAGACCACACACATTTGGTCCGCTTAAAGTGAAACAAAGATAGTTTCCCCCAATAATCCGAACAAACTTTCAGTCCGAATGCACACATGTGGACCCTGGTCCGGGTCCAGGAAGCACTCTCTTACCCGTCTGTCAAGGGTTTTTTTTTTGTTTTTAGCTCTGAGTTTCCTCAGTCTGAACAGGCTCTGAGCTCACAGCAGAACAATTGAACCAAAACGGCCATCGTAGCCGGTCATTACAGGGTGTCAACAGAATAGCAGAACAACAATAAGGTTTTGTGTGTGCGTAAGAGGTGATTTCTGCGTGATTTAAAAAAAAATTCCATGTGTAATTGGTGTTAAGCTGTTATTATTTTAATTTGTGCATCTTTAAATTGCATTTCATTAATTTTTTTGAATTTCATAATTTTTGTACTCATGCACATAATCTATTATATGAGATTACAAATCAAGAATTCCGCACACACAAATCCTAAATTACACATGCTTGAATCGGGGTGATTCTTATTTCTCTCCATAGATATCACTCGTGATTCTTTCTCCCCTGTTCTCAGATAATAATGACCAAATGTAAATGTTTTTGTACAGATTATGTTATCAACATCTATGATAGTTTGTTTAGACCAGAGGTCAGCAACCTTTAACAGTCAAAAAACCATTTGGGCTCGTTTTCTACTGATCAAAACCGAGAAAGGAGCTGCATAGTCTTAATTTAGCCTTTAAAAAACTTGGATTTGCACTCATTACCTTTTTTTTATCATTATTATTATTATGAACCATGTCTATTTTTTGGCACAAGCAATAATATAAAAATTAGCATTTTTCACATTGTTTTAACGTTTTTACCTTTGGTAGAGTCTAAATTAGCAAAAAAGCTAGCTTGTTGCCTAATTACTATCTGAACTCCAAATTAGCATAAAATTCCTCAGTGATGTAATTCAGCCAAAAAATGTTAGCATGTTGCTAAAATAAAAGCTTAACTATAAATTAGCCCAAAACCCCAACAGATAATAATTTAGCCAAAAATGTTAGCATATTGCTAAAATAATACCTTAACTCTAAATTAGCATAAAAAAATTTAGAGGCCAAATTTGCCCAAAAAAAAAGAAGCTAGCTTGTTCCTCAACTACCAGCTGAACTCCTAAATGACCTAAAATTTTCTCAGTAAACTAAATTAGTCAATAGTGTTAGCCCATTGCTAAAGTAGAAGCTAAACTCTAAATTACCCCAAAACCCCAGTAGATAGTAAATTATCAAAAAATGTTAGCACGTTGCTAAAGTAATAGCTAATCTCCAAATGTTTGAAAGTTACTATTTTATTTTTCTTCAGCCAGAGAGCCACCATGGAGAGATAAAAGAGCCCCTGGTTTAGACTTACTTTGAAAGTGGAATTTAGGAAAGTTTGGCCGTTTAAACGCGATGGGAACTTGTGATGGTTTGGCCATCTTGTGCTGATAGTTTTATTTGAGGCTCGATGGAGCACTATCAGCAGCTTTGTTATGTTTTTATTTTGTGGATTTGTGCGATTTATTCTTCCAAAATGTGACAAGAACGTGTTTAAAATTTCCTTATTTTTGTTCAAATTGAATCATTATAAACACCGCAGAAGTCACTGCCGTTATTTTTTCTCAAGGGTGCAACTCAAGCACGGTTTTGTGAATACGCTAACGCAGACAGCATGGCTAACGTGTATAGCATGTCACAAACGAGTTTTAAAATGACTGCTAATGTAGGTAATAAGAATCTGACTGACAGATTCATCTTGGTCTTTTTTGTCTTACCTAATGCACCGTCTAATCCGGTGCGCCTGGAAAATACAGAATCATCCAAAAGTTGAACTGAAACAAAGCGTTGCATCACCTTCTCCAGAAATATAACTCAATCACGTGTTGCAAAGATGAAATACAGACTAACTGACTACAAAAAAGCCTTCTGTTGCCATGTGTTTGGCACCGTGCTGCACGTGACGATGTCTTTGAAGTCAAAATCATAATCTATCATTTGCAAACCAGCAAGTTTGACTTTCTGCATCTGTTTGTTTTGCAAGGAAAGGTTTTTTTTGTCCTGGTTGTTTTAATAAGATTCAGACCAGAAGGACATAAAGTGTGTGTGTGTGTGTGCGGCCTTCACATGTCTGTGTGTGTCTCCACCCTTCAAAGCAGTAACCCACATGTCATCGCACGAGACAGGAAATAGTACTGCTTGTCAAAGGAGGGTCCTGAGTAAGGCTGAGCAGACTGCTGCAGTCTGCAATATGCCTGAACTCATTAAGCACAGATGAATCATGGACTGCACACGTGTAATGTGATGAAAAGGCTGGGGTGCGACGACTTTGACCGCTCGGCGGACTGGAATTATTTGTTGACGTTGCCACAGCTTCACTGAGATGAGGAGAAACACAATCCAAACCCTTAAATCGAGGGCCAGTGTGCTTCTCTTCTCGGTTTTTGAACCTGTCATCCAAGATTCTTCATCAGTTCTTACAGATTGTTGGAAAACTCCTCGCTCACGAGCCGCGGGTGTGGAATCATAGTGAAAAAGAGCGTTTTGAAGTGCTTCCTTGTTTTATATTGACCAGAACGTGTCCCATTTATTTTGTCTGGGAAAAATACTTTATAGTCCAAACTTCTTGTGGCTTTTGTTCTTCCCCTTTCTCCCAGTTTGGTGCTGCCAGAACGTTTCTCATTTCTCTAAGCAGACTTCAGCTGTAACTTTGAACCACACTGGTTTACCTCTCATTTATCACGCTAAATCTATTTTTGTGCAAAAAATGTAGCCCTTAATTGGTTGTTGATGACTTTGATTGTGTTTGGTGGGTTTCAAGCGACTTTTTTTTTTGTCCATTTTGAAGTTTTCTCTTTTTATATCCAATCATTTTTGTTTCTGTACCCTTTTCCCTCTTTCGTGTTTTTTTTTCTTCTTTCCATTAAGTTTATAACTAAAAATAAATAAATAAATCTTAAATGAGACACATAAAAATGAAGTTCCAAATAAAAAAGGGGTTTAAAGATCCAGTCCAGTGAAAATAGTGTTTTTGGTCTTTTCAACATGGCATTTTTCCGTTTTTGAGTATTTCTTTTTTCAAATTATTGTGAGTCTGGAGCAATTGAAAAGATGTCCTATGAAAAAGATCTTATTTGCTTGGTCCTCTCCAACATGATACATCCACTTGTAGACAAATAGATGTGTATAGATGTAAACAGAGAACTCTCAACAAAGGGAACGGGGGCGGGCTTGCTCCACGCTAACTGTCCCAATTTCTAATAAACCCCTGTTGTTTTGCAGAAACTAAATCCTAAAAAAACAACACAAATTTGTTCATTTTGGGTTAAAAACACCATAATCATAAAATTTACAACCACTTAAAATGCTTTTAAAAT
The DNA here is from genome assembly GCA_003999625.1 of Oryzias javanicus. Lineage (NCBI taxonomy): Eukaryota > Metazoa > Chordata > Actinopteri > Beloniformes > Adrianichthyidae > Oryzias > Oryzias javanicus. The sequence goes on from CM012457.1 coordinate 21,705,934, forward strand.
AGATCAAAAGATGATCGGAGTGGGACTTCACATGTATATATACAATAAAAGTAAAATATGTGCAACACAAGAGTTTCTCAGTTGCAGGACTGACCAAGACAAAAACAAAAAAACTCTAAATCTTTTTGTTTCTCCCCTACGGCGCTATCTATCCACTGTTTGTTTGTCTTACCAGGATGGAAATCAATGTGTTAAATGACCTTGAAATGACAACTGATAACCTTTAAAAGTCTGACTTTTATCACTTAAAAAACAAATGCCTTTTCATTTGAACTGAAAAAAAGTTTTGGCAAAAAGACACCGGGGTTTGAGGTTTCTCAGAAGAAATAATTCTTTATTTTTTGTGTTTATGATGGGATCATTTCTGCCTCTCCTTCTTGCAAATGTTGCCTCAGTGGATTCCCTCCGCCGTTGCCAAATAACAGACCAGAGCGCAGACTTTGTTGTAGCTTCTGACATTTATTAAGATGATGATCCCCCAAGAGAGGAAGACTGCCAGTAGCACCTCTTTCACACATGCTGCCTTTACGAGGAGAGCAGAGTCCGGGGCTCGTTTCTGTTTGAAGTCCACCTCGTCTCTGAATGATCACTCATCTCCTCATAAAACCACTGTAATGATGTTGTCTGTGAATCTGATTATGGATGACGAAGCTGGTTAACAGTCAGCTCGCTCAGAGGAACAGCCTGTTTGCTGTTTGCAGCAGTTATTGAGAGTAATCTGTTCTGTCGGCTAAAACCAGAATGACGTGTTCAGTGCATGCAGTAGGTTTGAGAAGTGAGAAGCAGCCACTCTCTCCTCCACTCAGTCATTTATGAGAGGAAATGAAGAGCTGGCACGGATTTCCTGTTTGCCTCTGTGCACAGAGCTCTGAAGGCACCACCGATCGTCTCTTGATCTATTGCAAAAGCATTCCCAGTAGTATTTTAATAATGGGAATGCTGGTTTTTGTCAAAATTGATGTGTAGTTTTCTTGGACACAGTTTCTGCAGAGCAGCAGGAGTTTGTTAAAAATTTACCTCTGAGTCTAGCAGCTTCTACATCACATATGCTACACGTCTGCTCCTGGTTCACAATAATTAACCCATAAGAACCCACGCTGACATCAGTGTAACAGAAAAAAATCAGAAATAAGTTCTGTGATCCACTTGGTTTGTGGTGCTTTCCACATAATTTTATTTTTAAGGAAAAATGTGTCTGGATCTTTATGGGTTAAAAATTAAGAATTTGAACTCTTGAAGATGGTTTTTATTCAGGAGCTGGTGTTGAAAGCACTTTCTTTGGTTCTCCATCTGGTCTAGCGGAAACCACATTGGGGTCACTCAGCTTCAGTACTGACCCACCTTAACACCAGATCATTCAACTTTAGTGGATATTTTTTCTGTTCTAATCAATATTTGCTTTGGTTTTTTAAATCCATACTTTTCCAGGGGGTGCATGGGGTTTAATCACAAATTGTTACTAGAACATTTTCAAATACATTTGAAGGTTTAAGGTTTTCATCACCTCCTGTGCCATCATTCCCTCTTCCTCCAGCGCTCCGATTTTCCAGCTGGGATCCTTTGACGGCTCCTTCCTGCTTGAGACTGGCTTCATGAGGGAAGAACTGCAGACACGGTTAGACTCGCTGTCCTTGTCTCTGGTATTGTCATCACAGTCCTGTCCTTCCTTTGCATCATTTTACAGCTTTTCATCACATCATCAGCCGGTGCTGCCAACATACGCCACTCTTTCACCACTTAGTAAGGGACAGCGTCTCCGAGGTGGCTTCAAAAATGGAGCACTTGCACAAACATTTGCTTAGTTTTTCCTCATTTCTAATGAAGTAAAAAATAATTTTAATCTGAAAATCTTCATGTCTGAGAAAAGTGATTAAGAGTGGTAGTGAGGGGTTTATAGCCTTAATTGTTGTGAAAAAAATAGTTTTCTCCTGTGAAGAATTGTAAAAAATTCGGTTTTTCAAGCATCATTCCGAACTTTGATCAATTTCTGACGTTTTGAGTATCCCTGACTCATCGTTTTTTGACTTGCTGGCTGTTTCCATTAAATCACATGTCGCCAACCCTGGAGAACTGGTACCGGGTTAGGGTTCTGGTACCGGTTCGCGACCTGAGAGTAGGGGACCCTTGATTAAAGAATACATTTCTTTTCTCTCTCTCTGTGGCTCAGTACCAAGCGGACCGGTACCAGTTCACAGCCCAGAGGTTGGAGACCCCTGATTTAATGGGAACAGTCAGCACATCAACCATACGACCATATAGTTAGGTGTGATTGACATTATGATAACTCAATATAGAAGATAAATAAAAACCAAGAAATATGACTGACAAAACCAAACCAATCTAAAAACATTTTTTAGAGCTCAGTATAGTTTGTGATTAAAAAATTGGATTTGGATTGATTATAAAAAAAAAAAATAGAGGTGATATCAGTATATGAGGACTCAAGGTTTATACATAAGAGTAAATGCTGTATGCTTTACTACCTTCTTAGAAGGCCCAAAATGCTTTACAATCACAGTCACTCATAAAACCTATAATTACCTGGAGTAATGAAGGGTCCAGCGTTTTGCCAAAGGACACTTTCACATATGGGTCAAAGTGTAAGGCAGGAATTGAACCTCCAATCTTCTGATCTGAAGCTGGAATATGCCTCATGGATAAAAGCGTCTAATTTTTTACAGCTCTAAGACTATTTAGACACTCTGAGCACAACTGTCCCCAAATGGGGAGCCTTTGTGATCCTCCAATTATCAAAGTGGATCAAAGCAAATGAAGGTGAGAAACTTCTCAGCGTTTCTGCCAAATCAAACTGAGCCAGCCAGACTGTTCGAGTGTGAACAGTTAAAGCTTAAAGCCAGACATGATATAACCTCTACACGCTGACCTAACTTCATTTTTGTAGATTTATTGCTCTCATTTTGTGAAATATTACATGTATGCTGCTTTAACAGGCTCTATATTCTGTAACATTTGCACGTAACTTCTGTGTGTGTTGGCAGTGCTGTGGTTTCTACAGAGCATGATATACACATGAAATATTGAACTTGTGTCATCACCCAGGAACACCATAACTGGAGCCATTCTTTATATACTCCCACAGAAACACAGGTGAACAACAGCTGTGTTTTTCCCCACATCTTTGGAAAATACTTTTGAAAATCCTATAAACTGAAAACAAACCCTGCGATCAGCAGGTTACAAATCGAAATGCTTGTGTGAAATATGACCCCTAAAAAGGGATTCTGAGACTGCCACTGCTAATGTGGCAAAACATTCCTCTGGAGCGCAGGAATGAGGTAGGTCATAAAGAGAGGGGATTCTGGACAGAGAAAGGGGATCGTTATATTCAGAAACTCCACATTTGTCTCTCTGAGGGAAGAAAAAAGCCAACAAAAGCTCAACGGGTTTCTCATTTGTGAGCCTGGGTTCGTTTCACTGTGCATGCAAGTCTGCACGTTTTCCTGCTCTGAAGCTTTGCTGATGATAAAATAAAACTGCTTTCAGAATCAAACCTGCAACTGAAAGCAAGAAGCAGGTATAAGATCGTCAAGAAATCCAATGAAAGAAATGGTAAATGGAGTTTACTTATTTAGCGCTTTACTACCTACTTTTTAGAGGGCCCAAAGAGTTGTACAGTCACAGACCCATTCACCCACAAACACACACATTCACACACTAATGCAAACACACACTGCTGCCTAACACTGACACCAACCTATCACCACTAGAAGCAATGTGGGGTTCAGTGTGTTTCCCAATGACCTTTTGACACATGGACGGGCAAGGCCGGACCTAAACCTGCAATTGTCCAATCAGAGTGGTCAAGTTGGAAGCTTGCTGACTAGGGTTGCCACAAATGATCATTTTAATAGTTGACTAATCGCCAATTATTTTTCAGATTTTCTAAATAATCAGGTCATGCGCAAAGTGGATGTAAAGCACACATCTTAACCATCATTAGCTTTAAACTAACTAAAATTGAAGACAATTGAGACGATAGTTCAGGGGTGGGCAATTGTTTTGACTCGTGGGCCAGAAAGGGTTCTAAAATTTGGCATAAGGGCCGGACAAGGAGCAGATGGAAGGAGAGATTTGGTAATCAACCTCATAAACTAAAAAGATAATATGGAATTTAGAGAAAAACATGCTTTAATTTGGATTCAAATTCACATATATTAATTTAAAAACAGAAAATTTGGGAGTTTTAATTTCTAAATTTTGATTTTTGTTCTCTTTTGGGTGATCCAATGGGTTGATGTTCTTCAGAGGAAAATGTGAACTCAAAGAAATGCTGCATTTATGTGGTGTAGGAATAATCTGAAAGATCACCATCTGACTCAGAAAGGAACACACACGAACGTCAGAGAAACAACACCATTCATGGGAAGAAACCAGAAACAATAAAATAAAATAAACAGTAATTAGGATTTTTGATTCAATGTATTTTGATTTGGAGGGCCACATTAAGTAGCTTAAGGGGCCGCATGTGGCCCCCGGGCCGTAGTTTGCCCACCCCTGCGATAGTTTATTAAACTTTTAATGAATCAGCAGCCTCTGTCTTTCATTAGTTTCTGGTTAACTCAAATGAGGTTTGCATCGAAAACAGGGACTCAAATCTAAAAAAAGTGCAATTTGTGGTGCTGAACGCTCACAACTTTGTTCAACTGTACTACACTCTGATTCCATATTATATAAAGCAGCAACTAAATGACTATTAAATTAGTCGTCAACTATTTTAATAGTCGATTAGTTGTCAATTAGTCGTCGATTGGTCGTCGATTAGTCGACTAATCGTGGCAGCCCTATTGCTGACTAGCAGAGAAAATTTTCTTTGACTATTCTCTAAAATTAGTGTAAAACCTTCAAGGTTCTGCAGTTCTTGGAAAAAGTATGATACCAGAAAACCTTTATAAGTACGATGTAGGAACAGTGCAACCATGAAAAATACACAAGAAAGACTACAGTAAACATTTGATACTACTTTTGTTCAATATTAAAATTACATTTGATGCTTTACTGTATTTGCATTGCTTATATAAGTGGGCAATGGGGGCAGGGCTTAAACTTTGTGCTATCCTCGGCATGTTTACATTAAAAGTGGGGTCATCTGGACCCAACAAGACTTCAAGCTGAACTTTTTTTTTTCCAAGGATTTTCTGTCTTCACTGGTGTTCGTGGTAGATATAAATCCAGCCCACCTTTGTCATGGGAGGGATCACACATCATCGTAAGGGTGGGGTCATCATGGTTGCTGTTGTCCAGATGATGAAGCAAAAGTTTGTTTCTAAAAAATAAAATCCACAAGTATTTCCTTAAATCGCATTCAATCTAATCATTAAATATGTATAAAAAAATAAAACAATTTCTGTCATTAATTAGTTAAAAAAAAAAGTATTAATAAACACATACACTCATGTCAGGGCCAGCCAGTCATGTCCTTCTCAGACCACCAGAGGGAGCTCTCACCTGAGTACTAACTGCAACTGTCATCTTCCTGGACTCAAATTCCCATCATGCTTCAGCCGCCATTTTCCTTTCAACGCCAGCTGTTTGTCATCATCATTAGTGCTGTATATATTCCTGCTCCTCACTCTGCTCCCTGTGAAGTCTTGATTTGTTTCTCTGTACATTCATTCTGAGCATTCCTACTTTTGCCAGCCTGTGGTTTGCCTCACGCCTGTTCTTTCTCTCCCGCCTGTTCTTCGTCTCCTGCCTCGCTTCTATGTTTGACCCTGGCCTGTCTCCTGACTACGTTCTGCCTTGTCCTTATCTCTGTTGCTATTGCTATTAAATTCAAGTTGCACATGGATCTACTCGCCTCAGCTCTTCGTTACAACTTAGTATTAAGGAAAATGAAACAGAAAGACAACGAAATATTTAAAGTTAAAGACAACATTGCCACTGATAGAGATAATGTCATTGTGAAGGACTGTAATCTTTTCTACTGTCTTGCTGTTGTTATAAACTGGGATAATGTTTACTGATATTTAAAGTTTCTGTTATTCTGGTTACCAGCTGTCCAGTTTAGGCATCTTTTTTAGATTACCTTTAATGGATAACTGCAGCCAATCAGAAACGATTATTCACCCAAACCATGGAATAATAACATAATTTAGATAAATTGAACTTACTTTGAATGCTGAGCATTATTAACAGTAATTTTATTGTCTTCATATAAAACAGAATCTGTTTTTCCAGTGGCCAGCTAAAGATTCCAATTCAGGACACAGATCAGACGAGCACACAACGCAGAAAGGTGCATCCTCTAGAATGATTAACTCTACTACTGAAATCACACAGCAGATTTTCAGAGCCAAAACAATTTCCAGGCTTCCACATGCTGAAAAGCGTTCAGCTCCTTCTTCTTTTCAGCATAAACCCAGCGACACTCCGTCTAGTGTGTGGACACATGTTAAAGTGATTTGTCATGGTGGAACATTCGGGGCAGTTATCAAAGAGCCGTCTTGTAAACAAACGTTTACTCTGAAAGCGGTTAACGGTAAAATCTGAGGAAACGGACACGAAAATCAAGTCAGGAGATGTTTAAGCCTCTGAGGATCAAATCGAGCGATGTGTGAGGCACACACTTTCACCTACACATCTGTCTCCCAGTTGTTTTATCACACCCTTTTTTGGCAAAAAGCGACGTTTTGAGGAAGCACGAGCGGAAGATGAAGAGGCTGGCGTGAACTGCAGACAACCCGACATCACGTGCGTTTTAGGAATAAACCAAGTCCAGGTCTGCTTTTGAGAGGAATATAAATATTGTTTAATCGTTGAACTCATTAACAACTAACATGCAACATGGATCTGCCTGATTCTGCTTGTTGTAAAGGAACGTGTTGCTGCCATAATTTATCCTGAAGGATTAATCAGAGCAGTCTCAATGAGCCGGAGGAAAAATGAGCCTTCCTCTTCTTTTTCTTTTTTTCATTTGTATTATTATTCATGCCTGCATTTCTCATTAAAATTGTTTCCAGCTGCTGAAAAGAAGATTAGAAAAAGAAAACGGCTTCAGGTTATACCTGCAGGGGCTCGGGCCAAACAGCTGGGCTGAACGCTATAACTTTTCCGATAACTATTCAACCTTTCAGCCCAGAAAAGGTTTAGTTCTTATCTTCCTTTTAATGCAGAACACAGCAGGTCCTCTGCTGCTCCTTAAAGCGACCGAAACAAAGAAGAAATCTTTGAGCAACGTCCAAACGAAGTCTGAACAAGAAAGAAAAAACATTGAGAAAATATCACAATCAATGTAAAACATACAGCTGTTAGTTCAGCTTACCCTCACGAGGTCACCGGAGTCTATACAGCTACTGTTGGACAAAGGTAGGGTACACCCTGGACAGGTCATTCGCGGTTACTCACAGAATCATGAATCCTGCATGAACAGGGAGAACAGAAGGGTCAAAGCTCTAACCGTAGCACCACCGTACAGCCTTCTCTGTTCAATTCAACCGAAACATCCCTAAAACATAAAAAAGTGAACTCATCACATACTGTGCATTTTCTACACTGTAATTTTCTTTTAAAAATCTATGTAACATCAGAATAATTACACAGACTAGCAAGTAAAATTACGGTTTCCAAGATGGAACTGGCAAATGAACGGACGGGAGCCTCTTTGGCCCATACAGTTAAATCTTCAGTCATATAAATATAAAAAAAAAAAAAACACGTGAAAAAATGAGTACATTTAAAAAATTCATGTGTGGTATGTGATATAAATTTATAAAATATGTGTTCCACTCAGTATTGTTTGTTCAGCTGATATCCATGTTTAAATGTTGTTGCTGTTGTTGTATTCAAGTCTTCAGGTCACTCCCGTGTCCACAGGTGTTTACAATCATGCTACTTAACATGCTGAGTGATCGTTAAAAGAAAGAATGGGTTGTTCATTATCCAATGTGATGATACTGTTATTGTTAATGTGCGGCAAGTCTGGTTTTATTATGAACGTTGTTACATAAACATTTGAAGAAAGATGGTGTACAAAAATAACTATACACTGTAGAGAGATGATATTTGTTCATGCTGAATAGGATTCTGATGCACAGCTGTTTAAAGTGAATGGGAGGAAACACTTGTGTAATTCCAAAACAAAAGTATTGTTTTGTCACTGTGTTTCACTTTAATTTTGAAGGATTTCTTATACTAAATAACGTTTTTTTTATACTTTTATACAATGTGACACGCTTTTATTTTGTTATTTCAGTCAAGCCACGATTCAATTCACAGTTTTAAAGTCACGATTTCAATTTTTTTTTTTTCAAATTAATTAATTACTTTAATCACAATAAATTGAATGTATTTTAAGGCCAAATATGTTTTCTTTTTGCCCCTCACATCAAACTGTCTGTTTTCCTACTAACAGAAAGGATTCAATACAAATAAACAATTAGATATAATATGTATAATGCAGTAAAGTTTCTCTCCAGGTCAGTCTATGTGTGTCACATTAATAAAGTCTTACTTTTACACAAGATAGTTGATAAATATTGAGTTGGTTTTAAAAATGCATTTAAAGCTAGCCAAAGCTTTCATAGTGATTAGAACATTAGTGCCAAACGTTATTTAAACATGTAAAGTATAGCCAACTTTTAAAAGTGTTTGGGCTAAAAGTGTTATCTCATTGAATATGTGCCTTCAATTTAATATTTTGTGGGGAGAATTTAACATTTTTTGCAAATTAGCACATTGTATGCAGAAATTAGCCTTTTGTAGACAATATTTAGTATTTTGTGGACAGAAATTAGCATTTTGTGCAAATTAGCATGTTGTGTGCAAAAATAAGCATTTTGCAGACAAAATTTATTATTTTGTGGACAGAATTTAGTATTCTTTGGTCAGAAATTTGTGTTTTTGTGGACAGATTTTGTATTTTGTGAACAGAAAATTAAAAATTAGCATTTTGCAAACAACATTTTTGATTTTGTGCTAATTAGAATGTTGTAATAAGCATTTTGTCGGCACAAATTAGTATTTTGTAGGCACAAATGATCATTTTGAGCACACAAAATATAATTTCTTGCCTACACTTGAGCATTTTGTGCAAACAAATTAATGTCCTGTGGCCACAAATTAGTTGTAAGAGTAGAAGACACTAAAATGCTAATTTGTGCCCACAAAGTAGTATTTTGTGCCAACAGAATGCTGAAAGAAATACTTATTTAAGGGAACAATTTATTATTACTTTTTTAATGTCGTGTTCACGGCTCTGTAGTTTTGTACACATTCCTGTTCAAACAGTTTGAAGCAGCCAAAGGCAGATAAATATGACCCTTTACGTGACATCTGGTCTAATCTGTTTTTTTTACCACACTTTCCCAAGTTTCACCTTCAGATTATTTTCACCCATCTGCAAAGAATTGGAGCACATTTTCACAGCGATAGATTATGTTCTACAGATTTACTATTATCCAAATGGGATTTTCAGGATGCTGTAAAGCAACGGGACACTCATACTCAGCGGTGAGTCGAGAAATGGACTGCTTTGGAAAATCCCAGTCACTTTTGGTAAGCGTGAAAAAGCTGAGCTGAGTCAGAGGAAATCAGCGTGACACTAAATAAACGTCTCAGGTAACTGCTGAAAGCTGCAGATTTTTAACCTATTTTTGTAAATGTGCCGTCATATTCTGAATGTTCTTTAATGTTTGCATTTAAATAGTTTCTGGTTTGCAAATAGGTGATATTTACAGACTTCAGTTCTGCTCCTCCAAACAAAAGTTTCCTCTGGTGGTTTCCATCTTAATCTTTGTTGATCCAGAATTTATTTTGCTTTCATTTATGGGATTCTCAGAGGGTCCGACACACGACACATGGAATTAAAAGTGAAAGAAAAGATTTAAAAGTCACAATGAAAACTTGATACTAATACATACAAAGACTTCAGAGGCTGAGCTGCATTTTGGCATTTTGGCAGAAAGTAGCAGGTTCCACTCTACACTTAAAAAAAAATAAATAAATCATGTCAGATTTTTCTCACCCTATTAGTTATTTTTGTTGACATTTTTGTTGGCATATTAGACCTCAAAGTCTTTAGATCACCAGGTTACTTTTAGACCATGGCGGGTTTGAGGAGTTTTAACTCTGACTTCAGCATCACAAGGAACAGTGTGAGGGTTTGTACTGAACAAAACTGAAGATACAGCACAAGTTTAGAGCGATCCACACTTCAAAAATTTAGAACAAGCTTCTCCTCCACATCAGACAGGTTTCCTCGCTGCCTAAAAACTATTATATTTGACTTTTAAAACCTAAAGTTTGGATATCCATCGATTTCTCATATGGGGTCACGGGGTTGCTGGAGTGTTCGCTGGTTGTTGAGTAGAGACAGGAACAAACACTAGACTGTGGACTCGAAGCACCAACTAACTTAAAGCATGTTTTTGGACTGTAGGAGAGGGCTGGAGTGCCCTGAGGAAATTATTTGATATTTTATACATTTTTTTCCTTTCAATCTTTTCTAATGTACTGTATTTTTCACATTTTAGAAGCAAAAGCAAAGCAAAACAGTGAGAACTTTATTCCACTATTTAACAAACCACTCTTATTATTTTTCAATCAATCTTATCTTTGGTGTTTGAATTTAACAGTGGCGTAATTCCATAATCAAACATGCCGGTTCTCTCTCATCGTTGTTGGAGTCGGGTCTCTTTGCCCGGCGGTTGTTCAGCAATGATGCTGGTGGCTTTAGCGAAAGTTCAGACAACAGTTATAGCAAGATGTTTTAGCCCAACAATCCCTTCACATTTGGTGGGGCAACTCACCCTGCGCTGCCTCTCAGTAAAAGTGTGTTCATTCCTACAAACAAAGGCCTAACGGGAACCTCGTTAAACACTAATTCAGCAGGCCTAAATCTGAGGAACCTGCACTGTCAGCAAACATACTGGAAAAACATAAATGGATCTCATGTATGCTTGCAGGTGGGGAGCATGGATGGAACCATATGGCGTTATTTATAAGTCAAAACTCCACGCAGAAATAAGAAATCTTCATGCATGTATCAAACGTTCATCGCCGACAATTCAGACACCACCAGTGCTGCTCTGCTCCTGTGCACTCATGTTTCCGTGCGTGAGCTAGTCCTCGTGTTCGATTGATGCGTGCACAAATTCAGCAGTGAATCCGAGTGACTTTTGCGCATTCATGCGAAGGCGGCGAACGTACTCAAAAAACGTGTGCATAAAGTTTGACTTTATCTGCAGCACGCAGCCAAAGCACAGACTTTCCATAGAGCTCAAAATCAAATGTTTGCTTCATTGTGGTTTAACCTGCGTGGAGGAAAACTGTCCATTTCAGGACATGACTTAGTAACAAGATCATCTCCTGAACGAACAAAGAAACGCTGCCAGACAAATCACCTGCATGTTTTCGGGACTGCGTGCAGGACGGGTAAAGCTTGGGCTCTGAAATCCTGTGCCGATTTTTCTGTGTTTGTTGCGCTAAGGTGGGTTACTGCTGTAACCTGAGATACGGTAAACTTTACCTCCGTCCACATTGAGCACCACTTGCCAGAATCACTGTCTGTGACCCACCTGTGTCCCTCAAAATGTACACAGCGTGATCATCTGTGCGCTCGCCGCTCCTGTTGCGAGAAATGGTCCGACTGTCAGTCGAGCGGAGACTTCTCAAAGTTGCATAAGAACATTTTACAGATTTTGGAACTTGAAAAAAGATTAAGCTTTTATGTGCCCCTTATAATGCAGAAAATTTTGTTAACTTTTGTTAAGCTGTTTTTTGTGCTTTTTTTTTCATCTTTAAAACCCTTAATCACTATTAGGGAGAGTCTTGGCGCAGAAGGAGAGTGGTCAATATCTTACTTCTAAACAGAATATCGCATGTTCGCTTCCCGCCTTGTCCGTGTGTGTTAAAGTGTCGTTCCTGGTGGTTACAGGCTGGCGCCAGTGTTCAGCAGCTGAGCCATCAGTTTGTGTCTGGTTAAATGGGACTGTGACTGTAAAGCACTTTAGACCTTTTTTAGAATGTAGTTAAGTATATAGAGTTATTGCTTAGGGGTTTAACGTTGTCTTGTGTGGGTAACATTATTTCTGTCATTTTAGAAGGTTGGATGACAAGATCTGCCTTAAAGATCTGGTTCTAAAGTTCTCTGAAATTTGTTCAGCCACTTCTGTGAGGAACAGGAGTTGTGAAATCTAAACGAAAATGGTAAAGTTATGTATTTTTATCATTTTCAAAATCTAGAATGAATGATTTAATAAGTAACTTTCAGTAGTTTGATCTGACTCCTCAATATAATAATTGTTAAAAAAAAAAGGTCTTCAATGTAATCAGACAAAATTCTGTTTAAATTTGCAAAAAATAATACACAAAGACAAGAAGGAAACAGCTTCAAGAAGAACAGCAAGCAGCTTTGGGATCGACACAACACCCACTTTGTAGTAGATAGTTTTTAAATGAATAACACACAAACAAAAACAAGGGTAATTTCAGTTTGCTGTAAAAAGATGTGTATGCCAAAGCCCCTGATCTGAATCAAATCTTGATTTAAAAAAGAGGACGGTGACAGCTGCGTTTGACAGAAATTGTAACGCTGAAATATAAATCTGAGCTGCTTTACCATGTGTTTATATAAGAACTTAGGGGAAAAAAACTTTCTTCGGGGCATAATTTGGTATAAAATTCATACCATCTGTAAAAACAGCTGACATCATAAACAGAAGTGTCAGGAAAAGCTGAAAGAGAAAAAAAAAGCCTTTCCAGAGCAGACGACAAGAGGCTGTAAAAACCTGCTTTTTCTGACAGGCATTCAAAACGGCAGGGTGTCTTCTTGCAAACGGCTCTCAACCTCAAACGTAGTACACAATACACACTGAGCAGAAACGACAGCTGCTCATTTTGGAGCATGTGTGTAAAATAAAACCATCACATTTCTGGGTGACTGAAACAATAACAAAGACAGTTACCACAATGCATGGTCATAAAATGCAAGATGTCCATTTTAACAGATTAAACCATGTCACTTCTTCCATTAGTTTAAAATCTAAGATTTAAAGGCTTTTTATTATCTGTTCAGAGGTTAAACCCATTCAAGCCAGTCATTCTATTTTTAATATTTTTTTATGAGATGGCCACTCGACCTACTGCTTGGTGGCTATTTTGTGGCAAAGTCTGAGATCTGGCTATTTCACTTATCACATAATATGGGGAAAAACAACTTTTGTTTGATCAATCTTCACAAAGTTTCATCCACATACCACCAGGTTAGGCCTGTAACCACCACTGGAGCTTCATTGACCTCTGGAAGAGACGGCCATCTTTTAATTTTTGTTTTTTTTAAAGCACTTTTACTACCAGTTACAAACTAAAACTAGTTCTAGGGTTTTTAGTTGATCTAAAGCCCCTGTCACACGAGGCTGCGATTCTACAGAGTTCACGCGGCGTTATGAAATTTCTCAGAACGCCGTGGAAATGCAGGAAAATGAAGCGAAAATTGTTTCAATTTTCGCAAGATGGAGATGTCTCCGTGCTTTCACGGCGATTATGGCGTTCCTACGGCGCAAGCGTGGCGTGCTACTGCGTTCCCACAGAGTTTTACTTGGCGTTTCACTGCGTTGTCACGGCGTTTTACTGCGTTGTTACGGAGTGCTGACGGAGTTCACACGGCGCGCCAAGAGTTGTCACTGCGTGCCCATGGCGCGTGCACGGCGCAGTCCCTATGACGTCACGGCAGCGTGTATATAGTCTGTCAAACCCGCACTGTTCCTGCCTGTTCCGCATCATGACAGGAAAAAAAAGTACAGAGAGGGCTATGAAAAAGCAGCCACCCAACCCCACTGCACCACCGTCTCAACATGCGGAAGTGGAGCTGCTTCCGCCTGAGGCTCCATACCCATCAAGGTCCAGCAGCCCTTCCATCCAGGCAAAGAAATTGAAGACGATGACGGACCTGACTCCTGCTGAGGAGGACGATATGGCTGCATGGTTGGAGGAAAATGAACTCCTCTACAATAAGAAGATCAATGCCTACAAAGATTTCAAGAAGAAGGACCTACTGTGGGAAAAGAAAGCTGCAGATATGGACCGGGACATGGCCATCCTTAAGACATGGTACAGGTCAATTCGCACTCGGTATACCCACCTTGTGCACACAAAGTCTGGGGAAGGCGCAAGCGAAATGACAGAACGCGACAGGTGGATCCTTCAAAACTTTGCTTGGCTTAAGCCCCACATTGTTGAAGTAAAGAAAAAGACGACAGTCAGTGTAAGTATATAAATGCATGCATAATTACATCCATGCATAAATGCACACATGCAAACACGTAAAAACGCACTCACACACATACAACATTCAAACATATATGTTTTTCTTTTACAGCTGAAAGAGAAGATATCTGCTGCAGCATCCTTGGAGGTCTTGGACGTGGATGATAACCTGTCAGAAGATTGTATGGGAGCCGCCGTGATTAGAGCAGAGACGCCTACCGAGACCAATGCCCGAAGGTCATCATCATTGGCATTTTCTACCAAGAAGGCTAGCCAGGTTGAGGAGCAATTGCTAAGCGACATCGCTGCAAGGAGTGAGCAGTCCATGGCATTCCAGACAAAAATGATGGAGATGCTAGCCCCCGCCAAGGTCACGGAAAGGACTGCTTTTGCAGACTGGGCGAAGGAAGTGATGGTAGAACTGCATCCATCATATTGGCCGAAGTTCCGGAGGGAATGTTCAAATCTGCTGTACAGGTACCATGAGTTAAGCGAGGAGCTGTACAATCCTGCATCCCAGAATCAACACTACCCTGCCAAGCAGCAACAGCAGCAGTATCAAGCCCGGCCGTCATATCAGCCTTACTGTAACACTTCTTCTGGTGCCAGCGTCATGTGGCAGCCTCCCCCTCAGCAGTGGCCTGCAGCAGTCCAGCAGGACCAGTCGGTGTGGGGTTCGCAAGATTCTGAATGGGTGCAGCGTCAGATGAACCCCTCCTCTGCGAACCTGATCCAGTTGCAACCAGTGAAAAGGATGTCGGTGGTCTGCCCGCCTCCGGTATCTGTCACATGCACCACCAGCACCCCAACACATGATGGAGACTCCTCATTCAACTTGTCCAGTCTAGTTAGGGATACTGTCGGGTTATGTGATACCTCCGCCCTAAAGGTTGTTACTGAACTGAATGAACCCCATGAGTAATGAGCATATCCACTACATGTGTACGTGTGAGTAATAGAGCTTATTGTAGATTCTGTTTGCGCTATGGAGTTTCGTTTGCGCTATCACATTCCGTTTGTTCTTTTGATATTGTTTGTTTGTTGTTGTTTGTTCTGAAATAATAAAGTTTTGATACATGTATATGCTGTCTTCTTTTCACTGATTTATTAGTTGTCAGTAGCTGCTGGGGAACACAGCTCGGCAAACTTGTGCTGCTACAGACGACAGCTATTTCTATTTATATAACTGCATTATCCAACGGTCTTCGTGCATACAAATATATTTCATACGTGAGCCAATCACCTAGTCCCCACCACACACAAAAAACCTCAGAAAACTGATAAGGATACAACAGTCCAACAACCACAGAAGTCGGCTGCATGGCCTTATGTACTAAAACAAAATTAGATACAATTAATGAGTTCAGTCCACAAGTATAGTACCACTTAATGTTATGTACTGACATTCAAATCATGTTGTCTTGCCATGGCACCGAACCAGCTTCAGAGTTGAAGTACAGTTTTAAGTACTCCCGCTGCTTCTTGGCTGCAGTGCTGTCTCTGTTTGGGCCCCTCATGTTGTCCACATCATGCATGTTTGCTGTGGCATGCCATGCGCCGGGGATTAGTTCATGGTTGTCATCCTCAATGTCCATGGCAGCATTCTGCAGTCCAGGATATCGCATCCGCATCAGATTGTGAAGAATGACACAGGCCTCCACGATGATAGCAACTGTTTCAGGGTCATGTAGCATGGTAGTGAGAAGAATCTGCCAGCGCTGGGCCAGTATGCCGAAGGCATTTTCTACGCTACGACGACACCTCGACAGACGATAATTGAAGATTCTTTGCTCCTTCGTCATCTGGCGCTGCGCATAAGGCTTCATGAGGTATGTACGGAGAGCAAACGCATCGTCAGCAAGTATGGCATTGGTCTGTCATCGTTGGGTAGTGGGTCTGCTTCAGGAAAGCCGATGCTCTTGTCCTCCAAACACTCCTTCAATTCTGATGCATTAAATATCTGAGCATCGGCCATGTGTCCATAGCCACCGACATCAATCCATAAGAACTTGTAGTCAGCATCGACCAGACCCATAAGTACGATGGAGAAAAACCCTTTATAGTTGAAATACTGGCTGCCACTATTCCTAGGACGTCGGCAGGCCACATGTTTTCCATCTAATGCGCCGCATGCGTGGGGCATATTCCATCTGCGTCCAAATTCCTCCGAAATTGTCCGCCATTCTTCAATTGTTGTAGGACACTGGATACATTCATCTTTGTATTCATCGATTATGGCCTTGCACACTTCCCGAACACAAACGGACATGGTATTGTGAGGAACTCTAAAGTCAAACTTCATGCTTGAGTACTTGTCCCCTGAGGCTAGATGGTGCAGAGTCATTGCCAGCTTCAAGCCAGGTTCAAGGGCTTTTCTATATCTGGTATCTTGCTTCCTAATTCGTGGAGCCAGCCTGCCGAGAATCTCATCAAACATTTCTGGTGGAACACGGAGGAAATTGAAGTAACTGGCAGGATCTTCATAACGCAGTTCAGGCATAAGCCGATGATAGTGGCCATACTGAAACTGCATGTCCACATTCAGCCACTGCCGTACCCAGACCCTCCTTTGCCTCTGGGCCCTTCTCCGTCTTCTTCTCTCGATCAGGTGTACAGCATTCGCATCATCTTGGACCTGGCGGACATGCATATGTGCAAGCAAAATCCCGGCTTGGAGACGATTTGCCATGATACCTTTGAAGAGGTCAGCAAGCTGTTGAACCTGGTTTTACACCTTTTTTTAGCAAGCGCCCCTGTCTACAGGTGCGTCCTTGTGGCGATTATGTGCGTCCTGAGTGCGCGCCTACGGCGCTGCTGTGGCGCTCTCGGCGTTCTCAGTGCGCTGCTACGGTGCTGCCACGGCGCGCACATCAGAACGCCATGAACACGCCGAGCCACGGCGCGTACTTTGTGCATGCAAAAAGTGCGCGCCGTCGCATAGCGTCCATGGAGACACCACGGCGTCCACTGGAGATGTCACAGTGATGCTACGGCGCTCATGGCGACCTTACTGCGTTCACCTCAGCGTTTTGCAATTTTTGATGGACGCCGCGCGATCGCAGCGAGAACGCTGCCCTGGTGTGACAGGGGTTTAACTTATCAAGCATTCTTGGGAAGCAAAATGTTGTAATTAAAAATTGTAGATTATGAACGGCATGTGCGTGGCGAGCAATTCTCCTGTCACTCGCACATTGTTTACTGGAAAATAATGAAAACTGAATGCATGGATCCATGGATAGATCTGAACAAGATGGTATAACACAGGACATGATCACATTAGGCATGTGGGCGTGGTTAGCAGATCATCTCAGTTGCTAAGGAAACCCAAAAGTTCATATTTGACAATTCTTAAATCAGTGCGAAGTATTGTTTTGTGCCATTGCTTGCATTACCGAGCGTTTCTTTCTGGACCTGATCTGTTTCTGACCCTGCTTTTATTCTGATTGCCTGTTGCCTGCCCTGACCCTCGCCTGGACTCTGACATCTCTAGTCTCTTCTTGGAGAATCCCATGCTCTTGATTGTCTTCTACCAGTCTGACCCTTATTTAACTTTTAGTTCCTGTCTGAAGTAATAAACCTGTTGCACGTGGAACCAGCTGTCTGCCTGTTGGTGACACAAATGGATCTGTTCCTCATCCCCACACAAATAAAACATGGTGGTTATAGAGATAAAACCAACAGAAAAGCCACCATTTTGAAAATTGGAGGGGGAGTAGCAGCTGCTCCACAAATGAGGTCACAGTTGAACGGTGAGGGTGAGTGTTGCATGCAGGCAGCTTTAACTTTTTTTTGCAGAATTAGATTTATACTGAATTCATACCGCCACACCAAATGGGAAGATTATTTGTAAACCATTATTTTAATTTGGTTTATTAATGTTTAATTATGAGTACAATTTCACCTTTTTTTTGCATTTTGAGTTAAAATAAAGAATTTATTTTGGGTTTTCACAGTCCATTCGTGTTTGCTATCAATTTATGTCAGAAATGTGGAAGGTAGTTATAGAACCCCAAGATGCAAACTGTAGAGAGAAGAGTTTTATTGTAAGGATGGCAGAACGGGAGCAGGTCTCAAGTCTTCACATGGGGAAGGGCAGCACGGAGCGGATACTTGAAAAGAGAACCAGTATCAGCCACAGTATAAGGATCAGAGAGTGAGTCTGATATTTACTACTCACTCTCAGGCTGGGCAGATAGCGCAGGACAGCAGGATCCAGGCAGAGCAGACAGGCAGAGCAGGCAGACTTGCAGGTTGAACAGAGCAGGCAGACTCGCAGGTTGAACAGAGCAGGCAGGCAGGCAGGCAGGCAGGCAGGCAGGCAGGCAGGCAGGCAGAGGCAGGCAGCAGGCAGGCAGGCAGGCAGGCAGGCAGGCAGGCAGGCAGGCAGGTTGAACAGAGCAGAACAAGACCAGGAGCAGCAGAGGACTGACAACGTTCTGGCAGAGAACAGGTGGAGAGCAGGGCAATATAAAGGGGAGAACGCAGGTGAAGGCAATCAGGTGATTAGTGACAGACTGAGGCAGGAGTGGCAGAGTCCTGACAATTTAATTCATGCCAAGTGTTAAGGTCCGATCCAAATTCTCCACTGGAAGAGGCATTTGTTGTGGGAGTGGTGTCCAAAATACTTTTTTAAGGTCCTACCCTCCAAGCAGAGGGATACAGAGCTCTCCGTCGCAAAGGGGTTTGAGGAGAAGCACCTTTTTCACGTGGGTGTACTCTGAAGCACAGAAGTTTACATTTATACGTAAGTAATGACTTTTTGTTGTAGCATGACCTTTTAAAGTTATAAAACTGATGTTATGTGTTTTAGGCGCTAGTAGCTCAGTGCTAACGCTAGCTGACCGGCTACTATTGTTGATGTCATCAAGTGGAAGTAACATCCAAATTATTTAAAGACAATATTTTTCCATCGTAACTCTCCATTTGGATGGCTGAATGTAGGTGTAGGGCGAAGGGAAGAATTTGGATTACCAGAACTGAAGAATATTCCAGTAGTTTTGAGTTTGACTGATGTTCGGCTCCTGTATCTGTGCTGTGAAAATGAGCACAACCATCTCTGCTGCAATAAAAACTGCAAAAAAATGTTTTGTTCCTTTTTTTACCAAAAAAAAAAGAGGAGAACATAAATATTACTTTAATACCCCACACTGTAAAGCTGAGTGGGATCTGCTGCAACAACTAACGCATGTGATTGATTTGTACTTCTAATAAGATGGGGTGTAGATTTCCCTCTTCACTTCAGCTGGGGAGCCAACAGTCCTGCTGATCGCTCAAGACTGCTTTGGGTGGGCGGAGCCTAACAACAGTACCGCTCCAGTTTGGTGGAAAAGAAATGGTAAAACAATACTTTCTTTGAGATTTGAGTCTCCAAAATAAAGAAATTCCAGTGACACCAGGAAAAGTCACCAGATTTGTCACAATAATTACTAAGCTGCTGGAGCCTATCCCAGCTGTCTCCAGGGCTGCACACTCACTTATATTCATACCTAACTCATCGTAGGACTTGGATCATCATTTTATCTTTAAAGCATGCTTTTGGACTGTGGGAGGAAGCACCAGGAGAGCACACAGAAGGAACCCAGCCGGGATTTGAACCAGGCCCTCCTTGATGTGAGGCAAAAGTGTTAACCGCTTAGGCTAAAGTTTTGTCAACTAGCTGAGTTCTGTTCTGTTCAGTTCTGTTTCTATTTCCTTTTTTTTTTTTTTTTTTTTTTTTTTTTTTGGGGGGGGGGCGTACATTTTCTTCTTCTTTTGTTTTTAGAGAAATCAAACTTTTACCTTTTTATACATTTAATAAAGTTGTTGTTTTGGTTCTTTCAAACAGTTTGGTGCTAGGAAGTGACTGAAATGCACTGTTCATTCCTCACTATAAAGAACCCCAAAGTGGTATTTTGATCCGTTCATGCATTTAAGAATAATCCTGTCTGCAGCAGCCCTCCCATATCCACAGAAACGAGCGGTTGGAAACGTGCTGACATAAGACCGATGTGAACCGCTCCCTCCAGCAAGAGTCTGCTCTGACAGCTCCGCCCCCAGTCTAACACCAACACTCAAATTTACCACAGAGCTAGTGATGACCAGCAAAAAAACGTTCATTTTAGATGCAGACATTCACACACACATGTAAATATCTGCAAATGGTGGAGAGGTCTGCAAACTCCACATTGCCATCAGTATGAGTCTTTTTGAACTT
Organism: Oryzias javanicus; assembly: GCA_003999625.1. Taxonomy (NCBI): domain Eukaryota; kingdom Metazoa; phylum Chordata; class Actinopteri; order Beloniformes; family Adrianichthyidae; genus Oryzias; species Oryzias javanicus. The sequence continues at coordinate 21,726,350 of CM012457.1, forward strand.
GTTTTCCAACATTATTTTTGCAACGAGAATCTCATCGGAAAGTTTGTCACTTCCCAATGAAAGGCTGTGGTGGGGCGGTAGGGTGGTCTTCCCTCAATCAGAAGACTGCGGGTTCAATTCCCACCTTGCCTGTCAAAGTGTCCTTGAGCAAGACACTGAACCCCACATTGTCTCTGATGGGAGGTTGGTGCCAGCGTTTGGCAGTGTGAATGGGTCTGTTACTGTAAAGTGCTTTGGGCCTTTGAGCAAGGTAGAAAAGTGCTATATAAATATACTCCATTTATTGTCACTTCCTGCTATTTTCTGCAGAGGGCTTAACATGGTAACATCCAAAAAACATGGAGATTGAGGTTGAATACTATTAACTCTTTTCATCAGATGGAAAACCAGCAGAATCTGTTTTGTCATGATTATCCGTTATTTAATTTAATACCATTTTGGACAATGTTTCAGTCTTTTCCTCACAGATGTTGTAGAGGTGTATTTTGCAGTTTAATGATTTTTGTTTATTTCATTAAACTTGGGGTCTTTTGTCAGTATGTAGTCAAGCATTTTGAAAACAGGCCCTGCAGAGAAATCATCATTTGAGCTTTCCACACTGCCACCAAGTGGAAGTTCATTCACTGCAAGGGACATAACAACTTCTCCAATTGATTTTATATAATATTTATCTTTTTCAATTTGCTTGGGCTCTATTAGATGGCTAATGGTGTCCCCTGTGACCTCTCTCTGGGACATTTCAGACCAGGATTTTGTATTTTTATGAGGCATTGGCTTGATGCATGCTTTGTGAATCCCTTGTCTTTTTCCAATAATTAAATCCTCGCTTTGTGAAAACCAAATCCCTGTCATTGTTTCCTCCAAATTTATGACATGGGAAACAAAAGCATGCATGGAGCCATAGTCTCCCACCATACCAGCCTGGGCAAAATGAGCAAGCGTTCTTACCAAAGTTACATCTGGGGAAAACCAGAGATGTGGGCTGTGACGGTGTTAAAGTGTTCAAGCCTAAATTGACATCATCTGCAGTGGCCACTGCAGGATGGGGAGCAACTGGGACAGTGGGGGCTGTGCTTGTGACACTAGACAAACTAGATGTACCGGGCCAAGCAGTACCACCGATGAGTCGGTCTCCGCTGCTGCCGCTAATGTCCTGGTACTGGTAGCTACTATCACAGCACTGGCTCAAGCAACCAGAAATCTGTGCATAGTCAACTCATTTCTTAGGGAGCTACATTGGGGCCACTATTATTCGAAATCCAAATAAATCAAATTGAAAAAAATATTGGTGTTTGGTCAAAAAAATGTTAAATGTCCAAAACGTTTTGCTATTCTAAAATGAACTTAATTATTTTCAGCTTCAAATATTCAGTTTTTTAGGTCTCAAAACTTTTTTTCTGTTTCAAATAGTTTTTTCACTTTCCTTTTGGGTTTTTTTTCGAATCTGAAAATTTCAGTTTCAAAACTTTTGGCCTTGTTGTGGCGCGTTGGGGCGGGGCTAACACGAAGGATCAATAAAAATTGATGAGGGTGGTAACTTCAGTCTCGGTGCATTCACTGACTTCAAGAACTGTAATAATTACGGTGAGAAAATGGTTATGTAGTCTGTGTATCATAGTCTAGTTTAGTCTAGTTTTCCCAAGACGGGTGTAAAAAGCAGAGTTTTATCGCGCACAAACCACACGTCCAAAACTCTGTTCTAGTCCGTTCTAAGCGCCATCTTATTGTGTTAATACAGGTGTAGAAAACGTCCGTATGCTTGCATAAAATTGCTATGTGGTGGGTCGACGTCTCTAAGTCAACAGAACACATTGTTAAATACATGGCGTCGATGGCACTTTCTGGATGAGGAGCGTCTGCGGGACCTCGTGCTGAATGCTCCTGCAGAGGTGCTGGCTGTTCCCATCAGATCAGAGCTCACCCACCACCCTCTTTTTCCACAAACTGGCCGTTTGTTTCGCCACAACCGCCCAAAATCTGACGAGCTGGCTGATCCAATTAGATCACGGCTCCCCCCACATCCGGCTTTGCTACCGGAGCGTGGTAGAATACCCGATACCGGAGGCGGTACTGGACGCGCAACGGTCCTGGTACCGGACGCCCGGACCCTTGATTTAATTGGGCACATTTCTGTGGTCAAATCAGCCTTCACTAGATTTTTTGTGTGAGTTTCATCCAGTACTCACGGTAGCAGGGCTGAGAACGCTGAAAGATCTCCACCAGACTCCATGGAGCTTCTTGATGTGACCACGGAAATGTGAACGGTGGCTCATTTGACCGCAGTTGGAAAGGATTTTTTGGGGGGAGGTCAGCTTTATCAACTATTTGTTAATAAAAAAAGTGTTCTCTTTAGACAAGAGTAAATTGTACATCCTAAAACATTTCAGTGTTTTATTGTTTGTGGGTATTAATTCAGGCATGTCAAAGAAGACAAAGGAACAAAAATGAAAGAATGCCTAGAAAAAGCAATGTTAGACCCATCATAGCTATTGTGGTCCACGTTGAACAAGCACATGGATACTATCTAGACCAGAGGTGAAAGTCAGCCATGAGTTGAGTCAGCCAGTATGCCATCAATTGGACACACAGCCATAAATCCAACATAAACAGTTGACTGGCTGACGTTTGAAGGTGCCAGCTCGTCTGCATCAAACATTGTAAATTATTGCTCAACAGATAGTAAAGAAAATCATTCTTCCATCATCCTCAGCCAGTTGGGGATGGCGAGATCGATGCTTGCCTTCACTTTGCAATTTATCTGCTCGTAAACCTGCAGACGTTTGTGAGACGCCTCACGAGTCTGCACAGACGCGTGTGAGACAATGAGCTGAAGACTTATGAAGCTGTCAGACAATACGTCTGCAGGCCCAACAACAATACATTATGTTCTGAGGTGAAAAGGAAAACAAAAATCCTCTAATCCAAAGCAGTCGACTCACCATTTATTTATTGTCACATGTGCAAACGCAGATGTTGCAAAAAAGACGTATTGCAAAGCTAGTACTTGGTGACATTAAAGACCCGCTGATAATCTTGTGATTTATTTCAAAATCATTTCCAGCGATCTTTTAATAATGATTATGCAGTTTTTAGCCAAATCATTGTTTTCTAGAACATAGTTTATGCAGATCGGCAGGAGATCATTCAAAATTGTGTCCCCCGTCATGAGAAAAGGCTACAAACACAAAAACACAATTTTCATTGGAGTGGGTCATGTATGTGTGGCATTTTTCTAATGAAAGTGAACAAATGTAACAGGAAAACATTTTCTTTTTGCATTTTTGAGTATTTCTCCTTTTGAATATCTGTCAATCAAACTGTCTCAGACAGACTCTGTTTGAATTAATGATCCTTCTTTACATCACAACAGCTCTGCTGCACATGCACTACACCCCTCATCACCGTCTAAGGGGCGGGGCTGTTCAGCTCAGCTCCAAAAGTCACACCCCCTTAGAGGAGCTTTTTGAAACAGAGGCTTTAGGTCAGGGGTGGGCAAACTACGGCCCGGGGGCCACATGCGGCCCCTTAAGCTACTTAATGTGGCCCTCCAAATTAAAATACATTGAATCAAAAATCCTAATTATTGTTTTATTTTCATTGTATTTCTGGTTTCTTCCCATGAATGGTGTTGTTTCTCTGACGTTCGTGTGTGTTCCTTTCTGAGTCAGATGGTGATCTTTCGGATTATTCCTACACCACATAAATGAAGCATTTCTTTGAGTTCACATTTTCCTCTGAAGAACATCAACCCATTAGATCACCCAAAAGAGAACAAAAATCAAAATTTAGAAATTAAAACTCCCAAATTTTCTGTTTTTAAATTAATATATGTGAATTTGAATCCAAATTAAAGCATGTTTTTCTCTAAATTCCATATTATTTTTTTAGTTTATGAGGTAGATTACCCAATCTCTCCTTCCATCTGCTCCTTGTCCGGCCCTTATGCCAAATTTTATAACCCTTTGTGGCCCACGAGTCAAAACAATTGCCCACCCCTGCTTTAGATCAACATGAAAAATTGATTTTTAAGACATTTAGTTTGTGGTATTTTGGTTAAAAACTTCATAATCATATTTAAAACAGTACTGGAAATGTTTATTATAATTAAAAAATGTCGTATAAGGGGACTTTAAGACATGCTGATTTACCTAAGATCAGTCCTAACATATCTCAAGCAATATCTAAATCCGCTTTCCTCTTGTTATTGGCTCAGAAGCTCTGACTGTCTCTCCCTGTCTGTCCATACAGAGATAGTGTCCAAGGTCTCTAACATCTTTTTGTTTATTTAAGTCCTTTTATTTGTTCATCTTTAAACTCCTTGTCAGTACTCCTTCAGACTGTGTTGTATATTCTTTTTACCCTTTTTTATAAATGTATGTAAATATATTTCTATTTGGGTGTTTTTGTATTTGTTGTATTGTTCTGTGTTCTGGACCTTCTTGAAAATGAGATGTTGCATCTCAAGGGGCATTCCATTAACAGCAAACAAACATTGTGACGATTGTCTCTTTATTGGAGCGCCTTTTAAGGTTGGATTTGCTGAGAAGATGGAGCACGGTTTGTCCTGAAAGCTAACGTGTTGGAAGCAGCAAAAACTGGCAAACATCAGTTCTTGGGTTTGAGAAGGGCCAAGAACATCTGTAAAACTACAGCTCCTGTGGAGAATTGCAGCTCAGCAGATGTCAAAAATCTCCTCGGAAAAGAGGAGGGAACAGAGTGAGCCAATGACAGGGTCAAAGGTGACCTACGTACCTGAGAAGCAAAGATTAGAAGGAAATGCTGGTTCTGACAGAGATTTGGGGTTTGTTGTGTCAGAACCTGAAGATGAGTCAAGCAACCCAGTCTGTTCCCTGTGTGGGAAGTCAAGAATTGGAGCGAGTTGTGACACATTTTTCCCCTAAATCATCTTTTTTGGCCAGAAATATGTGTAACCCCTATGTGAGGAAGAAAAAAAAGTTCTTATGGAGAAAATGCAAGCCTGTGAAGACAGTGTGAGTCTGCTGTAAAATTTAAGCCAAGTCATGCTCGTGCAACTTTGACGTGCACCACGCCGCCCCAGAGCAACGTTGTAAACTTTCATGGAATCCGTGATTCCTAATGGTCTCTTTCACAAAGCAGAAAAAGGTTCATAAATGGTTTGAAGTGTTGGCCTCGCAGTCAAGTATGAGCCACGGAGGCCCTCCTTCACATGTTAGAGGAATTAAAGTCTCCCGGTCCCCCTCAGAGCCGTAAAAAGAACAGGCTTCGTTGGTTTGGCAGTAAAATAGAAAACCAATGAAACATGCAGATGTTTATACAGTCATCTCTGATCAGTATGTCATTTCAAGACTTTATCTGTGAGCAAATACTTTCAGAACAAATAGTATGTTCATTTTCTGCAGCTTTTTTATGTTCACGGGGTAACGTGCAGCACCTTTAATGGCTGCTATGAATCTATGGTCTCAGTTATTTTGGGGATTATCCAGAGAGCATTTCAACTGTGGGCGTTCTGCCTGAGTTTCTATTAAATAAAAAGGTAAAACTTTGGTTTTATCAGGTCCTTTTCAGCATGGTGGTTCTGAGAATAAAAGCTGGACTAAATTTAACAGTTTGAGATGAAACTAGATGGAAGTGGAAGAAAAAAAAGACTTTTAACCCTTTAACACCAGCGCTTTAGTTCCAGTCTTTACATTTTTTCAACAACCGTAACTCTTTAACCCGTTATGCAATTAATGTAATTCCAGTGGATTTTGTCACAAGGAAAAGCGTTTTTGTTAGCAACACTGAGTATCGGTGCACGGCTGATATGATAAACTGCTTTTTTCTGTATCAGAATCAGCTGATTCACATTGATCCTGAAATTGAAGAGTTAGAGTAAGTATCACAGATTAAATCTCCACTGTTTAAAAGTTAAGGTACGAAGTATAAAACAGATTATGATTAACTACTAAAATACTATAAAGTGGGGGACTATCTAGTGACACCATGCTAACTACTTTTCTTTCATCTTTTTTACGCCAGATATGAGATCCCCAATTTCAAAAAATGAAAATTGAATCAATACAAACATTTCAGGATGTACTATTTGTGCATTCACTGTTTAAAATATGGAAGGTTTATCAAAAAGCACCTAAAAACACTTAAACATTTTTTTTTCACAAAAATTGTTTGACCATAATGCATCGTGGTCTCTAAATTCGTTAATGTAGTGAGGATCAATGCATGCTAGTTTTCACAAAGACTTCTGGGAATTTTCAAGTGCACTTGATTTTGTAATTGTAGATTCGGACAGCACTCCAAAATGGCAAACGCACTATATAGTGAGTAGGGAAGGAATCTCGACCTTAGTCTGGTGATGTTTGAAAGCTACATGGAGCCCTGTCAAAATGTTTGGTTGGGTGTTACAGTGAATATGCTAATGCAGCTAGCGTGTAGCGGTGTCCGACTGTGTTTTTTTAATATGTCACTTACAAGGTTGCATGTTAGCATAGCCACAGCTAGTTTGGTTATCAACATCAGCCTATCTTATTTATGTGTTGCAAACAAGGTTGGGAGTGACAGGGATTGTGAATATGCTAACATGGCTTAGCTTTCTAATGTTGCTAACATTTAGCATGTTAAAAACAAGCATAGATTGACAGATCTCTTCCACAATTTCTATCAGTGGAGTTAGCTTAGCTTGGATATCATCGAGTGCCTTTCGGCAATGTTACGTGTCTTGGACTTTCTTCAGGGGAGTGGTCAGCACTCCATTTTTCAGAATTACTGCGCTTGTTGAAGTAATTCGGTGATGATTCAAGATTAAAGTCACCTGAAGACGATTAAGAAGATACAAGTCTTCTCGTTACCCGGAACAAGTATCTGGACAGATGGAAGCTATACGGTATTGTGAATTTAAAACATCACAGCCTTGCCTCGTCCATGTCTATTTATGTCAGTGCTTTTGACTCAGAAAGGTGTGAACGGATCAAAATACCACTTTGGGGTTTTATAAAGTAATTTTAGAACAGTATAGTACACTTAAAAGCTCAGAAAGTTTATTATGCATGATATAGGCCCTTATACATATGACAGAGGCTTAAAAATGGATGATACATTGAAAAAAGCTAGTGTTCAAGGATGCTCAAGACACTGCTTTTTGCTGAACTTTTTTAATAAAATAGTTTTACAATTGGATTATACTGTACAACTATGGAGATACAGATTAGTTGTAGTTTTACAATAAAACATCTTTCTGTGTAGAAAAAAATCACAACCTATGAAAAACCTTAAGATTCATGATTTAAGAAATTAATCTGAAATACTTAATTCAACCAGAATTTGTGTTTATGTAAAAAAAAAAAAAGACAGTTTTAATTTACACAGAAATGGAGAAGTGAACAAAAATATGTTGTAAAAATTTTCATTTCTTTCAATCTTTTACTTCCAACAATAAATTCCACTAATATTTAAATGACAAAACACTGTTTTTACAAGCAGGTGATGACAACACCGTGTGAACATACGCACAATCGTGAATAGAAAACCAAAACTGAACACACAGATTGCAAAAGGCAGCACATGTTGAGACAAAGGTCTGCTCTGACGGATATGGTTTTCTGACTTGGCGTCTAAAAGAAGACGAGGTGCAGCGAGGCTGTAATGTAAACAGCAAGCTAAGACCCGATCAGACCAGACGGTCACGCTGACACTGTAATCGGCTGCAGCTGTCTGCGTCCACTGAGAGCAAACGAAAACACTTGAATTTATCTGACAGAAATGTTTATGATCCAGCAGTCAGATGGCAGCCCGTTCCAAGCGCGTCCAGTGGAGGGAAAAACCAAACTATCGTCCTGGGAGAGGCCCGACGACAGAACAAGGAGGAATGAAATCGAGTTGTGTGTGTATTTGGGCTGTTCTGATGCTGCTTTATTATTTCTGAGGTGATATGAATAAATATGGCATCACCGTAACCTAGACATAACAAAAACAGACCATTAGGCAGGACAAACAGGTCGATGACATAACCCTAACACAGCTGTTGAGGTTTTAGAGGCAAGGATTCAGGCTCTGCCTCAGTTTCATTCTGAAATGTATGAAAAGGATGAGCTTTATGATGTAAAATACCCCAAAAATAATTAGTTTTAAGTCTGCTGTTAGACTAGTTAACATCAGGGAGAGACCCCAAATTTGATTGTGTTGCAAGCCATCTAGAGGTCAGTTAGTGGACTTATTTAATTCTAGTCACCTTACTTTTGATAAACCGTTTCTAACCAGAATGTCACTTAACCCCTGAAGAGCTATTAGGTCCTCATTGTCATCTTGTTTAGAATCAGCAGGTCTCAAGTTACACTAGCTGGGGAATCCATTAATTGGTGTTTGGTTCCCACAAGGACCAAAAATGATCATCTTCAGGAACAGGAACTTTTGTGGTGGTATCGTTAGTGGTTCATTGAAGTTGTCCTGCCACTTTGACCTATTTAACTTGGATATGAGTCTTGATTTCTTTATACGACCAAATCTTTTCTCAGAATCTCAGTTTGTTTACATACCTGATCAAATCCCAGCACAATGTGTCTTTAACATGTCCTTGTAGCATTTTTCTCATGATGGAGGACATATATAAAGAAATTTAAAATTGTGTTTCTGGGTATTTCTTTATTGCAATCATTGTGAATCAGGAGCAGACGAAAAAATGCTATATGAAACAGATTGTAGTTCTTAAATTAAAATTTGGCTGGCGACAAGCTCCCTGCTCCGCTCCATTCTGATGCATCCTCTCATAGTCAGATAGATCCATGAACATCTTTGTTTTCCTCGTCTGAGCTGAAATTCTGGCTCTGCTTTTTGCAGAGACAGCTCCAATATTGCTCGCCATTTTTGTTGAACTTGGGCCTGTGAGGGGCTGTAAGCCAGTGGGAGAGAGTGTAAACAAAGGGATGATGGGAATTGAAGGCAGGCCTTCTCAACGCCACGCAACTCAGGTGAATTTCTTGGAACTACTGCAGCTCTACAGAAACTATGTCCTACAAAACGACACAGTTTTAAAAAAATTTCGCTCCTATTTTTTTTTTATTTTTTTTTACGTGAACAGAGACAAAGCAGATTTTAGAAATCGGGCTTCCCTGTCACAATAAAACAGGCAATAAACTACCAGATACCCCCACAACATTAGTACTGTGCAAAATCCACAATGAAAAAAAAAAATCTAAACAAAATGTCTTGTATTTTGAAGCCAAACAATCAATACCCATCAATGACTTAATGATCAAATCTATTTGTCGATTCTGGTCTGCATGTAAAAACCAGAGTTTCTTTTGATTTCCTCATTTTTTTTTAAGTTAAATTACAGTGAAATATCTACACTTTGTTTTACTTTTAACAAGTATAAAAGCTAAGAAGTAAAAATATTCATTTCGTGAGCTGCTTTTGCTTTAAACATTCACTTTGCTGTTTTTGGCTGAGCCAAATGCTTCAAATTGCCATTTATGTCACAATTTTGGGTCATTTCATCCCCTTTAATCTGTGCTCTCTATGGTCAGAGTTGCATAAATTGCATTATCAACCCAGCAAATAGCTAAATTGAAAGTCTTTTTCAGGCTTCTGCAGCCAAACCACGTCTATCATATCTCAGATGAATAGAACAGCTTGCAGCATGCGATGATAAAATCTAATGTTGTACAGTGAAATAGATGATTATTTTATTCATAACTTTAAAATGATGGTACACTACTACATTTCCTTTTTAAGCTATGATAGCACCATTGTCTAAAACAGAACAGTGTTCCCTCTGTCTCATTGTGAAGAACTAAAAGCAATAAAGAGACATAAAGCAGTAAAGCAGCCTGTTAAAAATTGACAAACAAAAGTCCCATTGACTAAATATATTCATAGTTAGTTGTGAAGACAACATCTGATTAAAAATAAGAAAAGATACTCTGTATAATTAATAGACAACGGATGTGCTACCACTTCAAGTCATAAAAAACAGTCCACTTTTTCCTGTTGGGGAATCAGACTGAAGCTCAGATAAGAAAAGGCACGCAGGAAACTGAAGGAACTGTCAACAAGTCCGTAGAAGGTTAAGTGGAAGAACTTAAGGACCATCAGTGGTGGAGACAGAGTCCAGGCTTTAGGATCACGCTGAAGACATCCTGACAAGGTGCAGGACCGCTGTGTTTCTGTGAAGAGGACAGTTTCTGTTTTAATACAATTTTCTCTCTACTAACAGGTGTTGAACTCCAGCTGTTTTTTTTTTTCAGAAAACTTGATATTGAAGCACCCTAGATCCAGGTAATCAACAGTAGATTAGGCCGGATTTGCAGGACGTCAGCACTCGAGTCTGACATCCCTGCAGTTTAAAACTTAAACTTTCTTGTTTTCTCCAAATAAACGTTATATTAAGTTTGATTTTGTACACTGAAACTGTCTTAATTTCTGTTAAAATTTGGATTGTAAAAAACAAAAATCAAAATTATTAGAGCTCTCAAAAATACTGTTACGCAAAAAACCTGTACAAGAATGTATGAATATGGAATCAGTTTTATTCCTGGGATTTGTTTTCAGATGAAAATGACAGGTTTGTAAAATATTATTTCATTCTATTAAGTCATTTTTCTTACTTTTTTGGTTTTTATTTGGTTACTTTCATTTATCTTTTTTATTTCAGTTCCTCTTACTCATTCTTTCACTTTCTCTTTTCTCTTTTTTACTTTCCTTTTTTGTTTTTTCTCTTTTATTTGCCCCCTGCTTATTTCAGTTTAATTTGATTAAGATTAACTGAACAAACATGTTTTTTTAAACCAAGGTCATAAGGTATATAAAATTGTCTCCGCTTGTACACTTAATTCATATCACATAACAGTGACAAATCAGCTTGATATTTATCATTGGTATTTACATAAAGGTTTGAATTGACTTTTAAAGGAAATGTTTAAAGATTAAAACAAAACTTAAGCCCTCATGCTGTTGTTGTCCTGATACTCTTGACTGGACTTTTTACAAACGCTTTGCATAATCTCAAACAATGGAATTTAGTTCTTTAAATATGAAAAATAGCAGAAAACGATTTTTAAAGTGGAGTGATTTGGTCTGGATTTTTTTAGTTGAGTACATTTTGTCTTTCTTCCAAAAGGATTTCTCAATTCTGAAGAAGAAATAAACAGAAAAGCCTTTTGGGTGTTTAATTAAAAAAACAAAGTCCAGATGACTTTTTTAAAAACTGAAAGTCTGTAAAAAATATAGATAAAAATGCAAATTAGTACTCTCTTATATTGGTCTATCAAGAAAACTTGAATTACACATGCCATGACTCCAAAGCTCCATTCACACCACCAACAGCCTAATCTATGTGAGTGCGTGTTTTGGGGTTCTGCAGTCACAACTCACACAGTCGTTTCTACGCCCGTTTTTAGACTAAAATCAGCCACTGAACACACATTGCTAGTTAAACCAGGTTGAACTTTGACCTATCAGAGACTCAGATTTGTTAGTAATGTATGGATGACATAGCATAGGAGGCTTTCATGAATGAAAAATAAAAAAATATAGATTTAAAAACAATAACAACATTTTTTTTTTTTATATACAAGTTTTCATGTTTGAACCCTGACCTTATATGACCCCATAACAAGACTTTTATGTCTTGTCATACATTTATTTTTAGTCCATTGAACACTGTTTGCATTAAATTTGAAATGTAAACCAACACATAGAAAATTGATTTTTTCCATTGTTTTCAGACTGAAAGATGCATTATCATATATATACTGGAACAAATCAGTGATCGATTGAGAGTAAAGTACCTTGTTGTCCACGAGAAACGTTCGTGTCTACGACGTGGAGTTCTCTCTGCAGGTATCCAGGACACTGCAACAAACCAAACACATCTAAACAAACCTGAAAAGAATTAGCATTGTTTACTAGATGGAAGAGGGACTACAAAGTCACTCAACTTTATGTGACATGACAGTTTTCCTATAAGCAGATGTCATTTCAAAACCAGAGAGATCTGCACCTCCGGCTGTTTAAACCCAAGATCTGTTAGCTAACTGCACAAGTTCTTCTTTTTTTTTCTTTTGTTAACAAACTAAATTCCCTCTTTGTTGATCAACCCCCCCAAGAAACTGAGGCACTCACGCTTGATGCTGCCGCACAAAGTCAGCAAACTGGCGGTCTTTGGCGTAAAGTTCTATGATACGGATCCTGTCTTGGATTTCCTGTAGAGAAACATGGTATCAGCTGAAGAAGAACATTGTATTACAGTAAAACTGTGGATGACTCAACAACACTTTACTATAATTTGGCAAGTAAAAGTTTGAACCATTCATTGTTTTCAGTGTGACACTGTTTTTGGATTCAGGTTCAAACTCGCATCAAATCATGTAATTCTTGTGTTCTGTTCCAGCAAAGCATGTAGCTAAATCTACAAACTTCCCTTTTCCAATAACTTTGAGCCCCGCAGGTACCGGTACATACTAGATTCGAAGCTTTAGGGTTTTACACGAGTCTTGGCTGCAGTATTTGTTTTGGACACACACTCACCTCTTTGGTCAGTTCGCTGTTGTCATAAATGTGTCGTATCTCCTCGCTGCTGAAGTCGGTGGAGGCCTCGGCGCTGGCGCTGCTGTACACCGGAGGTTCTGGGTAGCGGCGGTAGTAGTGGCTGTAGCCAGTTGTGGCTTCGCTCTCATACATGGGGTTGTACTTGGTTGCCCTCTCCAAAGATGGAAGGCTTTCGGCTCGCCTGTAAAATGACAAAGAAACGAAGAAATCAATGAAGGAATGAAGACAGAGTTCATTTAATACCTTGTGTTTTTTTCCAGGTCTTGATTTAAAGTAACCGATTAAACTGTAAATGTTCTAGGTGGATACTATACCATATTTGTTTGTATATTTCAGTAAATATTTGGTCTTAATGTTATTTAAGCTTTAAGCTAAATATAAAATGTTAAATAACCTTGTTTTGCTTCTGCAAACTCACTCAAGAAATTCAATTTTGACTGTAAAGAATAATTCCTGGATATAGACGCCAAGCTGCAGTGGATGCAGTTTATTTTCCCAATGAAGTGCATAGCTGTTTTGTTTAGCTGTACTACTTTCCTGAGGACACATTCTAAAACTCATAGTTTTGTGTCAATCCGTCTTAAATCAAGGAGGGTTTTATCTGACCAGGAGTCAGCTGAAAACATTAGAGGTTTGTGTTGCATCTCTGTTTGAAACCACAGAAGCTAAATCAATAAATATATTCATATTTCTTAAAAAAAATGTTCAAAATGTGATATTCTAAAAATATAAACAATAAAAGTTGTGGGTTGTTTATAGTCATATTTTGCGCTTAAAATAGGGAATCCACATTTGTTAGTGCTTGTTTGCTTGTTTGTTTGTTTGTTTGTTTGTTTGTTTTTTCTTATTGTTTAAAGTTTCAAAAAGTAAGGAAAAAGTGTAATAACAACTTTAGTAATTAAATAAAATGGGGAAATAATGTTGTCTTATTTGAAAATAAATAAACAAGTTTACTAATTTCTGTTACCCCTTTAAACAAATAAGAAATAAAAATCCAAATAAAAACATGTTCTTCCTTTTGTTACCCTTTAAATAAATAGGTAAATATTCAAATATGTTTACTTATTTCTGTAACCCCTTTGAAAAAAATAATGTATAAATAAAACATTTTTCTGTTACCCTATAAATAAGTAGATAAATAAATTTTCCTTGTTTCTCTTGCCCCTTTGAAATAAAATAGATACTTAAGTTTTCTTATTTCTGTTACCCTTTAAATAAATTAAACAACTAAATATGTTTTCTTATTTCTGTTACTCCTTTGCAATTATTAATAAATAAATACATGTGCAGCTGGTGTGTGTATAGTTTTATTTATAATTAAAGTACAGTTTTATGGAAAAGTGTGTCTATCATCAGCGTAAGTCTAGACTGTAAGCCCGGATAAGTAGAGTTTACTAAAAAAATTTATAGAAAGTGGTTGCCCTAAAAAAATTAAGTAATGTTAATTTCAACATAAAATAATTAGTAATATTAATTGCTTTGACACTTCATTCTGCTGTTAATTTTAAGTTAAGTGCACAAACTTCCAGGTCGATTAAACTTAAAATAATTAGTAATATTAATTTCATTGACATTTCATTCCACTGTTAATTTTAAGTTAAATGTACTAGTCTTCAAGATGATTCAACGTACCATTATTAGTAAGATCAATTTCTTTATATATTTATTCCACATTTAACTTGAAGCTGAATACACTAACCTCCAAGTTGATTTACCTTAAGAATCCCTTTGCCCAAAACTGCTAGATTACATTAAGGGAATAAAATGCTAAATCGGACGTGCGTGTTAAGCAAAGGCTATATTACAGGATAAACTACTGCTTAGTAAATGTTGATCTCTACATTGCTAGCGCTCAGTAGAGTATTTCAACATTGCGTCGACAACACAATAAGAGGGGTGGTCATCAGTCTCTCCCTCATTCTCACTCAGGGTGCAGGAAGAAGTGAAACACAACAGGCTAAAAATAACAAATGGAAACAGTGTTAAACGGTCAGACAACAAAACACATACATGAAAACTCAAACTTAAACCCAATTCTAACCAGACAGGCAAAAGAAATGGTTACCCACAATTCCTTGCGCTGCCAGATCTGACAGCAAGCCCAACAAACTGCAACCATCACTACAATAGATTTTAGGTTTCGTTTTGATCACGTGGTCAGACAACCTCTGGCGCATTTAAAAATGCTGTTTAAGGTTGGGATTACATTTACGGTTCTAAAAGCAAATTGTAGGTTTTTGCGGCTGTTTCTGAGGCTCACGTGTCCACCAGGGGATGTGTCAAATGTGGAAAAGACATTTAAACACATTCAGGACCGTGCAGGACTAACGTAGAAATTACGTAGTCCAGCTACAAAAGAAAGAAAGAAAAAAAGAGATCAAAATAAAAACTAGTTTCAAGCTTTATTTTCTTGTCTTTTCCTGTTTTTTTCTGGTTAGTCAGTACTTTAACCTTAATGTTTTCAATTTTTGTAACCAGTTAACTGGAGATTTTAACTGTTAAAGTGGATTAGTTGTGAGCCTGTGTGCGTAAAGTTTATTATTTGTTTCATCATGTTGGGTTCTATGTTTAGGCAATAGTATATTCATAAATCTGTTGGTAGTTTTTAAGATTATTATTAACTATAAACAACTACTCGATGCTGACAAAACATAATGTAACCAGTCTAAAAATGTACCAACCATAGCCACATCAGTGTAGAACCGCCCCTGTGTGACGTACTGCAACGGTCCTCAGACAGGTGCTCTATGCTGCGTTCAGGTGCTACCAGGAAAATCGGTTATATTATATCAGACTGAAATATAAAGCTTAAAAAGTGTTTCTGCATAGTTGAACAACATTTAAAATGAAAGGTAACAGTTAGCCATGTGTTTTTTAAATGCTTTTAGTATGAAAATATAAAAAGTCATTTTTGTAGCATCCACTAAATTGAAAAATGACTTTGGAAACTAAATCTTCCAACAGTACATGAATGCAGCGGAATTTTGAGACCAAAACTTAAACATTCAATCACAATTACCTTAAAGTTACTCGTCCATGACATTACTTTCAAATGTAAGTTCATTCTGCTTTGATTTTGTAGATTGTGCTTAAATTTGATAGTAATACTATGAAACTTAAATTATTTATGTACATTGGAATTGGTTGTTCGAGTTGAGATGACATCCGGGCTAACAGTGTAGACCAGGGGTGGGCAAACTTTTTGATTTGTGGGCCAGAAAGGGTTCTAAAATTTGTCATGAGGGCCGGACAAGGAGCAGATGGAAGGAGAGATTGGGTAATCAACCTCATAAACTAAAAAGATAATATGGAATTTAGAGAAAAACATGCTTTAATTTGGATTCAAATTCACCTAAATTCATTTAAAAGCAGAAAATTTGGGAATTTTAATTTCTAAATTTTGATTTTTGTTCTCTTTTTGGGTTGATGTTCTTCAGAAGAAAATGCAAACTCAAAGAAATCTGAAAAATCACCATCTGACTCAGAAAGAAACACACGAACGCCAGAGAAACAAGAGAAGAAACCAGAAATACAATGAAAATAAAACAATAATTAGGATTTTTGATTCAATGTATTTTAATTTGGAGGGCCAGATTAAGTATCTTAAGGGGCCGCATGTGGCCCCCGGGCCGTAGTTTGCCCACCCCTGGTCTAGACTTTACTTTAGACTAAAGATAAACAGCAAAAAATTCAGTGTGATGTGTTATTGG
The DNA here is from genome assembly GCA_003999625.1 of Oryzias javanicus. Lineage (NCBI taxonomy): Eukaryota > Metazoa > Chordata > Actinopteri > Beloniformes > Adrianichthyidae > Oryzias > Oryzias javanicus. The sequence continues at coordinate 21,742,582 of CM012457.1, forward strand.
TGATGGTCAAACTATTTTAAAATACTAATCATTTAAATTGCAAATTGTTTTTTCCAAACAATAAACTAAATCAGTGGAGAAAGTTTATCACTACATAAATGATAGAAGAGTTTATGGTGCCTCATAATAAGCATAAGATTGAGCTGCAGAACAGTAGAAGGTTGTTCTCTGAATAGTTTGTTTGGCTGAATCCGTCAGAGGTTTGTTTGGAGCAGAAATGGATTTGGTTTTCTGACATATTCATATTAATCTCTCTTGGTTTTGGCTGTTGTTAAGCAGAGTAGAAGAGTTGTTTATTGGAGAAGTGTTGACATCCAAACATCCTGACAACAATGCAATCACACTGATATATACAGAGACCTACATTTCATTTTTGTGATTTACTGAATCCTAAACTCTTTGAAGAAACCAGACTTACCATCACTGTGTGTGTAGCCTGCTGTTCTGGTGGGTTCAGCTTCGGCATAAATACCCGTCTACCTCTGATTAAACCCACCATGACACTGAAGTGTTCCTGAGCCAATCATCATCATTTATGTCAGCGTCTCACCTCCAACAAAAACAATAACTTTGCAGCTGTGCCGGAGGAGAAGCCAGTTTGATGAAGCAGCTTCGGTTCACAGAATTAATCAAAGCAGCAGATTTATCAGTACCAGAATCAACATTACCTTATGGATGCATTCATGTGATCAGAAAAACTAACTGCGTAGTGATGTTTGTGTGTAATGTGTTGTTTCAGGAACTGTGATGAAACAAGTTAATGGGTTTATAACCTCTAAAGAATAGCTAACAGAGTTTCTGTGAAGATGGTATGTCCCATTTATAAAAAGTGACCCAATATTAAGATGAATAAAATTAATAAAAAGGACGTCATATAAGCCCTTAGTCAGAACTGCCCGTACAGGTAGATACTGAGTCTGAAGCTGCAAAATGGGATTGTAAACCCCTCGGTGAGTGATAATGTTCATGCACATTTTCTTTGCGAGTGACAGGTCGTAATAAACACTTAAATGTAACACGTAAGGGTAAGTAAGGGTGAGGCAGATGAGATGTGGGCATATTGTATGAATTTTTCTTTCTCTGAAGCTCATTAGAACGTTTACTCTGGCTTACACCTTGACTGTTAGAAATTCATGCACACCGTGCGCGTGCAGCATTTGTGGGCGGTCATTAAAGATCTAGTACTCTCTCTTAAGTGACGAGAAGAATGTGGCGTCTTAAGTGCATATAACTTTCATCTTATGTGTCAAAGTCGAGGCCCGGGGGCCAGATCCGGCCCTCTGGGTAATTATTCCCAGCCCTATATTGTTTTATTGTTATTAATGGCCTGATGTTATCTTGCGTTTACGCCGAATTTGTATAATTTTGACAAAATATATTTTTATGGAGAGTAACATATAGAAAGTTATTTAAGTTGATTTAAGATGGAATGATATTACTGTCTGTTTTTATTCATAGTTATGTTAAATTTTTTAAGATTTAAATATTTAGTTTTAGTGTATTCAATAAATATTTGTCCTGTTTGGCCCGTGACTTAAAGTGTGTTTTAGATTTTATCCGATTGAGTTTGACACCCCTGATTTACATAATCCTTACAAATACTTCACAATACATTTACCACACACATGACAATGGTACATCCCATTTTCAATGCGACTCTTGAGGTTGTAGTACGACCCTCTAAGGGTCCAGACATCCCGAAAACCTGCAGCACCTGTACAGATTAACCCTCTGTATGACTGCTTGTAACTAAGGCCTTAGTTACCTCAACCAATCAGGTGAGACCTTGGCAGTGCAGGTAGAATCTCAATGCTCGAACACTGTAACTGACTAATCAACCGGGGCAACATTTTGGCAATAAATGTTCAACTTAAAAACCAACCCTATTGTTAAAGAAACAACTAGTTTTAAACATGATGCAGCTCGCACCGTATGGGGTCCTCAGACTCCTCTTTGTCGTACTGATCCCGCAACGTCCTGGCCAAAAAGAACAGGACTCCCGACGCCACAAACAGGAAGCCGGCCACTGAGGCAATCGCTATTCCGACCACCAGGGGCTCCGACACGTACTCCTCACAGTGTTCGCCCCTGTACCACCAGTTCTCCCCCACTCGACACCTGCAGGCGAGGAAGATGAGGAAATGAAGATGACTTACGACAAATCAATGCATATTTAAAGTAACAGCACTTTTTAAATGCATTTTCATCCCGACAAAAATTATAAACTCTTTAAAAATTTGAAACCACGTTCACACCGGCCTCACGTTGAAGTAAGCACTTTCAATGAAAAGTCTATGTAAATACCCATTAGTGAGAAAATGCGAGTTTTCTTTTGCTCTAGTTTCTACGATCATTTTCAGGTTCTTCGTACAAAGTGCCTAGCTTTTGGACATTCATTGCCAGTTAAACCAGGTTGAACTTTGACTATCTTCAAGTTAGTTTTTGTAGTGACGAATGGATGGCGTCTCTTTAAATTCTCAGCTTAATTAATGATTGTGCCCGGCTGGAATTCTATGAGACTGTATTCCTATTGGATGTGGCAGTCTTCTCCGCAGTAAGGGCGTCAAAAGAGAGGCAGTAAGTTGTTGTGAAGTCTCTCATATATCGGAATAGAGCTGTGGAAGAAAAACTTGGAGCAAGATTTGCAAAAATTTGTCGCGCTTCGACATTTGGCGCCAAGCCTTTTCCAAAAGTAGGTGGTGGACAAGCGCTAGTATCAGATGGCGACAATCCAGTTTGAACCCGACGTGCTAGCAGAAAAGTGTTGTTTCATTATTTCACTGTGGAACAAAGTCTTCATGTTTTGTTTTCTGTCTCCATGGAGCCATACAATAGTTTTGGTTTGACAGCATGATGTAAATAACAATCCAAAAGCATCTGGATCTGCCTGTGTGCTTTATGATGTGCCGGTGGGTGTGAAACAAAGGTTAGCGCTCCTCTTGGCACACAGAGTCCTCCATGACGGTTCAACTCATCATAAACGGCTCCAGATGCAGAAGTTTGAGCCGCTCGTCGCTGTTGCTCACACACAGTCAACCAGATGTGCGTGTCTGTGTCAATATGTAAACAGAAAACACACACGGGAAAATGTCCTTCCTCGTTAGGGATTTAACGGTCAATGAAAGTGAAAACAAGATTCTACTCTTATCTTTTCTTTTTTTTACTGTCACATGGGCTGGGCTTCCAAAATGGTGCACGTGAGGCGAAATTCAAAAGAAAGCAAGCCATGTGGTTTATGGGTTTATTCTATCCTGTTGCAACTTCAAAGACACGTGAATCACCGGGACGCCGACCCACCTGCAGATGGCTCCCTGACCGGGGATTATGTCGCATTTGCCATCGTTTTGGCAGAAGTCTGTCTGCAGCTCGCAGATGCTCTGACAGGGCAGGCCGTCCACACTGAAGTACCCCGCGTTGCAGACGCACTCCGCCTCCCCCGACCACCGGTTTACTTTGCACTCTGCATACTCGTTGCACGCCTGGAATTTACACGGGTCAGCTTGATCCCCTAAAATTTAAAGACATAAAAAGAGAAATTATGCTTCAAGCTAAATCTATCATCATTTTTATTTGCTTTTTTTAAAGATATTTTCATAAGTAATTTGAGATTTCAAAATAAAATCTCTGTACAAGTGTTCATTTTTTGTCCATAATAAAAGTGAAGGGTTAGCACGCTAACCACCCTGCAGAAAGAGAAAATCTACATTCGTGCAAAATCACTGATTTATTTGTTTTAAACCACAGATGTTTTCCACAATCCCACTGTTTTTCTGTTTTACAGAGCCAAATTTTGCAGAATTTTTTTAAGATTCATGATTGCAGCTTTTCCCACTGTAACAAATACAGCCTCAGTACAAATACATGTTTTCTTTAATACAGTAATGCTTAAGTTCGGCAGTGCATCAGCTGTATATATGTGCATATGCTTACAAATAACTGTAAAACAAATTATTTAAATATGAAATTAATGATGGAAAAATTGTTTCAGATGGTCAGTTTGTAATAATATTAATAATTTATTTCATACAGGACTAAAAAAAAAAAGTTTAAAAACATGCATTTTGTGGGGTTTGGGGCTGTATGTGGTTTTCTGTTCACTTGTTTGCTTTCACCCCCCTGTCTTACAGGTTGATTTCCTTTCTCTTTCCACCTGGTCTTTCTGCCATCTTATTGGACGCACCTGTGTTTGATTGTTTTGTTTCTGTTATAAGTTGCCTGTCTTCCCCTACTCGTTGCCAGATGGTTTTGTATGCTTCCTGAGTTCTACAAGCTTTCCAGCCTTTCGGGCTAAAGAAAAAGAAAATAAAAAGACTTTCTCGTTTGAACATCCTGCTTCTGCGCCTGTGTCCTCATCCCGACCTTGACACATTTAGTGTCTAACAAAATTTTAATTTTTAATTTTTGTTATTTAATTAATTTTATTATGGACAAAAAGGGGAAAAAAGCAATAATTGTAACAAGAAAATTACAATTTTTTGCCTTTTTTGCCATGTTTGTTTGTGTTCTTCTTCCCTTTGACTCACAATTTTTTATCATTGTTTGCTTACTTAGTTAGATTTTAGAATAATATCTAAATAAATAAACAATATGTCTCAAAAACAGGAAAACGGCTAAAACTAGTTTTGTCTCAAATCACAGAATTTGAACTATCCTTTACAACAGAGTAGTGGAGACACTATAACAGTTTATTTATATATACATAACAGTTTATTTATATATATATATATTATATATATATATATATATATATATATATATATAATATATATATATATATATATATATATATATATGAGAATAAAGATAAAAATTTGCAGGAATAAAGTCAAAGCAAACAAAACTTTACGAGAACAGACCAGTACAAGTCAATATTTAAAAGAATAGTTATAATTTTATTATTTGGCAATTGAGAATTTACAAGATAAAAGATAAGCAGCAGGTGCTCCAAGAGGTCCCACACCATCATTCAGCTCATCAAAAGTTGAGCGTGTCATGCGGATTTGCTGGATCCAAAGCTCCTCTGTAAAATCACCAACCACAATTTCCCAAAATCGCTTCATCCGTAGCTGCTCTCACATAGCTCACCACTTCACGACCTGAATAAGACGCCAACGTCTCCTTTGATAGATGATAATGAGCGCTACTGCCTTGGTATAAGTTTGAATGTATCTGCTGCAAGTAAAAGTATTGTTCACATCCGTCACTGTGCTTTTTAATGACTTATCATGTGAGTTGGTTTGTGTCAATCAAACTCTACTGACTTTAGTTAATAATCACAAAGAATGAATGAACCAAATGTGATAAAAGTGTATTTTATTTGTGTTTGTTTTCTATTTTCTAATCAATGTATCTTATTGTTTCTGTAATGAGTTTGAAATAATTGTGTGCTTTGTCCTGTATTTTTCAATCTATGCTTGAAATAAACCAACCAATCAATCAATCTATTCAAATAATTATGTTTCAATGGAAACAGTATAATTTCAAAATTGTGTTTTTTGACATTTCTAAAATTTCAAAAAGATTCTTGTCAAATCTTGTTTAGTCTTGTAACATTTTCTGATAATTTTACAGTTTTACTCTCAAATAATATTTTTTTTCTTTAATGGCGGTCCTAATACTGCGTTGTAATTCTCAGTTTAACTTTGAATATAAAGAATTAAAAGACCAACTTTCAAATGTTGTGCACCAGTAGCAACACAGTAGATAGAACAAACGATGTTTTTCTGTCTCCTGACTTTAATACTGAGATGGATCTTAAAGAGGAAGTGCAGAAACTGGAGGATGCTAACTTGAGTAAGTGTCAGATCAATGAGGAAAATGGTTGCTGCTGCACTCCAGACTGCCAATTTAATTACAATTAAGGTATAAAAAAAATATCACCATCATTCACAAATGTGTCACTCTTATGAACAGCTTTGACAACTTTGATGAGTTAGCAGAAAAAAAGACTAGTTTTGTTCCTGTAGTCAAGGAGATGCAGCTAAAGCCAGGAAAATAACAACTACTGTAAACATTTGGTGACTTTCTGAGAAATGTGAAAGTAAATAGTTAAGAACTGTTCCAGTTCAGGGAAACTATCCATGTCAATGTGCAGAAATAGGACTTTTTGACCTATTAGCAGAAATTTTTTTCAACTTTTTTTGCTCTACGAACATAATATTGAAATCAACGGTTGCATTTAAATCTATTTACTTGTGAAGTGAGCTTTGTATGAGTGACAACCGACCTGACTCCACATCCAGCGAGTATTTGTCAATGGCCAGGTTCATGGTCTGGTAAGCTGTGTTACAGAAGTCCTCCAGGATCAGATAGACGGTGGTTGTGACACCACGAGCCACAGGCCTCCCGAATTTCATCCGACTGTTCACCACAATGCTCCCGTTCCGGAAGTTCAGGATCTCCAGGTTCTCAAAGTGACTCAGGTTGGACTGAAGATAAGGTACGAGCTTGGAGAGTGAACAGAGACGTTAAGACCACACAACAGCGCTGACATTTCAGTAGTAAAAAGCAGGTGTTTACCAGCTCCAGGAAGCGTTGCTCCAAAGCCTTGTACTCTGGAGAACTTTTGTTGAAGAGATCTTCAGAGAAGATCATGTTAGTCACTCTCAGGCTGAAGAACACCATCAGTGCTCGTCCAGGGTTCACAGGCATGGCCATGCTGGCCTGGTCTGTGGCGTGCTCCACCCCAGATGGAAAGCCAGTGCTGCCCTCCTCCGTTTGGTTAGTCAAGCCATAACCATAGGAAACCACACCGTGATCTCCAGAGGTGACGTCATCAGAACCAACCACAGAGGTCTTGATCTGGGACAGACAGAAAGTGAAACGATTCAAGTTTTATTGAGGGTATTACAGCCCAGCGAACAAACCTAAAATATACCAACATCTCTGTTACTTTTGAATTTTGCTTTTTCTGTCAGAACCCTGCAACACTTTTTTTTCTGTTGCTCCGTTTCTACGCAGTGTGCAGCCTTCTTATTATTCTGACATATTTATTTGGTTTTTGTTTCCTTTGAGTTAATCATTTCACACATGCATTTGTAAAAAATGTTAGCCAAGGAGACTAAATCTTTAGTCGTCAGAAATGCGATAATTTGCAAATTGTATAAAAAACATGGGTTTTATAATCTATAGTTTATCCTTTCATTCAGACATTTTTTTTTTAATTCAGAGAAAAAGTCAATTAATAACTCTCAATAGTTTTGCAAAACCAACTAAAAAATGTTTAGTTTTTAGATATGAAAGTGATGAACTCAAGTTTTACATCCTCTCACTGTCTTCTCCTACCCTGACGACTTCTCCCCACTGCTCCAATTGTAGGGAAATTTGAAGTGATAATGTTTTCCAAAATAGTTTTTTTGAGGGCAAACCCTTGCAGTGGAGGGAAGCAGAGCCTTCCGCTGAAAGGGAGTTCCGTGTCGTGCTGTGCCACGGAGGAGAAACCCATTTCTTCACAAGCACAGAAGTTTACATGTAAATGTAAATAATTTCTTTTTGTTTTAGCATGACTTTTTAAAGTTATAAAAGAGATATTGTGTATTTCTGAGCGCAAGCAGCTCTGCGCTAACATAGCTAAAGGCCAGGTCCCACTGGAAAAAATTCCCCGCTGTTAGCAGTGGACTGGTAATGCAACGGCCGAGATGTGGATAGACGCGGAAAAAACATTTTAACTGCACAAAAATGTACTTCCTGTGGTACCTGTGGTACAGGTGCCATGGGACACTAGTGCAACAGCAGTCCCAGAGCGAGACTGGGCTGTGGAGCGAACGCCAGCACACACGCTTGGACGCCAAAATTTTGCATTTGTGCACGGCTGTAGCACGTCTGTTTCCCCGGCCAGTCTACGTTTGTACCACTGCTTACAGCGTCTGTTTATCAGCTGAGCGCGAGAGGACGCGCTTTCATGTGATTAAGCTGTGCTGGGGCAGTGGAGTGGGAGAGGCCTCTGTATCACAGCGATTCCGCGAACATGCATTTATTGATCAATTTTGACCAAAGCACGTCGAAGCACGAGTGGCAGATTTTCCAAAATTTAGGGTGATTTACCCGTGATATGGCCGTCAAATCCTGTGGGACCGGGCCAATTTGGAGGGCTAACTATAGGGGTTGGGAGACGCCGTAGAGGTAGGGAAAAAATTTGTTCTGTAAGTAAGTGTCCTTACAGGTGAATACAGTCTATCTGCCAGCAAAAGATGGGCAAACCTGTCCAGGAAATATTAAGATCAAAGCCCCTTGAATTCATAGAGTGAAAATGTTCATGCACATTTTCTTGTACATGCAGATGACAAGTTGTATAGAACACTTATGCAGCATGTAAGGGTAAGTAAGGGTGAAGTAGATGAGACACAATGTACAGATGCTCCACCTATCTGTTAGTAAACACCACAAGGTTTCCAGTGTAGTCTGTGCAAAAACCCTCCAGTGACAAATCAGCATTTAACACTGCGACTCTGTCTATGAAACTAAATATCTAAATTAAAATGGAAAGCACCAACAGATGAAGACTGAAGCTGCATTTGTTCGGCAACGTGCACTCGAACAACCACTTCAATGAATAGTTTATGTAAAGGTATAAAAATGTACATTTCAGACTTCTGGACTCAAAACTCTTGCATTCACATGTCACAATTCTATAGATCTTTTTTAGCTCTACATACAAAACATGTGTCCATTGATCGTGCATGGAAAGTTAAACGAGCTGAACTTTGACCAATCAGGAACTCAGATCTGGTGGTGACAAATGGATGGTGTGAAATTAATCATTGCGATTCATCCCTGGCTGGAACACGATGACACCAAGTCTTTCATATTTCGGAATAGAGCTGTGAAAGAAAAATCCTGGAGCAAGATTGACCAGATTTGCACCGCTTCAACATTTCGTACCAAGCCTCTTCCAACTGTAGGTACTTGCTGGTATCGGTTAGTTCTTCAAAAGCGGATCGCATGCCTGATGTGTACGTAGCACGAAACTTCTACACCCAAACTACAAGCAAGGTGAAGCAATTATAAACTGGACTTTATTGTATTTCAACAAATCTGGTGTTAAATGTAGCAAATACTCTTAAAACTGTTAAGAGGGAAGACAAAGACGCCGGTGTGGGTCAGTCTCACAAAACTCAAGTCTGGGATTTGGCTTAAACTGATTTCTGGCCCTTTATTCTAGAAACAGCTCAGATCCTGTGTACTCTCCATCGACACTGCCAACGTTTGGACTAAAGTGTGTCCATCTATGACAGTTTTCCAACCATTGACTGTATATGAGAACTGGACTGAGTAAGAGTGATGTCATCCATAAAAAATGGTTTACTTCCAGTTCCAACCACAATTAAGTCAATTCCGGCACAATTTTTTCGTGATATGGGAACCGCCATGTTGGAGCCAAACGTGGTCATTAAGTAGTGACTTAGTCAGTCAGTTTATAATTTGAAAAAGAAAATTTACATAATCAAAAACATTTTTAAAAAGTATCAGAGCAAGACTAGTTATTCTGACAAAAGACTGACTGAGTAAACACTGTTTATTTCTCTATAGTAGTCTAAGGGATTTTGACTTATTGGATCAGGCGGTACTTCCTGTCTGAAACACAAGGAGGAGGGGCCACTCAGTCCAGTTCTCTTTTAAAGTCAGTGCTTCCAACATTTATGGTTAAAGGTCTAAAATGTGTCATTTTTTGACATGTTGGGGAAGAGAAACATTTCATAATCATGTGCGACATTGAGAAAAGCTTCTGCCGTACCTCCACCACTGAAGTGACAGGCTGGCCCTCGGAATCCGAATGAATGATTGAGACCACGGTGAAACCCAATTCCGCTCCTGGAGTCAACACGGTCGGTTTTTCGGGGTCTGGATGATCCGTCACCGGTGGCTCAGGGATGTCTTTGTCCAAGAGTAAAATCTCATCCTCGGTGAGATCTTCATTTGAGATCTTTGTTGCATGTGGCACCTCCTCCTCTACAGTTGGGGCCTCGGAGAAGGTGTCCTCCATCACGTTCCCTTCCTCTCTGATAATCGTCTCATCCAGGTCAACTTCTTCAAATGTAGGCTGCTCAAGATGGACCGACGCCGATTCATTTTCCTCAGGCGTGTGGACAACTTCCTTGTTTGCATCGGGAGGTTCTTCTGGTGTCTCCGCAGGATCAGGAGTCTCAGGAAGCAGAGCTGTGGGGAGATCTTCTGGACTCTCTGAAACCTCATTTACCAAAACTTCACCCAGATCCTCCCCAGCAGGAAGATGTTGCACCTCCTCTGCAGAGGCATCAACTTGTTTTTCTTCACTGCAGTAATCTGTGCAGATGCTGCTTTCCTCTGTCCTTAATCCATCTCCTGGGACAGCATCTCCAACAGACACTTCCACGTTCTCTGCAGGTGCTGGATCTTTCAGACCGGTACCAGAGGCTTCTATTTCCACTGGGGGTTCAAGAAGCGAGGCGCTCTCCGTCAGCGCCGGGGACGGTGCTTCAGGCGGGACCGACCCTTGTGGGGCTTCTGGACTCGGCACAGTTTCTTCTAACCCCAGACTCTCCTCCTCAACTCCTGCAAGGAAGAGGAGACGGAAAACTGAGAACAGAAGGAATCCCAAATGTCAGCACAGACTCAAGAAAGGCAAACATGGTTCATACTGCTGGTTTCAGGCGGCGTGGTGGAGAGAGCAACAGCGGGAGACCCTCCCCTTTCCTCCTGGACAACAACGTCCTTTTCCATTGTGGCCACAGTGTTGGTTTCTGAAGCTTCAGGCAGGTCGTCCTCCAACGTTAAGACCTCTGGCAGGTCATCGACGGCACTGACCTGCATCACAAATTGGCTTTATTAACTACTCAGTCTTGCGTGCGTCCAGTTCTGCTCCTGTGGTGAGGAAAGGCCAGGCAGAGCAGCTGGTACGGTTACAGAAGTAGCCGCTACCTGCAGCTCATTTTGACCCCCAATTTAGATCACTTTTATATCAATTTTTAAAGAAAACCATTCTTTTCTGCTTCAGTTTTCAGGTTAACTCCTGCTTGAAGTTATCTCTGTTTTTAATTCAGGCTTTTCCAGTCTATTTTACCCTTTGCAATAAAGTTCTTCTTAAATCCCCAGTCTCACAAACCAGTCATTCCTTATTTAATCCAAGCCAACAGTGTGCAGGAAGTTGGCACTACTGTCTCCTAGTGGGCACACTTGCACAATTCACCACTTTTCTTTTGCAGGATCATTGGTTTAATAAGATGCAACTTTCATCCAATATTTTTCAAACTAAAATTTATTTTCAATTTATGAAAAACATGAGGTGCCAAATGTGTAATCTCTAGAAATGCCTTGGACTTAAAGAAATTAAAAAAAATAGAGACAAAATTCTTTTTTAAAATCAATAAAATAGTATTTACAGACTACTGATCATTTGAATAAATGAAAGATGAAAAAATATATTTGACTTGATTTCCTTGAACCTCCAGCAGGAGTGCTTCCCTGTAACCAGTGTTAGGAGAGCAGCCAAAGGTTTGCTCACATGTGCCGTTCTTTCAAAATATCACCAAAGCAGAAGGAAAAAGTATGCATCCAAATATTCTTATAGGATGTTATGAAATAGGACGGGAAAGTTCGTGCGAAATCTTGTGCAATCCCACAATAAAGGAAAACAAATATCAATTTTGGAGGAAAAAAGGTGATTAGATGAAGGAATCTCAACACATCCAGTGATGAGTAATGGTAATTCCTCAGAAATATATTTGGTTAAAGGTAAAAAGTATATTGAAGTACAGCTAATTTTAGGAAAATCTTTTTACAGAAAATTATTAAATACCTACTCTGATGAAAATAGTGTTTTTGACATGTTCTAATAGCAATTTTCTGATGATGAAGGACATTCATAAAGAAAATTAAGATCAAAATTGCATTTCTGAGCTTTTTCTTTGTCCAAATTAGGACCAGACAAAAAAAATGGTGTTTGAAACAGAGCATCTTAGTGATGTTGAAAACACTCTGGGCGGGTCACAAGCTCCATGCTTCGCCACTTGCAGACTAACAGATCTGTGAACGTCTTTGTTTTCCTTCTCCAAACGTGTAACTGGATCAACAGCTGGATTGCTCCAATATTGCTTGACATTTTTAGTCATTGGAAGTCCATGTAAACAGAGAGCTCTCAGTAACGGGTCGGGGAAGGGTTGCTTCAACATTCCCATTGTTTATTCTGTGGTAGTGGGCGTGTCACTTGAGGAGACCGCGGTAATCGTGTGAATAAGTTCCCCTGTTAGCCACAGGGTAGGAATGCCATTTGGAGCGGGTGAGCTGGAGTTATGCATTTTTCTTGACTGCTAACACTAAAATGCTAACTTACTGTGCATAATTATGCTAATGCAAAGATTAAGTTGAATGATGATCTTTTACTTTGACGTGACTTTAGATTTGCAAATGTTGCTTGCTGTTGTAACGAAGCTTTGACATCGTGTAATTAATTCCATTCATAGCTGTCATTATATTGCAGCCACCACATATACAAAATAAAACAAGATAAATAATATGCTCAATAAATCACTTTCAAACTTAAAGCAGTTCAGTCAAAGTAAAACCCTCGCGGCGGAACATGTTTGTTTTTTAAGAATCAGACAGGCAGCTGCTACATGATGATTTAAACAGCCAACTTCAGTCTTAAGTGATTTGTGGCACCACAAACATAAAAGATATAAAACCGTAGAAATTTGCATTCACTAATATTGCAGTTGTGGGATGATCTACCGCTCTGGAAGTAAGCGGGATCTCTACATTCTAGACCACATGTCTCAGAGTCAAGGCCCGTATCAGGCCCGCGGGTAATTACATCCAGCCCCTCCAGATCATATTATATTATTATTATTATTAGCATCTATCGGTTATCTTGCTAACCCAGCAAACATTTGAATGTGGCCCCCGTATGGTTTATCTTTGAGCTGAAATGGTGGCCCCCGGGGGAATTTGTCCGCGGGTTCCATGGTGGTCCCATCTGTGTTTTCTCATACTGGTTTAGGTGGGGACTCAGTGGTCTGCGTCCCGACGCTAACAAGCTGCCCGGCGGACAGCGTAGCAAGTTAGCAAAATTTCAGTAGCTTTCACTTGAATGCTGGGAAAATTATATTTATTGACTTTTTTTTTTTTACCCCAAATTTTGATTTTTGTATCAAGTCATTTCACATTTATATGTAAGTTTGAACTCGCCAACTCGCTGCCCAGCGAGTCAGACCACTGAGTGCCCACTCAAGCCAATGTGGGGAAACAAAGATGGAGCCACCATGGAACCAGTGGACAAACCCACCTGGGGCCCACCAATTCAGCCCAAAGGTAAACACAGGTAAATGAAATTTTAAATAGTTTTGTCACAAATCTGATGTACTATGCATGTTTGATGCATGGAACAGCAGCACACTGATGGATGCAGTAGTGTCTTTGCCCTAGAATAGAAGTGGATTATTAACAGCAAGAGCCACAGAAATCCTATAAGCTTCACTTCATCCTCCCAGTTGAGCTCATCTTCTATCTTCATTACTAAAGTCTGGATAACATCTCGGGACGTTTCCAGGTTATCATCCGTCACGCTAAAAAGATCAGGACGGTAAACCGTGAGCGATTTGTGTGGTAAAAGCAGCTGGACTGCAGATGATCACTGTTAGGATGTGTATTGCTCACCTCGGGTCTGTCTGCAGGAGTCTCTGACACTGGAAGCAGGAGGAGGAAAAAAAAAAACAAAAAAAAAAAACAATGTGAGCACACACTGTCACATAAATCTGTAGCCCTGTTTTGGCACTGAAATCTGCAGATGAGTGTTTTCTCTGACTCTTTCAGCACACATCGTTATGTCATCAAAAATCAGCAAATCAAGGGTAAGATTTGGCAATAAAATGATCTGCTGCAGTGTTTAGCGCAGGGAAGCAGAGGCAGGTTGGGTCTTTGAGTTTCTCCGCGCCGTGTGTCGGCCATATGAGCGCCGTTATTTTTTAAACATCACGACCTACTGTCAGCTTCACAGCCCATCCTTCTCCAGGAGAGAACGCGAACATGCTGCTTTCTCTAAAATATGATCATGAGGAAATCTCACAGGAGAAAATAGATCATTCAATGCTGTGAACCTGCTTACTTAACGTCTGATTGGTCACATGAGCCTCACAGTGAGTCTAAGAGTGGAATTGCCTTTGGAACTTTTTGATTTGAAAATACATTTTAAACTGCATTTCTTACGTTGTACACTCAAAAACACATTTTACCTAGCATATTTATCTATTTTCTAGTTTAAATATCCCATTATACTTGAAGTACAACAAAACAAACTTACTAGTCATTTTTCAATCAAGTGAAAGTTTTACAGTAAGAAAAAAATCAGCATTTTTTTGTTGAGAATTTTGATATTGAAATCATCTCATTTTTGCAAATATCTCTACTGAAACAAGTTTTTTTTTACTTTACATCAAATTTAAAAAAAAAAGTTTGCTTCATTTGGGTAAATTGCAGTTTTATTTAAATTCATAATTAACATACTTTTTTTAACCATTCTTGTCTTACTTTAAAGTTATTATGGATGAGAAATAAGGATAGTTGGATTGTTATAGTGCCTACAATAAGATATATTGAATGGGGAAGTGTGTATATCTTATTTGAAGAGATAAAAAGAAAACTATTATTTTGAGACATATGTTTACTTTAATCAGAGGAATAGACATAAATATAGTGATAGAGATTTAATACTGAACATCCCAATTTATGGAATTTTTTCAATTTCAATTTTTTTCACCATAATGAAGATTTAGTGACATTTTTGTTCTTGTAATTTTAAGCCAAGTTTCAACCTATACCAATTTATAGACAGAGCAAACATGCTCCAAAGGTCAAATCTAAGGTTATTTGGTTCCTGAGTCAGACTTTCCATCAGTTACTCTTTTCCACCACCAGAAAAGATTGAGATATTGTTTGAAATTTAAAAATATATATTGCTTAAGTGCATATATTATACAACCAAAGTGTAGTTTAGGTTTTTTTTGCGCCCAACAGCTGCTGTTTTGTAATTTTTTGTTCACACCAGACACAGAAGTGATGCGAAGCGATGTGGTGGGGGAGTCCACACGGTATCCACTTAACCTTACTAATATTAAATTATTAATTAATTATTATTAATATTTTTCCACAAAGGTCAACAGGTGCTTCTGCTCAGCTGAGGTTCTTCAGACCTTTTTATTGCCATCATCAGACACCTGACCCGCGCCGTAGTCGACCCACTGCGTTGATCTGTGTGTGTCTCAGTGTGTGTGTCTGTTTATTTTTGTGTGTTGTGTTTATTAATCTCTACAGTCTGCTTAGATACAAAAATATGATCACATTTATCAGTCGCTGCCTTTTATTGTGAAAAATTGGTTATATTTTGAAAATTGACCAGGTTTTCTCATGTGTCTTGGCGTTCCTGAACCATAACTTTGTTTTCTTTGTAACTATGTAAACTTTCTAATCTCATCTCATCTCATCTCATCGGATTGCTTGCGGCTTGCACAAAAAGTAGACCAGATGCCAAAACAATTGCTGGCCAGCAAAAGGCAGTGCTGCTTCGCGTATGGTGTGAACTACACTATAGATGAACAAGGGCACCAAATAGAAGCGGCCCTTCATTCCACGCCGTTTCGCATCTGGTGTGAAGCGGGCGTAACACAATGCCACATCTTGCAGGTGATTCTCACTCATTTTCCCACATGTCAAAATTTTTCCCACTATCAAAACTATTTCCCACTGATGACTGTGAAGACCTTTGAAACAGAACAAACAGATCCTGATGAGCTGAGATGTTGTGACCTGGTGCATCACCTCACTATCAGAAGATGGGTTAACTGTGGTCATGAAAGGATGAAATGTTACATTTTGTACTTATAAAAAAATAAATATACTAATAGATGGGTGATTCTGACGCTAAAGTTCTGAAAATAGTTTAACTTTTTCTGGCGAAAGTGTTGTTGAGATTTCATGAAAGCAGCCATTTTGAAGTCTCTACTGCCCCTAGTGGAATGAGGATGAACTACAGGACAGAAAATATGGACCAAGTTTTATACAAAAGGTTTCTTATGGAAATTTTGGATGTTTGCTTTAAATATGATACAAATGGTTAGATGGGGTTGAACATTATGACAACAAGTCAGAATGAAGTTGTTTACATTCTGAACCGGACATTTAAGTGTTTGAGACTTGTCTGAAAGTTGAGTCATGACATCTGTTTGATAAAACCTCTTGGAGGATCAGTGAAATGTTCAAGGGAGAAGATTTCCAGCTGTTGTGACTCAACTTCAACACGACTTTATGTGGATAAAGGAAAACCCTCTCTCACTTTAGACCAACCAGGATTGTTCCAGCTTTCCACTTTTCTGTTGATGAGCTGTTTGGACCTAACAGGAGTGGCTCCAAACAGCTTCCAAGTGTCATATTCAGAAATGTGAATCACATTCCTCACTTATAACAAGTGATTGTGTCAGAGGATGGACTGTTTCAGTCATGTACTCATTGTGTTTTTGTTGATTTTGTTGTATATGCATGCTTTTTATGGTGTTTTCAGTTTTAATATTCAAACTGAGATATGGCTGAACAGCGAATGACATAATGACACCCAGCTGTGCCCAATCACACCTGGCCGGCACTTAAGACAGAGCATGAGACTCTTGGGGGGGAGCCACGAAGCGCAAGGCAGAGACAAAGCACGGGGAGCGCAGGCAAAAGGGGCCGCACACTGACGGACTGCAAAAAAAGAAAAAAGGGAATCTACGCGGCGAGGAGCGACGGGAGGGCCGCACTTTCGGAGAGGCACCGGAGCAGCCAGCGGACGACTGCAAAGGTGGAACCCGACCCACGACGGACGCCGGCCCTAGGAGCAGCGAACCCGGGCGGATGCAGCAGGAGACTGTCAACGCGCTAAAAGAGCTAAGTAAAGGAATGTGAAACCGTCACCGTATGTGCACGAGGTCGACGCGTTAATTAGCTCGACACTGAGTCTCCTGCTGGTGTCTGTTTAGGGCCGGCGAACCCGGAAGTGCTGCTGTCAGTGCGAGCCGCGGGAGGAAAGGAAGACCACCTGCTGGACAGAGAAGCGGAGCCTCCTCTGCCACCCCTTTCCTTCATTGACTGTTTTAATTTGGATTTATCCTCGATCCATTTTAAGACACTTTTTTGGGCTACTGTATTTATATTTTTTTTAACAAACGTAATTGTTTTATCCTTTTTATCTTTCTCTTTTTTAAATAACCTAGCCCATTGTTTTTATTTTAAGATTTTAAAATCTTAACCTTTTTATTAAATTATTTAAAGCGCATTGAATGGCTGTGCTTCATTTCTGAGCAATTCTGTGATCCTTGGACCTGAAACTTCCGAGGTCGGTCGGACCTCACATTTTTGGCGTTGTTGGCAGGATCACAGTTGTTCAGAAATGGATGAAACGCAGGGGACTAGCCCTGTCTTGACTGCTCAGTTTGTTATGCCATGGTTCATGAGTGCTGCTTTTATTCCCAAATTTAATGGTGACCCTTCAAAGTTTTCTTCATGGAGGGCCCAGTTGGAGGCTATGCTTCGAGCCCAAGGTTTAAACCCACAACAACAGGCAGATTTTATAGTAGAGGCATTGGAGGGCAATGCCAAGCGGGAGCTGCTGCTGGTTAGCCCAAGAGATAGAGACACTGGTCAGAAAGTCCTAGGGCTTTTACAGTCAATGTTTGCCCAGACTGCTTCTAAAGCCCAACTTAGAGCAGACTTCTTCAACTGCAAGCAGAAACCTGCAGAGACTGTGGACAATTTCATTTTACGTCTTCGAGAGATCTTTTCCAGATGGCAGGAGCTGGATGACAGCGGGACAGAAGATGGAGAGCTGCTGCTTGACCAGCTCCTGACAGGACTTGAGTCTGGACCTATAAAACAGGAGTTGAGGCGACAGAGACGGCGACAAGGTGACATGACCTTTAAAACGGCCTGTGACGAAGTAAAGGCTTTGACAAAGGAGTTCCTGGAGGACGAGACCACAGTTTCTAACAGAGTGATGGGCTTTGATCCACCAAAACCAGCTACCGCTGACCTGGGATTGCTAAGAGCTCAATTGAAAGAAGACCTGAAAGAAGAACTTCTGGGTGAGATAAAAACTGAACTTAAAGAGCAACTGAGAATGCTTTCTTCTGATCTCACTACAGAAATAAAGACCCAATTGTCAGCAAATTTCCGGCCACCAGCAAACTATCCCGCACATCAAGCTAGGACCAGAACTCGTGCTCCCACCATCTCGCCTCGTTGGGATCCAGAAGGAAGGCCGATCTGTTTGCGCTGTGGAGCCGTCGGACATGTGCAGCGGCGTTGCCCCCAACAGCAACAGAGACGTCAGGATTTTTAGCTCCCCCCACAGCTGAGGGCAGAGCAGTGGGGGCAGTTAGCCTAGATCAACAGCCCAGTCTACAGCTGGAACCCAGGGGTGGAGAGTTGCCGGGGCCACGGTCAGCACTAGTGGGTGAGTGCCCTAATGTCTTAGTTAAAATGAACGGTCAGTCAATCCCTTTTGTATTAGACACTGGGTCCCAGGTAACCTTAATGAGCCACGGGTTATTCCAAAGTTATTTGAAGGGAGCGGGGGTGACTAGTGCAGACGTGGTGCCATGGTTGAATCTGAAGGCTGCCAATGGTCTTAAGATCCCCTACCTTGGCTACGTGATGGTGGACTGCATCATAGGGAACGTTGAAATCGCAGATAAAGGGGTAATCATAGTGGAAGATGGTTGTTTAAGCCCCGATAAAGGTATATTGGGTATGAACATAATTGAACCACTGTGGTCTGCCCTTACTCAGGGTAGTCACCCAGGCGTGTCTGCTTTTAAAACTATTGTGCCATCTGGGGAAGGGGGGGCCTGGTCTAGGGCGTTTGCAGAGTGTCAGCGAACTTCTCTCCGCGGGCCCATTAGACCATTTGAAGCAGTTGCTAGGCTGAAGCATCCGTCCCCAGTCATTATTCCGCCTCATTCAGAGATGGTTGTGTGGGCCCAAGTGACCAATGCTCCCACCAACTCAGTCGGCCCAGTGCTTGTAGAGCCTGTAGCAGAGAGTGAGGCAGAATGGTGTGTGGGGCGCTCCCTTGTTACCATTAGGGAGGGCCTTGTCCCCTGTAGGGTTTATAATCCTAACCAGTACCCGGTTGAGATCCCACAACGGCGCACCCTAGCCCAGGTGGTTGAAGTCTCGTTGGGGGATGTAAGGGGAGGACAGGAGTTGGTGCTCACATCTGTGGCCCCGGATGTAGTGGAGGTTAAAGTAGGGCAAGTCGAGGTGTCAGAGCAACAAGATGATGGTTCCCACCCGGCGCTGTCCCTGCAGGGGGACGGTCTCACCCCAGAACAGCAAAATGAGATGAAGTCGCTGTTGGACAAATGGAAAGGGGTGTTCTCCCACCATGACGAAGACTTTGGCTGTACGGGTCTGGTAAAGCACCAGATTCCCACTGGGTCTGCACCCCCAAGCCGTGAACGCTATCGGCCTGTTCCACCGAGCCTGTATAAAGAACTACAAACTCTGTTGAAGAACATGTTAGACAATGGGGTTGTTAGTGAAAGTAGTAGCCCATGGGCTGCCCCCATTGTCCTGGTTAAGAAGAAGGACGGGGCTTGGAGATTTTGCGTGGACTATAGAAAGCTAAATGCATGCACACATAAAGATGCATATCCCCTGCCACGGATTGAAGAGTCTTTGACAGGACTAAAGGCTGCCAAGTGGTACTCCACCTTAGATCTGGCCAGTGGTTACTGGCAGGTGGAGATGGACCCCCAGGATAAGGAGAAGACAGCATTCACTACTCCATTTGGCCTCTATGAGTTTGAGCGTATGCCCTTTGGGCTTTGTAATGCCCCGGCCACGTTTCAGAGGCTGATGCAGCGCAGTTTGGGGGGTTTAGTAAACGACTCCATACTAATCTACTTGGATGATGTTGTAGTCTTCTCACCAGATTTCCACAGCCACATTAGACACCTGGAAGAGGTGTTCCAGAGGTTGCACCAATGTGGCCTGAAACTGCAACCGAAGAAGTGTAGCCTGTTCCAACGCCAGGTGGCCTATCTTGGCCATATCATCAGTGAACAGGGAGTAGCAACAGACCCTTCAAAGACTGCTGCTGTAAGGGACTGGCCAGTGCCCCAGACAGTGAAGCAAGTCAGGTCGTTCCTGGGCTTCGCAGGCTACTACCGTCGGTTCATCCATGGCTTCTCAAAGGTAGCTGCACCTCTACACGCCTTAACTCGTGGCATCCCACACGAAAAGAAAACCACTCCAGTTGACTGGTCAGATGAATGCCAGCGAGCTTTTGACTCCCTTAAGAAAGCCTTAATCTGTGCACCAGTGTTGGCCTATGCAGATTTTTCTCAACCGTTCAGGCTATATACTGATGCTAGCTTCGAGGGCCTGGGTGCTGTTTTGGCACAAGTGCAAGATGGCAAGGAGAGGGTCATTGCCTACGCCAGCAGGAGTCTTCACCCGACGGAACGCAACGACCAGAACTATAGCTCCTTTAAGCTGGAGTTGTTAGCCTTGAAATGGGCGGTTGCTGAAAAGTTCAAAGACTACTTGTACGGCTCTGACTTCACTGTGTTTACAGATAACAACCCCTTGGTGCACCTTGACACAGCCAGATTGGGAGCAGAGATGGGTTGCCCAACTAGCCAACTTCAAGTACACCATCAAGTACCGGCCGGGCACTCAAAATGGACAGGCTGATGCCCTCTCCAGGCTTCCAGCAAGACCTGAGACCCTTCCTGTGTTGGCTGTGGGAGCAACGTCCAGCTCTGGAACAGACTGGATAGAACGGCAGTCCCAAGACTCTGATCTTGTGTGGATCCGTGGACTGAAAGAACATTGCCAACCCAAACCTGAGGTACGTGCAGGGGCTTCACGTTACCTAAAAGGGTTAATGAAAGACTGGGACAAGATTGACCTCAAGGAAGGCGTTTTGGGGCGACAGGGCGTTCCAACTGGCCTCAGCCCCCCTCCTTTTCAAGTTTTGGTTCCGAGACAGGAGACAAAAGAGATTTGGAGGGCCTATCACGAAGAAATGGGCCATCCAAGTAGTGCTCGGACCATCTCGGCACTCCAACAACGTTGCTATTGGCCGGGAATGGGGCAAGACTCCAAGGCTTGGATAGAGACCTGCCCCCAATGTGTCTGCTACAAAACGGGGCCATCAGGGAGGGCACCTCTACACCCAATCCGAACATCATATCCATTTGAGGTGGTAGGGGTGGACTTTCTTTCCTTGGTCGACCGGAGGACAGGTACCAATACATACTTGTGATCACTGACCTGTTCACCAAATATGCAATTGCAGTGCCTGCTAGAGACCAGACGGCAGAGACTACAGTTCAGCTGCTGTATGACCGTCTCGTCCATACCTTTGGCTGTCCAGAACGGATCCTGACAGATCGTGGGGCGTCATTCGAGTCTGCCTTGATGGCCCAGCTCTGCCAGCTCTATGGATGTAAGAAGAGTCGTACAACCCCATACCACCCCCAAGGTAATGGTGCTTGTGAAAGGTTTAATCAGACTCTAATAAGACTTTTGAGCTCCCTGACAGAAGTGCAACAACAGCAGTGGCCAACTAGGTTGCCCGCCTTGGTTCAGGCTTACAATAATACAGTCCATAGCACCACCGGGATAACCCCTCATTATGGGGTGTTTGGAAGGCACGCCAGGCTACCTGTGGACTGGGTGACGGACCTCAGCTCTGGTACTTCACACCACACCTTGGAGGGTTGGGTAAAGAAACACCATGAGGCGCTGCAACATGCTCACCAAGCTGTGAAAAGGCACTCAGAGGACAAACGTGGACCACAGCAAACTCGCTATAATCAAAATGCCAGACTGGTACCTTTGCTCCCAGGAGAACGGGTGCTAATCCGGAACTTCCGCTGGAGGTCAAAAGGAAAGCTGGCACCTAGGTGGGGTTCGGAGCCATTTGTGATTCTGAGACAACTGGGGGAGGATCACCCTACTTACCTTGTGCACCCTGAAGGTAAAGAGACTCCAACCCGGACTGTACATAGGAATAACCTACGGCCATGCCTTTTGCAGGGTGCCACAGCAACTCCCCATCCTGCACCAGAAGAGACTCAACCCAGCCTCCCACCTCCTACACGGTGGCTTCCTAGGCTGATTCTGAACCAGGTTAGCCCAACGGCACAGAGGGAAGTACCAGCAGCAGCTCCAGAACAGGACCACCCTCCAGAAAGGGAAGCAGCTCTAGAGCCCGAATTGAGGCGCTCCCACCGCTCAAATCTGGGTAAGCCCCCTGAACGATATAGAGACTAAGTGGCCGGGACGACCACATTTAAAAGCTGGGGGAAAAATGTCAGAGGATGGACTGTTTCAGTCATGTACTCATTGTGTTTTTGTTGATTTTGTTGTATATGCATGCTTTTTATGGTGTTTTCAGTTTTAATATTCAAACTGAGATATGGCTGAACAGCGAATGACATAATGACACCCAGCTGTGCCCAATCACACCTGGCCGGCACTTAAGACAGAGCATGAGACTCTTGGGGGGGAGCCACGAAGCGCAAGGCAGAGACAAAGCACGGGGAGCGCAGGCAAAAGGGGCCGCACACTGACGGACTGCAAAAAAAGAAAAAAGGGAATCTACGCGGCGAGGAGCGACGGGAGGGCCGCACTTTCGGAGAGGCACCGGAGCAGCCAGCGGACGACTGCAAAGGTGGAACCCGACCCACGACGGACGCCGGCCCTAGGAGCAGCGAACCCGGGCGGATGCAGCAGGAGACTGTCAACGCGCTAAAAGAGCTAAGTAAAGGAATGTGAAACCGTCACCGTATGTGCACGAGGTCGACGCGTTAATTAGCTCGACACTGAGTCTCCTGCTGGTGTCTGTTTAGGGCCGGCGAACCCGGAAGTGCTGCTGTCAGTGCGAGCCGCGGGAGGAAAGGAAGACCACCTGCTGGACAGAGAAGCGGAGCCTCCTCTGCCACCCCTTTCCTTCATTGACTGTTTTAATTTGGATTTATCCTCGATCCATTTTAAGACACTTTTTTGGGCTACTGTATTTATATTTTTTTAACAAACGTAATTGTTTTATCCTTTTTATCTTTCTCTTTTTTAAATAACCTAGCCCATTGTTTTTATTTTAAGATTTTAAAATCTTAACCTTTTTATTAAATTATTTAAAGCGCATTGAATGGCTGTGCTTCATTTCTGAGCAATTCTGTGATCCTTGGACCTGAAACTTCCGAGGTCGGTCGGACCTCACAATTGTTTCATATACTTTTTCATTAATGTCATTTTAAACTAGTCAACTCATTCTCCTTTGAGATTCAATATCAGCGAGCCGTGTTTCATCCATACAACTGCCATTTACTGCACAACTCCACTTATTTAAGATCATTCTGACCACGACTAACCAATACCTTTCAGAAATTTTACCTGTCCTAGAAACCTGACCAATAACTGTGCCTCATCCAGACATGTTAATGCCTCTGTCACTCATTCTTAAGCTGGTCTTGAACTATATCTAATGCTCTATGTTGAGTTTACATGTAAATGTAGTGAAGATGTGCCAAATACTCACAATAAACCTCTTTAATAAAAGTTTTTGAATTTAAAAAAGTACATCAGAAACACTTTAAGGAAACCTCTGCACTAGATACCCCTCATCTGGTAAGGGTCATCCACACGGAAGCCTGACGGTGTTCTCTAATGATCCATCAGTCATTGTCTTACCACTCTGCAGGTCGTTCTTGTCCTGGCCGTAGACCGCCGTGGAGAGCTCCTTGGTTTTGCGGTACGAGCTCTCCACCTGGTTGGACTGCAAGGTCAGGTAGTTCAGCTGTTCAGAGCTCACTCCCTCTCCGTTCACCAGCACCGTGACCGCGTAGTCCACGATGATGCCGTCCATCCTGCAGATGATGTTACGCAGACACGTCAGCTCATCCTTCATAGATTTTCAGGTCACAGTCTAAATAAAATGCTGCCCTGGTGAGTAGAAATGCAAATCAGTCATTTGAGTAATTCCATGGTTTGCTAATACGCTCCCCATCTTTACTATCTATTCAGATCAGTGAGGTGGTAAAGCTCTGATAATCGTCTCTATAGAATAGCACCTGTTTAAATGTTTGACCCATCCTGATCCCACTTAACAGGTGAGCCACTAACCTAAAACCATTAACACATACGACCAGTGATACGCTCCCGCACGTGCCCTAGTTCACAGCCTGGAGGCGTGTCTAAGGGATGATAGTGACCTGCTGGAGGGAACGATCACTACTATCACCGAGGACTCACCCTTGGGTGTCCTTTTGCGGTCTGCATTAAAGAAAGAAGTGCTGTTAAGGCAACAGAAAAAAAATTTACGTTTTGTACATAAACAAGTGAATAAAAACTCACCTAAAGTCCAATACAGACACACTCTTAAACCCAGGCAGCATGTCAAGAGCCTCTTCAATCTGTGAAGAAGATCAGAACTCTTCACTGAACGAGTCATTCATGTCTTTTTACTGTCATGGAAGGTCTCGACTTTTAAATAGTAAAGCAGTAAAGAGCCTTTAGTATTGTGAAGGGTCTCTCTTTCATCCATTTATCTCCTATGGCAGGTTTGTACTTGCAAACGTGCAGGACTGCACGTTTTAGATTATTGGACAAACACTTCTGTATGAATCATTATGAAAACTTATCAAATTATTACTTTTGTTACTTGTGACGTTAATCGTTGCATGTTTCCAGTCTTGAACTGGTTTTTAAACTAAAAGCTGGAAAAAAAGTTAACACTGTATAAAATAAAGCACTTTGTTGCTTCCAAATGGGGACATAGCATGTCACTGAGAAAAATGCTGAAAGCCATAAAGGGAACACAACTAGTCAACACATAGAACAGTGTCATAAAAGACCTTAAAGGACAAATTCTACGTATGTTTCTATGTATATATTTAATGTTTAGTTATATGTGTGTATATGGGGTGACTTAACTGAATGTATAGTCATTAGAGAGGGAACAGGGTAATAAAGCTATGTTCACACCTGAAAAGGATCGCCTCAGAAACCTGTGGAATGAACACTGTAAAGCTGTTGCACATTGAATCTTTTTCTAATAAAAAAATGTAGTAAAAAAAATTTACGTCCACACACCCCTCTGCAAACGCATGTTCAAGTCACCCTTTCCAATGAAAAGTCTAAGTTGATTAAGCTTCCACGTTAAAACCTCTCGCATTCACGCATTGTTACGCACATTTTTAAGACAATTTTCAGGCTCAACGTACAAAATGGGCGACTATTGAATGTGCTCTGAAAGTTGAAGCAGGTTAACCCTTGACCAATCAGGGACTTGTATTTGACAGTGATGTATGGAAGACATTCCCTTTAATGCACTGAAGAGCCAAAATCTGATCATGAATGAGAAATTAATAACTATGGCTTGTACCCAACCAGAATTCTAGGACACCAAATCCTTCATATTTTGGAATACAGCTGTGAAAACAAAAGCCTGGAGTAAGATTTGCACCACTTGACATTTCACATCAAGCCTCTTCGAACTATAGGTGGCAGACATGCGCTAGTAGACAGTAGAAAAAGAAGTAGAAGAAGAAGAACTGCTTGTCTAGTGTGGACATCTCAGGCTAAACACACATTTGGCATGTTTTTTGCATGTATGTCACATGCCCGGTGTGAATGTTAGATTAATAGTAGTAGCACTGGGTGTAGTAATTTGGTCTAGCGTACACCCTTTTGGATATTTCTTGTTTTATTGTATTTATTTATTTGTTTTCCCTGCCTGTTTTTCTTTTAAAGCAATGGTCCCCAAACCCCAGGCCGTGGACCGGTCTATGGGTCACTTGGTGTCGGGGCGCAGACAAAAAAAAAGAAATACATGCGCTAACTTATATCATTTCTGTTTCATTTATTTTCTGATCCTAAAGGAAGTTTTATTTTGAAATACTGCTGGATTCTGTTCACAAAATCCGTCTTGGTCGTGTGACTTAAAGCGTCTATACCTACAAGACTACCCAGATTGCTAAGTTAAAACCCCAAAAAGATAACAAAAACCAAACAAAAAATAATAAATTTGGAAAGTTATTTGGGGAGAAAAGAACCAATGAGGAAACCAAAGAAGAGAGAAAACAGAAAGTAGGAGGCACGGTGGATTTATGTTTCTATTATATTTAGAAAATACCAGTTTTATGACGGTTAGGTCATTTTATTTTGTTTTATTTATCCATCTCACCTTAAAAGTCGGACGTTAATGGGAAAATCTTCGTCAAAAAGTTCAAACCAGCTGCAAATATTTTACAGAGAATGAAGCTTCAATCAAATAAGGTACTGATTTGTGGAAAGTTTTGAGAATTTTCCTACAGCAAAGCTGAATCTGTTCAGAAAATGTTGAGTTAAAAAAAACAGAATTAATGAGGATTTATGTGAAGGCAAAATATGATCAATCTTTTTGCCTTGAAAGATAATCAGAGTCTGGATAGGGTTAAAATAGCATTCTGTTGCGGAAAAAAAAAACATATAATGTTTCTTTAAATTAATTTTTTCAAATCAGAAATGACTTCTACAAATCAACAATTTTGTTTCAACAAATCTTCATCATCCATATAAAAAAAAATCTACTAATATTTTTAGACTTTTTCAACTAAATTTCTTGTAGTAGCATTTTATTTTGAAAACAGATTTTCATAAACTGGAAGCTCAAAAATCACCGGTCCATGAAAATTTTGTCTAATATAAACCGGTCCGTGGCCTGATAAAGGTTGGGGACCGACTTTTTGCACTATTCATCAGAAATAAAAAAAATATTACCATTTTTCAACCTATTAAACTACTTTAACAGCAATTCTCTGTTGACATTCTGAGCCTTAACATTTAGGGGGAATAATATGAGGTCACACAGGACTGAACTTATAGAATAAAGCTGGTGCAGAGCCTATAGAAGCAGACAAACCTTTTCAGCGAGATGTCTGCTGAGTGCCTGGAACTGGAGGCTGGCTGGATCGTTGAGCTCATCGCTGAACATCTCTCCCGTCAGGAGGATGCTCAGCTCCACCACCTGCTCCAGCGCGGCAGCTGCAGTCGGCTGCACGGTGATTTCATTCAGCAGCTGCATCGCAAAACACAAAGCAGTGGAGCTTTTTATCCTTTATTTCAAAGCGTTTAATCATTGTCGGTGGATACCTACTGGATTTTCCTCCACTTTTTCTGCAGTGACAGCTGCCTCCTCCTCTTCTTTTCTTTTGTCTTATTAGAGGTAAAAAAAAAACAATATTAATAATAAAAAGGGGGGCGGGGAACAGTGGGTTTATTTCATGAGGATCCTAAACCTTTGGAAGTGTCGTGATGTTCGGCCTGATGGATGTGTGGATTACGGTGTCCTGACCCGGAATTCTCTCTAAATCTATTTATGAGCTGGACTAAAGCCAAGCTTACGGACTGAACCCTGCAGCTGACATGCATCATACGGACACGACAGACCCTGAAGCCACATGCTAAGTAATGTCAGTAATCCTGCTGCACAGGTGCTGCTCTGTTTCATATGAAAACGTGATGGCGGATCATCAGGACGGGACACTGACCCAACTCGGGAGCTTTGGTGGCCTCTGGCCTCGGCGGTGAGGGCGTGCTGTGAGGAATGGAAAAACTTTATGAACATGAAACCGAGGTCACATGACAGGAGAGCAGTAACCAGAAAAAACAATATAGAATAAACAAACTACAGCCTCCATGAATTTATTTTCACCCCGAGTGGAGATGAAAGTAAAACATAACAAATAACTTTTTGGGTTTTCTTCACATTTTTAAAGACATTTTACAAAAAAACTTGTCAATAAATAATAAAAAAAAGCTTTTAGATTTACTCCCTATTTGAGCCAGAGATCAAAAGTTTCCCTACAAAGTATCTGAATCCTGCAAAGAATTTAAAACCTTGTTTTTAGACATTAAAGATATTTTACCAGATTATTCTCTCCGCTCTACAACTTTATAAGCTTTTCTCAAAATCAGCACAGTGGAGAATTTTGGTTTCATTAAGAGCAAGGATCTAGAAATAAGGAAAAAATATTATTAAAATGAGTCAAAAACATTTTTGCTCCATACTCTTGACAATAGAAAAAACTTGATTAAAGACTCAAATGCCTAAAATTATTTGATTTAATAAATGTTCATAAAACATCTAAATGCATTCTATTAAACAGAATTACTCCATAGCATAAAAAGATGCATTGAATTTCTCAAATAGTTTTTAACATTGAACACAGCTGTTCTGAAGACCACAACAAGAAGATTTCTACATTTTATTTACCTTTTTATTTATTTATGAAGGTAATAAGAATCACTGTAATTTCTGGTTCAATGTTAAGGATGTTATTTTAAAAGTTTATAAATTAAGTTAGATTGCTGTTCATTGTCATTATTTTGTAAACCAAAATGTAGATTTATGTTCTAAAAACAGCTGTTATTTTAGTTTTACCTGTACGAAGATCAGATTCTCATTTTATTTACATTTTTGTTCTAAAATGAGTTGTTCTTCTTCAGCTTTTGGCTCATCCCGCCACATCGAATCAACTTTCACCGATTCACACAGGTGGTTCGACAGAGATTTAATTCCCGCGTATCCGTCTCGACACAACCCTGTATTTTATCCAGGTTAGGAACTGGCACAGGGAGACCCAGACTTTGGCCCGCTCATGGCGTGAAGGGTCTTGCCAAAGGACCCACACTGGATGAAGCTCATTGCGCTCCTTGGGAAGTGAAGAGTGGTTT
Organism: Oryzias javanicus; assembly: GCA_003999625.1. Classification (NCBI taxonomy): domain Eukaryota; kingdom Metazoa; phylum Chordata; class Actinopteri; order Beloniformes; family Adrianichthyidae; genus Oryzias; species Oryzias javanicus. Next base: position 21,771,310 of record CM012457.1, read on the forward strand.
TCCAAGTTCCAGCCCTACACCACACTGAGCTATGCAGCCGCATTTGTTCTAAAATGAGTCCTTTCCCCGAATTACATTAGCTTTTTTTTCTCACTGTAATCTAAATGAACCACAATTAGGTTCATGAGTCTTTAAAACATACAATACATTTGCTTAAAACTAGGAAGAAAAAAAAGCATATCTGTTCAATTTTAAGTTATTCAAAGTTATTAATTTTTTTTAGCTTATTTTTGCTTTTTGAAATGTTTGTGTGGAACTCTAGATTTTAGTTTCTTCTTATAAGATTTCTTGTTAAGCAAAAGAATTACAGAGCTTTTAACAATTTTTTGGTGATTTTCTTCCAAGAGTTATCATTTCCCTTTTTCAGCCTAGCTTTTTTTTGCAGTGTTAAAACACTGAATGTTTGTTGAAACAAAATGTAAAACTTTAAAGTTATGTCATTTTCCTAAAACAAGAAACAAAATGTTATCTAATTCATATTTTAGGTAAAACAGCTCACACAGGACATAACATAAAAAACCAAGAATGAAATTGTTCCTCAAATTAGTATTATGTTTGCACAATTTAGACACACATAGTCCTCGCATTTCAGTTCAAATTCTGATGGGTTTGACCATTACCTGTACACCAAATACAAAAATATGTTTTGAACCAATTTCAGTTTGTTGTCCCTTACTATTAACGCCATCAAACTGTCACAAAGTCTTTTCCGAGAAGTCTCCAGAGGAAGAATCCTCAAGCTGTATCTCTGACAGCAGCACAACGCAATCCACTTTTCATTTCTTCTTCATACCTACACACAAAATGCCAACTTTTGCACTCAAAATGCTAGATTTGCACATTTAATTCTAAATTGTGCACGCTAAATACTAACTTTAACTCACAAAATACTAACTGGGGCCCACAATCTTAATTTGTGAACACAAAATGTTAACTTTCTTCACGCAAAATGCCAACTTATGCACACAAAATTCTGAAGTGTGTGCACAAAATGCAATCTTTGTGTACATAATGCTAACTTCTGCACAAAAAATACTAATTTGTGTGTGCAAATTGCTAATTTAAGGTAACAATTTTATTTATTTATTGTTCTGTCCTGTACATGGTTCTGTTATTGTTGGATTTTCTTTTAGCATTTAAACTTGAATTTAAGAAAACTAGTAAAAGCTGTTTTCTTTTAAGTAACCCTTAACCTATATTTAATTGTATTTATTTTCTGTTTATTTTTATTTGTGCTGTCTTTGAGAAAAGGCAGGTAAATCAGGCTGAACGTTTGAGTGCACTACAGAATCTCAGATTTTGAAAAGCGTTAATAAAATTCTTAAAAAAGAAATAAGCCCCAAAATGTTATCTGTTATTAGAAGACACTATCATTAATGTCAAAGACACTCTGTTAAAACAGCACAAACAGATACATCCAATAGACATGAGCACAGGTGAGATCCCGAGTGCTTGACAAATAAAGAGTGGTAATATGAACAGGTAAGGTTGAAGGGCCTGAACAACCTTACCTGCACATATGCTGCCACGACCTGGTGGGCTCACTACCGACAGCAGGAAGAAGGACAGATTTACAGACGTCATGATCACATAACAAGTATGTCTCTGAGATGATACGCCACTGAGCAGCAGCGATGGATTTACTTTACCTTTTAAAGTTCACGTGTGACAATCGCTGTAAACCAAAAGAGGAAAAACATCAGCTGACCTGCAGGGAATGTTTGTTAATGCACTGATGAACATTTTATTGACTTGTGAGTTACCTCTTTAACCAGAGCCTGGTGCTCCTCTGATTGGCTAAAAAAGCTTCCAATAATCAGCGTGGTGGCTGTGCCTTCCCGGCATTGGTTCATCCAGCTTTGATACTCTTCCTGCTCAGGGAGTCGATCCCAGAAGATTTTAAAAGCCTCCCAAACTGTTTCCTGGCAGACTGGTCATAACAAAAGGAAATCATTAGAGTTTGCTCACAAACAAATATTTTCATTGACTCCACCAAGAACATGAATGCAACATTTTTTGTTTACAAACCATGTCAGGACACTAGCTTTAATCCTAAATCTGTAGCCAAGGCTGAAAAGTTCACCCAGAGACACAATGACGGCATGGCATCACTTCTACAGCTCAGCCAACCAGGAACTGGTCCAAAGTCAGAGCCACTACGCTCTGATCCGCTTTCCAACTCACTACAGTTTGCAAAGCCACTGAGGTGCCAGAGGTCAGTGGTACAGCGTTGGGGGTGACGCGTTACAAAGTAATAATTTAATTTAATTTAATTTAATTTAATTTAATTTAATTTAATTTAATTTAATTTAATTTAATTTTAAAAAAATACAGTTCAAATATTGGTAATTAAATTGCCATTGATAGATTATAGTAGGGAAAGCCAAAAGGGTTCATCTTAATTTTATTAAATGTATTTTTTGTTTACCTTCTTGTTTGTTTGATTGTTTTTTTCTGTGGTTTTTCTTTTTTTACTGTAAAGCGCTTTGAGAGCAGCGTGGCTTGTAAAGCGCTATTTATTTTAAAAGATTTGCTTAAAGCAGTTCAAGGGAATTAAGTCAACTAGATGCAGAAAGTTTTGAATATTACTCCAGGAAAGTGGAGCAACAATAAAAAAGGCTGTTTTTCCTAATACTAGTCCATTAATAACACAAATGAATTTATATAAGCATTCGGTTCTGACATTTTTTTCTCAGGTAAATAAAACAAAATTGAGATTAAAGAAAACAGCAAAACATAAAAGTACGATGCAGGTGCTCAAATGGAGGGTCGGAGATCAGTCATGGTAAGAAATAAATGAGCGTGGACGAAGTTGTAGGGCTATTTTTACAACTGGAGATATTTGCATTATTTTCAATGTGCTGAAAACAAAAGGCTTAAATATTTCTGTTAACTGCAAATTATGTCCTGGAGATGAACTCCTTCCTACTCTGTGAATAAGCAACCAAGCCTGAGGGGAGAGGCGACCATGCCCCAGCCACAGTATTTTTGTGTTATTTTTCACACTGCTGTCTGAGTTCACATGACGCCAGGTTATCTCTTGAACCATCTTCATTCTTTGCACAAAGTCATTGCTTTAAAAAAAAAAAAAAATCAAGCTAAAGGAATTCTTAAGAATTTTTGTATGAGAGGAAAAAAGTAACAAGTAATAACTTTATCAAATAGGTAACGAGTTAATTCCATGACAATTGCATCCAATAACTGTAGTACATTTTAATAAATTTACCCACATCTCAGCTATGAAATAATCTATCAAATGTTTGCTACATAGAAGCACATGCAGAGAAATCCTGGAGCACCGATGGATAAATGAATTTGAAAAACCCACAGATTGTTGTCAGGCTCAGCTGTTTAACCATCCACTCTCATTTTCTGTCTAGTGAGAAAATATTCATATAAATAAAGTTTTTAAGTGGAAAATAAATCTTTGGCAAAACATGTCTTAGTGACTAAAATATTTGTCTTCAAATAACAATTCATGGATTTTTTTCTTCCCCGTTGGCAGATTCTTTTGCTAAATTAAATAAAATCTGTGAATGGTGTTAAACTTTTTAACAGTTTTTGCAGGGAAAGTGAAGCAGTTTGACAAAAAAACTGGTGTCTTTTGAAGGAGCCTCCTGAGGAAAGCAAAGATTAATGAGATTAGAACGATGGAGCCGCTTTACCTTCTTTACAGGAGAACTTGGTTTTGGTTTCACAATACTGACTTTCTTCTTTAAGCACATAAAATTATTCATTCAATTTTTGTTGACAAAATTGTGTTCAGGTATTTTTTGAAAATATTACAAGAAAAATGTCAAAAAGAAATAGATCAGAAATTAGAAAATGAAACTAAACAAAACAGTCAAACGGATTTTACAGAAAAAGATCCTATTTATACTATGGTTATTTATAGAATTAGCCTATCATTTATTTTTGTTTGTTATGGTCAAAATATAAACTAGAAACATAGAATTGCTTGAAAATTATTACAGATATCATTTTGTTTTTTGATTACCGCTACAATGTTTCAAAGAAAATCTAGCACTAATCAAAAACTCATGTATGGTATTTGCAGTTTTTTTTAATTTCATATGTATATAACCTGATAAAAGGAAACTAATAGTCGCTTGAATTTTGTTGGTCGCCCTAGTTTTTCCCTAAGTTTCTCTGAATGGAAAAAGGCAAAAACTTGTACCAAAAAGTTAAAAATAAAAAATGAAATATGAAAAAAAAACAGCTGGTGTGTGTTTGTATGTGGGTCCAGTTCTTTAAAAACACACATACACACTTATTTATTGAGCAATCAATTATGAATTGCTGTTGCAAAAAAAAAAAAAAACTATCAAAAATGATGAATGAATTTTGAAACTTAATGTGACATACAATACATTCCAAACTGTTTCATCCGGTCAGTCTTGAGGCCTGAATCTACGTCCACACCACCCTTAGCATTGCGTTTTCACTTTCAAAAAAGTGAAAAGTCTAAGTAAACACGCATATATGCATTTTTAAGCTTCACAGGTCAACGCTTAGAAATGCTCGTTTTTTAAGAACGGTTTCAAGCTCTATGTAAAGTGCACATTGAAATCTAAACAAGGTCAAACTTTGACAAATCAAGTTCTCAAATTTGGTAGTAACCATTGACTGTATGTAGGAACTGGACAAAGTGACCCCCCCCTCCCTTGTTTCAGATTGGACGTACCTGCTGGCTCCAACAAGACAAAATCTCGTAGACTTTTATTGAGAAATAAACAGCTATTACTCTGTCTTTCTATTTGTCAGAATAACCATTCTTTCTCTGATACATTCTTCTTAACATTTTCTTTCTAATCCTAATTTTTTAAAGATCTTTTTTTTCTTTATCACGAGTTATTCAAGTTATAAACTGACCAATCAGATGCCTCCGTAAAAGCATGTGGTGCCCGCTGGCTTAACCTTAAACAGATTCTTCCGAGCCCGCTTTCAATGGAAGGGACTTCACACAAGCTTGACCGTGATTGGTGAGAGTAGCTGCCTTAAAAACGTAACTCAGTCCAATCACTGTCGTCTGGCTCCAAATGGCAGCACCCGTAAGGCGGAAAAATGGCGACTGAATGACTTACTTTCGCTGAGGCAATGGAATTTTCTATAAGTGATGTCACACCGGGTTCTGTTCATCTCTTTTTACAGTTAATGGTAGTGACATATGGATAACGTCTCCTTTAATACACAGAAGTGCCAACCATTTGAAAATTGATCATAAATAATTCAGATTTTTGTCTGTCTGGAATTCTACGGCATCAAGTCTTTCATGTAAGGAATAGAAATGTGAAAGAAAAATCCAGGATTAGTGAGATTTGCACCTCTTCAATATTTCACATCATGCCTCTCCAAACTGTAGGTGGGGGACATGCGCCAATAAAATGTAGAAAAAAGAACAAGATGAAGAAGCCCCTCCCTGTTTGTTCAGTGTGAACACCATGTGCATTCAAAAACCTCTGTTTGAGTGTTCAAGAACGCATGCCCAGTGGGTTTGTAGCATAACAGGTTAATCCAAGTAAAGTTGTGGCAGCTCAGTATTTCATTTTTATTCTCATTTCTAAATAAACTGCAACTCACAACAACTGCTTGATTCATGGTCTGTACTTGGATCAAGCTGTCACCTAAATCTCCCCAAACACTGTGCTGATATTAGTTTGTTCCAAAGTGAGGGTGTTTTAGCTTAAGGTGACCTCACTTCCTGTGGTGACCTTTACCTCGGAGATAAAAGTAGTTCAGATGGTTGGACACGACCTGCTCGGCCGTTTCTTGTCCACACAGCCTGAGTCCATTCTGGTAGAAAATGTTCCTCTTCCGTCGGGACGCGGCTGCGTGGTCTTCAACCGACGCCTTCACGCTGGACACATGAGTGATGCGTGGAAACCCAACCTTAGTTTGAGGCAGATCCACGAACCCCATCGAGGATCCCTCCAGAGCTGCATCTGCAACAGAAACACGAGGACTCACCCTCAGGTCCTCAGGTCAGAGACCGCTCAGGTTCCTCTCAAACATACCTGTGGGTGTCCCCAGAAAGGTGACGAGTGAACTCAGCAGAACAGAGCAGAAAATGCTCCTCATGTTAAATCCGTGATGGTGTCTAATTCCGTGGGCTCGGAAAGGGATCCAGCAAATATGGTTTTCCTCTCAAGAAATGCAGCAGCTTCTTAGATGTTTGCATAGTTTAGAATTGTCCAAAAGGATGGAAAGAAGAAAACATTTGATGGTACGCTCTCCCTGGTAGTGCTGGGAGCTCAGGCGGACAGGCAGATGGTCTGTGAAGAGTGGGGGTGTTTTTTTATGCCCTCTAATCCTGTTTACTTTAAGCCTTTTAGAAGAGCCTGTCAAGAAGTTAGTGGAGCAACAATGCAAGGGGAGGGCAAGTATAGTAAGGAGGAATAAAAGAAAGGTCAGGGACAACGGCGAGAGGCAGGAGTTTGTGTTGCTTCATCGTGTCCGAACAGACACCACATATGATCAGGGAATTACATCTCCCTAAATGCTCCAGAGCAATGACAACACACACAAGATCCATGGTCTGACAATGACAGAAATCTCACCTTCATGGAAACCGCTCCGGATGAGTAAAAACAACGGAAATCCTCTCACCGCTGCAGCGTATAAGTGGGAGTCAGGCTTAAGAGCCAACCTTCAACCCCAAACTCTCCCTGCAAGTTTTATCCTGCTTGTATAAGGAAGATCTTCCTATTTTAATCTTTAAATAGCTGTAATCTACAGTTAAAATAAAGTGATTAATCCCCAAAGTCTCAAAATGTGCCAGCTTTTAGTTGTTTGTAACTAGACCCCCAACAAAAACGTACTACATTATATTTATATAAAAGTGTGGCAGTATACTTGCAGTTTTCTTCTTGCATACTATCTGTAGCCTCTACTAAAATCTTATAATTGAGTCTGAAGAAGTGTTTAGTTAATATGCTTCCTACAATACTCATACATGGTGTGGTAGCCTGTTTACTTATTCTCAAGTATACTTCATAAAGTTAATTTCAAATATAGTACTTTTTGCTAAGGAAACAGAAAAACCTAATGATCTTTAAAAAATGAAAAGATACAGTTTTTGTTAAATAATTTCATTATTTTAGGGATTTTTTTTCATTCAAAAATGTTTTTTCTTTTTTTTTTTAATAAACCAAAACTTTTTGTTTTTCAGCCAAAGTTTGAATATTTTATGTCAGTCCCTTCAAGGACTAGAAAATAAAAAATGCTATGAAACGTTTTGGTAAATTATCAGTCTATTCAATTTAGTGTCTTTTTATTTAATTATAATTTTGAGTTGTTTTAATACATTACAACCGTGTTATTATTCATTTTAATTTTATATAATTTTTTTATTCTCTTTTTGGCTCCTCAGACTTTATTACTGTATGTTGCTTGTAAGATGGTACAATGCCCTTTGCTTTGTAATTTTCAATGTGACATGTGATGTTGAATTTTTGCTACAAAAAAAGCTAACAATATATATTTTTTCCTTAATTATTACGTTTTTGTAGTATTTTTTAGTCAGCAGCATATTTAAGAAGTGCATTGGATGCATACATCGTAAATGTGTGATTTATTTTAGACACCTATAGGCTACCATCCTAGAATTTCTACTGACAAATAAATCAAAACGAGCCAAGAATTCTGCTGTTTAATATCAATAGTTTTTACATGAAACTTCTTAATTTAATATTATGTTGTTTGTTTGTTTTTTACTGCATTTCTTTACTTTGTTTATTTATTATGCTTGTACTGTAGTAATAATTATTTCTTATTTTCAACCATCTCCACTTCCACCATCTTCCTCTTTTGACATCCATTCTACTACAGGGAGCATACGCCACCTACTGGCCAGGAGTGTAACTACAACTGACAACACACTCCAATGAAAATGGTGATTTTTGAGGGGGGGTTTATTTGTTTTTTGCACAATTTATTTTCATGTTTAAATAAAAATGAGTTTATAATTGCATTTCTGAATGTTTTTTGTTTATTCAAATTTTTGTAAAAAAGGAACAGATGCAGAAAAGCTTGTAGTTCTTAACAAAGGCATGATGGGAAATCAGTGGAAATCAGGTGAATTTCTAATGAACTCCTGCCGCTCTGCAGAAACTATGTCCTATAAAACTATATATTATTTTCATTTTGGCTAAAACCATCCTAATCCCAACTAGAAGACCACTGGAAACACTTATAACAGATCAAAAGATAACTGGAGTGAAACTTTACCTTCTTCACCTTCTTTTTTTGAGAAATTCTCTTGCCGTAGTTACGTTTTCATCACTCTCTTCATTAAAACTTTTCTGCCCCTGTGTTGGGGCAAAAACCGAAGGAGTGAAATCAGTTGGCTAGAGTTTGTGGAATTGAAGCCATTTGTGTAGTCCTTCGCCATGTTGACCGCTATGACATCAATGGACTCACCCTTATAAAAACTGGACAGAAAAGTGGAAAAGTTACACCATTAAAAATTGAAACATTTATCTAAAATATTATGTAAAGAAGATTTATTTGTATTAACTTTTCCTTACTTTTTAAATTCTAGTTTTCATTTTTTATCTTTAATACTTTAAAATGTGTTTATTTTAGGTGTTGACACACAAATCTCATCTCTTTATGTCACTTTAACTTGAAAACATTTAAGACATTTATATTATTGTGTTATTCAATTATGATCGGTTTTCTTTTTGTGATTCTTCTAATTAATGAAAACATTATTTAGATGTTTATTATAAAGCTGGCTTGATAATAAACAAGGTTGGTGAAAAATATAACAGAAACACAATCTTTACACTTTATTTACCTAATTATAATTTGTGTATATATTTTTTTTAATCCTTCTCTTCACGTTCTTTTGTTGTATTTGTTTAAGCTGCATCCTCATCACTTTTTCGTGTTTTTAGATTCAATGCTGTTTCCGCAGTGAATCCACAGGAGGGCTAACAATCCTCCGGTTAATCACATTAGTCGTTCCAAACAGCAGTGTCACCCATGAGATCCATGAGATCAGGCTTCATGATGATACTGAAAACTAAAAAAAAATAAAATTCTATTTGTGTTCTCTCAGCATTAAAAGTAGTAAATTCTGAGATTAAATTGCGTTTTAGTTGGTTTGAACATTTTCTTGGGCTATTTTTCTGATGATGGAAGAAATTTGATAACAAAATTCAGAATTACATTTTTGAGCATTTCTTTATCTAATTATTGTAAATCAGGAGTAGACAAAAAAAAAAAATTGGATCGAAAAAGATCATATTTGTGATGTAGAAAATACGCTGGGGGGCCTGCAAGCTCCCTGCTCTGAACTCTCATTAACGGAGAGAGGAAGAGGGGCGGGGTTGCTCTGGATCAGAATGAGTCCTTAAAATATTTTATTTTATAAATATTTTGCTTTATAATCGTAAAATAACTGTTAATAAAAATAAAAAATGTTAATATCCCTAACATAGAAAATAAAACGTTCAATCACAGGATTTTGCATATAAAGTCAGATCTGTATGTTTTAAAGCCTGAATGTTTGCTGGGATGAAAGGAAAACCAGAGAACATTGCGTTCTCTGGTTCCTATTCATAAACTTTTAGTGTCACTGACAGTGTTTTATCTGGAGGGGCTGCAACAAGCAGCTGAGCAGATCAGTGGGATTATTTGAGGGGATGAGAGCGAGACAGTAAATACACCTAAGCTGAAACACTGCAGAGATTACAGCTGAAGGCTCGACTATGGGAGAGATTCTTACAGGAGGAAGCTGGAAAAAAAAACTAAAGGTGGAGTCTGTTAATAAGAAATTATGTTTTTGTTTCGCATTACGTTTTGTCAGACATTAAAAAGGAAAACCACAACATACTACAAGTTTTAATACACAAGTTGTTGAGATGCGTTTTTGGACTAAGCTTCTGTTTAACACAAACAGTGTCTAAAAAAAAAAAAAAAAGGCAAATATGAGCTTTTTTGTACAAATAGCATCAATTGAAGCAAAAGAACTACAAAATTTCTCTCAGTAAAAAAATAGACATATAACAGCAGTTAGGGACTGAAATTTCTACTCTGGTGAAGTCGTTTTTATAAAACCGCTTTCTTTCACCTAAATGAAAGAAAAAGTCTGTGTTAATGCATTAAATAAAACCAACTACCACACTAAAATCCTTTCACAATTTTACACCAACCCCATATTTGGCCGTTTTCTTTCCTGTTTTCAGTTCATCTGAAATTGAAAAGAGTTTCAAAACATGTTATGGGTGTGCGCGTTGGGTTTGTGAAGGACTGATCTACAAAATCGGAGGAGGTGCGTTACAAACTAATGGATCGCTTTAAAATAATCTTGGTTTTTCTAAAGGAGCATCCTGCAGAGAAAATATTAATGATAAAGAGAACATGAAATGTCATAACAGAACAGAATTTCCAGAACTTTTAGTGCCGTCTGGTTTGAGGTGAGACACTGGAACATAAAAACAGTCTTCATTTCAGTCTTTTAGAGGGATTTCTTCAGGTTCTGCTGGCTGATGCTCCTCTGCTCCTTTAGGAACCACAGGAAGCACCGTTGTGTTGAGAAACCTTCACAATAAATGTCTTTTGCTCAGTGTGAGCAGAGCGACAGACTCAAGACTTTCCGCTATCCAGCTGCTGATGTCGATAAAGGTTAAGAATCAAATCTCTGATTTCATCTCGTTTCCTCCGAACCTGTTGCCGTGGGAACCACTGTTGTAGCTGAAGAGGGAGATCGAAGTGTACGACAGGGTCCTGAGAAAAAGAAAGGAAAGAAAAACGCAATGTGTGCGTTACTGTTCACAAACACTGAAGCATTTGGAAATGTCAAAGCAGGATCAGCTTACAGGGAATGAAAAACTGATTGTAAACTCGAAAAATAGAAATAGAAAAATAGAACAAATTAAAACATTATAAACCTGAAAAAAATATTGAAAATGTAAAAAAAAAAAAAAAATTTAAAACTTGATTTGAAAACAAATGTGTATTTTTAACAGCAGCTGTCATTTGTTAGTCCTCAATTCAGCTTCAATTCAAAATTGTGTACGGAGGCGGGGCTTCGAGCACTAGATTGATGCGGTACTAGAGGTTGCAGTGATGTAATTTCAGCTTCACAACAGTGTCTATTGTAGACGCCACCTGTGAAACTTCTACAACTTTGGAAGACCTTTATTACTACTGTCTTACACTCAGAGGAGAGATGACACAGTCGCCATGACCGAAAATCACTTACTTAAATGTAAAATATAATTTATTGATTTTTTTGTTTTTGTGTTTTTTTTTCAATTCAAGTTTAAAGTTTACATTTCTAGTTAAAATTTTCAATTTTTCTGTCAGATCCAAATGATCACATTTTGATTACAAACTTACAATGGCTGTTTTTCAAATTACCTTTTTTTTTATTTTCAAGATTTTTTTCAGATTTTCTTTTCTTGAAGTTTTCAGTTCTTTTTTTGGATACTTCTGGGTATTTCCTTTCGTCAAATAGAACAAAGTTATATTTTCAAATGGTCAATATTTCTTTAAGTTAACACATTTCTTTCATTTACTTTTTTTCCAAATATACAATTTAATTTTTCGAATGTTTAATATTTCTGTCAAATTTATTCTTTTTTCCAAATTGTCAATTTTTGGTTTTTAAATGTACAGTCTATTTTCTTATTTTATTTTTTTTCTTCTATATTTTTAAGACTTTTTTTTCAAAATGTAACATTTTTTTCAAAATTTAACATTTTTTTAAATGCTCAATATTTTTCTCTTCAAATGTACGCATTTTTTTTTTTCACATTTTCAATAATTCTTTCAGTTTAAAATATTTTTTTTAATTTACATTTACATTATTCCCTTCTAGTGTACAATATATACTTTTTGAGTTTAAAAAGACTGTTTCCTTTCTTTTATGTTCACATCTCAATAAACAATCTGGTTTGTCATTTACTTTAAGTTGAACTTGATTCGATTCCATCACAATGTCACAGTAGATTCTTCTGCAGATAAACCGTCATGTTTAACAGTGTTTGCACAATGACCCGGTTTGTTTAAATTAGACCAGATCTTCATATCAGCATCTCAACCAACATTAACCAGGAGGCAACTACCTTCAAAAAACACTCCACGTATTGAAGCAGGTAAAGGCCACAGTCGCTGCTGTTATCCTGAAGAGGAACTTTGCAGTTTGAGCTTTTCATTTGGTCGGGGCCAAAATCCCTCAGTGAGCCGCGGCGGACCTCCCACTCCGACTGCAAATAACTGACAGACCAAGACGCTCCATCTTAGAATGAGGAATCAGAATCAATCGAACCAAAAGGAAATCAGACTCACTCTCTGAGGAGTTTGACGACTCTCTCGTGAAGAGAGATTTTCAGAGAATCCATGAGGAGAATGCACGGCCTTAGGAGAGGAGAAACATGAGTCAGCAATTTTATCATTAGAATAGGTTACAGTTAATCGTCCATGAGATCAAATCACATTTTTATAGGAATTCTGCAAACTATGACACAAGAATTAAATCTGGCATTGTAATTCTCTAAAAGATACTTGTTAAATCTGCCCGATTGGCCTTTCGAAAATCCAAGATGGCGGTCATTCTTTAAGATGGCCACTAAAAGGATTCTTTGAAGCTACATTTTTCATATATGTGCATCTATTTGGTCGATTTGAGGAACCTTTGTGTCTGTGAATGGTTTACATCATTAAGTAGAGCCATGATGAAGATGAGAGAATCAGCAGCAAAATACCACAGAAAATGTCAGACATAAAACAGAATGTTCATCTGTGATCAGGAATGTGATCCAGGCGTCTTTGAGAAGCAATGACCATGAAACTGGACGGTCAATGACTGTGACAAGTCTCTCAATAATGATAGTAGCGTGTTTTTCTGCAATAACCACCACCATTTTTTTTTTGGTATTTTAATCTCTAAACACACAATATGGCCCTTTATTGATGTTACATGTGCCATTCAAATGCATAATACAAGAACTAAAATGGCAAAAATTAGAAAAAAAGGTAGAACTAAAATAAAATATAGTCACTATGCCAAAAAAAAATCATATAAGTAGATACTAAAGGCACTCAAATCAATCAAGTAGGTGTATTTTATAAATAAAAGATGGCTTTGGAAGGCCATTTTAGCAGCCATTTTTCAAGATGGCCGACATCTCAAAAATGGCTGCCAATTTGAGAAGCATCTGCTACAGAATCATTGTGCCAAATGTGGTGCTTGTATCACAATTTGCAGAAATATTTCTGCTGACCTTCCCGTCACTTATAACTGAGAGTTCTCTGTTTACACGCTCTCCCATTAGCTTACAGCCCCTCAAACCCCCAAATATGGCAAGCAACTGTCAGAACTGTTTGCATAGACGGTAAGCTGACCTCTTCTGGACCGTCTCTCTGCGGCACGTCTTCTCTGTGCAGTTCTGAAAACAAACAGGATCACAGATGTTAAAACAATCAACCTGCAGGTGAATTATGAAGGAACAGAATTATATTTGTTTTTCTTACTACTGGAGAAGTTGGTGAGTCTTTACTGGGTTCCTTTGGAGTATTTTCTGAAATAAATGAAAGCAAAAGTTTATTTTTGTCAGTTGTTTCAGCTGAAATCTGAATGTGTAAAGGTAGCAGAGCCGAGTCTCACCAGCTTCTGCCTCCACGCTGTTGCTGCGGTTCATCTCAGCGTCAGCTTCAGATCTCTTACATCTTCCAGCCTTCTCCTCACCGTGGGAGCCTGCCGCCCACGGCTCCACTTTAGGCTCATCCAGTCCAGGAAAGCAGATGACAACTAAATACCAATGGGCTCTAAACCCAAGCAAAGACGCTCCGTCATTCAGCAGCAAAGATGGAACTAAAGAGGCGGTTCGATGTGTTCACTCACTCCTGATTGACAGGCACGAACAGGAAGTCTTTTTCAAAGATGTCCACATGACGCGTCCAAGTCTTCACCCGCTGGTGGCGCCGCTGCCTCTGACAGCTGGAAGACCAACATGTTAGCTTCATAATCAAAATGCATCTGATCTATTAATCACATCAAGATCAAAGGAGGCACGAAGAAAAACACCATTATAAATTATCAGGTAAATCTGGGATTTGATTAAGAGTTAAAATTCTCTTAAATTTATTGTTTTTACTGAGGAAACTGAACATCAGGAAAGCGAAAATAGAGTTTAAACAAATTCAAGTGATGATAAAATGCAGATACAGAGTAAATCTGGGAATAAAAAAACAAAGTTATAATAGAAGTAAATAAAAACATTTTTGAGGATAATATAGTAAAAAAAATGTCAGTATTATTGTTTCCATGTCAGCAGAAGCTCTTTAAAAGATAGTTTAAAATAACTTTTGTGAATCTTTTTTGAAAATATTTAGGAAAAACTATAACTTTGACAGTTTGAACTGAAGCTACAAGATTTTTTCAAATAAAAGTTAGTTTTTAAACATTTTAATTGTTACTCTGCAGAGATTTTGATTACTCATGTCTCTTTATTAGCATTTTGTTATTTAATTGTGTAGCTATAGTTAATAAATTTAGTTAAGAACAAAAATTATTTCCGTTTTTAATCAAATCTTCACAATAGAATTTTACCTTTTCTTGAAGAAACGCTTCATTTTCTCATCGCATTCATCAGTTCAAAGGAAATTAAGTGTTATATTATAAAGTAAGTTAGCTAAAATGCTAAAGCTGTGTTTTTGTGGGTCACCAATGAATGAATGAAAACTTTAATGTCTTTAAACAAAACCTATTTATGACAGTAATTATCTTTATTATATTATGTCTTCCCAGGGGAGTTGGGTTTTGCAAATTAGTTAATTTTTTTTTAAAAATTTATTTTCCGTTGCTAAAAAAAACAATTTTATGCAGAGAAACATAATTTTGTTGACTTTGTTTTTAAGGATGTTTCCGTCATAAAGCTTGTGCACTCACGCATCGCTGTTGCTGCCCTCGCTGGCGTTGTCTCTGCGCGTCAGCTGCTTGTAGAAGAAGCTGCTGAAGACGTGGCAGCGCTGGCTCAGAGCGGCGGGCGTGTTCAGGAGAAGGTATCTGGTTCACAAAACAACATCAACAACAAAAGTTGCATTACCTGCAATAACGTTGTATTGTGAGTGTTTTTTGCTAAATGTGGTCGCCGAAGACGCTGAAGCAATTTACTTTAATTGCGAAATAATGTCCTGAACGTTTTGAAACCAATATTGTTAAGGTTTTAAAGTGCACTAAAAATTTAAAGAATTTATTGAAAAATTGCAAAAAGTGCATAAAATGTAAAAAAAAATTCCACAAAAAGTATGATATAGTCATGAATGTGCTGAAGGTTTTGATACCAATATTGCATATTTTTAAAAGTGCACAAAGAACTTTTGGAATTTTTAAAATAAAATTATATTAAAATTTTTTTTTTTATTGTAAAAACTACAAAAAATAGATGAATAATAAAAGTAAAAGCATGAATAACCTGAACGGTTTGAAATCAATATCGCATACGTTCAATATTATAAGTGTGAAAAAAATGTGGAGAATTTTTTTTAGAAAAAAAAAAGTAAAAATTTAAAATGTATGAATACCATAAGTGCAAGCACTGAACGTGCTGAGCGCTTTGATGCTAAGAATGCCTTAGTATCAAAAGTGTACAAAGATTTTCAAGAATTTGACAAATTTCCCATTCATTTTCAATTGGGCAAAATTTGCATAAATTGCGTAAAATCTAAAAAAACGTAAAATATATACAACAAAAGTATAAGCAGTAATGTTCTGAACGTTTTGATACCAATACAGCAGAAATTGCTGAAATTGTTTTTAAGTGTCAAAAATAATGAAGAAAAACAGCATCACAATAGTGGGAACGCTTACGAAACATTCCCACCATCATGAACTAAACCAGGTCAGAAGGAGGTTGAGGCTGAAAGACTGAAGCCATTTCTTACTTGAGGTAAAAGTCGATGATGACGTCGTTCAGGTACTTCCCAGTGTCGAGACACTGCAGGTCCTCCATCGTAACAGTGATTCCTCCCTTCAGCGGCGGAGGCGGGAACTGGATCAACCTGAACAAGACAAAAGTGAAGCAGCTTTAAGGTTTCATCTGTAAAGAGAGCGCCAGCGTCTGGACAGAAGGAGAACCAACCTGCGGGCCACACCCTGGTGCTTGTATGGGATCCAGTTGGAGCTGGGCGTACACAGAGACACAGAGTACGAGCCTTTGGTTCTTTGATGGCGAAGCGTGTACGCAGGAATGGCGTCCTTTTTCGGGTCCTGCAGACATGAGTGAAGGTTTGACATTAAAATGAGAGGTGGAGCTACGAAAAATTTTTTACAAATTATATTCACTTTAGTGATGGATGATATAGAATTTTTTATATTACAATATATCAGGCAATGACAATATATATCATGATATAAACCAAATAACTAAATTTTTCAAATTTGATCTCTGTAGCTCAAAAGAGAAATGTGTAATCATCAGCAGGTTGTGTAGATGTAAATATTAATTTCCCTTCATACGTGATGCAACTGCTTTTTCAGATAACTCAGAAAAGGCATTTCTATTTCAAACTTAACTGAAAATTAAAGCAAACTCTTTCAAGTTTCAAAACAGAACACGTAGAGTTGGAGGTAGAACCTTCAGCCATCAAGCCCCTGTTCTCTGGAATAAGCTCCCAGCTCATGTTAGAGAGGCCAGCACAGTTTCTACCTTAAAACATTCCTCTTTGGACAGGCGTTCTGCCTGGATAGCTAGTAATCAGAGAATATTCCCTCTGCTGTGGCTCTTGAGGGGCTAGATTAATACTGATACGCTTTAATGTAAACTTTAGATTTTCTATTCTCCACATAAGGTCTGGGGTTCTGTTCTCCATTCTCATTAACTTCTCCTCTCTTCTACTCTTTATTATTTATTGTATTTGGTTCTCCATGCTTTTGTTTGGTGCAGTTCGATTCACATGTTGTTCTTCTCTCCCGCTCCCCAGAGATTTCAGATCGCCCACGCTCCTGCACCATTCCGCATCTTCTGAGTGAGAGTGGTTTCTGGTGGGTCGTCTGTCCTCCTGCTCCTGGTCGTGGACTGCACTTCTGCTTCGACTGACTGAGGACTTCATCACCACTCGTCCCTCAGCTCTATCTGAATTAACTCTATTTAAATTAGTGGTTGTAGAAGCTAATTTTTCTTTAATAGCTCTGATATTGCCTGTTCGTCCTGGGATAGGATCTCTCCCTCATGTGGGAATCCCTAAGGTTTCTTCATTTTTCTGACTCAGTTTTTTTTTTTGGAGTTTTTCCTACCGGGATGGAGGGTCTAAGGGCAGGATAACCAGTTTATTTAGTCTGTTTAGTCTTTAGCCATTTTTTCATATTTCATGACTAACTTCTGCATCTGTAAAATTACCTGCATGAAGCCCAATGAGGCAAAGTCTGTGATTTTGGGCTATATAAATAAAATTAATTGAAAACAAAACAGAACACTAAACATCCTGATCAGCTCAATTTAAAAATAAATTCCATAAACAAATTTTAATGTTTTAAAATTTTACATAACATAAAATTGACAAATATTTTGTCAACATCCTGTGAATATATTTTTCTATTGCGATAAATATCGTAATCAGTTCATCACCCAGCCCTAATTGCAACCTAAAAAAGGTGTGAACAACTTACATCTGGAGGCCTCTGCAGCTCCTCCTCCTCCTCCTTCTTTGGTCCGGCCTGCATCTCCACCTCTTCTTTCGGCGGCGTCTCTGCTTCCGACTCTTTGGTGTCCGGCCAGATGTGAGCCGTTGGGAGTTCGTCTGCATCTGAATGGAGGCTGTTCTGGTCGTCGTTCAGGTCCAGCCTGGTTTTGGTCACGTCCTGCATGAGCAGCAGGTCCACGTCCAGTCCGCTCCTCTGAATCAGTTCTAAGCTTTCATCCAGAGACAGAACCGGGGCGTCTTCAAAGTCCGTGCTTTCGTCTGTGTTGCTCATCCTGTGATGAGTCAGACTCTTGATACAGTCTATGTCCAAGAACGAGCGCAGCAGAGCGCCTTCCATGCCCAGCAGAGGGTCTTTGAGACCCAGGAAAAGAAAAGGACAGGCTTTTCCTGGAAAGACAGTAATAAAAATGTATCAAGACATGAAACGTCGTGATGCTGAACCGTAAAAGCCCAGTTTCTCACCGGTGACTTTGTCTCCATCCTCTGTGCTGTGGAGCTGGAACAGGTTCTGCTGGATGGCGGCGGCAGCGGTTTGCGACACGCAGATCAGCAGGACCGCAGGGGAGTCTGCCCCGTCACAGACAAAGTGCAGGCCCCGCTCCTTCAGCTCGAACTGCTCCCAGATGCTGTACCTCCGCAGCTCTTTGCGCTCAAACATCAGCACCACCTGCCGCTGTCCGCTGGCGTCTGGAAATGAGAGGTCAGAGTCCATCGTCGAGGAAGAAAAGGGGGAGGGGCTGTGCTTTTAACTCACCAAGCTACCATGTAACACGTATCCCAGTAGACCCTTTTCCAGTGCCATCGCACAAAATCGCGATATTGACGTCATAGTGTAAAGCTATTTCCAATTTACAGGTACTGAGAACTAAGCATTATTGAACACAATTTTACGTAAATAATAAAGGTTAACCTTACCAACTGTAGCGAAAAATTGTACAATATTTATCTTATAAATGTGCACCCCAACTGTCTTTTTATTTACTGTTAGATTGTTCACAAATCAAAATGCAAATGTCAGTAAAAGTTTATTAAATGTCCGTTTACACACTACAAAAAAAGCAAAAGTAAGACGATTTCAACGCGTCTTAAATATGAAAGTGAGTAGTTGCATGTAATTTTCTAAATAAGTACGGCCCTTGCTAAACTTTTTTCTTGACCGCTTTTATTTTGAAAGCTGAAAATAGGCTAAATGGCTTGATAGCGGCACGTAAAATATTCGCTGTGCCAAACCATCCCTAATTTCATCATTACAACCCTAAAATACCCCGTAAAAAAAAACAAATACTCCTTTAAACAACATCTACATTTAGCCTTGGAAGCAATTAAAATGTGTGCGGACATGAAGTAATTTGCATCTATTTTGTTACGTAGCCTATTATGTGTGGCTAACATGAGTTTCCATCAGTTTTTGAGCTTGATTGCATAAATAACATCAACCAAGATAGAATCCATTAAGATAACATCTGCTCAAAGGAAAGGTTGATCATTTCAAGAGAACCTCCAATATTAAGGATATCATCGGTTTGTATTTTGATCTGTGAACGATCTGACAGAGGAAAACTAATACAATAAGGGAAGACATTTATAAAATAAATATTGTTAAAAATTTCATTAAAATCGATGAGGTTACCTTTAATTTTTTACGTCAGCCGTCAGCTTTACCTGTCTAGGCCCCATAAACTGGAAGTCACTTTACAGACTGGCGGCCTTGTTGCCATTTTGTCTGACGTCACGGTGAAAAGGGTCTATAAAATATTCGCCAATTCTTCCAGAAAAAATGAGCACGTATATTTGTGTCAGAGATCACTAGATTTTGGTAAAAATATATTTAACTCTAAAATAAAGAAAACATTTGGAATTTAAATATAAACTAAACAATGCTCTACTGTCACCGGAGAAGATAAATCTTCAAATAAAGTGAAGGTTCTTATTTTCAAAGTATAAGTTTAAAGTGTTTTTAGTAGATGAAAAAAATATACTGAAGTCCTGTTTACTAAAATAAGTAAAAAATAAATCATTTTAAATATGGTTGATTATTTGAGTTAAAAAATAAATAATGTAAGCAAGAATATTACAAAAAACTAGTGATCAATTCTGTTACCTGTCTGTCTCACTGGCATAATAAAGAATAAAAAAAGTTGCTGTTGCTTTTGGCTTTTGAAGATTTTTTTCATTTAAAAGCCATTTCTTTTTCTATTTTAAGTTAATTTACAAGTATGTAAGCATTATTTCAATAATTTGTTGTAAAAAAAAAAAAAAAAAAAGTCCATGTTGATTCAAATCTCCATTTAAACCTCATTTCCATCAAACCAGTGGATGGATCACAGACTCAGAGGTGAAAGTGCAGCGGGGTCTGGAAGTCCTAATCCAAGAGCATAAACAAACACAAATAGACCGCTAAGCCAGCAAAGGACAGAACAGAAGCTCCTAGACTACAACAGGATCATAGCAGAACCCTCTTCCAGCTTTACCTTTCAGTGGGATGATGACTTGATCTTTTGTTATCTGCGGAGGAGGAAATGCAGCACACTGAACGTTTGATCAGAGGACAAAGGAAATGCAGTCAATTTAAAACATACCATGAATGCTCCATTTGCATTTCCTCTGTAACCTCCACAGCGCATACTCCAGAAGGCCACGCTCATCCCAGCGCAGTCCTCTTCGAAAATGAGAGTTTCCATTAAGGAATCGTGAGAGGCCTCAGCTACTTCAGTCATCTGCAGCACAAACACAGCCAGGAAACACGCTGTTAAATACCCCACATTTACAAACATTTTGCCACAAACACTACGAATTTTTAGTTGTACTGATGTTTTTAGGTGCTCTTTCATTTTCTACAATAATATATTGAAAGTGCTCCCTTTGGCTCCATCTGGTGGTCATTGTATAAATTGCACTTTTAAAAAATTACCCAGAAGTTTTCCAGTGTCTGGAAAAAATATAATATAATATAATATCAATATAATAAACAATATTTCATTAAATAAAATAATATCTTAGTTTTGATTAGTTTTGAAAATGTGTGATTATGAATCATCACACAAATAAACAGCTTAATGTTATTGACATCTAAGAATCTATGGAATAAATGCATCGTGTCAAGGTTTGCAAATGTTTCAAGAGTGCATGAAGTGATCTGTTCGTTAATAATGTTTTAGAGATAGATACAAAAAATAACTGAACCTGGGTGTATGGATCCTCCTCACATAAACCTTCATGCGAGGCATCTCTTTGCGTGTCTGAAACCTCAGCAGTGACCTTTGGGCGACCTCTTAGGCCGTCATCACCGCCCTCGTCGTCACTGGACAGCACGACTAAAACAGAAACATGACAAAGGCGTCCACTTAACGTCAGATTTGTTACATCAAAAAGACGGCGTCTTGTTGATTTAGATTCTGCATTTTGTAGATGCTTCCAAAGTACAAGTAAAAATCACAAAACCAGAAAATAAAACAACGTTAAAAGTTACAGGAACTGAATTATGCAGAGACTTTTATTTAGACTGTCATTATGTTAAAACAATTAACTATGAGGCAATGCGGGTCACCAAGCTGAGCTGCAGGAAATGGTACTGCGAGCAAACAGTTCCAACTGACCATTATTTTGGTTGTTGATTTATCTTTGTGTTATATTTTCAATCTGTTTTTTAGGCTTCAAGTCTTTTTTGGTTCTAAACCAGAAACAAGGTGTTTCAGTTCTTTAAAGCAGTTTTAATGGTGCAGAACAGAAAAGCATTTACACCAGTGTTTGTCCGTCTTTTTTTTAGTCAAGGTACAAAATAGCAAAAAAAAATGTAATGAAAGAAAAACTTTAGTGTGTAATACTTGAACCAGTTCCTCCAGGATCTCGTGTGCATTTTTTTGTAATACTTGTAATGGCAAAAAAAAAGCTTGAAGCTGGAGCGGTTTTTCCTAAAATTCCAATAGTTTTCCAAAACAAGCCTGAACAAATATTAGAGAGTTATTCTTTTTTTTTTTTTTGTTATGTAACCTCACAGAAAACTAAATAAAAAACACTATTATATTATTTTTTATAAGTAGCGATTAAAAAAAATGTTTTCATAATTGTGAAAGAGTAACTTGAAATTTTGAACCATTATATAGACTTTGTAAAATATGGGTTTTGCGTCACATGTTTTCAAACTTTTGTCGTTCATTGCAGAAACGGACGTTGGTGTTATCTGCTGTTATTATGAGGGCACATCACCTTAAATCCCACTCTAAGCATATTTTTTACTTTTATAAAATCGTTCCCAGTAATTGTGCAGTTTTTAGCCAAAATCAAAACTCCTGTGTCATTTTTTAAGATACATTTTATGCACAGCAGCAGCGGTTCATTAGAAATACAATTCTGGTTTGTGGGCAGGCCTGTTGGCTCGGAGCAACCCCACCTCCCTCACCATTGCTGAGAGCTCTGTTTTTTGCCCTCACGGGCGAGCTTATGGCCCCCAAGCTAACATTAGTGACGCAAAAATGAAAGCCAGCAATATTGGATCGATCCAGCCGTACAGTTTTAAGAAGAGACCAGCAGCAGTCCATGTCTGTGTTTCAACAGGGTTTAGTTTCTCGGACTTCAGTTCATTTTTGACTGAACTTTAACCAATATTGATATTTTCTATTGTGATCTTTTTGGGGTGTAAACTCCCTCTGTAGAGTTTTTCCTGTTTTCTAGCTTTGACAGGACAGACTTTGAGGTACTTACTGGGCTCAAAGGGACTGGCCTGGGACCTTCTGTCCTGCCTGATTGAGGATCTTCTTCCAGGGCTCCTCGCCGCGTCGTCGTTTTTCAAACTGGTTTCAATAAACGGAACCAGAGTTTGCGTCTGATCGTCTCCTCCGACCGTGAACTTCATGATGCAACTGTCCAAATCTGAATCCTCCTCCATTCTGTCCTGACCAGCGGACACGGGGGGCGACTCTCCCTCGTCATGGTTTCCCTCAGTGAGCAGACGGTGGCGCTTGGAGCTGCGCACGCCATTACACTGAGCTTTGGTCTCCGGGTGTTTACGCTTCTGTTAAGGCACAAACACATTTTAGTGAGAAGAAAGCTGCATTTTGTGGGACATTTTTCAACTACTCACACAACTTTACTTAAAAAAGATATTGTGCAGTATAAAGATTTTATTTTTAAGCAATGGGAACATTTCTCAATGTCAAAATTATGATGAGGAATTTACTGGTACATTTAATTAAAGACACATTCCAGTGATAATTGAGTTTTATGGCATTTTTTTAGAGGATGGAGGACATTAAAAAAAGACAATGTGTGGTTACACTGCACCGACAGTCACGCCCAAAACAAATTTCTAATGAACTCCTGCTAAGACTATGTCCCAGAGAAGTCGTCCCAAACCTTTTTCAGGCAGTTTAATGTCAGATGATATTTTAATGGACAGGCTTGTACGAGGCTGACGTGGGCCTGCGATGTATTTTGAAGGTAAAGTTTATCTTCATCCTCTGAAAATATCAGCAGCCACTTTAATCTACAATGTACACCAGAGTTCATGTAGGAACCATTAAAATGTGATATAGATTTTCTCTTAACTCATAACTTAAAGTGGAAGCTTAAAAAAAAAAAAAAAACAAAGAAAAAAATCAGCCAAATCCAACTATTAAAGTTTGACAGATAAATACAAAAGAAAGAAGTGACTAAAGCAGACATTTTATAAATAAAGTAATAAATGTGAATCCACTATTTGAGCTACTTTATAAGCTTAGAGGCTTCAACTTAGAGGTCCGCGCAGCCGCTTTAAGAAAGTAGTGGACGGATTTTCAACACGTGACCGAACGACTTGACATGCGTCAAGAAGGAGCCAGATTTATTTATTTTTTTATTTATTTTTTTGTATCTGTGAATTCTTTATACGGTTATTCTTTATCTATGATATGCTAAAAATGTATGTTATTCATATTCTTGTTGTCAACAGTTAAGAATTTCAAAACCATTAGTGAATAACCGTAACCTTTTTTAGAACTCTATTATGTTCTTGCCCTGTGTTTTTTTATAATGTTACTTTTTTTGTTCTCTATCTAGGAAATATTCAAAATAAAAAAATAAAATAGAAGAAGGAGCCGGATGCGATGGAGAATCCAAGTTTTTCAAAAATAAAACTTCCTTCAGAGTCAGGTTATAAATTAAACAGATAAAAAAGTGTGCTGTGTGTCATTTTTCACTGGAGACCGGTCCCAACTCTCCAACGGACCAGTACCAGCCCAAAGCCTGGGGGTTGGGGACTGCTGTCCTACAAAACAACACGTTTTTTTCATTTTGGATAAAACCTGAACAGATTTAATCAAAAACTGAAAGGTTTGTGACTGATAGAAAAGTGAAATGCAGACGAACAAAAATGATATGTGAGTGAATGTGGTCACATGCACGGGCTTCCTACAAGTTTTTCAGGTTAAATTTAAGACTTTTTAAGGTCATGTATTTAAAAATTTAAGACCAATTTCTCCGTCTATTTTCCCTTTTATACATTATTTCATATAGTATGATTTTTTTCCCATTTTATGATCAAGCCGTAGCTTCTTTTCTTGCCGTTTGTGGCGTGATGCTTTAACGTTCTTATTTTTTTCAAACATAGGATATCAACTGGTTTACATCATTTGAATAAAATACTCGAAGTCAAAAAATTTAAATTTTAACATAAAATGTGAGAAACAGAGGCATTTCAAGCAAAAAATTATTTTTTTAAGGCTCTGGTATCAAAATATTTGATTTTTTAAAGGTTTTTTTTGAGGTTCAAAGTCATAAAATCAAAACTTTTTAAGAGTCCGCGGGAGCTCTGCATGCAAGAGCCGCACCTACCAATTTTTGTGGTGAATCTTTATTCTGGTTCGTCTGTCTGACCTTGATGCCATCTGGAGACAGCTCATCACAGTCGTCTCCCTTCTTGTTGGATTTCCAGCTCAAAGACACTCCACAGTCTGCACGACACAAACACCAACCCGAGGTTGGTTTTAACAAGACGAGCACAGCTGGACTTAAGAAGCCATTAGACTGGCTCCAGATCCAACTGCAGCACAGTTATGGAGTAGTTATCAGGAACAGCACCCACCTACAACCTCAGAGAACGAGCTCTCCGTTCCAATGACCATCTCTTCAATGTCTTCTTTGTCTTCAACATTTGAAAGTTTTATCCTGGACTTTGGCCTGAACAAAAAAAAATAATCTTTTGTAAAATTGATGCAAAATAATTGTATTTGTAAAGAAGTGTGGGTTCTATTTGGTTTCTTATTCTAACATTTAAAAAAGAACAAATCCTTTAAAATGATAGCTTTATCACCTTTGAGACGAGGATGGGGGGGTCTTCTGGTTGCTTCTACGACCTGAACTGCAGTTATCCCTGCTTTCCCTCTGGCTGGCATTCTTCCCTCTGCTGAGCCTGCTGTCCTTCTGAGAACCAGACGCTTGTTTCCTTCGACTCTTTTTGATCCTTTCCATGTGAGCTTTACCCATTTCTGTCTTTAAGACGTCTGTCAGGATCAACAGCGGCTTCCTCCTGCAGGACACAAGTGCAAAAAAAAAGACGTATTTTCTCACAATCTTTTTACAGAAACGTCAAGACCATCAAAAATGTCCCGTTTGAAGCTTATTTCTCACTGCAGATAAGACGTCTTGTTTACAGGCTGATCAACAGGGGCAGGCTGAGCGCTGCAGATAAGACTCGTGGTCTTTCATGATAAGCTTTGGGAGGCATGATGCTTGGGACCCATGCCTTCTTCAAATAAAGCATCAAGAAATAATGAAAACTACAAAGTGTGTCGGAGAAGAACATGTTGGACCAGGTTACTACCCAAAATCATTAACTGGTCAGTAATTGTGTTGTTTATTTGAGAATAAAGGCTGGGAAACAATGGGAAATTTTGAAAAAAATATTAGTGTTTGGCCGAAAAAAATGAAAAATATCCAAAACTTTTTGCTATTCTAAAATAAACGTAATCATTTTCAGGGGCAGTAAACATTCTGCGTGTGGAAGTCACCAATCACTCCTGACTGCATCGTGTGTTTTGGGGGAACCGGGAAGAGGAGAACCTCGACAGAATCATCAGCTCCGCACGTCTCCCTTCTATTCATGGATGAGCTGCGGCTGTGGGACCTCATCAATTTTGATTGGTCCTTCGTGTTAGCCCCGCCCCAACACGCCACAACAGGGCCAAAAGTTTTGAAACAGAAACTTGGAGATTCGAAAACGAAAAAAAAAAGATTTAAAAGTGAGAAAAAGATTTGCAATTGAAATTTTGAGTTTTGAAACCTAAAAAACAGAATATTTGAAAATGAAAATAATTAAGTGTATTTTAGAATAGTAAAAAGTTTTGAACATTTTTCATTTTTTTTCAGCCAAACACAAATATTTTTTTCAAACTATTTTAGTTCAGTTTCAAATTATACTGGCCCTGATTTAGCTCCATAGATATGTGGCTTGCTAGACATTATTTATTCAGTTTGACATGAGTTAAAGAGCGTTTCATTAAAGCTGGTCTAATAATAATAATACGTAACATTATGTTATTTTAAGATTGTTGATTTCAGGGAAAATGATTCCCTTTTGATGCTGTGAAATTTTTTATTTCTCAAACAAAACAATTTTATGTTAGAATTTTTATGTTCTCAATAAAAGTTAAATACTGATCTAGCCTTTAATTAAAAATGCACGTTGGTGGAGAAAAGCAAGCCATTTTTGTCTAGTCTACAGTCTCATTGGAAAGAAAATCATTTCTAAAAAGGAAAAAACAAAAAACGCAGATCTGGGATGCATTGATAATTGTTTCATAATCGGATTGTCGCCTCCTGAATCGTAATCGAATTGAATTGTGAGGTAACCCAAGATTCCTATCTCTTGTTATTACTAGAACCTGCCACCCACAGTAGCATTTTACAATGGAATATTTGAACACAAAAGCAACAAATAAGATTTTTCCTTCTTACCGATTCATTTCCAGGGTGATCATTGTCGCACGACTGTTATGAAACACTGTGGATCCATTTTTCTGTTGGGAATTACGCGTTCTGAATTGGCATCCCGCAAACGCAGTCCAGGAAACCTTTTGAGTATGAAAAACAGGCCTCAAAATAGTGCTTTTTATTTAGGTCAGACAGAAAACATAGACCTACTGTACCTGTCCTAACTTTCCACACTCCGATGGAAGACATTTCATTGGGATTTTGAGGGGGTCTTCCACCTAGAATTCACAGCGTGATTAGTCAGCAAGTTCGATTTCAGCCGGTGAAAAGTTAGAACCGTTGACTGTAAATGAGAACTGGACAGAGTGAGTGTGACATCATAGAAAATGGCTTACTTCAGGACCCGATGACATGAAGTCAATTCAATCAACTTTGTTTCATTGTGCGAATGTCACCATGTTGGAACCAGACAACGTTAGTAAGCAGCTATTGGTCCGAGTCGACGTTTCTATGGCAACCCCCTCGCTAATCAGGTGTGAGCTTGTTGGAAGTCCACACCGCTTCCACTGAAAGCGAGCTTGAGAGAATTATTTTTTTTTTAACCAAATATTTTTACTGAGCCATCTGATTGGTCAGTTTGGAACTTTAACTACTTGCAATAAAGAAAAATATTCATGAGAAAAATTAGGATTCACAAGAATATGTTAAAAAATGTATCAGAGCAAGAACAGTTATCCCCAAAAAAAGAAAGATGTGTAATAGCTGTTTATTTCTCAATCGAAGTCTGGGATTTTGGCTTCTTGGAGCCAGCAGGTATTTCTCGTTTGGAACGCCGAAGGGGAAGAGTCACTCAGTCCAATTTTCACATACAGTCAAACAAAGGTTTACGACACATTTTTCAAACATGGAGCTACAGCAAGTGAAGAATGTGAAGATTCTTCAGAGGGTGCAGCTGTAAAGGAAACATGTTGTGGAAGTTGTTCATCAAGTTTGCATTCAAAAAACTCCTCCATGCAGTCAAGAGGAGCAACTAGAGTTTTATCAACCACCAGATGATGATGATGAAGTGCTAAAGTCATAAATTTAGAAAGTGTGACAATTTTTTTGTTAAAAGTTTATCTGTTTTGTTTACTGAAAACTGAAATTTTAATAATAGACTGCTGCCAAAAACACAAAAAATATTGGATTTTTTATTAAGGGTTTTCATAAATTATATTAATTCCCCATTGTCTGACTTTCTACAAAAGAAATAATCTAAATACAAACATTAACAATAAACAAAAATCATACATCACTGAAACCTGCTACAGCTTTCTTAATGTTGCTGGAGCCAACCCAGCTACTGTTGGACAAATAATTCGAACTTTAGAAATTTAGAAATATAAGAGATTCAGGAAAAAAGTTTCATGTTAGTATGATCATTGAAAACTTTGAATATATATTAACAATTTTTGTTCTAAGTATAATATGTATGTGGCAACACAGAGGTTAAAACAAAAGGTTAGTTTATCAAAATGACTCACAGTTAATCATAAGCAGGCACATCACATTTCAACCACAAAATTAAACAGTAAAATTATAATTATAAATAGCAGAAATACCAGGTTATGTTTGTCAACTACAAATGGAATAGTGAGGGCTCTTCTCCTCTGCATCATGGTCCAGAGGTTTGGGGGCAAAGCACCACAAGAGCACTACAAGAAGCAAGAAGAAAACAAGACCTTTATGAAGACTTTCTGTGAGATGAAGACTGTGAGACTGAAAATCAAAACAGTGAGCTGGTGTGAGACAGGAACTTTAAACAGAAACATTAAAAATCGATCATAAAAGTTGATCATAAAGCATTTTGATCACCAACACACAGCTAAATATGGATGATCAGACACTTAAAGTCAGCCCCATTATTATTATCATAAAAAAACTGATATAAACCAATTGAACAGCCTCCACTACAAAAACATTTGTTATATATGTTTGAAATAAATTTAGAAAATAATAAAAATTGGAAAAATTGAATGACGCTAGCAATTCTCATTTGTTATCTGAAACACATTAGCAAACAATGCATCAATACAAACAAAAGTAATCGATTTATTTACGTAGATTTTAGCAGAATTATTCCAGGAGTTGTGCACATTCTTGCAGGTATTCATGCTTGTGTTTTCTTTAAGTAACATTATTATTATTTCAAATTTTCTTTTGTTTCTTTAAAGTAGGAGCAAAAATGAAAGTGATCATTCTCCTTAGCTAACGCTAGCTGTTTTGGCTAGTCACGTTATTGCTGCAAATCTTCACAATAGTAACAATAAACAACGTCTTACCCAGCGTCAGAGCCTCTTTTGATATATACACCCTATAATAAATATATATAAACAACTGCTTTCAGACGAATCTCTACTCCTGCTCCTCGATAGCACAGAAAGAACACATTTTTCTTTTCTGCACTCTTCTTCTTCGTGTCCTTCTTGCCTGGTTGTTTCGCGGGTGCCAAACAACGTTATGGCGCACTACCGCCACCACCTGGTCGGGAGTGTAAGTCAACATCAATAGTGTTAAGGAGAAGAACTATGGAAGCGTATGTGTCACAAAAATAAAAAGAAAAGTCAATACTGGAAATGCTATTGCATTTTCAAAATGTACCAGCATTATTTGTCTCTTAAATGAAATTAAAATGCAATTCTTAGAACTGCTTTCTCATTTTCTTCTTCAACACTGCTCATTCTGTAACTTAATTAAAATAATAAAGAAAATGGCATCTGACATTTAATTTTCAAAATTCTATGGTAAATCTGTAACAAAATTCAATCAGAAATATCAAACTTAAAATAAAATGCATAAACAGAAATGCTATTTCATTTTCAAAATGTACCAGCATTTTTTGTCTCTTAAATCTAATGAAAAAGCAATTCTCAGAACTGCTTTCTCGTTTTCTTCTTCAACTCCGCTCATTCTGTTACTTAATTCAAATGGCAAACCCAATGGAGATTGCTTTTTCGTTTTAACATTCTGCCGCGCGATAAGTGTAACAAAAATCTAATGGGTGCTGGAACGTCCCAAGGGCGCACGACGATGACGTCAGAGCTCCTCCTCCGGTTTGGTTTGTTCCGTCTGGAACAGCTACAAGCCGTTCTCGTCATTTATAAAGAGAAAAAATGAAGAAAGAGGAGGAAAAACCAGCTCAAAGCTGAGATTCATCATTACTGATTAACTTGTGCTTTTTTAAACCTTAAAGACAGAAAAGCGGGATACACTGTGGATAGTTTGACGGTCTGTTACTCCCGCCGCCTCTCTGGCTGCTGCCCGCTACAGCCGACATGTCCATCGGAGCTCACGGGCTGAATGTGCCGGCAGACAGACAGCTATGCTGGAGCTCGCGGGACGCGGCCCCGGACGCGAGCCGGTACAATGACGTTCCGGCTCGCGTCCGTGGCCGCGTCCCGCGAGCTGCAGGCCAGTGACGTACCGAACAGTAGGCGCACGGGGGGATGTTTTAATTTATTTGTTTTACTTTTTGAGAAACTCCAGTTATTTTAAGTAGAAAAAATAAATCTCAGCTTTGAGTGTGTGGCCCGTCCCACTTTCGCCGCGCGAAAATATGCAAAATATCCCACAGTTTTGGAGGCTAAAGCATGATCCAGCCCCAGCATAGCTGTCTGTCTGCTGGCACATTCAGCCCGTGAGCTCCGATGGACATGTGGGCTGTAGCGGGCAGCAGCCAGAGAGGCGGTGGGAGAAACAGACCGTCAAACTATCCACAGTGTATCCCGCTTTTCTGTCTTTAAGGTTTAAAAAAGCACAAGTTAATCAGTAATGATGAATCTCAGCTTTGAGCTGGTTTTTCCTCCTCTTTCTTCATTTTTTCTCTTTATAAATGACGAGAACGGCTTGTAGCTGTTCCAGACGGAACAAACCAAACCGGAGGAGGAGCTCTGACGTCATCGTCGTGCGCCCTTGGGACGTTCCAGTACCCATTAGATTTTTTACACTTATCGCGCGGCAGAATGTTAAAACGAAAAAGCAATCTCCATTGGGTTTGCCATTTGAATTAAGTAACAGAATGAGCGGAGTTGAAGAAGAAAACGAGAAAGCAGTTCTGAGAATTGCTTTTTCATTTGATTTAAGAGACAAAAAGTGCTGGTACATTTTGAAAATGAAATAGCATTTCTGTTTATGCATTTTAATTTTCAAGTTTGATATTTCTGATTGAATTTTGTTACAGATTTACCATAGAACTTTTTGAAAATTAAATGTCAGATGCCATTTTCTTTATTATTTTAATTAAGTTACAGAATGAGCAGTGTTGAAGAAGAAAATGAGAAAGCAGTTCTAAGAATTGCATTTTAATTTCATTTAAGAGACAAATAATGCAGGTACATTTTGAAAATGCAATAGCATTTCCAGTATTGACTTTTCTTTTTATTTTTGTGACACATACGCTTCCATAAAGAACTGGAATTAGTGTTTTTGGATATTTTGTTTAAGAGAGATTATATGCAGAAAAATTGTACAGATTTAACTTACTCGTAATTATGGCTAAATATTTAATTCATAAATCTAAATATATTAACAAAAACCTGTGATTTATGTTTTTCAGAAAAAAAATGACACTGTATGGTTATGAATCATGCATTAAAAAAGGCTGTTAGAACAGTTTAATCATCGTCACATTTGAAACTTTAGCAGAATCAATTCCCTTTATTTTTTTCTACCTGATTTATTTTGCCATTATATTGCTTTATTTAATTTTTTGCTTATTTTTCTATCAAATGTGCAATACTTGTCAATAAATTATTTTTTTTTTTAAAGAGCTGGAATA
Organism: Oryzias javanicus; assembly: GCA_003999625.1. Lineage (NCBI taxonomy): Eukaryota > Metazoa > Chordata > Actinopteri > Beloniformes > Adrianichthyidae > Oryzias > Oryzias javanicus. The sequence continues at coordinate 21,802,682 of CM012457.1, forward strand.
TGTTACCGGTCTCCCTTTCCGTTCCAAACAGGAAGTACAAACTGGTTCCAGAAAGCCAAAATCCCACAGATTACAACTGAGAAATAAACAGCTATTACTCAGTCATAATATTTAATAATAAATAATGATTTATCTGCATTTTTCCAGTCTCTCAAAGCATTTATAAAGTGTTTCCATTATTCATTCACTCCTCATTCATACGTGGTGGTGATAAACTACTGATGTAACCATATCTGCCCTGGGGCAGTCAGGCAGAGGCGTGGGTGCCAGTACTCGCCCACGCTCCCTCTGACCATCACCAGGACATTCATAAGCATTCACACACCAGTGGAGCCACACTGGAGACAAGAAAGGTTAAAAGTCTTGCCAAGGAAACAACGGCGGTTGGCTGGCAGGAGTGGGGATTGAACCGTAAACCCTTCGATCATTGGCTCAAGCACCTGAGCCACAGCCAATGTAGCCAAAATTGATCAGAATAGCCATTCTTGCTCAGGTATCTCTTTTTAACATGCTCTTCAAAAAAAATTTTCACATTTTTTCTTTATTGCAAGTCAACAAGTTATATTAATCAGATGGGTCTATAAAAAGAATGTGGTATCCATTGACCCTGCCTCCAACCTTCAAAACGTTTGATTGACAGATTCTCCAGGGAACAGACGTGGTCTTTCAATAAGCTCACTCCTGATTAGCAAGAATGATTGGTTACCATTGAAATATTGACTCAAATCGACACGGGCCAATTACCGCTTACTGACGTTGTCATGTGGTCCCGTCCATATCACGGATAATTGGCAACTGAATTGATTTGATTTGGAACCTATGACGTCACAGGCGCTTTGTCCATCGCTACAATGGCTCCAAACAGGAACTACCCACTGGTCCCAAAAACCCTAAATCCCATTGACTGTCCAGCCAGTCTCAGGTACTTCTGAAAGACATTTCGGCACCAAACTGCTCCTTTTCAGAGAATTATTTTGCTGAGGGCTTCTTCTTTTCTTTGCACTCACGCATACAGAGAGGCCTTCCCATGTAAACACTTTGTTCTGCCTGGGGAACTTTCCCCTGTGCATGCAACAGTGTCTTGTTTGTGTGTATCTATAGCAATAAAACGTGTTTTTGTGCAAACAACAGTGAACAAGCTGATGAACAGCATCAGGAGGGCATTCCTTATCTCATTGTCTTTTGTGAATCAATCCTTTTAATTAGCAGCCACACATCCAGCCTACATTGGTAAAAAAAGAATGTGGTTAGTTTGATTTCTTCTGCGTATGAGAACGGATGACACAGCTGGTGATAACACACTTCCTGGAGAAGAATAGATAGCTTGAGACAGACAGACTGCTTCGGAACAACCACTGCGCTATGGGGAGGCAGTGGCAGAAGTCCAAGAAAACAAAGGTCCAAGCGGTCCAACCACAGCAGGACTCTTCATTGGATGAAGACTCTGAGCTTTGCGCATCGTCAATGCCGTCTCCCCATTCATATCCTGGATCTACGGTGGCCTTGATGTCTGGTCATCGCCTGACCGCCCTTGCTGAGCACCCAAACTGCTACCGCACGACTTCTAACAATCAGATGGTGGCAGTGGGGTTACAGCACAGGGGCAGGGGTGTGGCTGGAGGGTGGCAGTCTGAAATCACCCAATCATCTAATGATTTTGGGGGCCTTAGAGACCCTCCCATCAGTCAATTATCACTATCAAAAAAATCCTCCGGTGACCATCACATTTGAATTTTGTCTTAAACTCCTGCGGCCACATCGTGACATAAAAATGCAACTGCCGCGTCCCGATTACAAATGTCACCGTGAAGCCACCTGCCGAGTTTGCTGTGAAACCTGCTTCTGTGATTATAGTCTTGACATCCAGAGATCTTTTCTTCTAGGGAAAATCAACTTCAGGAAAAGCAGAGCTGCTGAACAGAAGAGTGGCGACAACAGTTCGTGCACCGCAATATCTCACCAAAGTTTGGGTGTTTTGTAGAACACAACTTTCATCTCATCAGTAATTCATCTCCATCCAAACTACCAAAGGTTTCCTCCAATCTCTTAGCTTGGGTGACAAACAGACCTCTGTAGTTTAGTTTTACTTTATTTGCTGCTTGTTTTTAGCATCTGATTATTTCTCTCCATGTCATCCCCAAACAAATATTCTCATATTTGACATGAACAACCTTAAACCAGGTCGATGAAGAAGCTTTTTTTTTTATGTTTGATGATGTGAGTAAAACCAGCCTCAGTGATACGGAGTTGTATTCATCATTTCAAATCACTCATTGATATCTAACTCAAATATTCTATTTATAGCCTTTAGGAAAACCGCTAACTGCTCATCAGTGATTAGATAAGGGACAGGAAGGAAAGTAAGACATTGCTATCTTTTTAAATGTTCTATCACTATCACATTTTCCAGTCCCTCAAATCTGTTTTGGTACGGAAATGTTTGTTTTTACTACTACTTTACGCTACTTTGGTTCTTTTTATTATTATTATTTTTACTATTAATATTATCTCTTTATTTTTGTTCTTTTAAGAAGTTGTGACATATTACCATTTGTTGAAAACTGTATAACAAGGTTGAAATAAAAAGTAAATTACAAAAAAAAACTGAATGGTGTGAGATAAATAAAGAATGAAGAGATGTTGCACATGGTCAAAGACTGTGGGTCAAATTTAGCAAAAATGTATGCAAGAAAGACAGAAAGAAGACCAAAAACATTATAATTCTGCAAGAAAAAAAACATTTTATCATTAATTTTTCATTTTTCAACTCATGGATGTAACTACAGACACATCCGACCTGTTGACGTCACAAAGGTTTGTGAGTGGGTCGGAAACCATGCAGCATTACAACGTTGGTGATGTTGTTGACTAACCGCAGACTAACACGGTTGTGGGCATTTTTCACAGAAGCCCCAAAGCGTACTTCTATTTTTATCTAAACGGTGGCTCACTATAAAAATGAAAAGACCTGAAAACTTTTAAAATAAAAGCTTCAAAAGACACTACGGACACATGATTACAATCCCTTTTAAACATGTTAAAGGGTAAATAAGATTGTAAAAATGCCCAATAATTTACAAAAAAAAGTAATTTTAACTGGATCAATTTAATTACAGAATATATTAATGCACAAATGGTCTGCAGTTTGGATGTTCGATTGCTAACATTTTTTGGGCAATTTTTTGTGTTCAGTTAAGTCAAAATTAGAAGGAATATCTTTTAAAAGGCTACATACTGTACAAAAGAATGTTAGGGAAACTGGGGAATTCAGTGTGATTCCTCCTGTGTACATCTTAATTATTATTGATTATCTTGTGTGTTGTCCAGGTGATTTCCTCAGTTTTCCACACTTTGGACGTCATCCTCCTTGTTTTGTTTATTCGTTCCACTCAGACCGCACCAAAGACAACAGCATCCTCACAGGTTTTTACTACCAAATACGCTTGTCATGGTCTGGATCTTCTCATTGAAATCTCTTTCCTGTTTTTCCTGTTCCCTGTTGTGTCAGGCAGCCTGGCAAACATGACTCTAGTAATCAGGAAGGATTCAACAAATCTATATTACATTTTATTATTTGATAGATTATTGTTTTGTAATTAATAAGGTGTGTCAAGACTGACGGGTTTTTACTGGAGCTTCCCAAAACTGCATGATTACTGGCATGAACGAACACAAAATGTTACAAACTGCAATTTAGTCAAATTTCCTGTTTAAAATTTTAATGCAATTCTTTCTCCTAGAAAATATGTGAAACATTTTGACAAAAATGTCCAACTTTGTACTTTTTACTTTGTCTCAATTTAGTTCTGATACTAATTTAATACTTTGAAAAACATTTTTAAGTGAAGTTTCCCTTTGAGAAACTTTGCTAAAGTTCTGATAACCTAAAATTTAGATGATTAAAGAGAGTAATTTTAACTTGTGCCTTCTTTTACACACTGCAAAAACAGACCTCTTAAAAATAAGTTAAAAATTAGCAGATTTTCTTTAAACAAGACAAAAAAATCTGCAAATTGGCTCTCTTAAAGATATTCTTATTTTAAGGAAAGATATCTATTCTCTCCATCTAAGATTGCTTCATTTTTGGAAAAGCGTTCCTCAATCATTCATCTTCTCAGCCGCTTGTCTCTTTCGGGGTCACGGGGGTGCAGGAGCCTCGCTCGGCTACTGATGGGCGAAGGCAGGATCCATCCTGGACAGGTCACCACCAGTCCGTCACTCACATTCACACCTAGGAGCCATTTAGAGGAACCAAATGAAGCATGTTTCTGGACAAGTGTTGCTGATGATACTTTTGTGGCAAGACGGAAAGACTTTTTTTCTTGAAATAAAAGTTGCATATTTTCTTAAAATCTTGATTTGCCAGTGCACGTTTCCACTTTCATCCCTGACATGACAATAAGAAAATGTGCATCATAATGAAAAAGTTGGGACTCTGCAGTGACATGTGGCTATGATTGCATAAAGCTTCTCTCTACAACATTCATGTTTCTCCTTTAAAATCTTTTCTGATTTCTACTTATATTTTAAAGATTCTTGTTCAAGTTTTGTCTTCTGTAATGACCTTTACTTGAGAGATGCCAAAGAAAATCCCAATTTACCCGTTTCTGAACCTTTAACATGTACAAATGGCAATAAACTCTTAAACCTGAAATGTTGGGTTATTAATGCGCCAATGGTGAACTATAAACATTTAAACTGTGGTTCCCCTGGAACACCACAGAAAGGTCCTGACTGACTCAGTATGCGGAAACCAGGAAGTGAAAATGGAGCAGAGAATTACACCAGCAGCTGCTTTAAGTGGGTCAGGAAACCCACGAAAGTACCGTAGTACTTTTTTCATTTAATGTTTTATACTTAACACCTGAGGGGAGAAAATAAAAAACAAAAAACTATGATTTGGATTATTGTGGTCCTGTCATTTTTTCGACCAGCTTCAGGACAATTTTCCAAAAAAAAAAAAAAAAATTGAGTCAAGATTTTTCCTTTGGAAGTTTAAAAATTCAAGAGGAAACCAAATTTAAGTTTCTAAGAATCTCCTAAAAGTTAAGCAGTAACTTTTGTTTTGGGCCCCTTGAAGAAACTCTACGTCAACTCCATACTCATGTTTCTAGCTCAAAAAAAAAAAACTTCATTCACCAATTATATTGATGCTGATACTAAGCATGCGTATGATTCCCCAATTAAACAACATTTACAATAACTTTTCTGACAGAGAAAAAAAAACAACCAATATCTCAAAGAATGAGAAACCACCTTCAAAACATATTTTTGATTTCTTTATTGAAATTTGCAACTACAGAACAACATCAGGCCTGCTCAGTCTCTGCACAGAGAGGTTTGTGAGTCAGCCTTCAAACACTGCAGTGCAGAAAGTTTGGCTTTTATCTGGCAAATGCCACTGGCTAACCGCAGACTGTTCAGAACATGTTTGCTATAAAAGTGGCAGAGAGCAAAACACACAAACCATCGTTTTGTGAGCATCTGCAATTGCATCGTTGAATATCAAAACATCTGCGGTGAGAAAGGACATTTGTCGGCAGTGGCTGGACGCTTTCATTTTTTAAACGACTGAAACAATCTCCTACTTTAAAAAAAAGTTTACATAGTTTTGCAAATGCAACAAGTTATTAATTTAAATATGTCAATTTTTTTTAAAAAAAGCATTTTTTTTTAATTGAGTAGGCAGATGGAGCATCCAGCCAGATTTTTAGCGTCAGGAACCACAATTTGCACGTCTGTTTGGAGCGATGGCTCCAGCTGCGGCTGCGGCTGCGGATCCTGACACCTCATCTTCAGGAATCAGTGCAGCGGTTGAGGCAGCTTTCTTTGACCGTTTCCTCTCCTCCTCTTTAGCTGCAAGAAAACATTTATGAATTAGTGATGAACTTGTATGTTTATCACCAAGACTCTCATGGTTATGCTTAGAGATGTAATCCTCAGATGAGTAATGGAAGTGTGTTCAAAGTCTGACCCATTGGGCTATAAAAGTCATCATTTTTGCTTAACATGCCATCCTGGAGTTAAAGTTTGAAGATAGGAGGCTTTTAAATGCGTTTACTTAAGACACATGTAGTAGTAATTGCTGACAGTATCTCACCTGTAGAACTACATGGTGTTAGAGCGGGCTGCTCCTTCTGCTCGCCATCAGAGATGGCAGCCCGGATCTTCCGAACCACGTAGCTCCCAGCTGTGACGAAAAACAAGATCAGATCAGCTTTAGAGACTCGTTTCTTTTTTTTTTTTTTAATCAAATTAAAACTACGTAGCACTCTGTACACAAATAAATTTGCATTTATTTGTGTTTGACAACACTTTTAAAAACAAAAACTTAACTAGAGTTGTTGCTTTGAAGTAGAAAAATGTTTCAAACATCTATGAAAATGATCAATTAAGTGTATTTAACAACTGTGTAAAAGATTCATCTGTTCCTTCCTGTTGTTCATCTGTCTTGTAGTTTGACGGGTTTAACATTTTTAGGTCTCTTCTTTCAGCTTTGTTAAGACTGGAATAGACCATCTATATTTTTAGTAAACTATCCTGAAATAAACCATTTCAGTCAATTTGTTCTTAAAAAAATATATATATTATTAAAACACTTCGTAAATGTACAAATAAATTTAACAAATAAATACACCTGGGGTTTTTCTTTAATTATTACAGATTTTTTTTGTTTGTGTGGTGAGTTTTCTTATATAATTAATATCTATACACAAAGGGCTATGGTTTTTTAAAACTAAAAAAAAAACAAGATAAACGTTGATAAGTAGACATTTACGTTTATGAATCATTGTACAGAACGCTACGATTTGTGTAGATTCCCCATTAATAAAGTTCTTAAATTCGAATAGAGATTGTTAATAAATGCAGCTATATAATCTCTTAATTGGACCAATAGCCGAATCAGGAAGTAAAACACAATTCGTTTGTTTTTCCTCTTTAGATTCTTGTCTTGTCTTGTCTTGTCTTGTCTAACCCTAACCCTAACCCTAACCCTAACCCTACGGTTATAAGCTAAGTTTATTTAAAACTAATAATAATACCCGAATATTTTACCTTTTATCAGCAGTCACACCATCGTTTTATTCTCTCGTTTACTCCCTTGTCTCAGAATCCCACCGTCTCGGGGACTGACGTCTTTCTTCCGGTCCTTCCTCATTCTTTATTTATTTATAGCGGAAGCCTGATAGCCTTGCCACCAATGGTATACCGCGTAAGATCCCAAAGGCGGGGCTTAGACTTTATCTCAATTCTAATTGGCTAAGCGGTTACACAATGCAAGATGATAAGCAGGTTAGAGATGAGCAAGTATGACTCTGCAGTTTTTATATGTATTGTTTTGGATAAAAAAATGTCGACTTTTACAATGAGTTTATATTTGATTAATAAAAGGAATAATCTATTATACTAAATAAAGACTTTCGTCATTAATTTAGCTCTAATTTTTTCATGACACAGAGCTTCGGCATTGACATTTACTTTTAAAATCCACATTGGATTTTGCCTTTTTTCTATTTTTAAAAATATATTTAACCTTTATTTTACCCAGAAGTCCCATAGATATGAGATCTCTTTTTCAAAGGAGACCTGAATATCATCGTGACATTACCCTCGAATAAAGAAAAAAAAATCAGGAAGGTTATTAATTTAGGATTTCAATTTTTATTGCGATTTACAGAGCTTCACTTTTTTGACGCCCATAACAACAAACATTATGATCAAGTTTCCTTGCAACAAAATGTAGTCATTTGGAATGGAATTACAGTGAAACCAACCTTGACATTTTACACACTTCTCACAATAAGACTACAGCAGTTCCTCATACTTTTGTATCTGTATCTTCAATATATACACATATTTATTTAACTTAAACAGTATCACACAAAAACCAAGCACGACATAGTAGCCGAATATATTTTCTTTCATAAATTTATCACCACTTCTTCTGTAAATAAAAAAAAAAACACTGTTGAAATCAGCAGGGCGATCAGGTGAAGTAAATTTAAGGAGTTCAAGTTATAAGGAATGATGAGAGCTGTGAAAATAAAGGGAATAAACCCCACTTATATTTTGGGTTTTTTTTTCCAATTAACTACAGCTTTTTTTTTTTTTGTATTATATAAACCATTTTGTTGTGTTTTTTGTTCACAAAAGAAAGGCTGACACAACACACAAAACATTTACTCCACGGTTGTGTTGAGGGAAAACAGTGATGATGATGATGAGAACTTAATCCATCCTGATCTTCTGATTGGTCATCCTGTAGATAATGCTGTCATAACCTGGGTCCATGTTCCACAGGTTATAAGCAATGGCGATGACGGCTAGAACCAGCACGATCATCAGCCACAGCACTATGTTGAAGATCACCGCGTACTCAAAGTTGTACTTGTAGGCCAGATTGTAAGGGCTGCCAGGGTTACTCTGGAGAAGACAAACAAGGGAAAGTCGTTAATCTAGAGGTCTGCAACCTGAGGCTCCTTCATACCTCCATTTTGGCTCTCTGACTCAAGAAAAATGAAATGTCTTTCTTTTTAAATAACAATGTGCATTTTTAGTGCAGAAAAGTGCATCCAAGGCTAATTAAGTAAGTAAATATTTATTTATAAGAAAGGCTAAATGTTGTTGTTGGTTGCACGCATTAACCTCACCCTAACTCTTCCTCCGAGTGGTCAACAAAAAAAGTTCAGTACTAGCTGGAGGGTCTGACTTTTGAGCACCGTTTGCCATAAAAATATGTTCTAAGGAGCACTGTTCATTTTTAAGAAAAATTAAAGGATTTTAAACCGTAAGGAACCCACGGTGAAATCAGTATAACAGAGTGTGGTCAACTTGATTTGTGGTATTTTCCACATAATTTTTTTTTTTTTAGGTCAAATGGGTCAGGGTCATTATAGGTTAACTACACCTTATGGTCAACTAATTCAGACAGGGTCACTCAGTTAGCTCTGGTTTAAGTTTAGTTAGTAATATTCACAAATCTTTGGCGATAACAGTAAAAATAAAGTAAAGTTTGTTTTTTTCTTAATCCAAATGAATATTGTTCTACCTATTTTATCTGAAATGACCCTATGTGGCACAGGGCAACTATTATTTTGAAAGGAAGTCTAAGGAAATTCTGTCAAAAGTTATTTTGCGTATTTAGAAAGAAAAATGCACTTTTCTCTTTATGTTTTATTCAAGCCAAAAATCAATTCGTATTTATTATAATAGTAAAAACAAAGAAGTGTCGTAAAAAGACGTTGTGGCTCCCACTGGGTTGTGGTCGGTCACAAATGGACCTGAACATCTCTTTAAGTGTTGAAGGTTGCAGATCTCCGTTAACCCAATGTTAAATAAAATGCTGTTGAGCTCTTTTTTTGTTTGTTTGTTTATTTAATACATCTTTATTCCTGCAAGACTTACAATCTGCTTAGATTCCAGGATTGAGCGAGACTTCCTTGTCAGAGGTGCTTCAAATGTTTTCACGGTGACGACCTCCACGGCAGCACTGTTGCCATAGAGACGATACATGTCCTCTCCAAACTAGAATGAAAAGAACGTAGGAGGTTAAAATGCGGTTCTGTTGAAGGCCTCTGCCTTCCCTTCAGTGCTCCTCAGTACCTTCTGAAGGACAGAAGCGAGGATGGATGTGGCATCCCGGTACTGAGGAGAGTCTTTGCCGTAGAGGCGGCCCAGCTCCTCCAGCCCGGAGAGCTCCAGCGAGTACAGGTCAGGGGAGTTGTCCTTGGCCAGGTGTCGGTGTCTCTGCAGCTGCAGCAAGATGAGATGAAAGACATTTGAGTCAAAGTTAATGAAATACTTTCTCCATGACAGGAAAAAATGATAGGCCTCTTACCAGAGCTGTGATATCATGCAGCACTTGGACCTCAGACAGGAAGAGTAAATCCGCCTGAGAAAATAAAAGCATCAGGAGTGAAGACAAGGTTCCTTTTTCCACTCAGCAGGACTTTGGTTTGCTGTGACTGTTAAAGTCTCACTCCGATTATATTTTGATCAACTGTAAAAGCACTTTAATTATTAATTTTTTTTTTTTAGCCAAAATCACCTAAAACAAGGAAGATAAAGACATCTATATGTGGATGCTTATGGGGTGCCGTAGTCTACAGCGTTTTTTAAAAGTATTTTGCTCAACTGCTCCTGATTCACAACAATTTGAATACAGAAATACTCAGAAATGCAATTTTTAGCTTTTTTTCTTTGTATGTGTCATCATAGTGGGTCTGACATACCTCTGCGTTTCTGCTGAGGGAGTTGAGGGGAAAAGAAGTGAGCACTGAGCCGTCCTGGGACAGACGAGCACGGATCTGCTGCAGGGTGACCGGCAGGTCCTCAAACACGGCATTGGCTTTGCCAAGCATGTAAAGTCTCTAAGAAGGAGAAAACAAACAATATGAAGGGAGAGCGGCCTCCCCAGGGGTCCAAATCTGTTATGACATGAGCTCACCTCCTCGCTGGGGGCCAGCTGAAGCACCACGGGAGTGTACTCGGCAAACATGGAGTGTACCGTCTCTGCAACACTGTCCAGAGTGAAGGGCACCGGCTGTGTGAAACAAAACAAAAATCCTCACTAATTACCATGAAATACTGCTTTTTTTGGTGGACAAAGCTCCAAAGTAGAAAACAGTCTGGCTCACGTTCTCCAAGGGGTAAGAAGCGACACTCTGAGGCAAATCCAGGCTGTCAACTCCCCTCACGACCACCAGGACGTTGGCCCGGGGTCGCTGGAACAGCGGACCAGCCTGGAGGCCCGGCCAAGACAGATCCTGAGCAAAGAAAAGGTTCTTTCAGAAAAAGAAGCTCAGCAGGGGCATGTATGAAAGCTTAACAAAAGCATCAGGGAAATATATGGTTTACCTCTTCTACAGAGAAACCCATAGTTAGAGCCACCAGGTCTGGGATCTTCTCTCCAGAGAGTGGCCAGTCCCCTTTCTGAAAAGACAAAAACTCTGGAGCCTGCAGCACGGTCAAGCTGTCTCCACGGACACCTGAGGGAAACGAGAGGAGGTGGGATCTCAAGAAACACTGGCATTAAAAAAAAAGCCACACAGACTGTACAACATGTGAACGTCTGTCTCAGTAGTTCTGAACCCATTTTTCCTCTAAACATCATATGACAGTCGGGACCCTGCTAAATGAATCCACCGTTAACCAAAAGAATAAATTCCTGGGAGCTCCGGTTTTCAAATGTGAGTTATTTTACCACTAAAACATGACCGAGTTCTTCTCTGGTTTTGAAATCCACAGAGAGTTTGAGTATGACTGAAGATGAAAATGTTGGTTTAAAGCGTTAAACATCAATGATATCACAACATTTGGTTTAATACGCTAAATTTCCCACCTCAAAGTGGTAGAAATCCATTCTATAAAAAGGTGCACAACTCTTATATATGTATTAATTTCCAGACTAAAACAGATGTGCTTTCATAAAAGCGCAGCTACACAGACAAAACTTTATTATAAATTAATTTTAAACAAAGGTTCAACAGCTACGGCTTCATTACAAATGAGAAGCAAAAATTTTAACAATTTTCACCCAATTCCTGATAAACATGGACCTGGAGGTGGCTCCAGTCCATACCATCACACTACCTCCACCTGTTCAGCAAATACTCCAGTACGTTCCATAGTTATGAGGCCTAAATGTGAAGCTAGTATTCGGGTTAATCCTGGATTTAAAAGTGTAAAATAGTATCTAAATAATGATAATTGATTTTTTTTTTAACTACTATTTTTCTTGAGTTTTCACACTAATCTGTGTAACCACCAAAAACCGTTCTGTGATTGGCTGAGAGATGTTGTAATGGTGAACAAAGACACAGAAGTGTTTTCATCCTCACACATAGTTCTAATTCTATAAAACTAGTTACTTTAACAAGTGGGGCTTCAACAAAAAAATATTTGTTTATAGATCCATTCTTTTTTTATTATTTATCTTAATGCAGTCAACTCTCATACAGTGTTTAAATAGTGCATATGCTCAAATAGTCACTTTTAGTTTGTTTTTAAAATACATTTGCCTCAGTTTGCTTGCTTCTAGTTATGATTCTGAATTTGTTAAAGTAGCTTTTTCTCTGAATTTCAGATCCACAGAACAACCTGGAGACTGTCAGGTTGCGAAGAAAACTATGACTATACTTTTTATAACAAAATCTGCTAAATTCAGTCTTTTCTGGCTAAAATTTTTCTAAAGAGGAGAAGAAAGTCTTCTGTTTTCCTGGTCAAGATCACCAACCAGGTATCTACCAATCTTTACATTTTTTTTTTCGATAATTTTGCCAAAATAAGCAGTCGATGACAATACAGGGGGTTAGATGAGTCACATAAAAAGGAGAAGCTGGAATATAATACAGAAAATCAGGAAGCAATTGCTCCATGTGCTGTGGACTGAATCAAACTGGGTTTGTCTCTCTCTCTTCGCCCTCAACTACCAGAACTTGGTCTCTCTTTTACCGAATGCAACCAAATTTGATTTCTGATTCAATAATGCTGTTCTAATACAATTAAACGTAGTTCTATTGCAAGTTTTTCTCTTTATTTTTCCTTTTCCTAACTGCTTCAAAAACCGTTTTCCTCTAACAAGTGATTTGAACCAAAAAATAAATCAATAAATGAAACTTTCATTCAAATGTCCAATGAAAAATGAACTCAATAAAAAGCAAGAAATTACTCAACCCCATTGACATATATCGCTAAAAATCTTATCACTCCAGCTCTATCATTAGACATTACATAGTTTTTTTTTTTTTCATAGTTAGAAAAGAGTTCAAGCATCACAAAAGAAAAACAAATTCTTAGATCAATTATGATTTATTTAATTCAGCAAATTTTCTCTGAACCCAGTTTAAGTGGATAGAGGAAATATTCAAAAAGACAGTTACTGATGGAGACTAGCTCAATTTTTGCTATTTTAGAGCTTAAATTGTATTTCAATCAGTATCAGCTCAGTGGCCTTGTGGTAGAGTGTCCGCCCTGAGATTGGAAGGTCATGGGTTCAAGTCCAGGCCGAGTCATACCAAAGACTGTAAAAATGGGACCCAGTGCCTCCCTGCTTGGCACTCAGCATTAAGGGGTTGGATTGGGGGTTAAACCACCAAATGGTTCCCGAGCGCGGCTGTGTCTGCAGCTCACCGCTCCCTTAGGGGATGGGTCAAATGCGGAGAACAAATTTCGCACACCTAGGTGTGTGACAACTAATGGGACTTTAACTTTATCAGTGCAAGGCTGTGCAGAAACTGACATTAAACACAGCAACTATCTTTGTAAAATGGAAAACAAAAGAAAGGTTTCAAAATGAAGATGAGATGAAAAAAAATGAAAAGACTCAGACAACATATGATAATCTAACATTTATTTACAGCTACAAAAGAGACAAAGTCGGTGAGTTTTCTCCTTAAATAAGTGATTTGTTTTATGAGAGGTTAAGGTAACACAGCAGAGGTCGCTTTAGCCCAGCAGGAGGTCCACTCCACTCGTGACATGATGAATGAAGAGGAACTCGGAGTTCGTCACATGACAGCTTGATAAAACGAGAAACTAGTTTCCAAAAAAAAAAATCTAAAGTCTCAAGTGTTCTCAAATTTCAGACGAAACCACTTTCGTGTCGGAGTTAAGACGTATATTAATGTCTGCTAGCATTAGCTGTCAAATCAATGTTAGCTAAATGCTAACAGTCTGAGGTGGTGACGAAACGCTGTATTTTATGACCTTCTACTAATATCCCGGTGGTTGACCAAAGTTTATCCAACACTAATACCGACAATAATACTGACTGGATGTTTTACGGATGGAAGATTATGACCTGAACCTGCCCAAAAGCTAACTAGCAAAGCTAGCAATGACTCCCTCGGTTTATTTCCGCCCCTCCATCACAGTTCCGCTTCGTGACGCCACAACCCGATCAGAAAACAAGATCCCATGAAGATGTTAGATCTATTGATGGATTTGTATTTTTACCTGCAATGGCGAGGGCCAGCGTTACGGCGAGAACAGCCTCCATCCTTAAAGAGCTCCTCAGCGACATCTTTTTCCTGCGATCAGCTGACCCACGTGACGGCAGAGGAGATCACGTGACAGGGAAACGACGACGACACATTTAAATGTATTTTAAAACTTAACCCGTGATAAAACAACAACAACAATAATAATAATAATAATAATAATATAAACCTTTCTTATCAACCAAGTGGGTGAATTGATGCTTTCATACAGGCTGAATTTTCAGTTCAATAATATAATATAAAAATAATAATTCAATGCGCCTTTTTAAAAAATTTCCTCCTTTATACTTTCTATGTTTCATTACTTTTATTTTTCTTAGTATTTCTTTACTTTTGTGGTACTTTTACCAGTTATTTTTTAATATTTGACTGTTTTGTTTTTCATCTTTTTTTGTTTCGCTTTCTTTTGTGCATGCTTATGTTTGGATTTTGAGTCTGTAAATAAATATCTAATAATAATTTGCACGGCAACTCAATAGTTTTGACATTCTGAAGCATTCGTGCACTTAAGCACATATACTTACGCTCAAATATATTTCATAAAATAAAATTCAAGCGTACTACTTTATTCTAAACGTATTTAAGTACAATATGTGTGTTTTTTTTTTTTTTTTTGATTATGTTAAATGATAGGTGATCCCATCTGAACAAAATCCCAGTATATCATGTGCATTTAATGTAAAAAGTAAATGGCTAAATACTTATTAAGACTTAATTGTTGGAACACTTAAGCTTACAATATATTGATCGTTTATAAAAAGCAAACTTCAAACTACTGCTTGACTTTTAGTATAAACCTTTAAATACACTCAAATAACAATTTATTGCTAAAGGTACACATGTGGAGCCCGCATGAGTATCACATAGTGAACATGAATATGTAAGCAAGTGGTTTTTTTTTTCCATTTTTGCCTGATTTTGTCATTTTTAGTCATTAGTTATTTAAAGCCAGTTAGATCAGGACAAGAAAATTTTAAATTGAGCATTTACAGGTGCAGAGGTAGAGCGGTCTGAGGACGAAGGTTCAGTTCCCACCTTGCCCGTCAACATGTCGAAGTGTCCTTGGGCAAAGCACTGACCCCACATTGCTCCTGGTGGTTATAGGTTGGCGCTATAGGAGTGTGTGAATGTGTGTGTGTGCATGGTTGACTGACTGTAAAGAGCTTAAGGCCTTAAACAAAGACAATAAAGAGCTTAAAGGTATAAGTATACATCATTTACTTAGTATCCAGGCAGTTTTTGTGCTATTTTAATTGTTTTTTCCTCTTTTCTTTAGTCTGAACCATATAGCATTTTTATTTCTTTTTTGCTATGTCAAACTGTCTTAAATATCTTTTCAAGTGACTAGAAATTGTATTTTCTCTTTTTGTAAATTTTGCTGAAGCATACCTTAGAAATTAGCTTTTATTATTCACAAAGTAATTTTTGTTTTGTTTTGAATATGCAGCTTATATAGCTTAAAACCTAAACTTGTTGAAACCATGAATGAACTGAGTACTTTCCTTTTTTTCTCCCCTTTGTAAGATCACATGTTTCACTGCCATCATATTTCTCCCAAATCACTAATTACAAACCCTAAAGTGTTAAGTATCAATTAAATGTCTCTCTGATCAGATGAATAATGCAGAGAAGCTCATTGGTTCAGACATTAGCAGCAAAGAAGCAGATCTGCACACACAGTCATTCCAGGGATATTTAAGCAGTTATGAAGAAAAATCCTCTCTCTATGAAATAGATGACCACCATGAACTTTATTTCTGTGAAATATCTACCTCTTTATTTTCGCTGGGATGATGTCTATTAATAAACCTTAATAGCTTGTTCCATTCACAGACGAGTCTTTAAGCTGGAACAATTCTTCTTGGTTCACTAAAGAGGGAAGTGAGTCAGAGAGGATTTCCATGACTGCGACCTTCCTCAGAATGTGATGCTGCCCCTTTCTGCCCGGGCCGATGCTATCGGCCTTCTCAATTAGCTGACGGACACCTGACACCCCTCGACCAAGGTTCGTGCAGCCAGTTAACCACGCCGTTTGTGTGAGATGCTCGAACTTTACTGACAAATGAAACAAGCAGCCGGACTGAACAGTTAGCATGCTTCTCTTTACTCTCAAACAGTTTCTTCCTGTAGAAATGAGTTCAACTGAAGTCTCTTTGATTTAACCAGATTATCAGATATTGTTAAAATCTGAATCACTGTTGTTAAAAGTGAAGATTTGAGGGCAGCTGTTTAGTGAGAAAATCGTGTTTATTCAGTGAACATTACCTGCAAAAAATGACTGTTATTACTGTGCGTTACCTGTAACTGTGCAGGTCTCAACTAAATCCAGAATAGTACTAAAAATTAAAGCCTTAAAAGTATACTCTGCCTGTGCTTATTTGACAAATTACTTTTGCTTGTTTAAATACAGAAACAACACTTTCAGACTTGCAGGTTGTTATTTATTTCAGCAGACAAACACTTCTTAATTCAGGAAGAAGATTTGTGGGAAACCCAGCTTCATAACAGATGTTGCTAATAAAGTTGTCCTTCATGAAGTACCAGGACACAAAAACTTTACAGTCACGTCTCTGTGAAAAACAAACTGCATCCACTGCTGCCTTTTGTAAATACGGTCTAACAAAAAAAAAAATATATATAGTTTTCTGTTTCTGATCTGAGCAAACCAAAAAAAAAATTACAATTTCCTAAAATTAGGGGAACCAGGGCTAAAACTACTATTAAAATACTTAGATTTTGAATTTGAATTTTATTTCTGACACCCAAGATTGCTGATTTGTAATTTTTATAAATATTCTTGAGTAAAAATACACTTCAGGCACTGTAATTATCACAATAAAATGCAGAATAAGGTTGGATTTAATAAACTAAACAAACTGAATGTTCTACTGTCACCGGAAGTATAGAACTTCAAAATAAAGTGTTTGTGAAAGTATCAAATATTTTTTGTGGGTGTAAAAAATCAGATTTAAGTTCAGTTCACTCAAATTAGTTCAGAAAAAAATATTTTTAATATAATCAATATTTAATTAAGAAAAAACGTACATATAAAATGAGGGAATATTACAAAAATGTTGTGATCAATTATAGGACGTCTGTCTGATGGAGAAATGTATTTGTAAAATTTGTAAAATGTTTATGCAAAGTTTGGGTGTTTTATGGTGTTTCTGCCAAAGATAAAATGATACATTTCTGTTGGAAACACTGTTGTCAGTTTACATTTAAGAACTTCACGTGAGTGTTTTCTAGTGGTTTCATTTCTATATAGGTGTTTCTGTGTCCACATCTACTCTCTTCTTGTCATCGATCTACTGGAGCTGCAGTCAGAAAACCTTTGAGGATTTATTGTTAAATGATTCCAAACAACAATGATGTTTAAGTTTGGATTTTTGCTGAATTTACTCAGGAAGTTGAAAGAAAAATATGACTTTTTCTGTGTGTTTTGTTGATTCTATAATCCTGTTCTAGATAAAATTGTAAATTATGGTGATTCAACTCGTATTATTTTACTTTTCGTAATCTAGCAGAAAGACAAACATATAAGAGCCATTCAGACAGTTTCATATTCAATAGGAAGAAGCATGATTTGATCAGTGAATTGATTGATTTTGATTCATGAATCAAATCAAATCCCTTCCTCAGTAACAATCTCCAGTCCTGTTGGAAATGTCCTGCAGAAAAAATGGACTCCACGTCTTTAGCAGAAAGGGTGACAGTCCTTATGAAGTTTTTTCAAAGTTTCCCCTTTATAGAGCGAGGAATTTTAAGCATTGTGCTTCTAAACATATTAGCCTATTTTAGAAAGCATTAAGTATTTCTACTTGCACAATATCTATTTCAGAAAAAAAACAAAACCTGTGAATATTATAACTCCCTTCAAGTAGTGTTCTGTAAGGATTTGTTTTAACTTTGTAATGCTTAAAGCTTATAAAATCATCTTAAAACTGAGGATTATCTTTCAGTTTACACACAGTATAACACATCAGTGCAAGAGTAGCTATCACTTGAGAAAGCATCACACTGAAAATAGAAGAAATCAGTGTAAGAAAAATGATTATTGATGCTGACAAAACAGGAAAAGGAAATACAAAGTTATCACAGTGATTCCAAGTGTCAAGAACTGGAGTGAGAAGTATCATTCAGAATTATGAAATTAAATGCTTACGTTTGGAGAAAGAAGAGACGGGAATTCAACCCAAGGAGCATCATCCCTACGGTGAAATATGATGGTGGAAGTATTATGGTATGGGGGTACTTCATTAGGAATCTTATCACAATGAAGGAATCATGAACAAAGAAGGTTTTGTTGAAACTTTGAAAGAAAACCTCAAGCAATTATAGCAGCAAAACAGGGTCCAGGTTGTTTTCCAACGCGACTCAAAACATTCTGGTGAAGAACTGCCTTCAGAGGACCTGGGTTATTGTCAAAGCCCAGACTTGAATCCAATGAAAATGTGTGGGTTGAACTGAGGACTAAAGTCTATGCTGGAAGGCCATCAAAACTGGAGGAGCTTGAGAGATTTGACACAGAATGGGTGAGGATTCAAAAACTACAACCAACAACCGCAGGCTGTTTTCTAGAGAAAAGAATAAACAATGGGAAGGAGGGGGGTAGTCATTTTGTTTTTGTGAAATTATTCTTTGCTACGAGCAAAATAAAATATTGTGAACATCCAAAAACATACATTCTCATGGGGAAAATAGTTTTTAAAAAATCAAATTTTGATGGGAGGGCTAATATTTTTAAATATATGTGTTTATTTACATTTATTAGAAAAGTGCACTTCAAAATATATTTAGTTGAGAACCATTCAACTAATGCCTCCTGTGTTTTTAAGTTTAATTTTTAACCTAAAACATGTAAATGTATAAATAAAAGTTTGTATTTTCTCTAAACTATCACATTAAAGAAGAAATATTTTAGGAAATATAGCTAAACGTCTCTCAAAAAATGATTTTACTACGTTTGACCACTAGATGGCACTGCAGGACCACCAGACTCCGAACTCCATGCCGGAGTCCGGCGGCTCAGTCTCTCGTGGCGCCAACAATACTGCGGCGCTCCAGTAGGGGGCAGTGTAGAACCGCGCTCATTTGATTATCGGGGAGGGAGACTCGCAGGCCGGAACTCCACATGTCAGGCTATAATAACACAAAGAAAGGTCGACTTTTTTAGTTCGTCTTGCAGTTTGTATATTTATTTTAAAGCAACTTCTTTTGTAAAATATAAATACAAATTATGACATATTTTAATTACAAAGTTAAAACAAAAATGAACACACCAAAAAAGTACTTTTACTGCAGTAGCTTCCCTGTTATGTACAAGCTCTGTGCCGCAGGGTGAATATCAACATTGTCTTAAAACTTTATTATACAAACAACTTTGCAGTTTTGCGTGTTAAGTTAGTCTGAAAAACAAAAAAAAATTCAACAAAGTAGCCCCTGAGGCTCAAGCGAGCACTGAAGTCTGAGGAAAAGGAAAAAAAAAAAAAAAGAAGACATCATGTGCTTCCTATAAACACAAATACCACATTCAACAGCACAGCCTCAGTACTATTCTGTACAGATACACGCATGCACATGGGCTCTGTGCACTCACATTCTCCACCCGACACGGCTGCCGCCGTACAAAAATGTTCAGAGGGGAGCGGAAAAAAATATCTTGATATATATATAGCGTAAATATTTATTTATACATATATTAATTTAGAAAAATAAGACCATCGTTGCGTCTCTGGAGTCACAAACGCATTGTTCCTCGGTTAAAGGAGAGAAATGTTTCAGCCAGCAGGCAGGCAGGCAGGTCAGTCCGCCGCACGACCCCGAAGAAGTCCAAGATCGGCCGGGCTAAGGCATGTCGTCGTAACCTGCGGGTGGTTCTAAAGCAAACTTCAGTCGGTGGAGGACAAGGTCAGAGGTCAGCAGGTCAAAGGGTCAGGAGGAGCCCAGCTTGCCAATTGCCTTGATTCTGTCCTTGAGTTTGTCCCCTGGGTGGTCCCAGCGGTCGTCCAGACACTCCAGTGTTGAGCCCAGGAGCGCGGCCAGCTCGGCGCTGTCCTCCACCAGGTCCAGCAGCTCCTTGCTGTCCGGGTGAAAGCCCTCCAGCTCCTCGGGGCAGGAGAAGAGCTGCGACAGGGAGGCCTGGCGGTAGAACTCCGCCTCGGCCACGGTCACCACCTCCATGTGGGGGAAGGCCTGTCGGAAAGTGCGAGCGGACATCCGCAGCCGCTGCAGCACGTCGGACAGCAGCAGCCAGTTTTTTGGTCTGGAAAGGACAGAGGCGGGGTTAGGAGGAGAGCCGGCCCGACCCACAAAGGCACACCTGTTTGCCAGATCAAAACTCACCCCTGGGAGAGGGACACCTGGATGTTATAGCAGGGCAGCAGGGGCCGGTCGGAAAACTCAAACTCAAACACCTCCCTTTTGTCATCCTCGTCTTCGTCGTCTGGGCCTGGAGGGTCTGCCAGGATGTCATAAACGCCGCCCTCTTCTCTAGACTCTGTCATGCAACAACAACAACAAAAAAAAAAAGGCGGATTTTCCATAAAGCTGCCTCGACTAAAAACAAGAGCACGTTTAAGAGAGTTTGTAAGCAGCGGGCGGACGCGCTCGGAGTGCTGATCAGTACTCACCACACACAGCGCTGCCATAGAATTCCCAATAAAGCCCTGGGTCGTCATCTGAGCGGCCCTGAAGGTCAGCAAAATAATCTGCAGAGAGAGGAGAGAGGCGAAGCCTGTTATTCAAGAGCCAGAGCCCTGGGGACAGGCAACGAGGCAAACACAATTGCCCTTGGAGACTACGGCAGAAAAATGGATAAAGAGCACAGAGGAGGAGGAGGAGGAGGAGGAGGAGGGAGTGTCAAGAGGAAAAAATGAGAAACAAACAGCACTTTTTTTTGGGGGGGGGGGGGTCAGAGGCCAGTGGCTGTACGGTGGTGGGGGGGAGTGACCGTCTCTGCTGGGTTAGAGCTGGCTCGGTTCAGAGCAGGGCCACAGACGGCTGCCAGGAATCAAACAAGAACCACACACAGCCGCCGCGAGCGCACACACAAACACACACCGACAGGCAGAGCGAGCTGGAAGCAAACAAGCACAGGGAGCTGCGGGAGCGCGCGCGCACACAGCTACACACACAAAGAGCGCGCCGGGGAGGAGTGTGTGTGTGTGTGTGAGCGCGCCGCGCACGCGCAGCCGCACATTTGCAGAGTGAGAGCTGGGCTTTGTGCCAGAGCTGAGGCGTGGGGCGTTTGGCGTGTGTTTGGAGGGATTAACGGCCTCCAGATGAGTGGGACCAGGTGGAGGGAGGGCAGCGCGCGCTCATTTTCTCCAGCTCTCTCTCTCTCTCTTTCCACATCGATCTCGCCGCGCTTTTAAAATTCTGCGCCGTCTTTTCGGCGGTCAGCGCCTACACCTGTTTTTTTTTTTTTTAAAAGCAGTTTCCAGGTGGAAAAAAGGCAGCTGTGTTGGAGAGGAAGTGCGCGCGCGCCTGCGTCCGCCTTCCCTCTGCCCCCTGACTGTACACAGAGCCGTGTTGACTCAAACCAAACTACAAACATCCAGGCCGGCCCTCGCCTCGCCTCTCCTCGCCTCTGCTCGCAGCGCGGCGCGGCAGACTCCGGCCTTCGCCAAGCGACGAGCGCTTGCATGCAAAAGCAGAGCCTGCTGCCGCTTCCGCACGTACGCTGAGCAAACACAGGCGCCGTTGCTAAGTAACCTGATAAAGGAGCTCAGAGGCAGCAGCACGCACCCCGGCGGGCTGAGCCTCCCTGTCAAACAGGTGGTCGGGGGGGTGGTGAGGGGGTGCCGGAAGAGTCGGACTGACAGAGACGGACACGCGGAGCTTTAGCCCGGAGGAGGTTTAGATTAAAAAAAAAAAAAAAGGTGACGGGAGGTCAGGAAGATTGAAGCCAAGACAGAGCTTCTGGAAGTGGGTTGGTGACCAGTCTTAAAAACAGTTTAACCCTTCGCTAACCTCCATGTCAGCACGCCAGAGCAAATGTGAAGCTTTATATATTTTGCTTTTCTGACGCATTTCATCTGTATGAGGAAAATTCGAGCTTTAATGCAAAATATTTACCGTATTTTTCAGAGTATAAATCGTGCTTTTGAATTGTGTGGCTAGTTGTGAGACATGTCCAACAGCTGCTACCACTAGAGGGCACTGTAGGTGTATGTATCAGCACTTGCTACTGATAACTCAGAAGAAGAACAATCGTTTAGGCTTAAGGTCATTTTATCCCTTAGTATTCACACTAGAAGAGCAGGGAGGGGCTTCTTCTTTTTCTAGCGTTTACTAGCGCAACCTACAAAGACAGATACGAAATGTCAAAGTGGTGCAAATCTCGCATTTTTGGCATGAAACAACAAGGAGGGGCTTATTTTTCCAGCGTTTACTAGCACGTCTGCAATCATACGAAGATTTGGACGAAATGTCAAAGAGGTTCAAATCTCGCGATTGGGTACGAAACAGAAACGGTTGACTGCCAGCATCCTTGCAAAGCTGCTATGGATTGCCATCATGTCAGAGGAGTGGCCATCTTTTTTTTCTGAACTAGCGCAGACGTCGTCAGGCTCATCGGCGAGTCTGGATTCCCCAGATCAACCAAATGTAATCGTATCCAAGTTCCTGATTAGTCAAAGTTTAACTGGGATCATGTGTTCAATGGTCACGCGTTTTTGTACACAAGGGCCAGAAACGGTTGTTTATACTTGCGTAGCTACACATGAACGCAGGAGTTTTGAACCTAAAAGTTTGATGATACTTCGTTTGAAGTGGTTGCTTTGATGTTTTAAACATGTTCTTGAGTCATTGTTCTGATGATGGATGACATAAATAAACAACATTAAGCTAAAAACTGCATTTGAGTATTTTTTCAAATTGTGGAGAATCAGGTGGAAACAAAGAAAATACACTGGGCATGCCCCCTAGCAATAACCCAAAATTGTGAGAATTACTGCCGCTCTGCAGAAACTATCTGCTAACACATGACGAGTTTTTAGAGATCTGGTTTTACCTGTAAGGAATCTCTCCATGTTGTCGCTGTGGGTCATTTTCAGGAGGCCGCGCCCGGAGTAGGTGGCCAGTGTGGGGTCGGCTCCGTAAGACAGCAGGATGCGCACCACGTCCAGGTGGTCGTTCTCCACGGCATCGTGGATTGGTCTAAATACAGGAACAAACAAAGAGGCGGGTTTAAATAAAACCTTAAACGTGCATGTCAACATTTTTACCTGATCACGATACGTTTTGTTTAATCCCACTGAGTCATTTAATTGAATATATCTATTAAATGAGAATAATTGAACCCGAGATATTTAGAGTAAACCTTGGACTGGAAATCTGAAACTTGTTTTTACATAGCACTTTTGAGAGCAGACTGATTTGATAAAATAAAATAAAGAAACTGGTACCTAAGGTTAGAGTGGAACATGTCATTCTCTGACTATACAGTCACCGTCCTGTCGCACTGGGCTTTTGAGTCCAAACTATTTACATTTCTTTGGATCAATTATTTTGAAAAGTGAACCCAAACTGATACAAGAGCTAGAAATAAATTCAAAGGAACTTTAAAATGAAAAAACAAAAAGGGGTTCACAACACAAATCCAACAAAGTCAGAATTAGACAAAAATGTTCTTAGACATTGTGCAGTGACCGAGTAAATGGAAACAAGCTAGGCTAGCTGGTATTCTTCTACCACAGTTCATGTTGCGCTCTACTGCCCTCTAGTGAGTTGCTGCCGTAACTGCATGACTTTTCAGGAGGTCCAGCTCATAGCTAAAAATGTAATCTTATGTAAATATTATTTGTTAATATTCCCAACTGAATCAAATCTAATATTGCAGTTTACCTTTCACTGTTACGCAGATTTTTTTTCCGCGCAACTTTGCTTTTTTATTTTTTTGTTACAGCACACTGTTCTGTGTCCTAATTGGCTGTTGACTTTGTCAATCAATCTGCGTCTCCATTACAGACACACGCAGCTCTACAGAAATCTTTAGATCTTCGGTTTCATTCCGTAACTCTGGGCTTCTTTTTCTTCAAAACGTTGAGAGTTTACGAGAAAAGTGTGAAAGTGTTCATGTCTGGAAAGAGCGGAAAGTGTGTGGTGAGGAGTTTTACAGCCTTAAAACATCTACATTTGACTTATTCCAGGTTAAATTTGGATCTTAACTCTTGCGATAAATGGGGAAACGCTAAATTTCCAAATGAACTTCCACGAGCTAATAGGATCTTGTTTGGAGTATTTCTGCTTTTCACGTTTTTTAAGCCCTTTTTTAACTTTTAATTCAGAATGCTAATGCCAACAACATTAATTGAATTTGCTTTGTTTCAGTAGACAGTTCACGCTCTTACACTTTGGCTAACTCGCGTTACGGTTCACTTGCAAGCAAATTAGGGTTGTGTTTTCAGCTGACGAGGGTTCATTTAGGAGCTTTTCCACGTGTCCAAACGAAGAGGACTTTAACACGAAATGAACTGGCGTCTGGACTGAACAGCCCCGGCGTGAATGCGGCTTTATTCTACATTCAATCATTCTCTGAAAGCCCCTTCATCCAGGTCAGGGATGCAGGGTTTCCTGGAGTCTGTCAACAGGGAAATCACATCCCAGACAGGTCATCGGTCCACAGCTACGTAGTTATGAGTGAGGTTTTCCAGACGCTGAACCAAAGGCTCTGAACTCCACATCTGAGAATGTTTATGCAAGCACGTGTGTCTGCGGCATGCACGTGTGTGCTGACCGTGTGCCGTCCTGCGCGCTGCAGTTGATGTCTGCGCCGTAATCCAGCAGGTGTTGGACTATGTTGAGCCAGCCTCGGGCACAGGCCTCGTGGAGAGCGCAGTAGCCAGCGTAGTCTCTGTGGTTCACCTCACAGATTTTGTTCTCCAGGCAGTACAGGACCACCTCCTGGGAAAAAAAGAAGAAGCAGGTTTAGCACAAAATATTGTTTGTTTTTGTTTTTTTGATGATGGCAAACATAAAGAACAGTCCTTCCTTTACAGTTCCTGTGGGAGACTAATCAGGAAGAGGAGGAACTGAGTGTGTTCCTGCGCCGGACAAAACAGGCAGTCGCACACAAATGCTCCATAATACCAGAGCTGGCGCCAAACACAGAGGAGACCAAGAGTGACTCAACTGCATTTTGTCTGCCAGATTGGGCTTGTGCGCGCCGGTGTGTACGAGCGTGCGCGCGTCGGTGTGTGTCACGGTTGGGCCTCGACGCCGTGGTGGCAGCCAGTTACAATGGCTGGACTCTGAACACGGCATAATGGAAGCGGAACAAAGAGATTTGATAGAGGCGCTCAAGAGTGGGGCGCGTTTGCTCCGGTCTGAGGCTGGGGCGGTCGTTTTTATTGGACTGCAGCAGCGTCTGCTGCGATTAAACGGAGAGGAAGCAGACAGACGGGGAAAAGGATGCAGAGCGTGTCCATGTTTTTAAACGCTGCGCTAGACTTCTTATCGTTTTAATGCCTGTTATTATGCCAGTGGTTCTAAGAGGGGTATATCCACACCTCCACGTGCTGTCCTGCAAACAGTGCGACGCTGAGGGTAGAGGCGCTCATCTGAACCAGGAAAACGACTCCAAACTTCCATTTCTATGCTAATTCCAGGCTCCCATCTCATCCAAGTGTTTATCTCGCGTTCCCTCTCACTTTCAGAGAGCATGGAGGGAGGACCAAGGGAGGAGAGGGAACAGGCTGACGGAGGACGGACGGACGGGGGAGACGAGAAGCAACACCCCGACAGATGACAGATAAATGAATCTGTGGATGAAATCTGCTGGGGCTGTCCTTTGGGCCACAGCTGATAATAACAAGAGATGAAAGGGCGGGGTGTGTGAAACTGTAGGGGGTGGATTGAAAGAAGTGATACTAAGAACGGATGGAGAGACAGGAAGAAACAGGGAAGCAAACAAAAAAAATGGAAGAATTTGGAGGGGGAGACCTGCTGGATGAGAGTCAGGAGGCTGCTCCCCTCTGGGGATTCCACTTGCTCTGTGTGTGACTGAGTGTTAGAGAGACTGACGGGTAGGGAGTGTTGATATGTAGCTTGGCAAAGTGGCTGTCTCTGCACGCACACACACACATATTTGTGTGGTGCCGACAAGCTTATGTGTGCGTGTGGCTGTGGAGGAGGCGCAGCGCTAAACCTCCGGAGCCGTGTTTAATATCGCTGGGAGAGCGCGAGGAGCTTAGCACGAGAGCCCCGGCTTCCCGCCAGACACACACAAACACGCACACACTCCTCCTCCTCCGCAGTAAAATGAGACAACCTCCCTCCTCCTCCTCCTCCTCTCTCTCTTTCCCTCCGTCCTCTAATCTCCCTCTCTCGAATGCTTCCCTGCGCTCCCCTGCATCACTCAGACGTTTAACCCGTTGCAGCATCCTCGCGCAGAGGATGCGCGTGTGCGCTGCTGCGATCGCATGCTTAGATAAAGCCTGACCGCCTTTTCCTGTGTGATCTTTATCATGCAGGATCGAGTCATGCTTACCTGCCTGGTTTTTAAGGCTTTTTGCACAAAACACAGCTAGAATCGGTCATTAAAGACAAGTTTCCCTGCTTAAATTTGTCCTATTTCAATGAATTGTGATGATAAATATTAAGAAAAATGTTTATGAAGGATATCTGTTGCAGGAGCCCATAATCTTCTGATGTCATTTTATTCTAAACCTCGTTAGTTATCATAAAAAGGACCATCATCAGTATTAATACCGCTCAAACATTGATAGAGTAGGATGGGGTAACCTATTGTCTTCCGGATTGAAGTTGGTTTAAACGTAGTGCTGCCACGTACGATTATTTTAATAGTCGACTAATCACCAATTATTTTTCCAATTAGCCGAATAATCAGGTCATGCACAAACTGGATGTAAAGCACAAACCTTAACCATCACTAGCTTTAAACTAACTAAAAATTAGATTGATATCATTACGCGATAATAGCATGAATGCTGTAAGACGAATTTGGATGCTAGTGCTGATAGCTGAAGCTGATAGCCAGCTACAATATTAGTTAAATGCGACATTTGCCTAAAAAACTGAAAAAAGCCAAAATGGGCCAAAACAGCTAGAATGCAGCGGAAATATTAGCTAAACTCCGAATTGGTCTAAAAAACCTCAATAAATGTCCTTAATAAATAGCACAAAAAAGCTAGCATGATGCTATTACAACTTTTAATTTGACTACACCCTGACTCCATACATTATAAAGTAAGGACTAATGGACTATTAAATTAGTCATCGACTATTTTGATAATCGATTAGTCGACTAATTGTGGCAGCTCCATTTAAAAGTGAAAGTTACTGAATGTCAGTTCATAAAGTAACCACTAGGTGGCTTGCAACATAAGTACGCTAACCATTTATTTACCATTGAAGACATTTTCAAGGTGCTTTTCTTTGTATCTATGGCTCGTTTTAAAGTCTTTAGCTGTGTTCACATCGACTTTGGCAACACTAGTGGTCACTTCCAATGAAAAGTCAACGTAAATGTGAATTTTGAGCTTAAAGCTCTCATGTTCAGTCACAAGACTGCATCCATTTTCAGGATCTACAAAACGTGTGACCATTGAACGCGTATTGAAAGCCAAACTTGTTATATTTGGATAACGTTACACTAAAAGATGCAATGTTTATTCCTGGATTAATAGATAAATACAACAAGCGAACTGTCAAAGGAAAAAAACAAGATTCACCACTTTGACATTTCGCAGCAAGCCTCTTCCAACTTTAGGCGGCAGACATGCGTTGGGAAACAAAAAGAAGAAGCCCCTCCCTGCTTGTCCAGTGTGAACACTGTGTGAACTCCTGCTTAGCTCATTCTCCCGCGTGTCCGTAGCTTAAGACATTAACCCCCTGACTAAATTGAAATATCTTAATCATGACCTTGACATAATTTTATCTTTTAAACATGATTGCTCATGTCTAAAGATTATAAATCTTAAATATCAACTTCTAATTTATCAATTGTCTCTAAACGGTTAACTCTGATTAGCAAACTGCAGTCACTAGCTAAACGTAAAAGTGTGGCTGTTTAAAACAATACTCTAGGAGGTTAACCGTATATCTAGATGGTCTTAAATTGCTTTCCACATCCTCAGATTTGTTGTTTCTTGGATTTGGTTTCAATCTTGAGTGCGATTTTAAAACATACGCCCAAAAAGAAGTAAGAAAATGCCAAACCAAGAAAAAATGTTTATTATTTCTACAAACTGACACTTATTGGAAGATCCATCCAATAAGGGGTTCGTCCTTTAAGTATCAGTTTTAAGCATGGCCTTTAGGTGACCAAAGAATAAGGACGAAACCTCCACCAGAACCAACAGAAAGTGAGAGCAACACCTTTTGTTGGAACGTCTCGATCCTGAACACATTTGTGCCGCTGTTCCCCACAGTTCTCATTAGCTGTTGTTAGAATTCTCTAAATGAGGTTAACTAAATGCGTTTGAAGCCATTACTGTTACACAGCTGATGGGTGAAAACAAGCAACCTATGCCTTTAATCGTTGTGAAGCTTTTGGTGTTGATGTTTCTACCAGATAAACCAAACTTGGTTTGAAATGTCTACTTTTGATCAAAAACTTTTAGGAAAATTTGACAGAATTGAGGACTTTTATAAAGTTGGATTGGCTCAAAAATGAAATTTGGTTTTAAAACTAACCCAGGAGTTTTATTTTATTTACATTTTTACTCTCAGATGACCTTTAAAGATGAGGCATCGGAGATGTGATGCATAAAACTGAATCCAGTTCTAGTCCAGACTAGGTTCTGGTCTCGACTTGGGCCGGCCATAAGATGGATGTGTTTCATAGGTGGATGATAAATGACAGACTGCACCCCCCCCCACCCCACCCCCCAATCCCACCCCCCAGCGCCGACACGAGAGGGATGAAGACATCCGCAGAAGCTCTCCTCATTACCATTTCAAATGCTCGGAGCGCGCGCGGCAGACAAGGCAGAGCGGGAAAATGAAAGAGGGGGGAGAGAGGGAGGACGGAGACGGAGAGAGAGTGGGCTTTCATGTGCGCAGGCACGGACTGCAAAACTAAATGAACATGAAATATGCACGGCGCCGGGCCGGGAGCTGCGCACGGCTGCTATACGTGCGCACGCGGGGTTGCGATTCTGGCATGCGCGTGGGTTTAACAAAGGCGGATGAAACCGTGCGTGTGACAGCAGGAGGAGAGAGAGAGAGAGCGCGCGTGAGTGAGCGCGTGCGTGCGCTCGGCGGCGGCTGATCAGAGCGGGTGTTCCTGCGCACGTTTCCTTCCATCCTCATAATCAGCATGCAGGCTACGTGCGCGCGCGCCTCTGTCTCATAGGCCCTCCTATCTCCCCTGCCTGGGTGCGATAAGCCTGGAGCTTGCGGCGCTAAAACACCAGCAAGACACGCGCGCGTGTGTGTGTGCGTGCGCTTGTGAGAGGCTGCATGCATAAAGTGGTGTGCGCATGTGTGTGCGTGGGAGCCCCAGGGGCCTGCCCCGGGCTTATCACACACAGGCAGTGAGAGACGAGCTTCCTGAGAGAGGGAAAGAAGGAAAGGGTGGGAGGGCGCGTGGGTGTTTGCGCAGCGGTCAGCGCCTTGTTTGTGTAGTCTCAGGTTTTCTCCTCCATCCTCTCCGCCTCTCCACATGAGGAGCGCAGGAAAAAAAAAGGGGGGGGGGGCGAATGGAGGAGAGAGAGGGGGGGGGGATGTTGGAGGGAGACGCATAAATCAGAGAGACGAGCCAGCTTCTCTGGAGCACGGATGACTGAGCCCTGCTGCTGCGCGTGTCCGTGTGCGCAAAAAGAAAAGTCGGGGGAGACGAAAAAAAAAAAAAAAAAAAACACCCGCCGCTGCTAACCACAGTCACCACGGCACATTAGAGGGCCATTAGAACGCGATTATACCCCCGGTGCTTACCTCTCATTCACACTCCTGCTCTCTCCCATTCAGCCCCGCGCGCATAATCACCGACACACACTCCCCTCATCACCATAAACGCAACACACAAACAACCCCCCAAAAAAGCAGCAGATTCCTCTGCTCCTGCGCATTAAAACCGAGAAGATCAATAAATCAATTTGAAAAATCTGTCAACACTCAGGGAGAAACGTTTAGGGAAACACAAGGGACAACATCCAACTTTAATTAAAGGCTTTTCGGGAGCAACGGGACTGAGCATTTCGCTGGAAAACACACACTTTGCTGGTAATACGCGCGCGGAACAAGAGGATTTTTCCTTTTTTTTTTTTTTTTTTTTTTTAGGAGCGAGCTGTGCGCACAAAGGCAGCGCAGAAACTCCCGGCATCAGTCTCCCTGTAATGATCGCAGCGATCCCTCAAGCTGCCTGCGCTCGTTTATGTGCGCGTGTGGGTGTGTGTGTGCTCGCGCGCGCGTGTGTGTGTGTGTGTCACACTTCGCCTCACGGAAAATTAATGAGATGTGAGAGCGGTGCGAGGCAGGAGGAGGGAGTGTGCGAGTGCAAATGAGGGGAGGCGGAGGCAAGCGGAGTGGAGGGGGGGGGGGTGCCAACGACAATCTGAGTCACAAAGAGAGGAAGAGGGAGGAGAGAGAGAGAGAGAGAGAGAGAGAAGCAGCAGCGCTGAAGGGGGGGCGCAGAGAGGAGTATCTGAAGGAGGAATCAGGAGATGGAAGGAGATAATACCAGAAGAAATGAGATGGAAGAGGAGGAATCTGAAGACATTCTTTAAGCCAGAGGTCTCCAAACTTTTTCTTAGGAGGGCCACATAACTTTCTTCTCTGATGGGGGTCAGTTTAAAGGCCAACAGAAAAAGTGTAACAATCACCACCTAAACGTAAACAATTACAATTTTACAGAAAGCTACACATTGCCAAATTTTAAATAATTCATTTCTGTAATCTTCGCGGAAAAAAATAATACTAAAACATAAAAAAACTAGATTTTTTAGCATTACCTGCAATAATGCTATAGTGTGAATGGTATAAGCTGAATGTGGTCGTTCAAGATGCTAGTGCCGATAGCTAAAGATGCTTAAATTGATGGCTGAAAACCCTGAACCTGATGGCTAAAATATTAGCCAAATGCCAAATTAGCCTAAAAGACTAGCAAAAACTCTAAATTAGTCAAAACCGTTAGCATGGAGCTGAAATATTAGCTAAGCTCCAAAATACACCAAAAACTGATTAAAACGAAATAAACCAAAAAGGGTTAGCATTTAGCTGAAATATGACCTTAATGCCAAATTAGCCAAAATTTAGCCGAAACAGCTAGCATAAAGCTAAAATATTAGCTTAACTCCAATTTAGCCTAAAAACTACAAAAAGCCTAAATTAGCCAAAACAGCTAGCATGTAGCTGAAAACCAAAAAAAAAAAATCTTAGAAATCCTTAGTAACTCCCAAAACAGTCAAAAAAGCTAGCATAAAAAGAGAAGAAAATTAAGTAGCTGAATGAGCCGAAGAGATCTCGACGTCCAAAAACGCACAGAAGAAAAATAGTAAAGAAATAAAGAAAAAGTAAATGCTTTACAGCCTTAACACTATTAAAGCAACAGTCTATCCTCTCCTGTCATAGTTCAGACTGCAGAAGGCTGTAAGAAAAGTTACGTATGTGGGTCTTGATCGGCCAGATTGTGTCTGTGTGTGGGGGGGCCATGCCAAATGTGAGGTGGGGCGAATGGTAAGAAATTTAACAAGGCGTTAATGGGTAACCAAAACTTAAATCAACTTTTTTGGGAGTTAATCTCTAATGGGGCTTTAAAAGTGCTGCATGTTGGTCATTGCCAATTTTAATTCTTAATTCTTGAAAATATAGTCTAAAAAATGTCTATGTACTGCCTCTACAGGTTGAATTGAGGAATTACAGTTGAATTTTGTGATTGGTTGGTCCACGTCATGATCTGCAGCTCCAGTAATGATAACAGTTCTGTTCCTCAGCCCCACCCCTCTGTCTGAATTTTCACACTCCGGCTGTGGGTGGAGTCAGGCTCCAACTTCCTTGTTTGGTTACCCTTTAAAGTGTCAGAGTAATTCGGAATCTGCTGGAGTTACGTTGATCTGGTTACTGAAAAGTTACAATATACTAAAACAGGGATAGGCAACTGACGGCCCGCCTCCTCATTCAGGATGGCCCTCATACATAAAGATCCGGCTCATAACGGCCCGGATCTGGCCCCCGGACCTTGACTTTGACAGTGTGGCGTAAACTTAGGACATGTCCAAAAAATTTGTTTGTTTTTGCATGGGGGGGGGGGGGGTGAGATCAATTTAGGAAAAAAGAGCAAAATCTGGGGGAAGAGTGAGAAAGATAAGGAGGGAGGGGCGGATTACCTCGTAGCCCAGGCGCGCGGCTCTCTGCAGAAGCGTTTCCCCGGCGTTCTTGTTCACTATCAGCCGCCGAGCCTCCGGTGGGATCGGACGAAAGGCGGAGGGCTCCGCGGGGGGGCTCTTGTGCAGCTCTGCCACCTCTGGCGGCGCTCTGCCGTTCGCCTGTGGCTGCAGGGCGGGCGGCGCGAGCGCGGTGGGGGAGCAGGGCTTGACTGGGGAGCAGGGATAATGATTGGGAGAGGCGGCTCTCTTCCTCGGAGCGCTGCGCTGCTCAGTCAGCTGAGGAGAGAGAGAGAGAGAGACGGGGAGAGAGGAGTGTCAAAAAGGCGCTGCCACATAGCAGACGGGACACGGCAACACTCAAGGGCGCGAGGATGAGCGCGCGCGCTGGAAGGTCACAGGGGATCTTTTTTTTTTTTTTAAGACATTTTTGGGGAAAAGTTGAGTGGATTTTCCACTCCTGAACATCTGTGTTTGGATGGCACATTATTCATCCACGGGTGAAAAAAAAACACCACCAACAGCTTTCACAGCAAGTGTTCACGCCCCAAACACTGCAAGCTGGCGCGCCGCGCGCTTCCTTTAAACCAACAGAGCCCTGCGAGCGCACCAAAGAGGGAGTTGTCTGTCTGTCTGGCTGGCTGCGCGTGCGCGAGACAGATGAGTGCGTGCCCTCTCTGTGGAATTCTGCGCCGGAGCAGCTGTCAGGCTGAGGAGGAGCAGGGGAGGAGAGCAGAGCAGGCAGAAAACGGCATGCCTCCCTCCTCCCTCCCTCCTCCTCCCTCCTCCCGCTGCTCTGCGCGCGCCTCCCTCCTCTCTGCTTTTGAACTTCACGCTCTCCGCCGCGGCTGCCACATTCCTCACACTCACTCAGGACTGAGTGTGGTGCGTAATTGCTCCGCTTTTTTGTCAGGAATGCTCCGGCGACATCGCGTCCCCGCGTGGCACTCACCCGCGCACGCAAAATAGCTCGGATGACACACAATTAGAGCCAGAGACAAACACACGTGCACGCAAAGGGGCCTCCGCAGGGAGCCGCCGAGGGCGCGGGGAGGTCAAAGCTCCAGCAGCCCTCTAAACATTGTAAACATACTTCCTTCCTCCGTCCCTCCCCCTCCCTCCTCTTCCCAGCTGCATAATCGGAGGCGCCAACAGGCATACCGAAGCAGGCTCTCCAGACATCCCATCAGCGCTCACCTTTTCATCCTCGGCTGCGGCGGGATCGGCCGCGGCGCGCGGGCCGAGCCCCGGGGCCGCAGCCTCCTTCCTCTTCTCCCTGTGGCTGGTGTGTTTGGTCTTGCATGGCCGCTTGCCCTTGGGTTTGTCCGTATCGCTATGACGACGGAGTTTGAGGGGAGGGGTGCCTCCCATGATGCAGGGCTCAGGGGCCGGGGAGGGGGGGCCCCGCCTGGGCTCCTTGAGGCCACCTGAGAAGGGGTTCAGCGGGTGCTCTCTGTCCTTCAGCTGGCCGCTGGGAAGAGACAAGGCGGCCACTCCTGCAGGAGGAGGAGGAGGAGGGAAAAAAATGGGTGAGCGCACGGTGGAAGAGGAGGACAGGAAGGTATTGCAAGGCCACCCCCCACCCCCGCCCCATCCTGTTGGTTTATTAATGAGCACGGAGAGCTGCCCGGGAGCGCAGCAAGCCTGCCAGCTCCAGGGGAGGAAAAAAAGAAAAAGCGCACAACAAAAGCTGCGCAAACGCAGAAACCCGCCGGCATGCGCCGATTCACACAACAATCAAGGACGCTTTTTACACTTCTTAAAACAAAAGTCTTCCAATAGACTAAAAAAAAAATCAAATCTGACCTTCAGATTCCAAGAGTTAAAAAATGAAGCTTATTAGCAGATTTAAAAACTGGAAATTAAAAAAAAAAAGAAAATTCGTGCCTAAATAGTCTCTCCTGTAATCCCTGCTGAAGGAGAAAACCTTGTAGAATCAGATTCTTAACAGACACATGAATGCGTTTATGTGATTAGTGGTATTCTGGGAAAGACTGCAGCCCTGACACTCCTGCAGCCGAACAACCACACTCATTGTGAAAGGCAGCGGTTGCCATGGGTGATCTTATCTAGAAAGGTATTTAAAAATCGGTGGCCATAAAGGCCTGTGCCTTCTGTAGTGAATGTTAACCCCAACCCCCCCCCCCCCCTCCTCTGAAGCGTCAGCTTATACCGTCTGGGCTGGTGAAAAAGGGAAAGCCTCGTTTTTTTCCTTTTTTTTTTTTTTATTAAGTCCCCAACAAATCCCACATCCACTCTCCCTTTGACTCTACTTCAGAGTGGGAGGGGGGGCATCGATCGCACATTAGTCACCCTACACCTGCCCACGCATATCTCCAGGAGCCACTTCCCTCCCTCGTCTGCCCTTTCATCATCCAGAACAAACCCGGAGAGCTGCAGGGTAAGGGGGCATTTCAGCTGTGACTCCCAGTTTCCCCTAAAAGAGGAAGACTCCTCTACCTCATTTCCTGCCCTACCGCCTTTCTCTCTCTCCGAGACTGCTCTGGGAAATCCCCTAAAGACGGCCCGCTCAACAAGAAAGTGAAACGTGAGCCAAAGATAGATTTCCGTTACCCAGCCTGAACTCAGAGAAGTCAGCGGTTTGTAAGGGCTGTGGCGGTTCAAGTCTTACCATTAGGTAGCTTCTCGCAGCCCCATTTCCTGTTGATGTCACTTCTGTGCGCTGCCGCCGCCGCCGCCGCACTCCTGTCCTCGACCTGACCCGGCCTGATCTTGCGCTGCTGGCTCTGGGCATGGTTCAGGAGCCGCGGGGGCTGCGCATGGGGCCACGCTCTCTCCTGTTTGATCTGGGGCCCGTCGGGGGAAGCGGCGCCCGCAGCAGGCTTGCTGAGCCGCAGCCCCGTCAGCTCGATGCAGACTTTCAGCTTCCTCACTTCCTCGTCGTCGTCCTCATCGTCGGGACTGGCGTCCTCGTGTTCATCTACCAAAATAGAAAAACAAAAGAAATCTAGCATGACCTCATTCCCATTTACTGACGTGTTGTGGGGCACATGCAACAGCTAAAACGAAAAACAAAAAAGGTGCAGAGGAAGGAGTCTCCCCTCCTGAACTTCACAGGGTCTTTGACTGCCAGCATCCAGGAGAGCGAGCTCGATATTGCATGCCAGAAAAAAAAAGAGAAAGGAAATCCAAACAGATGAGGAAAGAAAAAAACAGAAAGATGAAAGCAGAAGAAAAGAGCAGCTTTGATGAGGGTGGGTAAGCACAGCAGAGGAGCTGAAAGCAGAGAGGAAGAATGGCTGTCCCTCTTCCTCGCGTCTCCCTCGCGCGGCGCTCAAAGGCAGGATTAAACACTTCTCCGAGCTGGCTGCCACACAGAGCGAAACACGGGACGGAGCGCTGCGAGGAGGCACGCCTTTAAAGACCCACTCCGATGAAAATCAGGTTTTTTGGGTGTTTTTATGCTATTTCTGATGACGGAGGGCATGCATCGAGAAAATGTATGTTAAAATAGCATTTCAGATCATTTCTACATTCAAATCTATGTGAATTAGGAGTAGATGAAAAAAGTTTTAAGTTGTGACAAAGCTTCAAGCCCCCTGCTCTGCTCCATTCTGATGCATCCACTTGCAGACAGATAGATCCATGAACGTCTTTGTTTTCCTCATCTGTGCTCGAATCTGGATCAAAACTGTACAGCTAGATAGCACCAATGTTGATCAGCTAATGGGATGCTACGCTCTCGCCGGGTTTGGCAACGCACGTTCAAGTGACCAACTTCCAGAGAAAAGTATACGTGCACGTACATGCGCATTCCAAGGTCTCACGTTCAAAACTTTCATGCTAATTCCTCAGTTTGTTTTCAGGCTCTGAGGAGCCAATGAACGCACAGTTTGACCAATCAGGGACTCAGATTTGGTAGTGACTTATGGAAGCTGAATTCGTGAAATTGCACCCAGCCTTTTCCAACTGTAGACACATGCGCTAGCATCAGGTAGCGATCGTCCAATGTAAACTCCATAAGCTGAACGCACAAGTCCTTCAACACGTGATCAGGAACTCGTGGTCCTTTAACACCCATGACGTGTCCAGTGTGTATGCAACCTTCAGTTGGGGTTGTGAGGGGGTGTAAGCTAGTGGGATTAAACAGATGGATGATGGAAAGTAGCGGGAACTAGACACGCTAGCCGGGTCAGATGAGAGTTTAGTGCATGTGCAGCAGAAAGAAGATCATTCATTCAAACAGTGTGTCTGTGACAGTTTGAGATTTAAAAGGAGAAATACTCGGAAATGCAAAAACAAAATGATTTCTTACTACATTTGTTCTCCTTCAAAAACAAGAATTCCACACATACACGTTAAAAACTCAAAAAACATGATTTTTCGTGGGAGGGGGACTTTAAGGTGGAATGGGGGAGGTTCTGTCTGATGAATTTTGGTCAGGGTTGGAGAACTCAGTGGAGGTGAAAGGAGGCGGTGGCGGTGGCCGCGTGCTGCTAGATCCTCACCCATGCAAAGCCTGGCTCTCTTCTCCGGGTGGAACGCCTGCTCCTCCTCCTCCGGCTCTTCCGGCTCCGCCTTGATGTGTGGGCGTTTCCTTGCGACTCCGAAGCCGGCGCAGGTGTCGTCATCGCAGAGCCCCTTCGATGAGGCGGAGGTGGGGGTCCCGCCGGGGGCCTCCTCGGATTCCCTCAGCGGCCTCTTCGCTCCGTGCAGGCTGCAGTTCTGGGCCCCATCTTTGGGACTTGGAGGCGGGGCTTCACGTTGGCCAACACACCTCTGGAGGACCGGAACTCTGTTGGTGTAGGGCGGCCGGACACCTGAGCCGGGGAGAGGGTTGTGACGAAAGTGATGAGGGGATGAAAGGGACAAATGAGGTGGTGGAGGGAGACAAAGACAGGGTTGGATGGATGGATGGTGGGGGGTGTGGGGGGTGAGAGAGAGAGCACCAGTTAAACACCAGCCAGCTTTTACTCTGCTTTAAAGGCAGGCCGTAAAAGTTTGATAGGGTAAAGACTTTTTAATCTGATGTGAGCGTGGCGGCGGCCTGCACCTCCACGCACTCTGGAAGCAAAACATCCTGCTGCACCTCCACTCCCCCCTCCCCCTCCTTTCCCTTCATCCCCGTCCTCCGCCGCGGCCTGACCGCACCACGCCCTTCTCACACAGAGCGTGACCCCCCCTCCCCCCCTCCCTCCTCCTTTCCGCGCGCCTCCTCCTGGACTCCCTCTCTCTCCATGCCATAATTAGGCTCACACGTCAGCCCCGGCCTCGCTCCAATACACAGCTGGGCTCCCAGCCAATGCAACCACCCCTCCCCCTCCCCCTCTTTCCGTTGCGCTCTCCCATCCGCTTTCACCCCCCCACCACCGCCACCGCCGCCGCCGCCGCCACCCTCCAGCTTTCACTCACGCAATCTCTGCCCCTCCTTTTCCTCCTGCCCTCCCTTTCTATCGTCTCTGCGCAGATAAGCACAAAAGGCTTCTTGAAAATAAAACTCCCCCTCGCCGCCTCCCTTGTGTGCTCATTGGCTTGTATAAGAGTGTGCACATGTGTGTCTGGGTCTTCCTATTTTTTTTTTTTTTTTTGGAAAGGCGAGGGGAAGGGGGGGCTGACCCCAGCCTCGCCTGAGCATTTGCAGTATGTGCACGTCAGCATGCACGCGCAGCTTTTGTTTGTGTGTTGTGTGTGTCCTTGTGTGCGGTGCTGGATTACTCACCCTCCCTCTCCGTCGGCCTGGTGGTGTGTTGGCAGGACTCCAGCGCGCGCTCCCTGCGCTGGCCGTCCGCCAGCTCCCGTCCTGCTGCCGAGGCAGACGCGCAGACACCAGCGCCGCTCTCCTTCTCCTTCAGCTCCAGCTCCGAGAACCGCATCATGGCCCGCTGCGTGCACGCACACACACACAAACACACACACACACAAACAGACGCACACAGAGAAACGCAGGAAGAGTCTGTGAAAACCACTTATCTGCCCACAACACACACATACACACCTCACTCTATACCTCAATCTGGCCTCAACAACTACAGAAGCAAAAATATTTAAATTATAACAAAGTGCATCAGAAATCATACTGTCTTTAAAGGAAATGCCAAAGACAACCAACACACACGCGCACAGGACAAAAAGCAAGACAGGAAAAAAAAAATCACAAGCATTGTAGGTTAGACTACTGCAGCCACTGTGAGTCCATGCGCTCTGGGGCTTAAGTCCTGGCATCTCCCTTCCTGAAACACAAACATGGCTAGAAACGTATAGATCTAAGGCCTGAGGCAGAGAGGAGATGAAGAAGAGGAGGAAAGAGAGGAGCAGGTGAGAGGAAGGGGAGGGGGTGCGGTGATACAGAGTACAAAAGAAGACAGAGCCCATCAGAGGCATATGTGATAAGAAATGTAAGGAACTGACCTCCCAGTTAGCTGCAGGTTGGCTTATATTACTCCCCTCTCGTGATATGACTTCCATCTAAGCAATTAGAATGGTGGGCTCAATATATCTGTCCAGTATTTCATCTTTTTTTACTTTGATGTATTTGTTTCTCCACATTTTTTTTAAATAAACACAATAGGCAGCCACAATCCCACAAAATGACACAAATTAAAGTGACTCAACGGGTCAATTAACACTGCACCAAAGCTATCAAGTCATGTTTAAATCAAATGGGTGAAAAGTTGAAATTGAAGAAAAAAAAAAAAAAAAAAACACAAAACAGAAGAATAAACAAGGATTTAGCAGTTCGTTTCCCGCTTCCAAAAAGGATCAGACCTCATTTTCACACGTCGATAAATCCAAGGTTTGATAGCTTTGTTGCAGGCGTACACTGACAAGCATGACACACACAAAACCACATTTTCTAGTGCGAATGCAAAACACAGACAGAAATGTGCAACTTATTAAGAGATCTGCCTCAGAGCCAGTGGGTAATATAGAAAAGACGTTCCTTGTGTTTCTGAGCTTTGAACATGAGGAACCCCGGAGATAACGGTTCAAAACAAGTAACTCAATCTGTGTGAATGAATGAAACTGGATGAGAGCCAAGTGTCTGGGGATATTGCTGGAACTGTGTGTTAAGGAGACAGGAACTGTAAGCCAATGGGGGCGAGGAGAATTGACCTTGAACAGCAACCGGGCAGAGCAGCTCAGGCCGTCAGAGGAAGGCAGGCTGGGGGAGGATAGTGAGTGGCGTATGGGGGCATGCAGAAAGTCTCAGAGGAACCCCAAAAAAAAAGGGCAGCTGTTGGTCGTTAAGCTTACGGCAAGCCCTTCGCTGGCCCTAACCTTCAGGGTTAAGCATAGCCGAAGGCAGCGTGAACCGTGAGGGTGCCACAGTCATGCTTCTCTGAAGCCACCGTATGAGTCTCTACAGAACAGTCGGCGCTAAACGCATGCAGCCACACAAGGACAAGCACGTACAGACAAACAAACACGCACAGATATGACCTCGACTCGGTGAAGGCAGTGCCGTTTAACCTTTGAACTGCCCACCCCTGAAACCAGGAGTGATCTAAAGATAACGATAAAACCACAGCCAATACAGTAGCGTGACAGAACGTCCATTAATGTCTACTGTGTTGTAAAATATGTCATGCAGGGTTTGCTCTACAAGCAGTTCTGAATGTTGCAGAAAGAGAATAGAGAAGCTGACCCTTAAACCCTAGATGAGTTTTTTTTCTTTTTTTCTATACCCGTCAACTTCATCAAAACAAGGAACCACAGAGAACCAGCACATGTGACTGGACAGTATTAGTACAGATGTCCACATGTTATTGATGTGATCCTAATCTCAGACACTCCTGCTGCTCTCCATTAGCTTTAGAATTTTGTTTGGGATGCACTGATGTCCGGTCTAGATCTACTTTTTGTGCTACTCGGTTGTGTAGTTTGAGCTTCTCCTCTAAAAGCCTCTGCTGCTGCAGCTTTAGACAGTACTGCTTTTGGAATTCAGACACACAAAACAAGACAAAAAAACCCCCACACCTAAACCATAAACAGAGTAAAACCAAACTTTACAAACACGACCCCCGCTCCACCCTTATAAGTAACAAACATTAGCCAAGAAATTAAATTTTCACTAATAAGGGCAGTTTTTAGCAAGAACGTACTTTTTAAAGTTCTTATTTACCAACCTGTCTGGAACTGCTAACCAGTTTATCATCATTTTTTAAAAACTCATTCCGGCTGGACTTACTTGCAAAGCTCTTTGTTCGCGGCTCAGCTTGCTGGAGTCGGCAAAAAGCTCAGTGGTGA
The DNA here is from genome assembly GCA_003999625.1 of Oryzias javanicus. Taxonomy (NCBI): domain Eukaryota; kingdom Metazoa; phylum Chordata; class Actinopteri; order Beloniformes; family Adrianichthyidae; genus Oryzias; species Oryzias javanicus. The sequence continues at coordinate 21,843,180 of CM012457.1, forward strand.
CACATTTGAAGCGGTCGCCAACGTAGCCAGAGGAATTTGCAATTCTTTTGGCCAGACTGGACCTATGAGAGTTCTTGGATGAAGTTTGGCAGCCCTCGTCTTCTTCGTCATCAGCCTCTCCTTGAGATTCCACTAGATCAACAATACTGTCCTCCTTTACAGTCTCTTTACAGGCTTTCTCCTGGTCCAAGTCCTTCACGACGGCCGCACAGTTTGGAGTAAAATGAGAAGCCTGATTAATCCGGTCCCCTTTGTCCTTGCCAGAACTGCGCTCCCCTGAAGTGCGGGCGCAGCGCAAAGTACTCTGGTCTTCTACTCCAGGATCAGGGCTTGGGCAATGCTCCTCTGAGCTCTCCTCTTCTTGAGAGACATCCCCAGGAGAGGTTGGGGATGATGTCACCCCAGGACAAGGCATCTCATGAGGACTCTTTTCTTTTCCAAAAAGAGTGTCTGGCTGTCCATTGTTGAAGTTGGGCTTGAGGTTGAGGTTTGATCCAGAGTGGACTGGAAAATGGTGGGGGTTTTCTTTTGGCTTATAATCGGTCTTTGTCAGATTTTGATTACTGTGACATTCATTTTGGTTAACCTTGGTGCTAGCCTCAGCGGAGGGTTGTTTGTGAACTGAAGGGATAGATTCAACGTCTGTGTCTGAGTGCACAAGGTCAATACAGACTATTGTTTCTCTGGATGCTGCAGCAGAGGAAGAGCTTTTGCTTTGACTGCCGCCCTGTCCTTGTGCTCCTGCTTCCCTGTCAGACTTCACTGTGTTGCTGTCTCTCGTCTCTTTCTCAGCGTTATCTCTGCCACTTCCAGGTTCTTCAACAGCTCCTCTGGACTTTTCCTGTGCTCGAGGCTTATGGTTTGTCCGATCGAGAAGCTTGTTTTCAGAGTGAGTCTGCATCAAAGGATGAGCCATTTCCTGTGAGTTATAAGCAAGGTATTCACTGCCTGGACCACCTGGGAGATTGGCAGGGTACGGTAAAGGGTGTTTTGCTGCCAGGTGGGGTTGGTAAAGGCCGTTGTTCCCAAGCAGCGCTGGGTGAGTGTAGACTGGGCCTTTCCCTGAAATTGGCACAGAATGTAATCCCATGCCATCTGGGATGGGGTAATGCAGATATCTGCTGGCATAAGCCAGGCTATGGTTTAAATAAGCATCATTCTGAGGAAGGTAAAGGTGTCCAGTGGGGTGACCATTCTCTAAGCATGGTCTCTTGTATGATGAAACCTCTGGAGTAGCTTCACCTCTATTTGATGCCTGGGAGGACTTTTCTGGTCCTTCTCTGTGATGTTCTGCATGACTGGGACTATGTTTGACCCACTCACTATTAGATTTGGGGGAAACAGCTCTTGAGGATCCAGAATGTTGAGAGGAGGGAACACTGTGATTAGGCTCTCCTATCCTTGGACAAGAAGAGCTTCGTTGCTGATTGACAACTCTCTCTAGACCCTTGTTTTTGACAACCGAGGGTGAGGAGCCTTTGGTTTTTGTAGAACCCAAGTCTGCGCTTGGCCTTGGAGAGGGTGGCATGCCTGGTGTGTGCTGTGTGTGGGAAGAAGTTGGGCTTGGAACCACCCAGGAGGAGCGTAAAGTGCTTATCATTTCGGGTCTCTCTGAGACCTTCGAAGAAGTGCTGCTGACCACAGAGTGCGGGTGGGAGGCAGAAGAAACCGAAATGCTTTCCTTCAACAGCTCTCTATTATTCTGAAGTCCATAACGAGCACCGCATGGTATAGAGTCCATCTTCACTGGAAAGTCATTAGCAGACAGTCCAAACTCCAGCATTCTTCCTGACAAGTCAAGGGGTTTCTCTGCTGATTCTTTGGTTGGTGGGGTTTGGTGAACTGGTCTCTCAAAATTGACTTTGGAAGGAGACCTGCTGCGCCCCTTGTCAACCCCCACACTTCTGTGCTCAGGGGCCCCGTCTCTCTGCCTGGGTTTGTGGGGGCTGGGTCGGGCGGGAGGGGACTGCTCTGATGCCATGCTGGTAACCGAGAAAGGATGAGGAATAGACTGCCCTGATGTGGTTGAGGCAGATATTGAAGAGGTGGAGCAGGTGGGTGGCTGTCCAATTCTGGCTACTGGCCTTTGCAAATCCAGTGCTTTGTCAAACAGAGCAGATGTGGGAGGAGGCTGGGGGAGGCGAGAAGACAAATGAGAGGAATCAGCAGGCAGACTGTTATTAGTCCCAACACTGGTGCCACTTGTGCTGGTACTACTGGTGTTATTGTTGTTACTAGACGCCTTCCTAGAAGGAGGTCTGCTTGGTCTGCTGCTTCTGTTTGGGGAGCGGTCTCTGTCCAAAGCAGGTTGATGGTGTTGAGGATGAGAAGATGGCTGATGAAGCTGCTGTGCAAAAGGAGGTGCAACACCTAGTGTCTTGTCTTGGCAGTGCACCAGCGACGAGGGGGCTACTGTGACAGTAGGGATCCTCATGGGTGTAGCCACCAGAGGGGAAGAGATTGGGGCAGGAGGATAAGGGGGCATGTAGAAAAGTCTTTCGGCAGCAGAAGCAGCCGAGGTAACATTGGCCCCTTGGGTAGCACACAGAGTTGGGTAGGGAATGTGCTGGGGAAGATAAGGATTAGGTTGGCTGAGTAAGGAGGCTTTGTACATATTTAGAGTTGCATACTTTGACGTATCCATGAAGGGATACATGCTCGCTTCAGGGTAGGGGGTCAGCCACGGCATGCGGAGGTAACTTCCACCTGCACTAGCCAATCCAAGATCTGACGTTTTGGAGGAGGCCAAACTCTTGCCGCTTCCAAAGCCAGACCTTCAGCTCCGGGTCTAGGAACCAGAACAGGTTTGTGAAGACTTTGGAACTAGACAGATGGGTGCCTTGATGGGTTTAGTTGTAGAGACCCAGGTATCCATTTGCAGCCTTGCAACTGTCCAAAGAGCCATCAGGCTTGTAAATGAGCTCCGGAAGACCATCCCTGTTGTACGTCAGTGGAAGCGCAGCCGTTTCTAAACTCTTCTCTGTTGGCAGCGCTCTGATGCTTGGGTACACAACCCCACTGTGGAGACGAAGGCTGTCATGCAGCAGCGTGCTTCGGTCCAACCCCATCGCGGCCAGGGGCGTCAACCTGGCATCCACCTGTAGAATAAATTAAATCATCACAACGTGTCTTACATTTAATGCAGAAGCTGACGATAATAAAGTCAAATCATCTGTATAACTGGCACTCGGTGAGAACACAGGGACTTGCCATGTTTTTTGTGATGTGGGCTCCTTGTCTTAGTTCCAGGTTAGTTTGTGCCTCAGCATCGACATCACGAACAGATGTTGCCCTGTGGAGACGAGCAACAGCGAGCAGTCAGTGCCTTGGCTCTGTCACACAGATGCCACAGTCATTATACACACTGCCACAAAAATGTTAACAAGGCACAACTGTTAAAGAAGAAAAAAAACTGCTTAGACATTACACAATAATTAACAGTTGTACAAAACCCAAAACGTTAGCCGCAGCATTAACACGTGCACTGAAGAGGAATCTGTGGCAGAAAGGATGAAACAGAATAAGGTGAGAGTACATAAAACAAAAAGGTGTAAGCTCCCCTCAGATCTGTTAAAACCTCTTCATCTGCTTCGTTCCACCTCCCCTCATCCTCCTATGTGCCCACCCCATGGGCCCTGACATGCACAGTGGGGCCAGGTCTATTCAGTCACGTTTCTCACACACTGGTTTTTCTGTGCCCTCTTTGACCTGCTCCCTCAGCTGCCTGAGCCAGCGGAGCGAGGGAAGATTATGCATCACAGACCACTTTGGTGGGAGACCATTTACCCGCCGCCAACACACACAAACTCACACCACAACATGCTAACTATATATTGTATTTGGGAAGGTGAAAACTTAAACTCTGATAATCTTTTGACCCATTTTAAACATGTTCCCAGTAAAAATGACACGCAGTTTTTAGCAAAACTATTAATTTAAAAAATGTTTTCTAGGACATAGTTTTTGCAGTAATTCATTAGAAATTTGCCTCCAAGATGTGAGCAGGACTACTAATATAGAAGTAAGCCTGCCCCAAATTCCCGTCACCCATCCGTTTAGGCTATCCCGCTATCTTACAGCCCCTCACACCCCCCCAGTGCAACAAAAATGGAGAGCAACATTGGAGTTTTCCAGCCATACAATTTGAGCCAGATGCCAGCTCGGACAAGGAAAACAAAAACGTACGTGGATGCGGATGCATCGGAATGGAGTGAAGCAGGGAGCTTTCAGTCCACCCTGTGTATGTTCTACGCAACAATGAAGCTACATTCACAATGTCCTCAGAAATATGTATTCCAGTTCCAAATAGATGTTTTGAGCTTCCGCCTACTCCAAAACTCTTGCATTCACATGTAGCTACACAAGCGTGAACAACCGTTTTCATTATGCAAAAAGCACAGCCATTGAACGCACGTTGAAAGCTAAAACAAAGTTGAACTGGTTTAAAATTGATAAAGGAGAATTAAAATTGCAGTTTTTGAAGGCTGGCGTTCTATGACATCAAGTCTTTTGTACATCAGAATAGAAAGAAAAGAAAAAAAAAAAGCCTGGAGCAAGATTAACAAGATTTCCACCACTTTGATATTTTGCAACCAGAATTTTCCAACTGTAGGTGGCAGACATGAGCTTCTAAACAGTAGAAAAACAAGAAAAAGAAGCCTCCCCTGCTGGTTCAGTGTGAACACCACGGTGTTCGCTCTTTTTTCTGATTAATTTGATCAAAGAAAAACTCATAAATCAAATATTGAGCCTAATTTACTTCATATATGTCATCCATCATGAGAAAATCCAATGTTAAAAACACTATTTTAACCAGAGTGGGTCTTTTTAAGCAGTTTAAATCTCAAGTATTATCATAAAAGGGACAAAATGGCTAAAATTTCCATAATGTGAAAGGACAAAGAATTTCATCATTTTTTGGTAACTACAAAGTGATAAATGATAAATTTCCAAAACACTTCATTACTAACACTGCAAAACTCAGGGAGATACCGCCCTCTCCAAAGGGAGGGGGAGGAAGGACAAAAAACCCATAAAACTCACAAATTATTCAACCATAAATCTGCTGTGTGATAAAGATCCATTCCAGTGAACACTGAAGACCCCTGAGCTTGGTCAGGAGCTGTTCTAGCCCTACAGCGGGGTGGACTCCACCAGACTGGAGAAATGACTGGATCCAAGTTAGAGAGATTAGTTAGTCTTTAGGTGTGCGCATTGTGAGCCAGCAGCAGAGCCTTGGTGCGCGCGCAAGCGGCTGTAAATAGAAAGCGCGAGGCTCCGCGGCGCTGAGAGCAGCAGAGGAAACTCGCCTCCTCCATCATTGCAGAGAGACGCCTCGCTGCCGCGCCGCTGGCACGCCACTTTTATTGCCGTGACCCGGGCCACATTAATCAGCGCGCTGAGAGGCCCTCCACACGGCTTCTCCCAGCCTCAGCATTCCCATCCCCACCCCCCACCACCATCAACACTGTTGCGGGGCCCCTCCTCCCGACCTCAGATCCGCGCGGACAGCGCTGCCTCATCAACATCCTCCTCTGACGGAACCGAAACGGCGCGCTTCAAAGCGCCAAGAACGTGTGCGCGCGCCACGTGTGCTTTTCACCTACTGAGCGCAGACGCTGTTGAGAAATCACATCTCCCGTTTCCTGTTTTGCGTGGAGCCTCCTCGTTTGAAACGATCCGTGCATGCCTCTGAGCTCAGAGGATATCGAACCTTTAATTTATGGCTTTTAGCGTCGTTTTGATTTAAATGAAAGAGGAACTTATAGAAATCTTTGCTTTAACGCCCACACAGTAGGGAAAAAAAACACGCGTCTGATGAGATTACTCTTCAAGTATCATGATATAAAGACGACAACCTGCTGGGCGCCAACACCTGATGATGAAAACAGCAATAAAAAACGGTTCGTTAAAAGCTCACGAAATGAGGCGAGAAATTGCGCATGTGCAGATATCTGATGCAACTGTCAAGCAGATGGATGACGCTCGACTCCCAGCAGGGACGTTTCAAAGTGACTGCAAAACTTGTAAAAACAAAAAAATATTTAGGAAGCCATGGCAGCACACGGAGTGAATGAAAACACGGATTTTCTTGTAAAAGTATGGCCAACATTTAGGAAGTATCATGGTTTGAGCCAAAAACCTTTTCTTTGAAATGCATGGTCAACATGTAGGAAGCATCATAATTTGTCCTAAAACGTTGCTTTTTTTGGGAAAGCATGACCAACATGTAAGTAGTATCATTTGAGCTACTGCTGCCAATCGATTATTTTAATAGTCGACTAATCACCGATTATTTGACTACTCGGGTCATCCGAGGATGTAAAACACACTTCATTAGCTTTGAACTAACTAAAAACTAGATGCATAGCATTACCTGCGATAATGCTAGCGTAAATGCTGTAAGCTGAATTTGTGCTAATGACGATAGCTGGAAATGTTGAAATAGATGGCAAAAAATGCTGAAGTTGACAGCTGAAATTGCTGAAGCTAATAACCTGCTAATTAGCCTAAGACTGATAAAAGCTTAAATTAGCCAAAACAGCTAGCCTGCAGCATAAAATTTGACCAACTCCAAATTAGTCCCAAAAAAATAATAGAAATCCTAAATTAGCTAAAATAGCTAGCATATTGATGAAATATTAGCTAAACTCAAAAATAGCCTAAAAGCCCTTAATAAATACCAAAATAGTTCAAAAAGTTAGCATCAGGTCATAACTTTATACTACTACACTCTGACTCCATGTAATATAAAGTACCGACTAATCGACTATTAAATTAGTCGACTATTTTATGGGTCGATAAGTCGACTAATCGTGGCAGCCCGAGTTTGAGCTAAAAATATAATTTTTTTTAAAGCATGGCCAACATTTAGGAAGTATCATGGTTTGAGCCAAAAACTTTTTCTTTGAAATGCATGGTCAACATGTAGGAAGCATCATAATTTGTCCTAAAACGTTGCTTTTTTTTGGGAAAGCATGACCAACATGTAAGTAGTATCATGATTTGAGCTACATGCTGCCAATCGATTATTTTAATAGTCGACTAATCACCGATTATTTGACTACTCGGGTCATCCGAGGATGTAAAACACACTTCATTAGCTTTGAACTAACTAAAAACTAGATGCATAGCATTACCTGCGATAATGCTAGCGTAAATGCTGTAAGCTGAATTTGTGCTAATGACGATAGCTGGAAATGTTGAAATAGATGGCAAAAAATGCTAAAGTTGACAGCTGAAATTGCTGAAGCTAATAACCTGCTAATTAGCCTAAGACTGAAAAAAGCTTAAATTAGCCAAAACAGCTAGCCTGCAGCATAAAATTTGACCAACTCCAAATTAGTCCCAAAAAAATAACAGAAATCCTAAATTAGCTAAAATAGCTAGCATATTGATGAAATATTAGCTAAACTCAAAAATAGCCTAAAAGCCCTTAATAAATACCAAAATAGTTCAAAAAGTTAGCATCAGGTCATAACTTTATACTACTACACTCTGACTCCATGTAATATAAAGTACCGACTAATCGACTATTAAATTAGTCGACTATTTTATGGGTCGATAAGTCGACTAATCGTGGCAGCCCGCGTTTGAGCTAAAAATATATATTTTTAAAAGCATGGCCAATATTTAGGAAGTATCATGGTTTGTGCTCAAAACGTTACTTTTTGAGGTTTGTTTACACCATTTTCTCCATTTTTGGGGGGGGGGGTGGGGGGGGGGGGGGTAAGAAGATAAAGCCCAAGTCGGGAAATGACAGAAAAAAAGAGGATTCCAGAAAGGAATGACGGAAAGAGGGAGATAAGAAAGGAGTGAAAGGCTCCGAGTTGACGCCCATCCACGCAGCTAAGAATAGTTTGCGCAACCAACAGCTCCTGACGGCCGTCCAATCCATCACACTGATCGGCGGCAGCAGCAGGAATGAAAGGGGGGGGGGGCGCTCATATAAGCCAGCAGCTCCGACGCGCACGACTGAGCAGAAAACCACCGGCTGTGTTTATTTATTTTTCGTTTTATTTTTTTAACTGACTTGTTTGCATTTTGCGTCTTTAAACGTGACGGGAAGAATAAAAGATAAATTAAAAAGTGAAAAGAATCCCTTATTATTTTCCTTTTTTCGGCGGACAGAAACTTGAACTCTCCGTGACCCGCGGTGCGCACACGGAAACAAACACCGGCCCCGCTCATCATCTCCACCATGACTGTGGCCTCCCTGTTCCCCCTGCAGCCAGCATAATGTGCGCTCTGTGGGAGTCATGTGCTGCCATGGCTTCCTCTCCCCTTTCAGAGTGAATAATTACAAGTGACGCAAAATCTAAGTAAAGAAAGATAAAATAAAAGCAGCAACTTTTTGGTCGCAACTTTAGCGCTTTCTTAAAGTTTAACATCAACCCGCAAACTGTGCGTCGCCCCCGCACGCTCTTTGTCCCTGGAGATTTGCCAGGCTCTCTGAAGCGCAGAGCTCCCATCAGCTTTAAAAAAAAAAAAAAAAAAAAAGAAGCTGTGTGACGCAGGATAATCTCCGCAGCGACGGGGGTGGGGTGAGGATAAACATGGATTACGAACGGGCACACGCACACGCACATCTTTTAACGGTGTGTGCGCGCGCCGAGAAATTCTGCACACGCGGCAGGTGAACAAATCCGAGAACGCGCGGGCCAAAAAAAAAAAAAAAGAAAAGGAGTGCAGCCTGGCTGTGGAAAATGCTGCGCCTCGGGGCCACACGGCTTGGAGAAGCCGCGGAAGAGCGCACCGGCGCCGTTTTAATTGTTATTGATTATCAGACACGCGCGTGCCAAATGGCCCAATTGATCATCGCAATGAAGAGCTGGTGAAAAGTTGCTCTTTGCGAGGGGCTGTGGAGTCACGCGTAAAGGCGCCGCGCGCTCTGGAGCCGTCACATTATCACCGGCCGGGCTGTAAACAAGAGGCCCCCGCGTCCCGCCGGCCCGCTCCACAGCCACATGCAAGTCGGTGCACGGTTCAGTTGCCCCCTTGTCAACAACGGGGACATTGTGCGCGTCCCGTCCCCCCCCCCGCACACTCCCGCGCTGTCACTGGGGCCTGGGCGGCAGCCGCTGAACTGGCTCTATTCATTCAGAGCCAAATGAAGACTAAATGGCTTTTTATGCCACCAAAGGACGCGATTGTAATAGAGATGCGCATGCACGAGTCGTCCGATTCTGCCTTCATGTGTTGAAGGCATATTAATAATAACTTTTCCCTAATTAAAGTCTTTCAGCTCGCTTCTGCTGCCACATCCTTCACACCTTTCCTCCCGACGTTTATGAGGCTGGAACATCTAAAAGACTCATACATTAAACCTAATCTCGCTTTGAGGAGCTTTGCGGGGACGCGAACCCCACGGAAACGGCAGATAACGCATTCCAGCTTTGAAGGCTGCCGCTGCTGCAATAAACTCCTCGCTTTTAACCCGCTGCGCTGCCAAGAGTCTGCGGGATTATGTCAGAGATGCCCGAGGCGGCGGCGTAAAAACAAACGAGGAGGCGCGATCGGGACCCGGAGGGAGAGGAGGAGGGGGAGGAGGAGGTTGGTGGGGGGAGGAGGGGCGCCATCAGCGCTCTGCTGATAAATCAATCTTCCGATAGGCCACGGAGAGGTCAGGGAGCTGAAGGCAATCAGGCTGCTGACATTTAGATTTTAATGGCAGATCCCCAGAATTTAACTCTCCTCAGCGAGCCCACCCAGATGTTGGGGGTGGGGGGGGTTCCCTCGCTTCAGAACTTGAGTGACGCGGGCCGATGAGCGAGGGAGGCTGCGGGGAAGCGCGCGGGGTGTGGGGTGTCTCTGTGGGGTAAGTGACCCGTGCGCTCCAGACCACGTCGAAACAAAAAGCTTTGTGGAGCGCTGAGAGACAAGGAGAAACAGAGAGAGGGGGGGGAGCGGGGGGCTCTCTCGTTTCATCGCGGAGTCCCGGGGGGCCAGCACGGAGCATAGCTTCAATCAAACCGTGACGTCTCCTCCGGGAGCAGCGCAGCGCCTGGAAAACCGATCTGCGCGCGCGGCTCTCTGTCGTGCCTCTGCTTTTGTTCACACACATCGAGCGCAGCGCCGGCAGCTAGGAGACTGCCTTCCTTTTTTTTTTTTCTTTTTTCTTTCCAGAGCAGGCGCGCACATCCACGCAAAGACAATGGAGCCCTCGTGCCTCTGCGTGGAAATGAAGCGCTTCTCTTCACGAGATTATCCCTCATTTCCTCGCATGATCAGACTAGATTGCGCTTTGGGGTTGATAAGGGGAAAAAAAGAAGAAGCCCGTGATTGTTCAGGCATGCGCTCCGTGCGTGATATTCCCCATGTGGTCACTATTGATTCCAGATTAGAAAAAAAAGGACAACCGCCGGGTTAATGGGTTTAAGGATGGGGGGGCGGTGTGGTTCTGCCTGATTCTTTTAGGGCCCAGCAGGCTCTCTGGCCGCCCCACTGACAACCACCGTCACACATCAGTCAGTATGACCAAAGTCCCAGTGGGGCCCGCAGCTGGAGCCGCCGTCACGCAACACGCTGCATTTCCCCCCCTGCGCCTCTCCAGCATCTGAAATGAATCTCCAACACGCGCGCTGGAGAGGAATAAACTCTTGAAGCCCCACCCACTTTGACAGGTAACAAGTCTGGGCAGACGCAGCTTGAGGACGCGATAAGTCTTCTCATAAGGCGAGGAAAGAGAAATAAAAAGCAACGTTGCAACCCCCTCCTCCCCCGTTTTCCTGCGCTCCAACACCTGGAAAACAGCTCAGTCCCGCACCGACTCTGCTGCGCGCAGAGAAATAATGATGCGCAAAACAGGCCGACCCCGTGCGCCAAAAATAAACCAGGCTCCCATAAATGTGTATTGTTTGCTTAGAGTTATGAGACCTTGAGGAAGAGGTGTTTGTGTGGTGGGTGAAAAATGCTAAATAACTTGGAACAACTTGGAAATATAATTTTACGCATTTCAAACGACACAAATTTCAATATTTCCTGCGAAATCGAAGTCAGGAGACCAAAAAAACCAAATCCCCAAAGAACATTTACCCAAATGCTCCAAAAATCGAAGTTTTTACGCATCCAGCGGGGTTTCCAAACTTATCCAACTCCAGATCCCTTCCAGGTGCCCTTTGCCTCGCCGTGCCAATTAAGAGCGCCTTTTAATCCAAACACAACAAAGCTTTTATTCTGCATCAAAGCCCACTGAAGTAGCCTCCAACCCCCCACCAGTTAATCCCTCGCTCTGTTCCGCAGGAACGTCCCAACACGCCGTCCCGCTCCTCCAGTCTGTTCGCGGAGCCCTCCGCCGAGCAGACGTTCGCGCTGCGAGCGACTCTGCGCGCGCGCGCGCGCGCGCACGGAAAGACGGAGCCAGCCAGTGTGAGGGCGCATCGATCGTCCTGAGAGCTGACTCTAATTAGTGCCCGTATGGCTCCGGGAACACACGGATATGTGCGTGCGCGTGAGAAACACCCCCCCCCTCCCTCCACCCGCGCGCGCCACCGCCGCGTGCGTCAGAACAGGTTCTGACACTTTCATCCGGGCTGCGCGCGGCTTAGCTGCTCGTGAAATGCAGTTTATGTAGCCCGCAGAGGAGATTTAAAGGGTCGTTGATTCGGATTGGAGCGCATCCAACAAGCCGCGCAACGCTCACCGGAGTTCACTTTTGGGTGTCGGGCAGAGAAACCACCGAGCTGGAGGAGGGGAAAGGGAGCAGCTTTAGTCATGAAAAGTGTCTCAAAAGTATAGCCCGCTTGTTGGTGTCGTCGTTTAGGGGTCCGGGTGCGCTCCTCGGACCCAGAGAGGGGCGCAGCCAGTGTTCCCCCTGCAAAGTCAGGCTGCGTGCAAGCGCAGAACAACAGTCTGCAGCGCAAAGTCACAGCCAAGAACACCTGCAAGACATGAGAGAGACAGGCGGGGAGGGATGGCAAACCGCCAAAGCGGTTTCCACTAAGCAGACAGGAAGGTGAGCGCGCGGCCCCTCACCCTCCTCCACCCAGCACCACCTCTGGGACTGATGAGACAACCGATCAACGTCCAGCCTGTCCAAACAAGGCTCCCGCACGCTCGGCTGTCACGGCAACACGCACACATCATCCACCCTTGTCCTCCAACTGAACCGTGTGTCAGGAGCATCTCTGCCTCCGGCAGGGCGAGGCTGCTCCTCTGTAACCTTGTTTAGCGCAGAAGACTCCGTGTGCGCGCACGCGCACGCTCACATACACACTTTCTAGGCGGGGTGCGAAAAGCCTCACCAGTCACCCCCCCCCCCCCCTGCCCTCCAACCGAGGACGAAGTTCTCCGGGAGCTCATTCTCACCTTCACCCGGGACCGAAGTTATAAAGGGGCGAGCACGCGCTGAAATCACGGCGCGCACGCGGTCGCGCGCGGGCTCGCGTGTTATTTATCAACCACATGCCACTGCCCCGCCGAAACGCACAAAGACCACCCTATGCGCTATTCTTAGAAGTGGCCCGATCCTCTCCCAGTCTGTGCTGCTCATCATCACGAGCGCACACAAAGCCCGTCTGACCGACCGACGGTTGGCCGTTACGGCGCATGCACGCCTTCTGTCCCCGGGCAGGGGACTCACAGACACATGTTGATGAAAGAAAGAAGAAGAAAAAAGACTTGAAACATTTTTGCTGATTGGCTCACCTGGTTAACCGCTGTAAGCTCCACTCGTGGTCATTCCCTCCCGCGTAAGTTATTAAAGAGGACAGCGGTCCGTCCGTGCGTGCGTGCGCAGACTGGCCCGGTTACCGTCCTGTCTGATGGAGACAGACGACCAAAAAGCAGAAGGGTGGAGGTGGAGAAGGAGAAAAAAAGTAAAAGTGTCTAACAGGTTATCCCCTTAAAATGAATCTCACGTTGGAGCTGGCCGACTTTCATCTGTCAAAATTGGAAGTTTTCGGAGCTCAAAGTGTCACTTCCATGAAAAAAGCAGAAAAAAAAGATCCCGAAAAGGCAGAAATCCAGCCGGTAGAGGTCCTGGAAGTCAGCGCGTAACGCGAGCCCGGACCCACAAAGGACGGCACAGGTGGGGAAGTCGGCGGAGAAATTAATTCAGCTCGGCTGTACCTCGCAGCAGCGCCATGTTGGGTTTCAGCGGAGCACGCCGTCCTCGGAAAAAGCCCCTTCCTCCCGCTCTCCGTCACTCCATGCTCTCCCCCCGACGGAGGGGAATCCGCGCGTCGACGCAGGGCTCTGCTCAAGGTTACTCCGGCGGGCTTCGCGGCTCGTTCCCGCTTTTGTTTTCGTCCCGTCCGGTCGGAGCCCAGCTCGGTTGGCGCCGAGGACGCACGGAGCTGTACGGGGAGTGCCGCGCGGAATGGATGAACGCCGCCGAGACTGAGCGACTCACTCCACTCCCACTCGCGCAGACTCTACCCAGAAGGCCAGTCGGGAGACCGCAATTACCATAAGCCTCCAGCGCACGGCACTGGCTGCGCGCGCACGCCCAAACGAGGACACACAAACGCACACAAGCACACACACACAGGGAAAAAAAAAAAGAAAAAAAGCTCCGCTGAAACTCCATAACAGGAATCGAGCAGAGGCGAGGTTTTTGAAGATGTTCCACCACAAATTAAACCATAAAATAAAATCACAAAAAATCTGACTATATGATCTGATTTTTATCAAAAAACTTTTATTTTAATTAAATATACTTAAATTACTCTCATTTCACCTTTCGCTCCATGGGCTGAGGCTATGCAAATTAAGCGTCACTTTAAGTTTCTTGCTTTTTTTTTTTTTTTTTTCAAGCCCACAGATATGATAAATCTGTGAAACACAAGGCAGCCAAGACAGAGCGAGTGGGGGATGGAGGAAGCAGCAGCTCAAGGCTGGGGCACATCTGTTAAGGCTCCCATGTCAAGTCAAGGAGGAGGAGGAGGCTATGAATATCAAGCCTGAGGTGTGTGCATCATGTGCCTGCATGCAAGAGGGGGGGAGACAAAAAAAAAAGAGAACCGGGACGTGGAAAGAGAAAGGCCAGCAGACAGAGACAGAAGCGGAGTAGGAGTGAAGAGGGAGACTTGGCAGTGGAAGGTCTGGCTGCGCTCGCTGCAGCTGTTGAAAGTGGGAGTTAAAGCAGACAGTCATACACAAATAAGCACAGAGCGCACACATATGGATGCAGTTAAAGAGCTAAGCTCATCTCCAAGGGCCGGATTGTCCAAAAAGTTTGGATTTTGAGGCTGGAGGAACCTAGAGGAGGACTTCCTGTCTGCGTGAAAGGAAAAAACAACAACAACACATATTTGGAGCAATTTTTTTCCCCTCTGATCAAACTTGAGGTGAACTGAAAGTTGCACACAGACCACAGCTGCTAAACCACAGGACATAAGAGGCTTCAATCACACTTTACCACCTCTGTATCTGACACAAATACTCATAATAAGTTGGGTGGATTGTGAGAAACTCAGTGGATGTTGTTTGCTTCACTTCACAGATTTTCGGGATCGGGGGACAATTGTATTGGGGTGATAAGCACCCCATTTAGTGTTTTCTACTTAGATGAGTGTACTCAAACCAGAACACTCTGTGGGTATTAAAAGATGATTTTCCCACAGTCATGAAGACACGATCAGCCACACCTGGCCATAGCACCTTTGGATTGGTTGATGTTGCAGGTGAACTTGTCTCAAAGCGTCATCAAGACACAATACTGTAGTTTTTTCAAGACACAAAACTACAGCAACCATGAACAGTGGCTATAAGGACCACTGCACTCAGACAAGGTTCTGCAAATGCCACACAGCTGTAGGCCCGTTTACCTGATATGAGTGGTACTACGGTTTCCAGACAAACAATGCATAACCAACGCCATCGCTTTGATTCAAACCCCAGACGACCGTTGCAGGTGTCCGTTCACGCCACCATGAATGTTTGCAGTGGCCATGAAACCATGTGACCTGGACAATACAACAATAGTCTACCGTCCTCTTCACTGCGCTGGGTCACCTTGAATAGATATGATAGTTGTCAGTGTTGCTAGACAAGGTGAAGTGAGTATGTCTAGGTCAACATGGTCACCTGCAGGGTTCGCTTTGGTGGAGAAGGTGCAACAGTCTGGGCAAGTACTGCTAGTCAGAGCGAAATTGATTTGGTTCTAGATGGCCTAGTCACTGCACACTCTTGCCTCAGAGCAACACATTCTCACCCCCAAGTCATCACATACTGACGTTTGGTTAAGAATCCCTCTGGGTGTCCCCAGCTTGTCATCTTTTGACGTCCTGACTGTTGGTAAAATGTAGGGTCCGCAACCCTCGGAACAGGGTATCAGACGCAAACTAATACCAGGTTAAGGTTAGGGTACAAGTACCTTGGTAGGGTACCGTAGCCTTAACCCATTACTGGTTCTTGTCTGATTCGCGCCCATTACAGCGACTGGTACTGGTCCAGGTCCAGTACCGCATCTGGTCGGGTGTTGGGCTAGGGTTACGGTACTGGTGCACCATGCGTCACAACACTGAACCGGTTGTGGTTCTTCCTGCGGAGGTTGGGGACCCGTGATTTAATAACAACAGCCAGTACGTCGAAAAACGACGACTTGGTGACACCCTAAACATCCAAAAGTGATGTGGAGGCGTCCTTAACCAAACGTGAAGACTTGGGGATGAGAATGTGTTGCTCAGAGATATCAGGGTAGGCAAACTTTTTGACTTCTGGGCAACAAAGGGTTCTAAAATTTGACAGAAGGGCCAGACCAGGAGCAGATATGTGGAGTGTTCATGTAATCCACTTCATTAGAGAAAAAAGTAACATAGAATCTGAACAAAAACCTGGTTTAATTTTGATTGAAACTGGATTTATACATTTTAAAACAGAACATTTTGGAGTTTTTATTTCAAAACTGTGACTTCATTCTCATTTTAGTGCCACCAATGGGTTGACGGTCCTCAGGGAAAAACACAAATGTAGACAAATGCTGTGTTTATGTAGTATCGGAATGATCGACTTGGAAAACACACGTGAACGTCAGAGAAGCAACAAAATTCTCCAACACTGCATGAATGCAGAGTAACTTTCTGCACCAAACAAATATCAATGTATTCATAGTGCACCGTCTATGGAGGGACACCACAGCTACCGGGAAAATGAAAGAATTATCTATATAAAGTATTCCAGGTTGACGGGCCAGAAAAATAGTTTAATGGACCGTAGTTTGCCCACCCCATCATAGAACCATCATTATCCCCCAATTCCACCAGCGCCCCCTACTTTCTGTTCATGGTTGACAATGCTCCTCCTCATGGTGCCACAATTGCCACAGCTGGACTTCATATGGTCTCTCTTATGGTATAACCAGCAATGTCCCCTGACTTCATCTAGGACCAGCTGAAGCAGAGACTGGAGGATCGAACCCCTTACTGTACTATTGGAGGACTTCTGGGAGAGTGGAATGGATTGCCTAAAACGGGGGTATCAAACTTAATCGCACACAGGGCCAAAATCCAAAACACACCTTAGGTCGCCAAACAGGATAAACATTTAGTGAACTCTATAAAACAACATTTTTAAAGTTAAAAACCATAACTTTTCAGCATAACTATGAACTAGATATATAGCATTACCTGGAATAACGGTAGTCTGAATTTGTAAGCTGAATTTAGCCGTTGAAGATGCTGGTGAAGATAGCTGAAGATGCTGAAATTGATAGCTAAAAACACTGAAGCTAATAGCTAAAAACACTGAAGCTAATAGCTGAAAATGCTGAAGTTAATGGCTAAACCGCTGAAGCTGATAGCTGAAAACACCGAAGCTGATAGCCAGATTAAATATTAGCTAAATGCCAAATTACCCTAAAAACTAAAGAAACAAAAACTTGAGTTAGCCAAAACAGCTAGCATGTAGCTGAAAAAATAGCTAAACTTCGAAATATTCTAAAAACAAACTGAAAAAATCCTAAATTAGCCAAAACAGCTAGCGTGTAAATATTAGCCTAACTCCAAAACAGCCTAAAAAATCTTAAAAGAAAAGCCTAAAATAGCAAAAAAACAGCTAGCATGTAGCTGAAACATTAGCTAAACTCCAAAATAGCCTAAGACATTTTAGTAAATGCCAAAATAGTCCAAAAAGCTAGCAAAATGCCAATTTTTTAAATGTTAAAACTGTAACCTTTTAACATAATAAGGAATAATTAAAAGGCAGGAATATTTTTCCAGAATAAATAAACTTTAACTTTAAATAACTTTTAATATTTTACTCCACATTAAAAAATGTTTTATCAAAATTATACAAGTTAAAAATAAGCACAAGATAACATCAGACTATTAATAACAATAAACAAAATTATCTGGAGGGCCGGATCCGGCCCCTGGGCCTTGACTTTGACACATAATGGGGAGTATGAGACATCGCTGACAAGCTGCCATTGAACCCAATGGTAGAAATATCTGCTGACATGGTTGATTTCTTTGTCATTTGGGGCTTTTTAAAAATTATTAATGTCTCAAACTTTGGAAAAACAAATATCAAACCATTGAAAACGGAGTGTCTTCTCATACCAAAGGAAACTTTTACGCATTTCTTTCACTCATGTAAATAACAATATCTCTACCTTATTGTGAGATGTCAGATTGTTCTCAGATGCAAAGATTACTTTGCTTTGGATCAGTAAACTCCAAAGTAATGCATCCGGCAAGAGGTTAGTCCAGTTTCTCTGGGCAGGTTGAACCTCTGCTCTGCTTCTTGATGACCCCACACTGTAAACACAAAGAGCTAATTATCTTTTCCCATCTGTGTGTTTTTTTTCTATGTTTTCAGACAACAAAAATAGGCTAAATTAGCAGGCAGACTCTGCGCTGTTATCTGATACAGACGGGCTGCATATTTAGGTGCATAGAAGGGGAAAAAAATGCATTTAAATACGGTGATCCATCGCTTCAGCGGAGAGCGCTGCTGCGGCAGGAAGCGCTCTGGAAAACAAGGGAGAAGGAAAAATCACAGGGAAAAATTAAAGGAGGCTAAGCTTTTGCCAGAGGGACATGACCTGACAGGATGATGTGACTCATGCTGGTGTGAACTCTTCTGAGGCTGCAGCAGGAATGCTAAAAAACATGCACCTGATCAGACAAAAGTAAAGTTCCTCTGCTCTTCTGATTGGAATTAAAATCCAAAATCCTGTGAAATAATACAACTCAACCAAATGGATGGACAGTGATGGTTTGGGAGTTTATAGCCTGTAAACTCCATGTCTCAGGAAGGCACAGCAGGAGCTGCTGACAGATAGAAAGGAGTGCAGCGTGTAACACATGCCATCCAACTGACTCAGTATTTTGGTTGGAGAACATGGCAGCAGATGGAGATGGTTGATGATTTTTTTACAAGAGCAGACCTGAAGGAAATAGGAATCGTACCGTACAACTCTGAAAAGGTGCTGATGTGTGCAAAACTTGACACTGAATGAAAAAAAATGGCTTTAAAAATGAAGAAAGCAACCTGTCCAAAGGAATATTTTGCTCTAAAAGGCCATCTTGTTTAGGTTGTGTTCAGCATTGAAGAAGTGAAGGGGTGCATGGAGAAATAATGGGTAATCTTCCAACAAATAATTAATTTAATGCAGTCAACCTGTTGTCAAAAAATTTTTAAAGATTAAGTAATATATGTGGTAATGTTCTTAAAATCCCCTGTCGATGAAAATCTTGTTTTCTGAGTTTTTAACATGTATGTGTGGTATTTTTCTTATAATAGGGAACAAATATAAAAATAATTTTTTTGCATTTCCGAATATTTTTCCTTTAAATTACTGTCAATCAAATTGTCCCAGACAGTGTCAAATGAGCCGCCGTTCACATTTCTGTGGTCAAATCAGCATCACTGGATTTTTTGTGTGCGTTTCATCCAATATTTACGGTAGCAGGACTGAGAACGCTGGAAAATCTCCACCAGACTCCACGGAGCTTCTTGATGTGATAACAGAAATGTGAACGGCGGCTCATTTGACCGCAGTTGTAAAGGATTGTAAATCAATGAAAGAACATTTTGATGTTAGACTTCATTATTTTCTGCTCTGAAAAACCAATGGCTTGAATGTATTGATCACAGCAACGTCAATAAACATTGGAGAATGAGCTAAAAGAGTCTTTGGTGAACAGGAAGGAGAAAGAATCAGGATTTTGGAGGAAGTTGGGTCCATGAAGATCTTCACTTCTTCATCCGAGCTGACATCCAGATCAAAATGATACGGCTGGTCATTTTTATGTAGCAACGGTAAAGATTTATGCTAGCAAGACACAGAGCTATCATAGTCAGACATAGTGAGACAGGGGGAATCGGGGCGGAGCTGCTGAGCTCAGCTCCAAAAGCCACACCCCCTCAGAGGAGATTTTAGAAACAAAGGCTTCAGATCAATATGAAAATGTATTTTTAAAACATTTAGGTTGGGAGATTTCAGCTAAAAACTTCATCATAATTATAACACCACTGGGAAAGCTTTTTTAAAATAAAAAAAAGTATTTTGGGGACTTGGCATCCAAAAGACAAGTCTCAATGAAAATTCTGTTTTTTGTGCTAATAAATTAATCTTAAAATTGTATTTCTGAGTATTTCTTTATTCAAATCAATCAAATGAAATGCCATTGGAAAAACAGTGACTTAGTGACATAGAAAAGACCCTTCTCTGCTTCATTCCGATGTATCCACTTATAATTACTTTGTTTTCAGGATCAAAAATGTATTTTTGGATAATTCCGATATTGTTCGCCATATTTGTTGCACCTCTAATGTGAGGTTTGGGATGTGAGGGACTGTAAGCTAGTGGAAGAGTAAAAGGAGAGCTTATCTTAGAGAGTTTTGGATAACGGGAAAATGAAGTGTGGTTGTTCTGTGCCAAAGGTTTCACCCACAACTCAGGGGTGAAGTAGTTTTTGTGTTTTTGAAAAGCTTCAAAGTAGACAGAGTTGATGTTTTCCATATGTACCAACAAGCAAAACCTCATCTGAGCTTCTTGATGGACCTCGAACAGGTGTAGCTAATCCTGATTGAATCATTTTAAGATTAAAAAGTAGAAGACTTTGTAAGTGGAAAGGTCTTACGACTCTGACATAAAGCCAGTTAAAGTCAATCATTGAGATTAGATGAAGGAGTTTTGTTTTGAAGTGATATAAGTGAGAGAAGCAGGTTGGCCGGTGGAGTAGTGGCTTGCACTGCCGCCTCACAGCAAGAAGATCCTGGTTCAAATTCTGGGCTTCTTCCCTCAGTCTAAAAACATGCTTCTTAGGTTAATTGTTGATTCTAAATTATCTTAAAGTGTGTAGTAGATCTGCGCCAGACTGGTAACCTGGGTGTACCCTGCATTCACTCAACAGTAGTGGCAAGGATAGGCTCCAGGAACCTTGTGACCCCTATAGGGTTTCAATGGATTTGGAAAATGGTTGGTTGGTTGGTGAAAGAACTGGACTGATTCAAATTTTAATCACAATCCTATTTCAAACCAAGATTTAATTTGGTTTACTTCATACAGTATATGGAACCAAAGGACTCACATCAAATGCAACTTGGACCAAAACATCATCACTTCTGTGTATCTGTCATGAAAACTTAAAACCAGCTAAGTACTTTTAAATCTTTCATTTTATCTAAATGTGATAGAACCTTTGTGATTATCATAGTCATTAAAGCAATGTAAGAAAAAACACTTTTCCTTAAAATTGATTTTAAAAATAAATTTAAAAAAAGGGACCCTACATGAGATCCCTGTGGAACCCCATAATACACAAGAGCCGTAACACATGCGGTACAGACTGCCAGACACTGATAAAACTAGGTAGGAAATAAAACAAGAAGAGAGCAGATGAATCTGCAGAAACAAAGAAAAAAATGTTGTTGTTTTCCTGGATTAATGGAAAACAAAAAATTAACTGTTCAAATCAGAAATTAGATTTAGAAATTATGAAAGAGAAATGCACTTTCACCTCACAGCAAGAAGGCCCGTGTTTGAACCTGTCTGTGGGGTATGTGCATGTTCTCTAGAATTTGCTTCTTGGGGCGCAATGAGCTGTAACCAGTGTGGGACCTTATGGTGCATTCACACCAGAAGCGATTCGAGTCTGCCGCCTCTCCTTGGATGAATTCCAGATTTACTGCTCGATGCCTTGACATCCCTGCTGCGGAGCAACCGCTAAAGTTTGTTTGCCAAATAATGGAAAACATGGATGATGTTGAGCGGGTGGGTTGGGTTTATATGTTTTATGGAGAGTTCTTTAGAAGTGCTGGCATACTGCACGCCATGTCTGCGTTCATCAGATCATTCAGAGTCTCTTCTGGTGTGTTTGCTCAGGGGCCTATTCTTTCAATTCGACTCCCTGGAAAGAATCGGCTCTTTCAGTTTTGATTCCTCACAAATGATTTATTGTAGGCCCTTATTTTACTGTAACATTGCAAAAAATACTGGTTTAAATGTTAGCATGCTAGTTATTTTGTTACTTAAGCTTTTCATTTATTGTTTCTTGGCAACCCCGCAGCCCTCAAAGGGATACTGTGGATTAAGAAAATGGATAGAAGTTCAGGATGCAAACCATTGGATTGATCCTCCATGTTTTACAACCATAGCTGAATCCCTATTGGTTGAGGTGATGCGGCGAAAGCTCTGAAATTTAAACTCGCGCCAATCAAATCGTGCTGCTGCCAGACCGACGCACCATACCCAGCACTCAAATTGTGCCGCATCTTATCATCGAAACTAACTCACAAATCGCTTATGTTGTGACCAAGCAGGCAGAGAGCACACAGGAAAACTAAAGAATCGGCTCTTATCAATTTGAGAGTCAACTCTTTCGACTCCCTGCCAGGCAGCGATTCTTGGAATAGACTCTTTCGAGCATGACCCATCACTATGGGGCAGCATAGCGAGCGCCGCTGGACCCCGGGCCCCAGCACTCACTAGCTTACTATGCTGTCCACCAGGCGGCTGGCTAGCATAGCGGGCACGGTTACTCCAGCTCTATGGGCTCTGTGACAGGCTGGCGACCTGCCCCGCATGTACCAACCAACCTGCCTTCAACCAACAGTAACCAAACTAACCCTTTGATCGAGTTGAATGTATTCTTCTATCGAGTCACTGAAAAATTAAGCTGAGTACCTGATTGGGTTAAATTTTAACAGATAAAATACAGAGTTGCGAAGGGCATCTGTAAAAGTCTATTGAAACACGAATTAGCCAACTTCATATACATTTGTGTTTAAATATCTGATTCCAAGCTAAAACATGAGTAGAAATAATAAACGTTTTTTTCCCAGAATGCAGCAGTCCTGCTGATACTCTGGACAAAGTTTGGAAAACTTTTGACATCCACACAATTAGCATGATGAATGTCAAAAGTTTAATAGATCCAGAGATCAGTGAAGGCAACACTGACTGAAACCCATCCCATAATATTCCCTTTTTACAAAGTTTTTTTATGTCTTAGCTAAGCTCGCCTCGTCACACCGCGCTTGTTTTATACGGTCAAAGTATTGACAATAAAAGGGAAAATAACAGACCCAGCTTTATTGAGCTGCTAAAATTTTAACGCGAACAAATAAAACACATACGTTTTCACAAATGTTGGTGGTTTGGTTGATTTTGATTCCTCCCTTTATCCATTCTATAGTTTATCCGAGAGAGAAGAAAAGTACTTTGCGCGCAGCTGTACGCATGAGGAGAGGCACACTCTGCTCCTGCAGGAGGAGGCGTTTGTCAACAGAATCGAGAGGGACACCACCATATTTAACCTTGGCAATAAGCGTCTCATAACCAAAACATTTGGCCGCACTGCACCATATGTCCCTTCTTGTTGCTGGCCAGATTTTTTTGCAGCCGGGATCCAACCTGGCAACCCCGTGACCCTCCACCAAAGCATGCGCTGTTTATTGTCAGTGTAAATACTGGTCTTCTCCTCTGATCTGTCAGCAGCGAGACGTCGCGTCTCCCAGCAGCTTGCTTTGCTCTGAAACACGCTCCAGTACAAACCACAGAGTCAACAGAGAAGTAAATAATGAAATTGGCCCTGAGCGGCTGAATCATGCTAATATCACGCATATAATCGCGCTGAAAGGTCAGAGGAGCGCCGGGGAGAGAACCCGCAGCCCACACATCAGGTCCTCCTCCCAGCCTCCACCTCTGATCAGGAGCCGCTGAAGCCAAACAGCTCTACCCATCAGTCACCGGGAAACGAGATTAGGATGAATATTGCTCCGAGAATCTGCAGGGCAAACCGCATTTGTGGTGCCCGAGACCCTGGCGCGCAGCTGGATCTTCAGAGACGCGTCTGAAGGGGTTGTTGTTTCCCACCCCCTGGTTTCTTTATGGTAGCTGCTTTTGTGGTTTGAACTTGGTGGTCTGAGAACAGCCCCTGCCTTTGATAATATGGTGACTGGGGAGGAGGGAGGGGTAAAAAAAAAAAAAAAACCTGCTTTTGACTGTGATCCCATGGCTTCTTGCTGTCATTTTACGTCCTGTCATGCGTGTAGGTGTGGGTCTTGTAAAAACCAAAGCGGCGTGAACCCCGCGCGCACACTGGAAGCGCTGCGCTCTGGGAGGTCACAGCGATCCAGCCATCTGCTGCTGCAATCAGACGCTGAAGCGCAAAAAAACAAGCCAGGTTCACATGTGCGCACAGAATCCCCCCGCGCGCGCACGCACGCACGCGCGCGCGCGGCACTCCTATTGCCATGACCCCCCCTCCCTGAAAACAAAGGGAAAACCGCAAAAAACCCCCGACACACATTCTATTTTGAAGTTTAGCACCCACCCCGTGCACGCGCGCGCTCACGGTCTGCAGGCTCAGATTGCAGGAAGCTCTTTGCACGCAGCTCAGTCCACAGCAGCCGGTACTAATCAGCACAATCCACCTGCAGATCGTTATGGATCGCTTACTGCAACTCACACACGCAGAAACTTGCCCGAGCACTCAAGCGCGCGTACGCGCACGCGTGCAATCAATAGATCTTGCAACACACGTTCTTCGCAGTGTGTGTGTGTGTGTGACTGATTGTGCTTTGTTCCACACTTTAATAATATGCGGTGCGTTTGTGACACGCACACGAACACTGGCAGGCACAGTCATGCGCCCCCGCCGGTGTTGTAGGGCTAACCGGTTCCCCACAGGCGCGCCACGCTGCGTTAGCGCGGCCTCACCGGGGATAATTACAGGCTGGCGCGGCAGGGCGAGCGTGGCTCCGAGCCAAAACGCCGAGCTGCTCGCGGAGAGACGCGCGCGGGGAGAGAGGAAGAGTCTCCGATAATTGGAGCACCGAGAGGCACGGACCGATAGATTAAGCTCTAATCAATGGGGCTGCTAAATCAATCGAAGCGATCAATCAGTGACACCAAATGCGATCAGTCTCACTTTGTCTCGCTCCGACCTTGAGAAGGGAGGGCGGGAGGAGGAGGAGGAGGGGGGGGGGGGTGTTGCTGAAATGCGCGGGCAGAGACACCGAACAGTGGCGTCGTTATTCAGAGAATAAAGATGAAAACCTTCAAACGAGGCTTATCTGAGAGGAAGGAGAAGCGGTGGCGGCTCTCAGCGCAGCACAAGAAAGATCCCCCCCTCCCTCCCTCCCTCCCTTCATCCTCCCCGCGCGCGCTCCTCCTCCTCCCCCTTCCCCTCCTCCTCCTCGCCCACCCCTCGTTCTCTTTCGTCTGTCGGCCTCTGTCGAGTTCCGCTCATAACCTCGCCACCCACCCTCCCAGTTCCCCGCCTCTCCCTGCTTTCCGCTTCTGGCAGGAGCGCACACACACACACACACACACACAGACGCGCACACACGCCGCTTTTATAGCGCCGCGTCGCGCACTCACACACACGCGCATGACACACACACACACAGACACATTGACGCACACACACAGCCAGGCAGCGTCAATAAAAAGCCCAGCGCTGTGAGAGGCCGCCGGCACTCCACTCCCCCCTCCTGCCACTGCGATTAGCGGAGGCTGGCTGGCTGGGGAGAGGCGCCCCTCTGTTATCTGGGGCGGTGGCAGGCTGTGTGTGCGCGCGCGCGCGCGTCTCTGTGTGTGCGTTCGGTAGAGAGAGAGAGAAAGAGCGAGCGAGAGCTGGGAAAGAGATTAATTTAACCCTTTGGAGACCGGAGCTCCGCGCGGAAAGCTCCGCGCGCTCAGCTCGCGCAGCAGCCGAGCTGTTATCAGACAGGGCGCCTGGAAACAGGGACATTAACCACACCATTCTGAAGTAGCGGCTATAAATATATATACAGGCTGGATCATAGCTACCGCGCTTCCTGGCGACGATTCTAGAAATGTGGAGTACGCGCGCGCGCACACGCACGGCTTTTTACAGCTGATCTGGATAATTTCAGGGAAATACAGACTGATGCCAGCCAAAATTTGTTTTTCTCGTGTTGTATTCTATATTTTATTTGATGGTAGCTTTACATTTTTCCACAAACATTTAGTAAATTTAGTTCTGCATTAAAATGATAAATCAGGTGTGGCGCACACTTGCAGGCTGGAAAAGCTTTTGTTTGGTTCACAATTAGTCAAGGTGCTGTTGTACCTTTGAGGGGATTTGTTCAGGTCTGCTCGGAACAAACCATCGCAGACCCAAGGGCATGTGGGAAGACGGGGAGAACATCAAAAATGAGCAGATCTTAAAGCTGCGCATAAATATGGAAGATTTGGGGAATATTTGACTTTGTGAAGTCATTTAATGAACATCCAAACCATCACAAAAAATTGATCAAAATTATAAATATTTTAATAAACTTTCAATAAAAAATGTGTTTTTAACTTGTTCTCATGATGGAGGACATGTATAAAGACAAGTTGGCTTAAAATACATTTTTATTTTCTAAAATAGTAGTGTTAGGTTGGGGTTGTGAGGGGCTTTAAGCCAGCTGGAAAGCATGTAAATAGAAAGCTCTCAGTTATGGACGATGCAGTAGCTGTATATAGAGAACTGGAAAGTTTGACCCCTCACCTTCCAAACAACTTGCTGGCTTTAAGACAAAAACCCTGTAGACTTCCCTTGAGAAACAGACAGTTGTTACTCAGTCATTATATTTGTCAGAATCACCATTCTTGCTCTGATGCATTTTAATTAACACATTCTTGCTAATCCTAATTTTCTTTTCATTAAAGTTTTTCTGTATTGCAAGTTATTCAAGATATAAACTGACCAATCAGATGCCTCTGTAAAAGCATGTGGTTCCTACTGGTCCCCACCTCCAACGTTTGATTGACAGATTCTCCCACGCCGCTTATAGTGGAAGGAGTGTGGACTTCCAACAAGGTTAATCATTACTAGTTACAGTTGTTGCCATAGAAACGTGACTCAGACCGACTCGGACCAATCACTGATGCGTGGCTCCAAATGGCAACGCCCGTATCATGGAAAAATAGCGACTGAAATGGCTTCATTTTGTTGGAACCAGAGGTAAGGAATTTCCTGTAGGTGACGTCACACCCGCTTTCCAGTTCTTTAGATACAGTCAACAGGGTGACTGGAAGGTGAGAATAGTAAAAGATAATCCACACCTAATTGTTTATGAACTCCTACTGCTCAGTAACTAAGTAGAGAAGGACAAAGGTTATTTTTTTTAATTTTTTTTTAAACATGATCATAATTAACCCCTGAGGCATAAACACAAAGTTTTTGGAATGGTGTAACTTTTCAACCGTTGGCACAATCAACGTAATTCCAATAGATTCTGAAGGAGAAAAGCGGAGCGTGTTAACAATAAAAAAAAGTACTGTAAATCAAAGATCATAAATGCTGGAGATCAGGTTTTAAAGGGTTAAAACAGCACTGGGAACGCTTTGAAATAAGTTCAAAAGATGATCGGTTGGGTCTTTACAGTCCTCCTATGACAAGTAGTGTTTTTATTATGATAATGACAATTTTAACCAAAATCCCACAACCTAAATGTCTTAAAAAGCATTTTTCAAGTTGATCTGAAGCCTTTGTTTCCAAAATCTCCTCTGAGGGGGTGTGGCTTTTGGAGCTGAGTATCTCCACCCCTGATTGATCATGATAGCTCAGTGTAAATCTTCACCACTGCTACATAAAAACTTCAAGCAATATTGGTAATATCAAGCTGTATGTTTCTGATCGGATATCAGCTCGGACGAGGAGAGCTTAAAGGACCGAATCTCCTCTAAAATCCGGATTCTTTCTCCTTCCAGTTCACCAAAGACTCTTTCAGCCCATTCTCCAGTGTTTATTGACTTTACCTTAAACAATAAATTGATTTCATTGGTTTCTCAGAGCAGAGTTTTTGTGAAAATAATGAAAGCTAACATCAAAATGTTCTTTCATTGATTTACAATCCTTTCCAACTGCGGTCAAATGAGCCGCCGTTCACATTTCCGTGGTCACATCAAGTAGCTCTGTGGAGTCTGGTGGAGATTTTCCAGACTTCTCAGCCCTGCTACCGTAAGTATTGGATGAAAGTCAAAAAAAAAAAAAAAAAAAAAAATCCAGTAAAGGCTCATTTGACCATGGAAATGTGAACCGCGGCTCATTTGACTGCAGTCAATGGGAAGATATTTTCTTCTTAGGCTCCAGCTAGAGATGCTAGCCGGACCAGATGAGGGTTTAGTGCATGTGCAGCAGAGCTGTTGTGACGTAAAGAAGGCTCATTAATTCAAACAGAGCCTTTCTGGGACAGTTTGATTGACAGATTTGAAAGGAAAAATACTCGGAAATGCAAAAACAAAATGATTTCTTATTGAATTTGTTCTCTTTCATAAGAAAAATACCACACATATTTGCTAAAATATCTAAAAACAGGGTTTTTATCGAATGGGGACTTTAAAGAAAATTGTCAATAAAATTCTAAAAACAAAATTCTCCCATTTCATAATACCTCAAATCAGCACAGCTCAATGGGGCTGATCAAAAACTCTGGCTCAATTATTCGTACTAAGGCTGCAATCTCCCCACTAACCTTCTCCAGGCCGGATTTTTCTTTGGTTTGAAGCGCCCACAGTGGGTGAGCCGGCTTTAGGAGGGGTTATAGCCTCCCCCGTCTCCCCGTAAATGCTACCGGGGCTCTAATAAACAGCCTGTCGTGGAAGCAGCGCAGGAGCCCCAACGAGCGAGCGAGCGAGCCAGCGGGCCCCCTCCCTCCCTCGCTCCCTCCCCCCCTCCCTCGGAGGTGTCTGAGCTCCAGCTTGTTTTTCAGCGCCTGTGCTGCTGCTGCCGCTGCCGCCGCCGTCTCTCCTTCCCTCCACTTCTCCCCTCTGTTTTTGTGCGTCACAGCTAGGTCATGGCCAGACTCCAACAATGGCTCCGGTTTCTCGAGCCTCACGCACGCGCACAAACACAGATCTGACAAATGATAGGGTGGCGAGGCGAGCTAATAGCAGGCAACGCGCGGGCCGACATGCCCGTGGGCTGCACGGGTGTTAAATTGTATCCAATTACGGCGCATGCGACATTATGAGGAGGGAATAATAATTCTTCTTGCGTGACAGGGAGATTCACTTATTTCCACTGGATCTTTATGTGGAGAGGGGGGGTGGAAATTGCGCGTCTGTGGTCTTCTGTAGGACACGGCGCGCATATTCCATTAATCAAAATCCTGTTAGCCTTATATGGGGAGCGCGCGCAAGTTCGACTAATAATTAATATGCATTATTCAAGCAGGTCTTCATGCGCATCCACGCATGTACACAAACACGAGAAAGGCAGGAGTGATGGATGGCTTCCATGTGAAAATGAAATAAACACATCCAGCCTGAGCTTTGTTATGAAATGTATCTCCTGCTCATTTATTTGATTGAGTGCAAATTCCAGTAAAAGCAGCAACAGCGCAAAAAAAAAAAAAAAAAAGGAACCATGCAGTTCAGGTGTGCAAAATACAGTGACGGGACTTTGAACTGTTGAACAAAGGTGCACACTGGTGCTCCTGACACCTGCAGAAAAAATAAAAATCAGTAGATTTTTCAATTTTTTTTTTGTGATTTCATTCAACTTTCTGTACTGGTATTGCTGCAGTAACCAAATAAATTGATTTGTCTAGAAATAGATGTTCCAGTTTTTTTCTTTGTTTGTCCTTTTAGATTTTCCTAATCTTTCACTTAGATGAAATTTTCCCTAACTCGGTATGGGATTAGGAAAACTCTTTAACTGGTCTGTAAAGCCTCGTTTCCACTGAGCGGTCCAGTACGGTTCAGGACAATACGATATTTGTAAAACAGACCCATTAAACAGTACCGAAACGTTGAAAAGTTGAACACAACGGTTGGGACGGAGCCGCTGTAGCCACCTGTCGATTGGTAGAAAGTGATGACGATATGAGCAACCGCCAATATAGCGCTAATTAAAGCTAGCGTTCCCATCAGCGATAATCATCTTAGCCGCCTTGTTTCAAACATTAAATTCCTGTTATTTACGATGTACCGGAAGTAAAGCAACGAAAAGACGAGCTGTTGGATGACCTCCATTGTTGCATTTCTAGTCGTCACACTACAATGATGCAATGACATGCTAGCGGTCTACCATACATGCGCTGTAAAGAAAAAAAAACCTGTTGTGGAAGCAGGAGCCCCAACCGAGGAAACGGTCGCCGGAATTAACTGGTCCGTACCGTACCACTCCCTTACCTTCCCGGACCGGACCGGACAGCTCAGTGGAACCATGGCTTTATATAAATCATTAAAGACCCACTCCGACCCACTTGTTTTTACTTGATGATAGCGGACATACATAGAGACAACAACGATTAAAGTTGTATTTTGGATTACTTATTTTTTTCAATTTTTTCGGGAATTAGGAGCAGATCAAAAATGTCATTTGATAAAGATTGTGGTTGTGACATAGAAAATACGCTGGGTGGGCCACAAACTCCCTGCTCCACTCCCATCCGATGCATCCACTTATCGACAAATAGATACATGAACGTCTTTGCTTTCATGGAATCTAGCTTAAAACTCTACGCCTGGACAGCTACAATATTGCTTGCCATTTTTGTTGCACCAGCTAGAGGTTAGTTAGCGGGAAAACATGTAAACAGAGAGCTCTCAACAACGTGGAGGGGAACAGGGTTTAAACCACGCCACTGGCCCCAGGCACAATTCAGAGGCAAATTCTTGATGAACTGCTGCTCTGCAGAAACTATGTCCTAGAAATCGACACAAGTTTAATGCCTTTGGCTAAAAACAGCATAATCATAATTAAGAGACCGCTGGAAATGCTTTTAAAATAGAACAAAGATGATCGGAGTGGGTCTTCAGGACAATTTAGGCTTATTGAAATCATCTTGACCCAACTGGTCTTTGGCAGTCATTATATATTTGGTATAACCTGTTTTATTAATAATTGTAGTTCATCACTATTTGGTGTTTGTAATGAATAACTTTTAGACAAACTCAGTTGTAAATTGGAGTGTCATAAACTACATTTTTTTTAGATGCAGTTGAATCCAAAATAACCACCATCTTGGCAATTAAACCCAAAATTATGCCTCGTTTCCACTAAGCAGTCCGGACCATTCCCCTCTTGGTTGGTTCAGAATGGTCCGGGCAATTCAAGTGAGCGTTTTCATTGAGCGTTGGACCATCAAAGTGCATGTAGGGTGTAGACCGATGACATAACAGTGTCAAAACGGTGAGACGACAGCGAAAGAGAAGCTGCATCAGCTGACTCAGAAATGGACGGAAAATGAAAAAGAAAACCGTGGAGTACAAATACAATCCAGAGTAGGTGTTTATTATGGATGAAACTGGCCTCTACGCAGCGGAACAGTTGATTGTTCTGAAGTAAAAAGAAAAAAAAACTCTTTATGTTGAGCAATACTCCAATATTCTTCAGTTACAAAGCACGAGCAGAAGTGTTTTTGATTGGTATAAATCGCAACGGACTATCTCCGGCTGTGGAGTTGGGTGAGACTGAAACGGGGGTTGGGGGATGCCGTATTCCTGGATTTGGCGTGTCTTCGGTCTCTAAACTTTACAAATAAGGGAGCATGCTTTATGTAAAGAATTAATTTTTCTTTGCAGGGTCGCAGAAGAATACAGCCGAAAAGAGGCCAAAACTTTCGGTTTGAGTCTTAATTCGTTTAAAAGATGGTCAGACGCTTGATGTTGTTGTAAAACTTTTCCGCCAACCAATGGGTTACATCGTGTGATGACAGAAGCTCCGCCCATTTTTCTATGGACTTACAACCAACGGGGGAACCAGAAATGGTACCAGTCGGTCCTGCTTAACAGGTCCATTTTGTAATAGAAACGCTCAGAAGTCCAGTCCAGTCTCAGTGGAAACGAGTCACTAGTGTCCACATACATATTTTTTTTAAATAAAACACCAAATAGAGAACAACTGATTTTAAAGCTCTGACAAAAAGAGCCAAACTTTTTTTTTTTTTCATTTTTTGATTTCCTTTTAAGGCACGTACAAAAATACAAGTGAAAACTTCAGTATATACAGTTCATTGATCTGGTATAAATACTGCATAACAAATATGTGTTCATAAAAAAATACAAAACAACCTTCAAACGAACAGAGAGGACAACGCTTGACATCAGAACCCAACAAAGTGTCACTCCGAGTCAAAGCAGACTCCGTAAGTTCATGTAAACACGTTAGTCTTGCTAACACTGAACTATTCCTGGTTAAACTCTGATCAATAAATCCCCTGGAGCAGCGAGCGGATTGGATGATGAGCGAATGGAAACGTTCTGATTGATTCAAAAAGGAGATCATTTTCTTTACTCATCTTAGCAGTTGTTAAAAAAGTTTTCTTTTGCCCCGCTTCCCCCCTGTTGGGAGGAAAATTATGCATTGCTAGGATCAATCTAACAGCAGATCTAGATGCTGACACACACACGTGATTTTACAGGGCCGCTTTTTCCACTCATCTCCTGCAGAGAAGCGAAAAGGTGACTTGCTGTAAGTTCTTAAGAAACACTTTGCAATCATTGCCCTCAGAGGACATCTATTAATACCTTTTTTTTTTCCACCAGCGTGCAAAATTAATGAAGAACGAGCGACAAAATGGTGCAGAAAATGGTAAATAATTTGGAAATTGTTGGGATGCGGCAGATGCCCTCCCTCGGCGTGAGTAAGATCCTCTTAGCTCTGTTGAGCTGGAGCTCTGCTCAGTATGTGTGGTGTGTGTCTTAAGGATATTAAATAGTAAAGGATGGGGATTAATAATGGAACCTGACAGCTCATCTCCGGCTTCTATCTGCCTGACTGTCCCCACAATCTTCCCTACCATTCCCTCCCTACCTTTTTTTTCCCTCCCTCTTCTCAGTTTCTAATCCTCTGTGCTTCTCTCTAGCTGCGACCCTCCTTTGTGCCTCCTTCCTGCAGCTCTTTTGTCTCCCTCTCTGTCTCCTGCTCTCTGTCAGGAACCTCGCCCTTTCAGGGTCATGTCGGGAGAGTAGAAGAGCACGTTGGTGTCGTCGTCATCGCTAAGGTCTTCCAGGTCAGCTTGTGTGTAGCGCACTGCCCCAAGGTAGTACTCTCCAATTTGAGTGCGGTCACAGAGCCGTGACTGTAGAGCCAGCTGAAAGGAAGAGACACACAAACACACACTCGTCAACTACGCTGACCAACATGAACAACAGTTGTTCTTTCACCCACGTTTTTCTATTATTTGGGGAAAAAAAACAAACATTTTAAGATATTCTGTACAAAAAATAATGGCAGATTTATTCAACCAGAAACAATTATAATAAAACAATCCATTATTCAAAATATTTTTAAATTATTAACATTTTAATAAGTATTTACTGCAAGAGCTTGGATGACCATAAGGAATGATATAAACGGGAGAATGTTGTCTTTGACCTCAGAGCAGATGGAGCCAATGATCCAAGAAAAAAGTTGATGCTGGATTATGACCTAAGAGACTAAAATCCTGCAGTGCCCCAACCATCACCCTACTGAAAAAAACACTGTACAGGACTGTCAAGAGGTTGTTAGAGAAAAACGGAGAAGAACCAGTGAAAGTATTGTGTTCAGATGTGAATCAAATCAAATCAACTTACAACATTTGACGGAGGAAGAATGCTGCCTATGACCCTCAATACACTAAAGCCACTTTCATACATGAAGGTGGAACGGTTATGGTTTGAGAGGGCAGTTGCATCACAAACCTAGAGTAAAAACCTTGTTTATCGATCCAGTTGAGCACAAGTTCACAGATTACAGGACAGCAATAGAATTAGCACACATGCTGGGGTTGATCTGTACAGATACTCTGGGTTTTTGGGATGTCTGAACCCGTGGAAGCTCGTAGACCAGTATGGATGGACAACAAAGTCGTAGACCAGTATGAACGGACAGCAAGGTTGAAGACAAGTATAGACGGACAACAAAGTCGTAGATCAATATAAACGGACAACAAAGTTGTTGACTATAATGGAGAGACAACAAAGTTGCAGAGCAGTATAGATGAACAACAAAGTCTTAGAACAGCATGGACGGACAACAAAGTTGAATAGTATCAACAGACAAAAAAGTTGTCAACCATAATGGGCGGATAAAGTTGTATATCAGAATGGATGGACAACAAAGTTGTAGACCAGTATAGATGAACAACAAAGTCTTAGAGCAGTATGGACAGAGAACAAACTTGTCGATTATAATGAACGAACAACAAAGTTGTAGATCAGTATGAACGGACAACAAAGTCGTAGACCAGTATAGATGGAAAACAAAGTTGTAGACCAGTATAGATGAACAACAAAGTCTTAAGACAGCATGGACGGACAACAAAGTTGTCAACCATAATGGATGGACAACAAAGTCGTATACGTAGACCAGTATGGGCGGACAACGACGTGGAAGCTTTAAAAGCTTCTACGGGGAGTGCAGGTGTCCCTTGAGGCTTGTTGAAAATGGAAAATACCATTATTGTATGTGTGATAACAGTAAGTATTCATAAGGCTAATGTATGTGACATGCACTTATGACGTACAGTTGATGCAGGGATATGGTTCCCTTATCCCTCACTAGTCATTAGTAAACCATTAGTCACAGCTTCCTTTACTGCTAGATATGAGATATCTGTAGGAAAAAAGTGGGGAAACTTGTATTGAGCACACAGGAGCATGCATTTATCATGTGAACAGCATTCGTGGGCCCCTTGAATAGTCTGCAGCATTAAGGGAGTACGGTCAAGAAAATTATAAAACTGTATGACGTGCCTGCGTCTCACCTGTTCACTCTTTCTTTTCTTTGTATGTTGAAAAGGGGTTTGTTTCAACCTGTCGCATGCCCATACAAAAAATGTACATGGGCATTTTCGCTCGATGGACCCTCTGAGTGGCCTATGACCTTGCTATTTTGTGTGGACCACATGATTGCCCCGTACAAGTTTGCCAATTATCCCCAACAGACAGCTCATATTCATCCATGACTAAAGCCATAACCTTAACACACCCTAATAGTGGGTTAAGGGCCAAAAGTGATCTAGTCAGTCTCTTTAATTTTCCAGAAATCTGTGCAAGAGGCTGAAAACTCACTTCAAAAAGCATCCATACAACCAAAGGGATTTTGGAAAACGTCTGATAGACGAAATGTCTCTCCTTGAGACACAAAAAACAAACAAAAAGCATACATGTGGTTGGCAAATAAGGGGACTAGAAGACTTTTTACATGTTGATAGAGGTGGGTCGTATGGGTTTGGCAAGGCATTTGCATTGCAAACTCATTATCTAACTGGGCCGAATAAGAGCAGCTAAAAAGAGAGCTGTCCAATCTTGTTGGGAAGATGCAAAGAAGGCCACAAGGTGACAGTGGATTAAGAAGGCTGGCTCATTGGTTATGACTGTTGGGGGTCTGGTCAGTCTTAGCTTATTCACCTGGGAAGGGGAGTCTGACACTGAAAGACCCGAAAACACCCCAGATGACCCGAAACCACTCCAGGTTACGTCACTGATGTTGATGATTTGTGGACTGAAGTCTGGCCTGGTCTGACAGTGACACCAAAAAGGAGAGTGGATGATAACCAAGAATAGATGGGTGACTATTGAAAATACTTTTGACAGAACTGGGGACAGGATGGGTCAATACAATCACCAACACTATATATAAGAACTGGATAGAGTGAGTGTGACGTCACCAATAGAAAATGCCTTAATTCTGGCTCCAACAAAATCAAGTAAATTCAGTCATCATTTTTTTTTTTTTTTACATTCAAGCAGTGATTGGTCTGAGTCATGGTTTCTATAGCAACCACTCTTGCCAATCAAGAGTGAACTTTTTGGAACAGCTACCACTTGAAAGCAGGAGAATCCTCAAGGACTTGGCACGTTTGATGTGAGGCCACATCCTTTTATTGAGGCATCTAATTGGCCGGTTTCTAGCGTGTATAATATGGAAAACAGTAAAAATCATAAGAAAAATGAAGATTATCATAAAGCATGTTAAAAATAAAGTATCAGAGCAACAATTATTATTTTGACAAATATAATAACTGATTTTAGCTGTTTATTTCTCAGTAGAAGTCTACGGGATTTTGGCGTCGTGGTCATTCAGCCCAGTTCTCATATCAGAACCTAAGCTGTCTCTTGTGAGAGAGAACCTCTACCAAACGACAGAACAGTCTTCAGAAAGACACTCAAAAGAAATCCTAAGAGGAGAAGGATGACATCTCCTCAAGGACAAACCAAACACCATTGAACCAGACTCAGAGGAGATGCATCAGTGGTCTGATTTTTTTTTTTTTTTTTTTGTAAATTGTTGGCACATTTCTCAGCAAGACGGTGACAAAGGAGAAATAGTTTAGCCTCAAGATGAATTCCTTTTCAGAAAAGACACAGACCCAAAACCTTGAAAGCAGACAGGCATTATCAAATGTTTTGGCTGGGGAACTTTCTCTTCCCCAGGCATGCCATCTCTTACTATGGTGACGAGATATTTTGCCAGTACATAAAGCTTTCATTAATTTTTTTCACATGTACCCTCTTTTGTATCTTAAAAAAAAAAGGGATGGACACTTATCTATAAACTTTCTGCTTGTAAACTGGCATGCCTCTATCAATAAAAGCTTTGAAACTGAAAATAAAAAAATCCCCCTCTTTGAAATTCAAATGGTCTCTCTCTCCTTATTTTGACTCTGAGTGCCCGAAGGAAGAAAGCGACCAAATAAACGATCTTTCTTTCATCTGAGAAAGGAAAATTTGGGAAAAACCCTTCACAAACTGTGCAAAAACATATGTGGGCTTAAAGTGAAATGTGTGAGGAAGGAGGTGCCACATACAGCCCCAGCATGGTGACAAACAGTAAGAGCCCAGCTAGGAGTCACCTCACAGAGTCCAACCCCCACACAGTCTTCTGATCTCAGCAGAGAAGTTCAAGAACAACAAACCAAGTGGGTCCCAGCCAACGACTGTATATGAGAGCTGGGCTGAGTTATCCCTCCCCCCTCATGTTCCAAACAGGAAGTACCCGCTGGCTCCAAAAGCCAAAATTCCATAGACTTCTATAGATGAATAAACAGCTATTACTCAGTGATACCTTTTTTTTTTTTAACATGTTCTTTATTATTCTAACTTTTTCATAATGTTTTATCAGTAGTTATTTAATTGACCAATCAGATGCCTCAATAAAAGTATGTGGTCTCCTGTTGATTGAAAGATTTTGTGTAGCATACTTTCACGTGGTAGGGCGTGTGCTTCCAACAATATTGCTATTGTATACTTGTATAACGCTTTCTACCTTCCTTCGAAGGCCCAAAGCGCTTCACAGTCACAGTCCCATTCACACACTGATTGTGGCTCTACTGTCGAACATTGGCACCAACCTTCCACCAGAGGCAATTTGGGGTTCAGTGTCTTGCCCAAGGATGGGTGGGCAATGTGGGAATCGAACCCCCAATCTTCAGATCAGGAGTCGACCACCCTATCGCTGCGCCATGGCCATAGTTGCTATAGAAACGGTGACTCAGACAGACATGGACCAATCACTGCTTACTGACATGGTTTGGCTCCAACATGGTGGTGCCCATAAAAAAAAAAAAAAAAAAAAAAAAAAATAGTGATCGAATTGAGTTAATTTTGCTGGAACTGGAAGTAGGCCATTTTCTATGGATGACATCAAATTCAGTCAGTCCAGTTCTCATGTACAGGAAGTGGTTTCAGACAATAGGGGGACTGGACATTAACAAGGACTTTTGTGCCAACGTAAAGGGATCAAATACTTTATTCACTTAATAAAAAAGCAAGTGAATTAAAATCCAATTTCTTCTCTTTTATTGAGTCCTCCAATATTATCTGTATACTGATTATTTCTTGGTCAGTGGGGAAATGAACAAAATCTAAATATTTGTGGTACATTTTCAGTGACACTGAGACAAGCGAGGCTTCGGAGCAGCTTCTTTCCTGAATGCTCGCTCGTATACATGCAGAGGCAGAAGTGAGATCTGAGCTCATCGCAGAGCCGAAGGCGTTTCAGCTGTATGGCTAGAATACAGATCAATATCAGGGAAGAAGCTGGAGGAAGATGGGGAGAGAGAGTGAGACGGAGAGTGCACAGGTGGGAGGGAGATGAAACACAAAGAAGGGCAGAGGAAAAAAATAATGTAAGAGATATAAATGCCAGAGATGCTGTAACAGGGTACTACGGGAACAGAGAAGACAGGGAAAGAGACGCGCCGCACAGACAGACGGAGACAGGTGGTGAAAGAGGAAGAGAAGCCTCAAAGGCTGCTGTTGATGAGAAGAAAAACAGAACACGAACATCGGGAGGTTTGCATGCAGCAAAGAAGCAGGACAATCAAAGATATCGGGTCACAAAATCAATGTAAATTAACAACCTGCTGACTTGAAAACAAGCTCTCTAACCAGAGGAGGCTGCTTAGCGTAACTTTTTGTTTCAGACGGAGTGGCTGCTGAATCTGAAACTTTCCACCTTTGACCAGCGATGTCAGGATCACAATCAACATCAAAAATGACAAGAGAAATGTTATCTTTTTAGAGTAAATTTGTGTTTGTACAGGAGAAAAAAAAACGACACTTGTAGAGCAGCAAACAGAAAACAGTCAAGTGGGAGTATGCAGCACTTTCTATTTGAGAAAGTTAGCAGTAATTTTAAAACCTGTTGCAGTTTTGTGTCAGAGAATAAATGCTAGACTGGTAGAGATTTTACTCACCAATGTCTAGGGGTAACACGAAGCTGGTCCTGGAGTCAGATTGCTCATCTTTTTTTATCCCCTAGGCTTATATCTAGTCTAGTCATCACTTTGAAATGACATTTGATTCATCCTGCCAAAGTGCTTTCCATTGGACTAAGACACTGGGGGCGCGATGGTAATTAACATGCAAGGTACCAGGAAGAACCGATTAAAAAAAAAGAGAGAAATGAAGGCATCTTTTAGCACCCTTAAAAGTTCAAAAGGACCTGCCACTACTTCTTTGTGTTCGCACGAGTAGTTTTTTTTGTAGCTGTTCTTGTAAGACAAACATTTTCAACAAAAGTAGAGAATTTTTGACTTATCTAAAAGAAAATGTCCATATATATCTCAAAACGCTAGAACGTTTAATGTATAGGTACAGCTTTGTGAAATGAAGCTTTATTGAAGTTGACTTATAAGCAATAAACTGGTCCTAAATCTGTTCAAGAAACTTTGGTTCTTTCTAATGAACTTTGTTGTGTTTACTCAATTTTAGGCAAAATCAAAATGGTAAAACTGGCAGATTTGGTCTTCATTAAGAGTTAATTTGCTTGATTAGTCCATTTTGCTCGGCAATTATAAAGAATTACCTTAAGTTTGATATTGACCAGAGTCAAAAAAGTTAGAAAATGACTCAAACATAGTGTAGAAAGGAGTGCAGGTCCTGGATAGAGCTAATTTCTAACAGCACTGCCTAAAACTGCAGTTGGAATCAAGCATTTCCAAGAAATATTTACCACCATGATACTTGGTCTGCATTAGTTTGGGCTGGTTAAGAGTGTGTTCTCTGGAGTAAATCTGGGAAAAAATGCCAACAAGACTGGGATGAACTAGTTAACTATAAGCAGCTTGGAGAGAAGAGATCAAATGTTGGAGGAAACATTAGAAAAATGAAAGAAATACAACATCCATGACAATCTAACACCAACTAGAGCTCCATGAAGGATCTGACCTGGTGGGGTACAAAGGATCTTGAGAATAGTAGCAAAAGTCCAAGAAATATGTGTGTGTGTGAGTGGGGGGAGGGGGGTGTTCCTGTTCAATGACCTGAAGAGAACTTTTTTTAGTTTTAGTAAAACATCACATTGTCATGGATTCAAATAAAGCAGAATTCAAAAGGTTCCTGAGCTAAAGTCGTGCCATCCTGTCTAAAGTTCTTCAGAGACCATAGGTCAGGGGTCGGCAACCCAAAATGTTGAAAGAGCCATATTGGACCAAAAAAACCAAAATCAAATCTGTCTGGAGCCGCAAAAAATTAAAAGTCTTATAATGAAGGCAACACATGTTTTATGTATCTATATTATCTATATTAGCCTACTATCAAAATGACTAAGTTGGTTACAAATACATGATGAACCTTCATGATTGAATGTTTATTTAATCCTGTGGAGAATGAATCACCACGTGACTACTCTGTTGTAGGATGAAGTTTAACTTCATTACAATATTAATGAATTACAGTTTGTTTCATTGTTTTGATGAAATTAAAGGAATTCAATAAAGAAATCCGATTTCTGATGTCATTTTTATTTTGAGGATTCGTAAAAACAACAATGGAACGTGCATAACGTGCCCCTTATCTGGGCAACAGAGTACAATAAAATGCAGCATACATTAATAAAAATAAAACAACAGCCTTTTGAAGAGGTAAAGTGTATAAAATCAAATGAATACAGTTTAAGTTTGATTTCTGTGCAAATGCCAAACAAGTCAGTGCATGGGTAAAACGCAG
This sequence comes from Oryzias javanicus, assembly GCA_003999625.1. Taxonomy (NCBI): domain Eukaryota; kingdom Metazoa; phylum Chordata; class Actinopteri; order Beloniformes; family Adrianichthyidae; genus Oryzias; species Oryzias javanicus. The sequence goes on from CM012457.1 coordinate 21,882,973, forward strand.
CAGTATCCTCTCTCTCTTCTCTCTCTCTCTCTTTTGACACCAAATCAGCGCAGCTATCCTCATTTCTGAGCAACCAAACACAATGATACCCCTAACCCCGGGCTTACACCGCTGGAGTCACAGCTCTGTTGCGTTGTGGGAGCGGACTAGCTACAGCCAATGGCTTAAGTGTCATTCCAAATATTTACTGACAAAAATCAGAAATTACGAACGCTGAAAGCGCCCTGCCCTACTTTTCTTTTTATCGTTTTCTCGTGATAACGAGATAATCGATAATGAAAAATGAAGCGTTCCGCTCTCTCTTTCCCGCACGGAGACGCCGAAACTTCATCTGTTTTAAGTCTCTTAATTGGTGGTTAACCAGAAAAACAGCAGCAGAACACTCCACAAAAGTTGTATTCACTAATCATTTTATTAGTGGGGATACCTCGAACGCCTTCATTCCGTCTCATGCACCAGCCCTCCCCCCTTTATTTACCCCAAACCTCCGAACAGCTGATTGACAGATCACTGCGCATGTTGTGTTCAATGAACTCCAGACATTAACTCAGTCCGCTACTATGCTTTTGACATTTTTATACAATCCTCAGAAAAAGCAGTTTTTCAGGAAAAAAAAATGGCGAGACTTTTTAATCCCTTGATTTTATAAGGATCAGTTCTGGGGTTCAATGTTTTCTATGATAAACTGCTTTGTTTTGCTACCGGTGTCCAGAGGTCAGTGAACGCACCATGCAGAAACGCTCGGCAGACCTGAATCCTGTCAATCTGTCGATGTTTGTTCGGGGTTAAAACAATGATTAAAACCAAAAACATATTTCCCTCCTCCATCTTTTTCCATTTTCCAACATTTTGGAAATAGTGCCAGGGAGCCACAAGGCAGCGCCTAAAGAGCCGCATGCGGCTCCGGAGCCGCAGGTTGCCGACTCCTGCCATAGGTGATCGAGCGCAGGATTAGAAGGATGTCATGTTTAGAAAGAGGAAAAACTCCAAGAGCCCCAAAACATCACAGCTCTTGAGAAGATCTGCATGGAAGATTGGGCCAAAAGAGCAATGAATTAAAATCAGGAAGACCAACGGTAAACCTTTGACCTCTGTCATTGCCAACCAGGGTTACATAACAAAACATTGAGGTGAACTTTTTTCATTGACCTTAAATTATTATGTTATGGCTGCTGATGTGCTTCATCCCTTGCCTTGTTGTTTTGATTGCCTGGCAGGTGGGGACCAATCATCCTGATTAACACCTGCTGGCTATTTAAGACAGAGGACGCCCTCAACCAGGAGGCAGGCAGAGCAGAGCAGAGCAGGGAGCTGAGGAGTAGCAGATTTTTGAGTTGTACTGGTGTGTTAGGTTCCCTTTACCTTCCTACACTGCTGGGTTTTATTGTTTTAGCTTTGGGATAGGACCTTGGTAGTCTTTATTTGTCGGCTTTGTTTGTTTGTTTTTGTTAGTTAGCACTTGTTAACAGTGAGCTACTGACTCTGATTGTCAAAGTGGCTGGGTCAGTAGTCTCCCTGATTAATTTTATGTTTGGTCAAAGTTCCAATTCTTTTGTTTTGTGTTCGAACCAACACAATAACTGTAATAATGATATATATATATATATATATATATATATATATATATATATAGACTTCTATGTTGACTTATATTCTGCACCAAAGACAAATAAATAACTTCAAAACCAATGTTAATTCAAGGGTGGTTTTTTTTTATTCTGCTGACAAATACCCCTCTCCCCCCACTATATTGTACATGAGAACTAGACCAAGTGAGTGATGTCATCCATAGGAAAATGACTTGTTCTGGCTCCAACAAAGTAAATAACAGTAAATTAAAGTAATAAATAGACAAAATATCAGGAAAAAATACAATAAGAAGGAAAATGAGTAAAAAAGAAAAACAACAAAAAAACAAAGAGTATCTGAGCAATTTTTTTTTTTTTTTGACAAACAGAATAACTGAGTAACAGCTGTTTATTTGTCATTAGAAGTTTATGGGATTTTGGCTTCTTGGCGTCTCATATTCAGTCAATGCTTTCACTATTACAAATATTTTGTAGAGCATTTACAGTGTAGTGACCTATATGAGATATTCCTACTAAGTGATCATGGTCCCAAATTCCTAAGTAGAACAGCACCCACTTATTAGTCTGAAACAAAGTTTAACACTGCACTAATCCAGAGAAAAAAAACCTGTAGTTAGGATGAAACTTGGCATTATGAACATGCCCTGAAAGATTAAAAAACAACTAAATCTTTTAAAGCTTCTGAAGTATCCAAAGCTAAGAGCAAAAAGGATAATAAATATATATATATTTAAAAATTACCTAGCATAAAAAGGGTTCCCTTTCCTAATATTACTGAAACAATAATAGTCCAATAAAGAGATGAGGAAAGATTAGATCCGGCAGGAAATATTTAAAAAGTACACACAGTCGATGAGGAGACGCAGAAGACTGCTTAACGGCAAACAGCAACAGAACAGAGGAGAGAATCGCGGCGACTCCGGGCTGGAGGAGCTGGGAGGGGGTCTCTTTTATGCGAAAGCACAGATTTGCCGCTTTGAGAGAGAAATGTTTTGACGCTGTCACACCGTCAACACCCCCTCCTTTCCCAAACCCCTCCTCTTCTCCGCCAATCTCACACCTGATGTGTGGGGGCTGCTGGGAGCCGCATGCCAAGATGAATAACAACCGGCCGTTAGTCACGATAGCGCACGAACACACACGCTGCCTGTCTCTCCGCCGCTCTCGTCTCTCCGCCGTCTTCTTTCTCACCTTCCTCTGTTTCCCTCTGACACACGCAAACAGCAGCTTCTCCGTGATTTACGAACACATTGAAATTCAATTTCGCCCTCTCTCTCTCTCTCTCTCTCTCTCGACACTCATCACAGAGCAACACTGACATTTGGACTGAAGGTCATACCACACATTCCACTCTTCCACGCTGCGCTCGTGACCCTTTATCAGCGCAGTCAGGAAACTGAGTCGGGTGAAAATATGTACGCCTGCGTATGTCGGTATTCCCGCAGACTAAAACCCCAGAGAACTCTCATCTTGTGGCGCAGGAACAGCTCCAGCTCCTATCAACACATGCAGCCAATGTTACAGGATTGATACCCCTTTATGCAGAAACAAATGGGCAAGAAGCTCCATTTGGAAAAGCACAGAAATGAATGATTAGTTCTATCTGGCAACAAGTTGGGTCATCTGACTGCCTGAATACAGCGAATGACCATGTTTTCCCTCCATCCGCTTTTTTCCTACCATCTTGAGCATATTCTATAATCAGGATTCATGAGGCTCAAACTGCAAAAGAGCAATTTAATGAGCATGAGTGCAAGAACGCCGTTTTGTTGGGCCACTAAAAAAGAATCCATTCATTGTTAAATTATAGCAAAAATTATGGGCATCTAAGGAGATACCCGGTAGGCATTTTTTGCTCGCCACCTCCTAGCCCATTCTCATTCTCATTCTCATTCTCAAATTGTCATACAAGAACGTATGGTTCGTGTCCCCTCCGCGTCACTTTTTGGGGTTTTGGGATTCCCAAACTCCTTGTTTTTCTATGTGCTGGCTGTTCCCAATAAATCAGGGGTCAGGGGAGCCAAACCACACGTCCATGTATATTAAGTTGGGAGTGAGAACGTGTAGCTCAGAGACTGTTGTGTCCCACAGTGAAGTCAAGAACTCCCCCCAAACAATCCCTGGTTGAAAACGTTCATTATGACTAATGTGTTTATGCCACGGTCACAAATACAACTGCCACCGCACGATGGGGAGGCATCAGTAGAAGCTTCAAAATTTCATCACGCCTCTTTCTTTTTAAATCGTTAGTGTAGTCATGAATGTAGATTGTGGAAGTCAGGTGACCGTCACGCACGTAAAAATGGTCCGCTTTTTATATTCAACTGGGTGGGTGGTGAAACTTCCAGCTACGGTTGTCCAGCTGTTGACCCATTTCATAATATCGTCATCAACCCCTCATTACAGGAATTCCACGCGCAACCTTGAACTGTGCCCCGGACGTCAACTGACTCATGTAAATTTTTAGAGAAAAATCATCTGGTCACTATAAATTTGATCGTTTTCTTAAAAACCTTTAACGACGTGTGGCCACCCGCTGAATTTGCAGAAAATCTTGCATTTAGGTCGCCAGGCTGTGACATTTTGGGATATGTGACTGTCGTCTTAACAAATCCACTCAATTTTGGGAATACTTTTTATGTATTTAAATTTTATAGGATTCAGATATTTGAATTTAAAAGAATTTTACAAGATATATAAGTTTATTTCTAATTTAGCAATTTTATCTCCTTCTATTTCGAGTGGCAATTACTAATTAACCCTTTAACACTAAAGCTTTAGCTCTGGTGTTTATATTCTTTCGACTACCGTAACTCTTCAACCGTTTACGTTATCAATGTAAATCAGGTGATTCTATCACAGAGAAAAGTGACTTTTCTAATGGTGCAAAGCCACTAAGGAAAGTGAAAAGCCGGTTGTGTCAGCATAAAGCTACGCCTTCACGCGTAAGGGGTGTTATAATGAAATTTTTATAAATTTCAATGTTAGTTCAATGTCCAGATGCAATTAGAGATCCTGGAGTGTGATTTGAGCATTGGGCGCGGTGGTCTGGCGGCAACGTAGCAAAAATTCTGACTACAAATATCTGAATTTTGGCAAAGAATCAGAACTCAGCTCTTGTTTGTGATGTGTTGATGACTTGGGCGGAGTTCAAGACCAAAATGGAGGAGAATCTAATCATTCTTCCCCTGAACTTTATGATTTTTTTCTTATTTAAATTGAGACAATAATAAAAAGTTTCTCTAACTCTGTTCTTTCAGTTTTTTTTCTCCTCAGATTATTGCGGGATATAAAAATCATCAAACTGGGACACAGACAGACGGAAGTACCGCTGAAAGCTGACCAAACTCAGAGAGTCTCTGAATGATGCCATGAACAGAAACATTTAGAGCTGATTACTAATGCTTTTGTAGAACTCTTTAAAATAAATAAACCCGATCTCTCAGCATCATCTGTGTCTTCCATGGATTCACTGCATACGAGACACACAAATGTAGAATCATGTAGTGATGAGGCGGAAAACTTTGGAGAGTAGCTCCTCCCACATGTGACAGAAGGATCAGATTTATGAACACACTTTTGGACAAGTGCCCAGCAGTGAATTTGAATCGTGTCTAAATACAGGTGGAGCACGCGAATTTTCATTCTGCGCAAACACAGCATCAGAATTAGTTGACTTTCGTTGATCGCGTAAACAGTCGTGAAGCTCCAGTAAGTCAAAGTGTGTTTTAGTTAGGTGTTGCAGACAAAATCTTTGGTGTTAAAAGGTTAAAAATGCCAAGAGAAAACCACTGATGATACATTTACAAGACTCTAAATCAGATCTGGAGTACAAATGTGGGTCAAATTGTTCATTTCTCATTACATTTTAGTACGAAAATAACAAAGAATTGATATACTTTGCTGTAGTGGAGGCATTCAAGACAAAACAAAACTAGAAAACAGATTCCCAAAGAGGTAAACATCACTTGCACTGACTACAGGTGCAAAAACCAGCTGTTAGAGGACTGGTCCATCTGCGTATCTACTATAGTCTATGTTGTGGCTGCTTAAAGATGTGGGAGGGGTCGATGGCAGCACCCAGTGCTGATTGAATAGAAGGAAGAGTGCTTACAGACAGAGCCTCCAAAACCAAACAAAGCAGATACGGGTTTGACACACATCAACATTAAAGAAAAACGGCAGCGGTTTCTCCTGGCAATATGAAAAGCTGCAATTCACAGCTGGTGTGCAAGCTTCCGTTCAAATTATAGAGGAGGCAAGTGTTTTGAAGCGCATTAGAGGCTGCCAGTGTGTGGTGGCCTTGACTTTGAGCTGTTTTAGTGATTCTGTGCGAGCTTGCGGCAGTGATTTCCTATAAAGTGTTCTGCTACCACCAACATTTGCAGTGATAGCCACCAACAAATGCTCCTGATACCGATGCCTTTTTGATTTTTAACATCAATCTGATTCTTTGTTGATTTGATTTTTGACCTGAACACTGAAACAAAGACCTCTTCTTTAGGTAGGTTTTTCCACTATACGACTGTTAAAGACAGCATTGCCTAAATAAAAAAAGTTCTCATGCAGAACTTGTTCACTTAAATAAAGGAGGTGGCAGATTACTAGATCTTCAAATGAGGCTTTTGAATTTAAATTATTGGATATATTAAACGACTGATTTCCTGTTTGTTTTTACTGTATGAATTATAATTCTATTAAATAAAAATGCTGATTTTCTTCAGTTTTTAATCTATGTTTTCTAACAATTAGCCAAAATGTGAGAATTATAGTAAGCTGGAAAATGTATAAATAACAAAAACTTTGTCAAATATCACCCACAATTTGATTATTCTTGAGTATTATATTCCCATTAAATACTTAAATGATACAACCATAGATTATACCTCTCCATATGATTTTTAACTGTTGCAAAATTTACTGAACCAACAGTTTTTTGTTTTTACCATAAACTGTTAGATTACTAAACTGATAAACCTGGATCTACGCTCTTCTTTGGTTCCCTCTGAAACCGGACATCATGTTTGAACTTGTTGGGTAGATAAAATTGTGTTCTCATTTGGGTTTGTTGGAAGTAAGGATGGGAGGCAGTTGGGAGTTAGAAGAGTTAGGGTGAGTGGGGTTGCCTTTTTTTTTTTTTTTACATCTTTTTATTGCTCTTTTATTCTCTCATTTTTTGGCGTTCTATTTTAGTTTCTTATCTACTATTTTAGCCTTTTATATTATTGTTTTAATTTTCAATCTCGTCGTTTTACTTCACTATTTCCCTTCATCTGCAATATGCTGTATGAAGGTAGTGACCATAAAGCTTCTATTTTATTCTATTCTAATATTTTTATGAAGCCTCACATGAACTCCAGAACCAAGCAGAGGGTAACGTGGACGCTCCCATTGGACGATGGAGTACAGAACCAAGATTTGACAGACGTTAACTGAGAGACTTTGGGTTTAAACAAAAGGGAAACATCATCCATCAGACTGTATTGCAAAACAAATAATAGCAAAGGCTGTTTTTAATGGTTTGAACTGCCTCTCCAGTGAAGGTCAGCCTGACTTATTTGGTAGACCAGGACCTTTTTTAGGGGTGTGTACTGGCAAGAGTCTGACAATACGATATGTATCCCGATACACATCTCATGTATCATGAGTCGTGTACCAGAAATATTTTTAACTCTTTTTTTTTTAAAGACTATGACGGATTCACTCTTTCTTATCTGAGTCAGATACAAAGCACAGATAACCGCAATTTTATATGATACTAGGAGCAATGTGCCACAGAGTTTTGGTACCCATCCCAAATTAAAACTAAGTAGTACATGTCTCATAACAACAAAACCAGAGAGGCTGACTGAACATTTAACGCAAGCTGGTTCTCGCAAGATCTTGTTGGTTTGGTCGCGGTGTGGACCTGCTCAAAGAAGCTCAGTGTGCTGTTCTGACAACTAGCAGTTGGGGGTTTTGGTGGGAAAACAAAATACTCTGAAGGACGTCCATAATGTTGTCTTGTCAGCATTTTAAATCAATACAAATATTGCAATATATCGCTGAACCAATTTTTCTCTACACCCCTAGTTTCCTAAGCCCCCTGTTTGTTCCAGTGTGACTGTCTAAGATGACTTAAGGAATTATCAATAGATATGGTTTGAAATGAGGTTCAGATTTGGAAAAACCCGATTGCTCTTTGCAGAGCATATCCCATCAAACATCTGGATGGAGAGCATGGCTTCTACCCAGTTAAACTGCCAACAAGGAGCCCCCTCTATCCCAAAGTAAAAGTTGCTTTAGGTGTAATGGTTAGGCATACTTAAAATGTACATAGATGGGATTTTATGAATCTATACTCCAGGTTTCTCTGATTACAGGGTTGTTCGTATCGACATCTGTCACACATTGTCAATTATAAACGTCCTTCTCAAAAACCGTAGAAAATAGCAGCCAGTTCCCCAAGCTTGTTGATCAATATCAGTGACTCAACAATTACTTTATCATGCAGTGGGAATGGGGATTTTGAAAATTAATTTTCTGCAGTATGATTCACTTCCTCTGCTAATATGAATGGACTGTCTGATTTCTTTCATTGGTCAGGTTTCTTGTCTCCTCTAGAAATCGATATGGTTCTCAAGTGCGGTCTGAGACGCAGTTATGTGTTAGCTATTTAATATTGTTATAAATGCTTCAATCAGACTCAAAGTGTCACAATAGGCCAGGGGAGATACAGTCTAAAGGGTTTGGCTGGTGGTAAACACTGAAAGGTTAAAGCGTCTGGAAATGAAAATGGAACAATATTTATTTATTTTTGTTTGTTTATACAAGCCTGATATTACAGGCCAATTTAACATTGCATTACTGTGCTTTAGCTAGTTTGAGTTTGTTAAAATCTTCCTAAATTGGATCTTTAAACATACAGTGCAACTTCATATTTGAGGTGAGGGAGCTGTGACGGAAGCTTTTGTGGCTAAATACCCCGATCTACTGCAACTAATCAGACCTTGAACTCTCCAAGGGCCTCGACGTGAGAATGTATTTGGAAAAAGAGCATAGTAAAAAGAACTGTATGACCATGAGCCCTGAGTGAAAGAGTGCGATCGTTGCACTGTAAGGAACTTTATGGAAACTAGCAGGTTAAAAGACACAGTTTAACCGTGGACCATTCACTTCACCTGACAATTGACACCCGCCTTCCTTCATGTGCAGGAGCAACCCTTAAATAGCCTAAAGAAACCTAAGCATGAAAAACATCAAAACCCATTCAGCCTTTCAGTCATTTAGTCTCTGACCCAACGCAAGCTTTCATGGCCTTTAACCACCAAAACCAGAATACAATGAAAAGGACAAGTCACTTTTACGGACTGAATTGACTCAGATTATGTTAGCATGACTTCTAAATCATTTACAGTGAGTTTTTATGTGTCATCAACTTTAAAGTGGAGGAATTTGTTTGGAGTTGTATCTTCCAAGTAGAACAATCAAAAATGGTCAAGTATGTTCACACTGAGGCATTTGGTTTGCAGAAAAGCTCGTTTCTCCAAATCGTTTACAGGTGTAAAATCTGAATTCTGGTGTTGAATCAACAAATGAATCCTCATCTGCTGATCATTGCGACCCTAATACGCACCACATTGAGATTTTTAAAACTTCCAACATTTTCAAACACACGTTGACCAATACCAACAAAGACTGAAACAGTCAACTTTCAAATCGACTGAATTTAATCTACAAAAGGTTTATGGTTAAGAATAAATCATTAGTTTTGTAAAAACTGTGTTCTTTTTAAATAACCAAATGAAGTTCCTCTTGGAATGAAAATTCAACAAATAAACTTCAATGAAAGTGTGTTAAAAAAAAAAGAATCAAATTGCAAACTTGTGATTCAAAGTTTAATCAATTTGGTAATTTGGCAGTGATACTAACCTATGAATAAATAGGGCGACAGGGGGATTGTAATGCATTGAAAGGATGTGTCTTTATGGTGCAAGCAGACAGGTAAACTGACAAATGTTCACAGCCAACATTTGAAAGTTGCTGATGTGTTCATAGTCATCATGGCCGTATGATTTAAATAGAGTTGTAATGGCGAGACAAAAATTCCCACATCTGCCAATACTGATTACTGCCTTGTAATAATTCAATGAGCTGCTGACACCACTGTTGTTGCAATATTTTGTGCATCTCGAGTTCACAACAGCTTGAATGCAGACAAACTGTCTAAAGAAAGTCAGTGCCATAACAGCCGTGCTTTATTATACTTGTGGCAACTTTGGGTTAGCTTTTCTTCTCATAACTGTATAGTTCTTAGTCTCTTTAAATTATAAACAAAATAAGCTAAAAAACTAATTTTATTGGATCTTCTTTATGTCTGTTACAAGCAAGAAAAAAAACATTTTTAAACCTTTAATATTGGAGATGTTGCTGGTGACACCTCCATAACACTCTTTGACATATCGTCTTTAATCATTTAAAAGATCAACTTGAATCGCGCAAAGCAGCTTTACACCAATATACCACAATTTATGTTAGCTGCTTTGTTCATTAAAGGGTCACCAAACAAGGAAGTTGAAGGCTGACTCCACCCACAGCAGAAATTTGAAAATCCAAACAGAGGGGTGGGGCTTGGGGGCAGGACTGGGGCTGCAGATCATAACGTCAGACTTCTGAAACTTACATGGTTTGACCAATCACAAAATTCAAATGTAATACCTTATTTCAACCTGTAGGGGGCAGCACACAGATGGTTTTTGACTATATTTTGAAGAATTAAACAGTTTTATTTGTCAAAATGTGGCTATGACCAACAGACAGCACTTTTAAAGCCCCATTTATAGATGCCAACAGCCAAAAAAAGAGAATTTAAGGTTTGGTTACCCTTTAATCTTGTTGATTCCACTATTTTTTGTGTCAGAATCTGCTCATTTACATTGACTGCATAAGCACTTCACCACTGTACTATGTTGAATATCAGCGCAAGTGTTTTTTCCTGCTTCAGAATTTACTGGAATTATGTTCATTGCGTAAACAGTTGAAGAGCTACATTAGTCAAAAGTGCGTTAACCCTCCAGTGTTAAAGGGTAAAAGCAAGGTGGGCCAGGATAGTAGTGCTAAGAAAATATTAGCAGTAATTTAAAACTGCTTATTGCTAAAAAAAAATGTCAATTTTATCTTTATTATGAAAGCCTCTCTAAGCTCCACCAACAACTTTTTTTGTTCTGTTCATCAGTCAGTTCATTAGCCATGTTTGACTCAAATTTCAAGCAGCACACTGATTTAATTATTAGACCCATTGCAAAGGTTAAAGAAAAATCAAGCTTTAAATTTCAAGCAAATCAAACTCAACTCTGTCTGAGGAACACATGCAAAACGGGTGGTATATAAGAAGAGTTTCAGCCAGGTAGGTCAGAGTAGGGGCTTATGAAATGAATTCCAACTTTCACTTGCTAAAGAAAGTGCACCTTGAGCCAAAAGAATCTCAGCTGCATCCATATTCTCCGCTCAGTATGCTTCACGCATACAGCCATCTCCTCATGAGGTACAGTATGCCTGCCCCGGTTAGCTTGCCTGCTGTAGCAGCTGAAAAACTTTTGAGTACCGAGCAAGTTTTTTAAATGAATTCTAGTTGGGAAAACAATTCCCTGCATAGCTTGTTGATACCTTAAATGACCAAATAAAACTAAACCAAAGTCAATTTTAGCTGAAATAAGTAACATATGTGGATGCAGATGGCAGTAGAAAAATTTACTTTTCAACATGCTATTTAAAGACCTACTCTGATGAAAATTGTGTTGTGTAGGATTTTTCCGTTGATGAAGGACATATACAGCTTTAGGAGAAAATATTTGAACCCCTTGGAATTACTTACTTCTGTGCATAAACTGAAAACACAATTGCGTTTAAAAAAAAAAAAACATGAAAACATTTTGATGTGATTTAAGCAAGTTATTTTTTTTCTCCTTTGTGATTTAGATTGATAAAAAAACACACATCATGTGGTCATTTTGTAGAGGAATTGAGGTAATCCCAAAGGGTTCACATACTTTCTCTTGCGACTGTACAGCAAAAAAATAAGATAAACATTTTTTAAGCTTAATAAAATTGTGAATTAGGAGCAGAAGAAAGAATGTGGTTTGAAAAAGCTTGTAGTTGTTTGTGATGTAGAAAATACACTGGCAGTAGGGATGTAAAAGTAGATACATATCGAAAAATCGATCGGGCAGAGGGAGTAACAGCAGCATCGGTAGGGATGCAAAAAATAGATCCTTATTAAAAAGTGATTTAGCAACTTCAGTATCGTTTAAAAACCACAGGTAGAAAACAAAGTTATGTTGGTAAAAAGGTATGAAATTAATCAAGGAGTAAATAATCAATTTCTGGCAAACTGCAGTTTCTCTTTCCGTTTTTTTTTCCTTCTGTCTGTCTTTTTATGTACAAACAAAAAGACGTCCAATCATAAGCTTGCTTCTTCCAAGTCAATATCTATACATTTCTCTGTGAAATGCCATGCATTATTATTTATAGCTTTAAATGACATACGAATAAGAAATATCTAGATTTTAGCGTTTTTGGGAAAAGAATCAAACTGTATCGTATCGCCAAAAAGTTTGTTGAATCCTTTATGGATCAAGTCGGGGTCTATGTATCGAGATGCGTATCGAATCGTGTGAAAGGGAAAGACACACACCCCTACAGGGCAGGAAAACAAAAGGTTTGGGCATGTGAGGGGCTGTAAGCTAGCGGAAAAAGGTGTAAACAGATGAATAGCGGGAAGGGGGGCAGGCTTACTCTACACCAACTGTCCCGCATACAACTCAGAGGCAAATTTGTAATGAACTATTGGCGCTCTGCAGAAACTATGTTCTATAAAATGACAAGTTTTTTATTTTGGCAAAAAACAGCATAACTATAATTAAAAGGCCACTGGGGACGTTTTTATAATAGGTCAAAAGATGATTGGAATGGGACTTTAAGTAAAAAAAAAAATTGATTTAAATTGTAGCGTTAAATTAGACAAGATACTTTGCCCACAATATACTGAGATTCAAATATCATAAGTCATATTGTCACAGATTTATTAAGCCACAGGTCTTGGTTTTCAAAGGGGTCTTAGATGATTAGTATTTGTTGAAGTGTCAGACACCTGAAAACACTAAATGTGTCCCATAGATCCACCAAGTTGGACTGAAGTGACCTATAAAAACTTCTTTTTTTAAGCACATAAAAAGGATCCAGTGTTTCCCGAATGCGCTATAAATGTGTAGTTTCTGTACCTGCATGCCGGTTGGGCTCAGGAGGTTCCACCAGTCTCTGTCCAGGCCAAACACAAAGGCATTGGCCAGGCCATGCAGGGGTGCTGAGAGGACGTGCAGAAGGGTGAGGGAGAAGGAAGGGTCCTGCGGGTAGAAGGCGTTGTGGAGTCTGCGGGACGAGACAGAGAAGCACACATAAACACCGAGTTAATCAGGAAAAGAGGAAGTCGTAAACAGAGATACATCCCGCAGCAGAGCTTCAAATGCGCGGCTGAGGCAGCGGAAGACAGACGGCGGCGGGAGAAACCGGAGGAAAAAAGAGAGCAAGAGGTTGACAAAGCCACAAAAAGAGAGTGAAAGAGAGGCAGAGGACAAGTGAGTGACAGAGTGAGGGACAGGGTTAGTGAGAGAGGTAATGAGAGCAAGTGGCAAAGGCAGAAAAAGAAGGAGCGAGAGAGGGAAAGGGGAGGGCAAAAGAGCGGGCGAGCTTTATATCAGCGTTTAAGAGCCCATTAGGCAGCATGAGACGGCTGGGCTGACACATTCTTGGCTGCTGCTTCGACAGCACGCAGCACTTTACAAGGACAGGGAGATGTGTAGCGCTCAACTGGCTTCCTCTGCTTCACGCCGCTTTCCATCAGCTCCACTTCCAGCTTTTCTGACCACAGTTTCAGCATCTTCAAGGCTTTCCCTCACTGCACATTTGATTCAAACTGATCAGGCCCGACTCAGACAAAATCATTTCTATCTTTCAGGAGAAGTCATTTTCGAATAAACTCATCAGGCTGATCTTCTGTTCCGTTCCTTTCAATTTTGCCCCTTTTTGCCTGGAACCCGGAGCACAATTAGGGGAAGAACATGATATGGTGAGGTGTGCCTGGAAAGTAATGGCTGCCTCCGAGAACGATGCTGCTTAGCCATTAACCCCGGATTAACCCTGTATTAGCGCTGCTCGCTGGGTTAGCCCGCCGCTAATGTCTTTTATTGATCCATTAGCGAGAGAATCAAACCGCATGCGGCTCGTGGCGTTTTCTGCATGTGTTGTGTTCAGTGAAATCCCAGTGACACCTGGGTCAAGGAAGTTACCTAAAAACCATTGGTGTTCCCCAAGAAACAAACTATGAAAAAAAACAAACCATGGGTTTGCTATGGTTAAAACTCTACAGAAACATCTGTTTTTGAAAAACAACATTAGTTTTCTTTTTTGACAAAAACTCCAAGAACAAAGATAGTAAAGTCATAAGATTCTTAAGGTGTTCTTTAAAAATTAATCAAACATATTTAATGTACAGTTTAAGAGGATTATTTAAACTAATTGTTTTAAATAGAGAAGCATAGAAAAATAATTTATTTATGGAAAAAAATCATATTTAAGAAACCATGTACTCACTTTCAACTGTTTTGATCATCCAGTTGACGGAGAATTGAGCTGATGGCCAACTGGTTGAATCGGACCAGTTTTCATGCTCTTATGTTCCAAACGCTCTTTGAACTTTGGTCAAATGCTACCAGAATCTTCAGTTTTTTCAAAGCCTGAAGTCTGAAGTCACTTGCACTTGTAAAGAGAGTTGCAGGTGCAGCAGATTTTTGGGTCGTCTGGACCCATGGAGGGTCTTAGACACAGGAGCGGTTCTATCTTTAAGGGAGCGCAGGTGTCTTGGAAGATGAATGTTTAGAAGTTTAGAAACAACAACATTCATTAAAATAAATTTAAAAAAGAGTTTTATTTTAAAACAAACATGAGATTAAACAGTCAGGAAATGTTCATTGTTTGATCTTTGGAATGAACGTTAAAATGTGGAAACACATCATATAGATCAAAGCTAATTGTTCAAAAATGTTTAAAGAACACAATTTTTCCTGGTTTTTATTTGAAATGACCCAAGATAATTGTTTCATTGTACTTTGAAAAAGTGCTTTCAAAAGTAAAATACTAAAAAAAAAAAAAAAAAAACATGGAAATAAACAAAATATAATTAAACTTGACAAATCAGAATAGTCAACTATGGTACCAGTCGGCTGACATGTAGAAGCCAAACTTCCTTTGAAAATGGTATATTTATTCATTTTCTTTCATTTTTTCCTCCAGTTTGTCCCTAAATGAGATCATTAGCTGTGTTTCCATGACACTTATGCACAAAACTTTATCAAAATTCTAGACATGTTGAAAAAACAAAATTTTGCAATTACACTGTTTCCATTAAATCATAATTAAGCAAATAAACACAAACCAACAAACGCGATAAGTCAGTTAAAAAACATGGTGATGGCTGTGAACAATACTTTGATTTATAGCAGAAACATTCAAATTTATGTCATGGCACTAGCAATTATCATCACCTATCAAAGGAGACGTTGGCGTCTTATTCAGACCATGGAGTGGCGAGTGTTGTGAGAGCGGCACATGAACCGATTTTGATAAAACGTGGTTGGCGATTTTACAGATTGTTCTTATCTTTTCCTGTTTAATAAATGATTGAGCTGTGGATCCAACAATTCCAAATGACATGCTCAACTTTTGATGAGCTATATGATGATGTGGGACTTTTTGGTGGTATTCAGTTCTTGGTCACGTGACTCATTTATTTCTCACAGGCTATGCTCTCAAAAATGGGTTGATGACTGGAATGTACCACTTCTCTTCCACATCTTCTGTCCCGCATGCACAATGTTTGAGGAAAACAAACAGATTTGTCAACATCTGAAAACAACCTGATTAATGTTGTTGACAGTGAGTTTGACATAAATTTACTGATCAAAAAGCTGCAAACAAAAAATGCATGAAGGGAGGCGGACAGAACTCCCTTGGAAGAGGGACTCATCAACAATGTTTAGCTCTGCTCAAACAAGTTAGTTAAAGGTAGCTAATATTTTATGTTGAAAATTAGAACAAGATAAATGCAGGTCAACATTCATCTTTCAGCTAATAGCTTTATGAGTTAATAAAAACTAAAATTAAATGAGAAGAACTTCTATGAAAAAAATGGATTAGAATTTTTATAGTGGAGGTTAACATTTTATATGCAAAACAAAGGTAGGGCCAACAATCTTTCTTTTTTTTTTTTTTTTACATTTTATGGAAACAATCAGATTCTAGCAAGTAAAAAAGAAAAAATTATAATTCTGAAAATTAAATGTGACCCTACGACATTATTTTTCTAATAAAAATATGTGTATTATAATGAAATCAAATTTTCAAGTGTAAAGTTTTAATGCAAATAAAGAGCCTTACTGAGGGTCAAAATTAAAAATGTACTTTTATTCCTGAGTTATTATGAATTGTTGTGAAAGTGTGAAAGATTGTCTCATGTCTGGTTGCTACAAAATCCCTCTTATTATTCCTGTTTAAGGGGAACAGGGCAATGTTCTTGTGACATAAACACGCTACAAAATGAGTCATACAAAGACTTTCTTTATGGTTCTTACTACTGCAAACCTGATCCAGAGGAGTCCTCAGCAGCCATGAACCTCACCCCACGTCACTGGAACATTCAGCCCAGACTGAAATCAAACCAAATGAGGCTTCTGCTAAACAAGTTCAATTGCAGGAGAAATCCATAGCAGATTTAGGTCTGGTAATAGGATTTGTTGGCATTAGGAGAAACGTCAAACATATTGGCAGGTTTATCTGGTAAAAAGAGTGTCTTTCAGTGACAGATGGTTTAAGTACTAAGAAGTCATCAGAGAAATAGACCTAAATATCTGGTTTTAAGGTAACAACGGCAATGCGCACGAGAAAATCATACTAAACGGGAAAGACAAAGTGTTTAAATAAAAGAGATAAATAAATAAATATCCAACAGCGCTGTGGCGAGACAAAACAAAACTGCATTAATGTCATTTTGAATGCGAGCATGACGAGAACAAATTTCCAGATCCAAATCAACAAATGTGTACCATATTTCTGAAAATAGAAGGTTTGTATGTTTGAATGCCAGGCAAAATAATTTATTTAAAAATAAAGATTATCTAGCATATTCTTTCCATGTTTCGTTGTGTTATCAAACTATGGCGTGAGGCAGCTGGTTCTAAGACTGTAAAGCTTTTCTTTTGGTAAATGATGGTAAGTGTGGAGAAAGCACTTGTTCTCGCTTGTCAGAACATTTAGTAAACAGCTTTCCAACTTAACAAAGCAGTAGTCATCTTTATTTAATTCATCTGGTATCCATGGGTTAAGAAAAATACAGAAAGTAAATATGAAAAAAGCCTTTTGTTACAACAAAAATAAGTGGACTTTTTTTGGGTAACTTTAACCTCAATTCCAGCTTTATTAAAATGTAATACTCCCTCTTTTTTTTTTTTTGTAATTCCTATTTTTCTAATTTTTATTTCTTGTTGTCTTTGACATCCTGGTATACTTTTTCTTCCAAATTTAGGAAAAGCTTTTACGATAAATTATCAAGACTATTTCATCAGTTCGATAGATGAAAGTTGGTTGGTGAAAAGAAAAACCTGCAAGAAAACAATGATAAAAAAACAGGTCACACATCTATAGATGGCAAAGTCTCTGTAACTCAAACTATATGTTTTCCTATCCAAAGCACCAGAAGCCTCAGTCATTAGTGCAACCATGTAATTATCAACAACCTCACAATCTAATTTCATTTGCAAATTGCAAGGGAAACTAAATTCACACGGTTACACCTGGAAAAGTAGACAGAATAAAACATTTCAAGATTAAAAAAGAACTCTAGAAAAAGAAAAAAAGAATCCTTGCATTCTGGTTCCGTAGTATCAAGTGATTTTGGTAAAGATTTCTATGTGTGAACCTAATTCATGGACTGAATAACTGGAAGACTGAAAATCCAATGTTGATAATAAAAAACAAAACAAAACAAAAAAAAAACTCTGGTTTGTTTTTTTTACCCCTTCTAAAAAAAATTGGCCAAAAAAGTCAAATTTTTTGACATCAGGTCCGCATCTGTTTAAGTAGATTTTAACTTCCATCTCGCTCCTGGATAAACACCTAACATGGGCAACTCTGACATCAAACTGTTGTTAAAACAAATATTTTAAACTTTAAAAAATTAGAGGCAAAAAGTGATGTCACATGACAGACCAGGCACTAAGATCCCCTTCCTAAAACACAAGTGGGGCAAACCAGCCTAGCAGTTGTTGAAGATGCCCAGTGAGTCAGCTTCAGAGCCAAAGGTTCCATGGTCACCTTCAAGCCCTCACAGATGTACAATTTCTATGACAAATGATCAAAATGAACCAATTATGTCACTAAAGGTTGGAACTAGTCAAAATGTTAAACCATTGACTATATATGAGAACTGGACCAAACGAGTGTGACGTCACCCATAGAAAATGGTTCCACCCGATTGAAGTCGTAATTTTTTCATGACACCGCCATATTGGAGCCAGACAACATCAGAAAGAAGTGGTTGGCCCAAATAGATCAGTGCCAACTTCATAACCAGCTTTAGAGAATCTATTAATTCAACATTTCAAAAGTTTTACGTGGAGGCTAGCAGGAACTACATATTTATATTAAGGTATCTGATTGGTCGGTTTAAAACTTGAAGAACTCGTCCTATCCCCACGATCATCCCTCCAAGCGAAGAGACATAGAAAAAGCAGTGTCTTCAATTTGGATGTTACTACTGCTTGATCAATAGTTGCCAGAGATCTAAGTTAGCGTGTAGCTTCCAGTGCTTGAAAAATACTTAACATCGGTTAACAACTTTAAAAAGTCATGCAAAAAGTCAGTATTTGCATTTAAGTGTAAACTTCTCTGATTCAGAGCACACGAAAGTAAAGAAATGTGTTTCTCTCCTGCGAAATGTCCCCACATTTGGAGTACGAGGGAGGAGAGAAGAAATATGGATATGGCAAAAAGTGTTTATCAATGCCCCCCAGTTGTGACTTGGTGAACTGTGACTTACCAGTTACAAATTTAAATGACCTTTAATCTAAAAGCCAAAGAGTTGCGACTTCTTCAGACATTTTCCACTAAAGTGAAGCACTCAAGTGCTTGTGAACAATGTTGCCTTCAAAACCTCTCAAGAATATTAAATCGTTTCTTAACAGCTGGACACTTTGCAAGCGGGTTTGAGGATGCACCCATGAGTGGGACTCATTCTTGTCAACAAGTCTGGTCACAAATGAAATCTACCACCTTGTTTTTAAGCCGATCCAGAAAAAGCACTATGCTGATGTGCTAAAGATAAATGTGAAGTCCATAGCTGCAGCGGCTGACTCACACTAAATTATATAAAAAGGGTTGAGGCCTCAGGAAATTTATGTCATGGAATAAGAGATACAGGCCAAAATAATAATAAAAAAAACAATAAGTTTTAAAATAAAATACTCCATACACATGTTGAGATAAACTGGTGGTCTTATGAAATCTGCCTATGCTAGTTTAGGGCTTACGAACAGCACATCTTCAAGTAACCTATGTGTGCATGTGTGTCTGAGCCTTTGATAATGACACAGCCATTCAAATAACATTGTCATTATCATCAAGAGACTACAGAGCTGGTTGTAGAGCTGAGGGAGCTAATTCAAGAGTTAGACATAAAGAGTAAGACTATGATGTCACCAGGAAAAACTATTGATATATTATATATATCACTGCATCCTGGACTGTAGAAAGAAAAAAAAGCAAGAACTTGAGGTAAAAATCAATGAGATGTTAGATAAAACTAAAAGGAGTTCAAGGTTCCTACCAAAAACTTTCTCTTAGTCCTATACCGATCATCTTTTGAGCTGTTTTCAGAGTTCCCAGTGGTCTTTTCATTATGATTGTCATTTTTAGCCAAAATTAAACATTTTGTGTTGTTTTCTAGGACATAGTTTCTGCAGAGTTCATTAGAAAGTGTGGGTGGGACTGTTGGCACGGAATAAGTCTGCCCACACTTTCCATCATCCCACTGTTAACAAGAACTGCCGCTTGCTTATACCCCCTCAATTTAACAATACCAGTGGAACAAAAATGGTGAGCAATATCGGAGCTATCCAATCTTATAGTTTTGAGCCAGACGCCAGGTCAGACGAGAAAAAATAAAGACGTGCATGGATCTAGTAGTCTACAAGTCGTCTACATCAAAATGGACCAAAGCAGGGAGCTGGTGTGACTTGCAGATTGTAGCTTCTTCCAACAGCATTTTTTTCATGTACTCCTGATTCAGTTAGGTATGTCTTCGGATTGGAAAACTCCATTGGTCCGGACCGAGTCTGCTTGTTTAGTTTGTCTTGAACCTTGGTCTCTATTCAGATAAGCGTCTATCAGACCTTTTTGCTTTGAACTTAAATCTGTAAACAAAGCCACATAACTGAAGATCTCTTCAGTCACAGTCAAATGATAAAGATGAGGCAAAGCAACGAGAGAAACAATGAATGGAAGTCCTAAACTTTGCAATCCTTGTTGGGATTTATTCTAACTTAATATTTCACAATTTTGAACGACTGTATCAACAACAGTTACAACACTTTTTACTGCTACTTTGGTACAGTGGAGGCATGCTGTAAGATATTGGAGAGTTTATTGTCAGGAAATCCATGTGAGAATCACATTAAAAGTTGTTTTAATGAGCCGGCATTCATCTGAACAAATTTCTATTAGCTGCTTTTGCATCACTGCTCCACAGTTATTCGCAGCTCTCTGTTCACATGGTCATTTGGTCCAGTTGTTCCGCTCTGAGCACAGAGTCTATTTAGACTGAGGAAACTCAGTGACCCGAAGTTCAGTCCGATTGGAAACAAACTGAGAACACCTGAAGACATGGGCCCAAAGTGGTTCCTGGTCCTGATACATGGTCCGCTTGGGTATATTCAGACTAAGTAAACCAAGGCTGTCCAATCTGAATACAACCTTAAAAATACAATTGTCATTATTGAGGGTCTTTGACCAGACCGGCCGAGATGCCCTTTATCTTAAAAAAAACTGGACTCTGTGCCAAAAACGGGCTGCTCTCCTTCCTTCGTTTTCCCATAAAACCCAGTGACAACTGGAGGAGAACAGCACAGATGATTACAGAGATTCGTCTCCAAATCTGCTTATAATCCCCTCTTATCCTCTTTTGCAGGGAGGATTCCAGGTTTATTTGCTATTAATCCGTCTCCATTTGCCTTCCAACAAGTTTTAATAGAGAGAAAAACCACAAGTTGGGTTAGCCAGAGGTTGGAGATACACCTGTTAAGAGACCCTACCTTCTGTCGTGCTACGTAAGGGTGTCGACTAAATGTCTAGACACATCTTAAAATAAAACCAACCGCCCAGGCAACGAAGCGTGGAGTGGTGTGTGTCCTGGTGCTCGTCTGAGTGAGGACCATTTCGAAGCAAGGCTGGCTGTTTTCTGGGTTAGCGTACCGCGGTATCTCGGAGGACCAGACCAGCTGCTGCTCACATTCATTTCACTTCCCATTAAAGGTGAAATAAATCAGGAGTCCCCACACAACCTCCTTAGAGACGCAGGAAGCACACACACGCAATCACGCAGAGGAAGTGGAAAGCGTGCAGATTTAAATAAACACGCATGACTGCCTGTGTGTGTGTGTGCTGAAAGGTGTCTACATGCAGCACAACACGGGCTGCGTGCGCTGCGAGTGTCAGAGGGAGAGGAAATGCAGGGGTTGTGTGTGCGTCTGCCGTCGTGTGCGAGCTTCTGACAGCGGAGCGGTGAGAGTGACTGGGTCTGTGTGAAGGGGGGCTATTTCTGGCGTCTCATTTTTTTTTCCTGCTGCCGCAAAGAAACACGATCGGCGTCCGGGAAACGAGAGCTGGCAGCAAGCAATCATCAGCCTGCCACGCACACACACACACACAACCGTGCGCGCTCGCTCGCACACACTAAAGACAGCGCCTCGCAGTGCCGAGCAACACGCGCCATGGCAACGGAACAGCCGCAATTAGAGGCGAAGAGCCTTTCCCTCCATCGAGGGAGAGACGGAGACTAAAATGAAAGGAAGATCGAGCAGGCGAGAGAGAAAGAGAGGCAGGAAAAGGGGGAGGATTGGGGGGGGGCAGAGACGAGTGTCAGAGAAACAGCATGGTGGAGGAAAGGAGGGGAAAAAAAAGAGGAGGAGAGCACGATGAAGACGTGGAAATCAGGAGGAGAGGGGTTGAGAAGCGAAATGAGGGCCCGGAGAGCTGGGGAGGAGGGGTGAGGAGGGGTGAGGGCAAAGGGGATGAAGCTGAGGGAAAAAAAAAAGACTGGAAAGCAGAAGAGGCCAGAGGAGGAAGAGGAGAAATATCCAAAAAGACAGATTGAAAGACATGAGTGAGACAAACAAAAGAGATTACAAGAGAGAGGAGATAAGACGGAAAAAAAGGCGAGGAGGTTAGATAGGAAGGGGTGGGGGGTGGGGGGAGGCTGGCGGTGCTGTTTCTCCGGTGTGAGCCGGGCTAATGAAAGATGAATGAGGGAGGCAGCGGTGGGAAGGAGAGTGTGGCTGCGGGCGATGCCTGGCTGAGCTGCTGCGTGTGTGTTTGTTGGGCTTGTGCGTGCGGCGCAGTTGAGCGAGTCTCACAACAGGGATGATATTGTGTATACAACATCAGGAGCAAATGGTCAACAATAATACACACCCGTACGTGCTCATAAACAGGAAGACGCGCGCAAACACCGCTCGGAGCCGCCGCCTGCTACCACCTGTGCGCACGCAGTCAATCATTAGCACTCGCGCAGCGTCTCCCAGCCTTGCTCACTTATTCAGACCCTCCATCTATCACGCTGTCAGTCACTCTTTGAACCCGTCTCTCCCGCCCTCCAGAGTCTCCGCAAAATCTCTCAGTCGTTGCCTCTCGCTATCTCTTCCAATATCCCACCTTGCCACTCAGTCAATACCACTTTCCCGCCATCAATTTCCTTCCTCCCTCTGGCAGGGATCACCTTTTTGTTTGCGTCTAATTGTTGTGCCGAGCATCCTCCGAGGCGGAGGGAGGACGCCGAGGAGAACTCCTCTCATGGAGATCAACCTAAACCTGACAGTATTTTCCTATGAACAAAAAAATAAATTGTTTCCATTTTATAGGGGTGGCTGTGGAGCTCCGATAGGAAGATTGAAGGTTCGATTCCCGCTTTGTCCTCCCATGTGTCCTTGGGCCAGACACTGAATCCCACATTTCCTCTGGTGGTTATAGGTTGGCGCCAGTGTTCAAAGCAGAGCCGCTTTCAGTGTGTGAGTGTATGTGTGCATTGATGAACGGAACTGTGACTGTAAAGCCTTCGAGGAAGGTAGAAAAGCGCTACACAAGTATACAACATTTATTTATTTTTTTTGTTAATCTCTATGATTTAATGACTTCCTAACCTCAGGAAGTCCGTGCAATACTCAAGGTCACAATTTTCCTACTTCTTTTGTTACAAAAAAAGAGCCCTGCACGTGTGCTGTTTGCCTCAGAGAATGGGAAGGATCAAAGCAAAAAGAGGTCACCAACTTTTTGCAGTCGGTCATTACAGACCTCTAAACTTTTTGTGGCCTCCAGATTAGCCAAAGAACAGTGTGAAGCCCATGGAATGAGGTTCCACAGCTGAACAATTGCAATCGAGTGAAACGGAAAGCTGTTGGGCTCTAGAGGGTTGCGTAAATGTTCTCTGGAGTCACATCAGTTTCTGTTCTGGTAATCTGACGGTCTGCCTTCTGTAGTACTTCTCCAACTGCGTTGAGCCAAGTGTAAAGTTTGGTGGAGGAAGGAAATGGCTGGGAACTGTTTGGAAACGGTCCATTTTGTTCCACACTAGCACTCAAAGACAAGCACATAGGACGGCTGTGGGGCAGCGGTGGGGCGGTCGACTCCTGATCAGAATATTGCGGGTTTGATTCCCGCCCATGTGTCGAAGTGTCCTTGGGCAAGACACTGAACCCCACATTGCCTCTGGTGAAAGGTTGGCGCCAGTGTTTGGCAGCGGAACCACCATCAGTCTGTGAATGTGTGTGTGAATGGGACTGTAACTATAAGCGCTTTTGGGCCTTCAAGAAAGGTGGAAAAAGGCTGAGCAATCATACACCATTTACCATTTAAAGAAATAGATGCACACGTTTGGTAAAACACCAGACTTCATGTTTAACATTAAGGTCAGACCATGGTTATGAAGTTCTGGGAAAAAGACTAAATATTTAGAATTTTGGGGAAAGCTATTAGTAAAAGCTGTTACAGTGGCAAAAGGTAGGGCCACATTAGACTCAATAGATTCTGAACCTAGGGTGACCCAACTGTGACTGAACCATCTACACAGGCAACTATACAACACCCCTTTCTACTGATTATTCTAATCAGTGACTGTTTAGAGAAACTGACTTTCTTTCCCTAGAACAGAGGTCTCAAACTCGCGGCCCGCGGGCAATCTGCGGCCCGCGGGATGATAATTTGCGCCCCCGTCTTCATATGAAAGATTACTGTTAGTGCGGCCCGCAAGGCTGAGATGAATGACAGTTGTTGTGTCCAGAGCTGAACGAACCAATCACGGTAAGGTAAATGGCTCTGGAGGGCGGGACATCGGCGGGCTGGTCCGAGCCGCCTCACTCATGAATTCATTCCTCCAGTCAGCTGGACGGAGGAGGAGCTATGAAGCTGCTGGAAGTGCTTTCTCACTGAACGTGATTCGCGGGCCCCGCTTCTCTTTCGCCACGTGATACACAGCCTGCCGCTTGTCAAAAAGCGTGTTCCTGACGCCACGCGATTATTCCGCGCACGCATCAAATATTCCGCGCGGACAAATCAGACCCTCACGAGCGCTTTTTCCTCCTCCACGATCAGAAAAAGTCCTCGCGAGAGAGTCTGACCACTTCCGCGTGCGTGAGTGATTCCCGCGAGAGAGCAGAATCTTCAAAGGTGCTTCCACACCGGTCGCATGTCTGCGCAGGTTTATGAACGCACGCTCAGCAGGTGGTATCCACACCGGAGCAGCGCGGTCACGCACGCAGTAGCAGAGAGGAGATTCTTCTTCTATGGTGTTTTTACCGTTCATGAGCGCTGCTGAGACTGTGCATGAAATATTGAACCGGGTTGAAGACTCAGCGCGTGCACGATTTGTGCGCAGAGCTTGAGACCAGATTTAAAAACTTGCGTAGCAACGCGCGCTCCCGACGCAGAGGCCAGGAATTCTGGTGTGCGGCGTTGGCATTGAGCTTTCAGTGAATGCGCTGCTCTCAGCTCAGAAATGAAGAAGGTTCTGTAAATACAGACATTTGAAACTGAATAAAAAGATTTCTCTCTTGTCCAGTGTTTCTGAGGTATTTTCTATTAGACACCCCCCCCCCCTTCAACTGCAAACATCATTAGTATCCGTTAATTTGCTCAAGTTAAACGTAGGCCTATATCTCCTCAAAATATCATACTTTTATTATCATTAAAGAATATAATAATTAATAATTAAAAAACTTCTAAAATAATCAGTTTTTTATTAATTGTTCTCTTTCTTTTTTTTTTTTTTAGAATACTTCCAAAACTTCCAGACAAAGTAAAAACAATCTTTCCTTGTTTCTCTCCACAGTAGTGATGGAATGCCTTTTCTCAGAGATTCAGTTCTTTCGCATTGGTTCACTGTAAATTGAGTTTTAGGTTGTTTTTGCTATATTTAATTTATTATCTACTACTATGTAGGATTATGCACAATATTCATCACTAATGTAAACATGTTTTTATTCGCATTCCCTCCAGGGGGGCGCACTGCTGTATGGTCATTGTTATTATTTTAATTATTAATGATTGATTTTCTAATTCATTTTTTAAAATTAATTAATTTAATTCATTCATTATTTCGTGTTAAAAATAGAGATATTTGAGAACATTGGAATGTTTTATCAGCGATTTTCTTGTGGAAATCCTGATGCGGCCCGGCCTCACCCAGACTCTGCTTCCAGCGGCCCCCGGCTGAATTGAGTTTGAGACCCCTGCCCTAGAACTTGTCAGGAGTCAGCACTTTGTCTCCCCCTCTACTTACTGGCGGGAGCCATCTCCAGAGTACTAACTGCACCCACATCTCCCAACAACGCGCACAGTTCATGGTTGCTGCTCAGCTGTTTCTCATTTGCCAATCACCCACAGGACACTTGAGCACTGCACAGAGCCTCACTCAGTGTGAAGTATTGTTTGTGCCACCCTGCCTGCATTACCGAGCGTTTCTATCTGAACACGATATGCTGTGACCTGACCCTGCTTTATTTCTGATATTCTGCTGCCTGTTCTGACCCCCACCTGGACTCTGACAATTGTAGTCTCTTTGTGGATAATCCCACACTCATGACTGACCTCTGCCTTTCCGACTCTCAGTTAGCTTTGTGGGATTTTAGCTGTGCTTAGTTCCTGTCTGAACTAATAAACCTGATGCACATGGAACCAGCTCTCTGCCCTTTTGTGACAGAAATATTGTGCTAGACAATTTTTGAGACATACTTCATTAGCTTTATCAACTCCATGGTCATCTGGACCTGACAAGTTACTGTGGCCGTGCAGCGGTGGATAATCCGAAACAGGAGAGCAGAAAGGCAAAGCTTGTGGCAAATGATTGCGCTTGTGTCACTGATGCTGTAGTAGTTTCAGTAGTGTCATACTGCTTCTATATACTGTGCTCACTGTTTAGACTAGTTCTAATGTCCATTACAAGCAATTTAGGGTACAACAATAGCAACTGCGAAATTAAAGCGTTAAGGAATCAGCATGTCCGGGGGGGAGGGTCTGATTCGCATAAGGGCCTGCTTATAATACCTGATGGGCAAATTATCCAATAAATCAAAGTAGAGATAATGTCAGTCTACAAGACTTTGTTTGAATGCGGATGGAATGTCAAAAATGTTTAAAACCATAACCCTTGTGCTATTCTAGGTACGTGGACATCAGGAGAAGGGGTCATCTGGACTTTTTTTTCCCAATTATCTTTTATTTTCACTGGTGTTGATGGTAGACATGAAATACTGTCCATCATCCACATTTGTCATGGAAGGGATAACACCTCAATGTAAGGCTGGGATCATCTGGACCCCATAAGATAGCACAAGGATTCATTTGATTTGGTTTCCTGTAACATTATACTTTTTAGAGTGGAAATACCTACAACTCAGTCCCAGCCCTTGTGCTATTAAAGGCATGTTAACGATGGGAGTGGGGTCATCTGGACCCCACGAGACAGTGCGCTGAACTTTTCTTCCCAATTATTTTTTATTTTCACTGGTGTCCATGGCAGTCATGAAATCCTGTTCACCTTTGTCATGGGACGGATACCATGACAATGTAAGGGTGGGGTCATCTGGACCCCAAAAGATCATTGAGGCATCAGGGCTAGACTGATAATCACCCGATAATATGGTATAAAACTTGAAACCTTTATACCACATTTATCCCCTAACACATTTTCTAACCCTTTTAAGATTTGAGCCATTTCACATTCATCCCACAATGCTCATATTACTTTGATTTATTTCCACTCTTTGGTTTGATGGATCAACTGGAGTCAAGCGGATTGAGGTTCTCCATTCAAGTGAACAGACTCCCATTTTAACAGAGACTACACTTTTTAAATTTAGTCAACATCAGAGTTCAGGTGATAATGAAGCAAATAATCAAGGAATCAAACTTTGATGAGAGGAAACTTGACGCAAACGTAACATTACCGATATGCAGGTTTTGTGAAAAAGTGCTTGAGTTGCACAGATGTTTGGGAATAGTCATTAAACAATCTTCTTCCTCTTTCATCATTTTTTTCCCTGTCATTGCTAATTTTGGACAATACTGCCCCCAAATGAGCAGCTGTTGTAACAACGAGGTGTTTCAACACAGACGGTTCAATCTGAATATTTTAACGTAAAAGAAAGCAAATGAAGGCAGCACGGTGAGGTAGTGGTTAGCTCTAACGAGCTAAGCTAACCACTGGTCTGAATCCCACCTGAGTTCTTTCTGTGTGGAGTTCTCTTTGTGGGTTCTCTGGGCATTCTGGCTTCTTATAGGTTAATTGGTGACTTTAAATTGCTTCTAGGTGCGTGTGTGACCCTGCAATGGCCTGGTAACCTCTTCAGAGTGTGCCCTGCCTTTGCCTAACAGTAGCTGGGTTGGCTTTTTCCCTATGACCCTGAGAGGGATTCAGTGGGATCTGAAAATGGATAGATAGATGAAGAAAACAAATCAACTGAAAAGTTGTCAGTGGTTCTGCATTTTGTTTTAGTTTTATTCTTCCCACTAGCAAATCAAGTCCATCTGACTTTACCACTCTGGGTGCGCCCTGAAAATTGTCCTGGTTGGAACAAACGTGAAAATCCAACTTTTTGAACTGTAAAAGATTGTGACACGCTGACTTTAAAGAACAAAAATGATAGGGTCAATGTCAAACAGAATGAAGAACAATTTTTTTCTCATCTTTTCATACTTTCTGTTAAACGTCTACAAGCTAATGGCGGGGAGAAAAATCAGCCTGTGCTGGTTGTTGAGCTGCTTTCTGGTTGCATTCACCAGTGCAATAACAGTCGCTTCATTGTCCGATGATAGCATGTGATCAGTCACACAAAAGTGAAAAAGCTCCAGTTTGGTAACTTTCTGTCTAAAAGTGGAGCAGAGAATAAAATGGACTTGAAAATCTTCTCATCACTGAGGGAAAACTCATCTAAATAAACCATGATCTGCATTGTACGAGTCTGCAGAGTTGGAAAACTGGAACTTAATCCGCTTTGATCACTGGGTCAATTTGGGGATAACCACTTTGGGCTTGACTCCCACTATGCAAACACCCACGTTGCCATTTGCATATCTAGTTGCCCTCGTGTGAAAATGTCACTAAACATTTCTAGAAGTGGCGCGAAACATGCAAACATGAGCGTGTGCATACACAAAAACGGAGACAGACCCTGGGGACCAGAGCGGCCAACGTTCACTAACAGAATGAAACCCAAACAATGAGACATCCTGTTTCCTGGAACACAACACGGCTCAACTCCGCGCACCGGCAAACACAATTGCACAAAATATGTTCACAACGTGCGTGGGCCCGATTCAGGTTCCTGCATGCGACTGTGCGTCCGCCGATGCCGCAGGTGTTGCCTCGGAGTGTGTTTTCCGTTTGCACATGGGTTTGTCCGTGTGAGAGGCTGTGGCTGAAACCGTGCGCGCGCGCAGACGAGAGTGCGAGCGGGAGAAAGAGAGGGGAGGAAGGGAGAGCAGATGATAGAGTAGGCTTTAGCGATTCCCTGGAGTGTGAGGCAGCGTTTACGGCACTCTCAGAGCAGCCAGAGTGATGAATATTTAACGACGTGCCTGAAAGAGCAGAGGGAGGGGGAATGGAGTGCGTGCAGGTTCGTGCGTGTTTGTATTTGCAAGCGCTGGTGGGTTGTGTGCCTAAGCGGGAGTGAGGAAGGTTATCTAGCATCTCCCTCACATTAAAGTATGTGCCTATATGCATGTAGAAAGTATATAGTTTCTATATCGCCATGGGCACACATTTCTGCACGTCTTTTCCGGTGTCTACCTGGGAACTTTTCGATATATTTTAACTGCCTTGAGTGAATAAGATGCATATATACATATATAATTTGTGTGTGAATATGTCGTATTATGCAAATGCAGGTATTTGGTTGCATATAGCCGCGCACCAGGCAGGCAAGAGTTTGTGTGTGTGTGTGTCCAGCCTCGGCGAGGCAGCACGCAGTGTGTGCGTGCTTCGCACAGCGCTGCAGGCCAGCTCTCTGTCAGCTCTCTAAATGGGGATGAATAGTGGAGCGTCACTGCTGCTCAATCAGAGACGGATCGCTACGTGGCCTGCCGCGGTCCCCTGTTACACACCCGCGCCTGACCGAGATGCACATGTGTGCACACACAGACGCACACACAGCAGGCGCTGTCACATACCCAGCAAATATCATCTGGGCCCCACAGCATCATGTGGCGATGCTATCGCTCAGGCGATCGAGCCATTCCAAGAGCACGGCATCTGACACCGCAGACGTCTCAGACTTGCGGAGGCTCATGTTTTCTGCACAGATGTAGGTCTTAGTGAGATGTGGAGAAAAAAAATAAAATCAAGAACCTCAAAAATTAGGGTTTTTACATTGACATGGGGACATTTTCTGAGAGTCAAGTGAAAGTTTTGACCTGGGTTTTTGTCTCTCGGCGTGGGATAAGTTGTTCAAGTAAACAAAACACAGAAGTTTGCAGATACAAACCACACAGCAGCCTACACAGACATGGAGGAAGCACACATCCAGCAGCGCTGAATGTAAGGTATTCCGAGACGCACACGGCGAACCAACGGAAGGAAGCCGGAGCAGAGAGGAGAAAGAGGGAGAGGGAGCACATCCTGGGATGGAGGACGCCGAATACAGTGAGATAAGCGTTAATGTATCCCCCACCCCAGCTTCATCCCTCCCGTTTGGCTCTTTCTTTCTTCCTCCCTCCATCCATCCCTTCCTCCCTCCCTTCCCTCCTCCGCCTCCTCCCCGTTCTCTTTGAGGGATGAATAATAACTGCTGCTCTGAGATTTCCTCCCTCGTTTTTCAAAGTGCAGAACGGAGATGGGGAAGGTCTGCCTGGCCCGGTTTGCACGTGTGCGCACGCACCCAGAAGCACACACTGAACCACACACAAGACGCACGCACGCACGCTGTCTTGTTCTCGCCGCTAGCCTGGAGGAGGGAAATCAGATCTCCTCCAGAGAAGGGAGTGCGGGGGGGGGGCTTAGACACTCGGCAGCCCATACGAAAATCCCCTGCAAGCACGTATAGACACCACAAAACCCACAGCGGCAGCACCGGGGGAAACCAAGAATAACTAGGAGGATGAGAGCTACCTCCTGGATTGACAGGGTGAAGTCAAGGTTACAGACACATGGCCGGTTCAAGCTCCGCCGCCAAGGCCAATTTGCAGTGCTGAAGCACCCTCCTTGAGGCGTGTGACCCTGATTGCTAAGAGCGAGCGGCAAAAAAAAAAAAAAAAAAAAATTGGGAGTTAGGGTTTCCAGACAAACCCCAAACAGAAGACGAAGAGGAGGTGAAGCAGGGAGGCTGAAGCCGATCTCTCCCTGCTGGTGGTCAAAAGAGGGAGAAGGGGTGCGCTTCCAGCTGAAAAGAACAGAAAAACTGGAGAAGGCCATCCAGGGAGGAGCGCTTTCACACGGAGCAGCGGCGCTGCTGAAATCAGCAGCCAGGTTCCGAGGAGAGGGGTTATTTATGCAAACAAGCGCACAAGCGCGCACAGTAGGAATCTGACGAGCCTTGTAAACAAACACACACCCACACCATAAAGTACACAGGGGAGGCGATGTGAGAAGCAGACTGTGAAAACTGTAGTTGTGCCCGGGCAGAGCTCACACGCACACACACAGTGAAAGGAGGCTGATGGGGGGGGGAGAAAAAAGAGGAGAATAAGGAGGGAGAGGTGCGAAGGTGTGGGTGCTACTTTTGTGATGCCTAAATGAGGGCATGTGAATGAATGAGCGCGTGAGGTGGGGGGGGGTATGTGCGCTGAAATGATGCGTAATGACTTGTCCGTGCGTGTGCGTGCCAGCGAGGACGGGGAAGCGTTCCTATTTCAATTCGCAACAGCTGGTGTCGAATTAACACATTTACCAGCGAGCATTTGGAACAGATTAAAATTGCGTGTGACTGCGTGTTTGTGTGACGGCAGATGAGGGGCCAAAAACAAGAGTGTGTTTGTGCGCGGGGAGCGTGCTCCACACGCCGTGGATCAGGGCAGGGAGAAATGGCACGGAGCGAGAAAGAGAGAGCTCTATCCGACGGCTTTAGCTGCTGCCCTGGGCCGTCTCTCTAAGCCCTGTTTAGGAGGCTTTGGAGCTCAGATAAAAATAATCCCCCACTCAGACACACGCACACGGGAGGGACGTGCACGCGCGCACACACACACAGATAGAAATGGAAAAAAAAAAAAGAAAAACGCGCACCCGACAGGCGATTGCTCACAGACAGACACGGAGGAGCGCACACTCCGGTTGAGGCGGACAAACAAGTGTGCCGACGCACACATTCGCCTTGACACCGCCGCCCACCTTTACGCGCACGCTCGCAGCCAAAACGCACACGCGGAGGCTGTCTGCGGCGCGGAAGCAGAGCACGACGACATCGGCACGGCACCGTGACAAACACTTTACACACTCCAGCACTCAGCAGAGGAGAGGAGGGGAGAGGAGGAGGAGGAGGATATGAGCCAGGGGGGAGGGACAGAGGTGAGCGAGGAAGGGGAGCCTAACAAATTAATAGGAGCCGGAGATATATACAGGCAGCGCTGGCGAACGGGGGAAGGGGAGGTGGAGGACGACGACGAGAGAGCAATTCATTCCCGTTTTTCTCCACCGTTCTCTGGAGAAAGGCAGAGCGGAGCCGAGCGGGAGCGTATTTGCTCAAGAGAGGGAGGCCTTTGTGTGGCTGAAGGGAGGAAGAGTGGAGGAGGAAGAGAAAAAAAAAAGGGTGGCGGTGGTGGTGGGGGGGTGAAATGAAAACACAGAGGCAGAAAGATGGAAAGCGCGAAGAGGAGTAGAAATGTGGAGGCTACAACAAAGACTTTTTGAGCTCAAGAGAGGAGGCAATAAAGGAGGGAAGGAAGGGAGGAGGTGAGAAGGGTATAGGAGGCAGTTTGTCATCTTCATCAGCTGACAGCCCCAGGAGAAAAGTGGGGAGGGGGGGGCAACTGGAATGGAGGTGAATGAAGAGAGGGGAAGGGTAAAGGGGGTGAGTGGGATCGGAGGGAGGAGGTGGGGTAATGTTTGAGCCTTTGAAAGACGTTGACCCTGTAATTGACCTGTGTCTCCACCTACATCTCCGCAGCGACAAGCCGAGGTGCTGCAGCTAATCACTTAGTAACCCTGACCTGTCAATCAGACCGCTTTGGGTTGGGGTGGGGGGGGCAAGCGAATGAAGGAAGGAGAAGATGGTGGTAGGGGGAGGGGGGTGAAAGACTAATAACGGCGGCGGGGTTATCATTTACCGGACCTCCCGCCTCCTCCCACACAGCCTCAGCTGATGAAGCCATGGTTTTATAAAAGCCAATAAAATGCTTTATGCTTCCATCACACACACACCCTTCTTTCATACTGCGACGGCAAAGCTTTGTGAAGCTCCGTTCACACCGCCCTCAGCAGCACGCGCTCAAGCGGTCACTTCCAATTAAAAGTCTATATAAACCCACGGAAATGTGAATTTCTGGCATCCACGCAAGTTTCTACAATCGCCACTGAACACACGCTGAAAGTTAAACCAGGTCAAGCTTTGACCAATCAGGGACTTGGATTTGGTATATGGAGGGTCTCCCTTTTAATTCACAGAAGTGCTAACTGTTTAAAAATTGATCATATAGACTCAATTTAACGAAATTTAGGTTTGTGCCCAACTCTGTAATTATATGACACAAAATCTTTAATTTATCGGCATAAAGTTGTGATGGAAAAAGCCTGGAGCAAGATTTACGTTTTACACCAAGCCTCTTCTGGCTGTAGGTGGCAGACATACATTAGTGCACAGTAGAAAAAGAAGAAGAAGAAGAATCTACCTTACTGCTTACCCGATTTGTAGCTAAATTCCAGCGAAAATCCTACAAAAATGCGCATTTCAGGCTTCCGTGATCAAAACTCGCGCCTTCATGTGTAGCCATGCAAGCTTCTACAACCTTTTTTCGGGCTCTACAAACAAAAAGCGTGGCCATTGAACGCTCGTCGACCATCCAGGGACTTGGATTTGGTAGTGACGTCGGACGGCGCCCCAGTCCATTCACAGATGTTCCAACCGTTAGAGAAAGGATCACAGATGAGAGATTATAAATTGCTATGAAACCAAAATACATCAACTCTTTTATATATCGTAATAGAGCTGAAAAAGAAAAGTCCTGGAGCAAGACTTGTGAGATTTGCACCACTTTGACAATTCACACAATTTCACACTATGTTCCATTAAAAATGTATCTAAATGCATATTTTGGACTTCCATAGTCAAAATTCTTGTATTCACGTGTAGCTATGCAAGACCAGTTTCAGGCGTAACATACAAAATGCGCTGCCATTGAACGCACGTCGACTCATCGGGAACTTGGATTTTGTAGTGACGTTTGGATGGCATCTCTTTCAATTCACAGACGTCCCAATTGTTTGATAATTGACCACAAAAGAGAGATTAATAATTGCTATGACACGAAAAGACATCAAGTCTTTTATATATATGGTAATAGAAAGAAACAGCTGGAGCAAGACGGACATTGCACACAAAGTCTCTTCCGGCTGTAGGTGGCAGTCATGCGCTGTAAACTGTAGGAAAAGAAGAAGAAGAAGAAGAAGCTCCCGGTTGCTTGTCCAGAGCGATCAGCGCTCTGTGCATTCTTGAACGCGCCTCAAATGCTCCGTGTGTACAAAGAGCTTAGATAAAAGACAGCAAGCCGCTTCTCGGGGCGGGGAGCGTCTGGAACAGCCAAGCGGAGCAGACATGCAAATCACACCAACTCCTCGGCAGCGGGACAGGTGTGCCGGTTACCTGTTGATGAGGGGGAAGATGGACACCAGCAGGTAGACGGAGGGATACCACTTGAGCGGCTTGATCTCCTCAGCCAAGGAAACCTACGGGAGAAGAGAAAGTTGACTGGAGAGCCATGTGGAGAAAAGCAATTTCCACATTAACGCGAGTGCCCGGTCTGGATATCTCGCACAGGCGCGCAGAGAGTTGCTGTCTTAACGGGAAGATCAGAGCGCTGAGGCAAACAACAAAGGCCAATTAGAACGTAATAAAATATTAACCTGCAGATAATGCGCAATATCCACACAGTTATGAGAAGAAAGGGGGATTCCAATTAAACTAGAGGCTAATACTTTGCAGTTATGTGAAGGGGGATGAATTCAATATCTCACAGCCAAGCAGGCAGGAAGACAGAGAGATGCAGCAGCTAAAAGTCGAGGAGGGGGAGAGCCTGGTGCTGGAGAGCTTTTACAAGCCGTTATCTAATTCCCATGAGAGGAGGACTCTTGCGTCCGGAAGAGGCTGAGAAGCGCGGCCCCCGGATCGATTTTCTGTGCTGCGCTGCTCCCCCCCCACCATCCCTCCACCCCTTTCCCTCCTCCTCTTCCTCATCCTCTAGGCTAGGACGCAGTATCTGAGCCAGCGCAAAGCCTTCCTCCCTTTCTTTCTTTCCCTCTCCCTCTTTGACAGTTGGAGCCAGGAAGCATGCCCACAAGCTCCGGTCTCTACCCCCACATGCTGGAAATTAATTACTCACCAGAAAGGCCCTAAGGCTTGCAAGCTCCAACGTAGGCATTTTAAGCAATTCACGCGAAAATCTAGCGGCATTTTATCTTATAGGAGCGTCTGTGAGCCGGGGTGTTTTCTAATACAGGAGCCCGTTTCTCTGCGTGTGACAAATCCTGGCTCTGTGTCATAAACTAAACAGGGAATTGTAATTCCCAACCACTGCCCATAAAGGCACATAAGCTTAGCTTTATTAAGGCGCTTTCACGCTAACAGATGGGGTTGAAATGGTCGGGGAGCACCGAAAACTTTTACGTTTGGGTTTCACAACCAAGTGGACAAAACCACAGCACAACCACCCATTCAGGGAGGGTTGCTGCCCAAAAAGGATGCTGACCAAGACGGACAAAGACAAAAAAGTTCCTTTAACTCCTCACTAAACCAAAAGTCTCACTCCGATCATCTTTTGATCTACTGTAAAAGAGACCCAGGGGGTCTTTTTAATTATGATTATGCCATTTTCTAATCAAAAAACTTGTTAATTAAAAAAAAGTTCATTAGAAATTGCCCTCTGAGTTGTGGGCGGGACCACTGATGCAGAGCAACCCCTCCCCCTGACAGGGAACTCTGTTTACACTCTCTCCCTCTAGCTTACACCCCCAACCTAACATTACCGGTGCAACAAAAACAGCAAGCAATTTTGGAGCTAACCAGCCGTACAGTTTGGAACCAGCTCAGACGGGAAAACAAAGACATTCATGGATCTAGTCGTCTACAAGTGGATGCAGCCCAGTTTGCTTCATCACATTTACGCCATTTTCAAACTGCATTTTTTTCATCTATTACTCGTTAACCACTACTTCAATAAAGAAACTTAAAAATTCAATTTTTTGTTTAATTTTATTTATTTATGTCAATCATCAGAAAAATGCCACAAGAATATGTAAAAAAAAAAAAAAACAAAAAAACACCAAACCAGACATTCCCCAACCTTTTTGTAAATTAGGCACCTTCTTCAGATTTGCTGTGTGGTTTAGTTTTTTATTCATCTTGATTTTATTCCTATTTTATGTAAGTAATTCATCTCCACCTGTACTGTGGTGAACCTGTAAGTTCACTTGCGCGTGAACGACAGTGTGAGAACCCTCGCCGTCAGAGTATTCCCGGCAAACTCTAGGAAAAACAAAGATCTTTTATCACTTTGAAATGAACCATAGTACAATTCACTTCTGTGTTCATTATCCAGAGGTTTTTCATAGACCAAACAGTAGAAGTGAGTTAACGTAAGTGGTGTGCTTTAGTAGAAAAAACGTCCCAAAGCATGAATTAAAGACTTGTGTAAAAAAAAAAAAAAAATTATCAGTGAGTGTGGACATGCAGTAACTTTTTGCATGATAATAAAAGAGCTAGCGGAACAAAGCTAATGTTCTTCTTCATGTTCTTTATCTGCTGTCTGTTAGCGATTGTTTTGGGACTACACTGCCCTCTAGTGAGGATCTGCTAAACTGCATGACTTCTCCAAACTGCTTTGTCCACATCAGTCTTTGGAAAGTTGATGTGGACAGAAGTATGATAGCAAACCCTAAGAAAAATTATGTTATTACATTATGAAGTTGCTCATTTAAACAAGGTCTATGCCAAAATATTGACCTCAGAGTTGATTATCATGGTAGGCTTTGGGCCTTGTGGTGATGTTCAGATCCACCTGTTGTTGGTGTTTCATAAAATATAGTTAAGTCTGGTTTGATAATGCTTAGATACCAAAAAAGAAGGAGACTCTGTATAGAGAATATGGTGCAAAACAGATCAGATGTACGGAGGAGCACTTTTGGAGCGCAAAGACAAGAAGCAGAGTGATGGAAAAGGAGGAGGAGGAGAGCGGGTAAAGTGCCTCGTGTTTCTAATCACAGTCCTCGGGTGTCAGAGGCCTCTACACTGCTCGCGAAGCAGAGGGGAATGAAACCGTAATTATGCGGAGCGGGCACAGCAGTCCCGACGTTAATGACACACACTAGATTACAGTCAGTTATCGGGAGCAACCCCTCCCTTTCACCACCCACAGCCCTCGCCCTTGCTGGCGCTCATTTCAGAGAAAGCTCGCTCTAAAAATAACAGCCTCAGGTTTACGGAGGGAATATCCGATCAATTAACTTTTAGGCGGTGTTTTTACCTCCATTTTGGAGAAAATTTTAGAATGAAAAGTTGTGTCCTTTGTGTTTGCTGATATATATATATTTTTGAAATCAGAAAGCAAGAAAAGAGTCTTACAATTTTTTTGTTGAGTTGGATGGAGGGGTAGGCATGCTCCACTCACATTGAGAGGGGTGGTTTGAATCCCGGCTGGGTCTTTCTGTGAGGAGTTTGCATTTTCTCTTTGCATATGTGAGAGTTTTCTCCAGTTTCCTCCCACAGTCCAAAAGCATGCTTCATAGGTTGATTGGTGACCCCAAGACAGTCCCCTTTGGTGTGAACGTGAGGCTCACTGTCTCTGTGATGGACTGGCAAACCATCCAGGCCAGGGTGTGTCTCTGCCCCCCAGGAACTGGACAGGCTCCAGTATACCCATGACCCCAAATGGCAAAAATAAATGAATGAAAGTGATTCAGACTTTAATTTTTGTTGCTCTTTTTATTAAAGTCCCCCTCTGATGAAAAGCGTGTTTTTTGAGTTTTTAACATGTAAGTGTGACATTTTTCTTATAAAAGAGAACAAATGTAAAAATAATTAATAATTTTATTGCATTTCTGAGTATTTCTCCCTTTAAATCTCTGTCAATCAAACTGTCCCAGAAAGGCTCTGTTTGAATGAATGATCCTTCTTTACGTCCCAACAGCTCTGCTGCACATGTACTACACCTCTCATTTGACCCGAGTTCAGGTTCAGGAGAAGAGAAGATGGTATCTTCACATCGACTGCAGTCAAATGAGCCGCCGTTCACATTTCTGTGGTCAAATCAGCGTCACTGGATTTTTTTGTGAGTTTCATACAATACTTACGGTAGCAGGGCTGAGAACGCTGGAAAATCTCCACCAGACTCCACAGAGCTTCTTGATGTGACCACAGAAATGTGAACGGCGGCTCATTTGACCAGTTGTAAAACGATTGTAAATCAATGAAAGAGCATTTGGATGTTAGCTTTCATTATTGTCTGCTCTGAGAAACCAATGGATTGAATGTATTGATCATAGCAACGTCAATAAACATTGGAGAATGAGCTAAAAGAGTCTTTGGTGAACTGGAAGGAGAAAGAATCAGGATTTTGGAGGAAGTTCGGTCCATGAAGATCTTCACTTCCTTATCCGAGCTGACATCCAGATCAAAACCAGCTGTACGGCTGGACATTACCAATATTGCTTGACATTTTTATGTAGCAGCGGTGAAGATTTACGTTAGCGATACACAGAGCTATGATAGTCAGACGGGGAGAATAAAGGGCAGGGCTACTCAGCTAAGCTCCAAAAGCCACGCCCCCTCAGAGGAGATTTTGGAAACAGAGGCTTTAGATCAAAACGAAAAATGGCTTTTAAAGAAATTTAGGTTGTGGGATTTTTGTTAAAAACTTTTAATTAAAACACTACTGGGAAGGTTTTTTTTTTTTTATTAAAAAACTTGTCATTGGGGGACTTTAAAGGCCCCAAATGATCAAAGGCTCAGTCATAAGTCATGCTTTTAACTCAAAGTTGAGCCTTTGTGATTCTAAGAGAAGTGCTTACGAAACCAACCCAAAAGACTTTCGGGAAATATAAAAGGCTCAATGAGATACAAGACTGGACATACCGATACACAAACACGTTATTACTAACAGCAAAGCTTGTGCGGACAGGTAAACAAACTCCCAGCGAACAAGCCGTTCGCTATTTGCACAGCCAGGTTTGAAGATGGAGCTTCTGTGTGTGCAAATGTGTGACTTCAAAAACCCTCTACATGTGTTTTAGTCTGTACTGCCCCGGCAGACAACTGGCTAAAGAGGTTGGTCACAACCCCGTGACTCGCTGCGCTAACATCAGTGATGTACGTCAGCATGCCCACAAGCCACACATTCATTGAAAGAGGAGACAACTGTGGCAGCTTTGTCATCGGGACGGGACGGGGGGATATAAAGATCAATCCTTACGGATTGGGTTCAGCGTGGCAATCAAAAAACGACTAACTGCAACTGTCCTCAGACACCAAACAGGACGAGTTTCCTCTCATTTACACCTGCCGCTACATACTGACGCATGCACGCGTACACACACACACACCAGAGCTCACTGGCATGGCAAGCTCAATCTGGGAGGCTGTTGCTGTTGTTTTAAAGCATCACAGCGCGTGCATAAACTCTCATAAATATTCATGGCCATGAACCTGGCTTGCTGCTTTATTCATGCTGTGCATGAGTACAAGACCGGGAGAGAGACAGACGGAAGGGGCGGTGAGAGAAAGGGGGAGGAAAAAAAAAAGAGGGAGAGTGGGAAAATGAAGAGAAGCGATAGAGAAAGAGAAATACGGGGAAAGAGTGTGATAAAAACTGCTGCTGACTTATTTACACTCTGTGCTACACATAGCAATTAGCCCACGTGAAAAGCATGTGTGCTGCTGAAACACATCCACGCGCACACACACACATTACTGATGAGGGTTACGGCTGTACAGTGTGCAGTAATTACGACTGCCACTTAGGGGCAGCATCTGCATAACCTTAACCCTAACCTGCCCTCCACACCTTACCTCGCTGGGCGGAGATGCAACAGAGGAGAGGTGTGGAAATCTGAGACCGCAGAGGATTGTTGGCTCTTAACTGTCCGCACGTCTGGAAGATGCTTTTGTGGGAATGGTAATTAACAGTCAACCTTTTAATTAGTTGCTTCTGAATGAGCAAGGAGGTGATGGTTGATCGTCTGGATGGAGAAAAATGAACTGTTTCTCACTACATGCTTATAAAGTTTAGTTAACATTGAAAATAAAATGTGTACGTCCTGATGGGCTGTTGACTTTCTTAATCAATCTCCTCCGTTGTGTGTCTTCCGTATAGAATGCGTCCAGCCAGCAAAATCTACATAAATCTTAGCTTTCAAACAGATTTCTGTTTTCTCTCTATAAAACTAGATGTATTTTTCTATGATGGCCTGTAAGAGTTTAAACAGTAGAAAAAAGTGTGAAATAGTTCATGTCTGTCTGATAAAAGTGCATTAACTGTGTAGTGAGGAGCTTTACAACCCTATAATCGTACTTTGTAGATTTCACCTGTCGGATGTTATTTTTAGAACATAACCTCTGCGATAACAGAGGGAGGAACTCAAGATTAATGTACGTAGACAGCTTTTTTTTACACTGGTTAGTTGGGTCTGCAGTAGTTTGTTTATTTGACTTGGGAGGTGTAAAAATTAGCTGGAATTCTCTTGCAAGTAAGAGGAACTCTGGAAAACAAAGGTGCAAGCAAAGGTGTTGCTGGCGTGCTGCAAGCGACAAGTTAAAAGACTAATGCAAAACAACATGGTACATCATATGGATTCTTCGTTTTTTCAACCACCCGAATTCTGTGAACATTGCAAGAAGCCGGTTAAGTTATGTTACCGCGAAAAGTGCTACGTCTTTGCCTGCCCATTTATACAGCTTGCATCTATTCATAAAGGCAGTTGTTACTAGCAAATAGTGATAGAGAGGGACATAATGGCCCGTATGACAGCTTCACTTGTACATCATATGTAAAAACAACTTACAACATCCTTACAAATCATTCACGATACACTTACCACACACAACAATGATACGTTCCATTTTCTTGACGTTTCTAAAGAGGGAAACACCTGTGCTCTCTGAGAAAAAAAAATATCCCTTAAAAATAATGATACTGGAGACTTGGCCTCTGGTCCACCCATTTCTGGTACATGTGAGGCTTTACTCAGGGACTCATGACACTCAGAAAAATGCAACATATTGAAAATCAAGTAAATACTTTAGTTGAAAATCACCCATTGATAGTTCTGTAGAGTTAAGATGTGCCTGCTCCTCTCTATGATCCTCCACAGGCTAACCCAAAAACCCATACGAGTGTGAGTATACCTTTAGAAAGTGAACCCTGGTGTGGTAGACCATAGAGTTTAAGGGAATCAAAGTGACTTAAGGATACTATTTTTTGATGAAGAAGAATATAAAAAAACTGCCCACAGCCCAAAAACAAAAAAAGAAAACCAAAAAGATTAGAGAATGTCTGCTGTAATATTTCTTTTGAGGAACCAAACAAGTAGCTGGTTTCAGTTCAGAATGTTTGCAGCCAGTTTGGTTTGTTCAGGTGTAAAAGCAAAACAAATACATTTTTTAACATTTCCTGCAAAGTCAAACTGAAATAGTGGTTCTACTCAGCACCAATAACATTTACCATCGACCGCGTCTCATAGGAGGGACAGCTGTTGCAAGCGCCTCCTCTTTTTTTTCCCCTCTTCTCTCCATTTTCTTTGATGGTGACTAATTCCAGAAGGGCAATGGTTTAAACTCCCCGCCATGTGCAAATATACATGCGCAGACACACAGGGAGGAGAGGAGTCAAGGGGTCAAATTTCTCCCCACTGGGCTTGACACCTACCCAGCGTGAGGGCAACAGCTAATCCCGCAGACACTCTAATCCCCGTGATCTGTGTGCATTTGCGTGTGCATGTTGAGCAGTGTGACGGTCAGATTCACTACCTTTCTTCTCTCCCTCTCTGGGTTGAAGGTTCCCAGCCAGGACTGCATCTGCAGAAGGGGGGAAAAAAATGAGGGAGGATTATTTGTGGCAGATAAAACGAATTTGTTATTTTTGCTTTCCTAATCTGTTGGTTTTTAGCGCCTGCAGAGACCAGACAGAACAAAAATCAAACTCGCTATCAAGCCAGGGAGAAATCCCTCCACCCTCTTACACATCCCCCTGCTAAATTGCCAAACTCACAACGGAGTGCAGAGCTTAGAGACACTGGGGAGCTCTTAACTGCTCCCCGCTTCCAACAAAAAAGATCCCGCTCACACAACACGAACAGCGGAAGAATAAAACACAGAAAGCTTGCAGAGAAAAGGAGATTTTTCTTTAAAAAAGTGTCAAAGGAGAAAATAAAGCCCACATGGCAGATGTGCGATCTCTAAAAAGAACGTGGGAACATTTCTTTTTTTTTTTTTGCCCTTCCTCTGCGTCCTCTCTCGAGGGGATGCAGCGAAAAT
This sequence comes from Oryzias javanicus, assembly GCA_003999625.1. Lineage (NCBI taxonomy): Eukaryota > Metazoa > Chordata > Actinopteri > Beloniformes > Adrianichthyidae > Oryzias > Oryzias javanicus. The sequence continues at coordinate 21,925,076 of CM012457.1, forward strand.
GTCAACAGACACGCGCAGAGATGTGCACATCTGCGCACAAGACCGGGATTTGTAATGACGAGACGGGGGAGGTGGTGGGGGAGGGGCCGCAAGAAGTCAGAGGGTTCGTGCAAACCCCAGACGCGGGAGGCGAATCTCCGGAGGTCCGGAGCGAGACTCCCCGGCATCCGCCAAACCAGAGGCGGCGGGAACAGCCCGAGCGCTAACAACTCCTCTCTGTTCTGCTATTTATTAACTCCATGTTGCCATGGTTTCTCTGCGCTGACGTGAGTGTCATTATAAGTCTGTGGTACGCGGTTGTGCATGGCGGAGAAGGGCAGTCGTTTGGTCATCAGCCTAAACCTAATACCCTACACTCTCGTGCTGAGCCTCATTATCCATTAATGTCATCACACACTGATAGGGGTGTAATGATCCATTTTAACCATTCGATACATGTCATTATTTGTGGTTGATGATACAATTTATAGCTAATATTGGTTCATTTGAATGATTTGATTTGATTCGATCCGATTCACTAAATTCACAAGATCAATCTGGGACAACTTTAAACAAATATTCAACCAGTGTGACTCAGAGAGAAACACCTGATACTGAACAGTGCAGGTGAAGTTGCAGAAATATTAATGTCAAATCCATTCACATTTTAGTTTCACAAAGTGCCTCTCACTGTTGCTTTTCCACATCAAAATAATACAAACAGAACAATATTAGAACATTACAATATGGTTATATGTCTTTGCAAAATTCATCGTCGTTCCACAGATTTTACTGTAATAGTTGATCATTTTTTGCTGCATCAGGTGTGTGTTGTCTGAACGTTACAGTAAAATAAACCTACTGTACCTCAATCCAAATGCTATTTTTTCATATTTATATAACAGATTAATTTCATTTTAAACAATTTTATAATGGATTTAAATAACTTGTCTCAGACAGATCAGTCTGGTTGGATCATAGGAATGTAAATTGATTTATCGATGAATCCTACACAGTAATAATAAATAGCAATATCCATAGGCTTTGGTTACATTTCCTGTGTGTGGTTATTGTACAGCACTCCAACTAAATTTCTATCTATTGTAAAACCGTACCAACGGTTCTTTAAATTATGATTATGTAGCAAAATTCAAAAACCTTTGTTGTTTTTTAAGACATTTTTTCTGCAGAGCAACAGGAGCTCATTCCAAATTTTTCTCTCCCACTAGCTTACAGACCCTCACACCCCCAAGCTAACATTAGCATAGCAAAAAAAACAGTGAGCTTTTAGGATAGGTGGCAAATAAGCCTCGCATCCACTGAGCGTTTGCTTTCACGGCGCATGCGCGGTGCAGATCGCTAACGTGTCATTGCGTCATTGTAGTGAGACGACTAGAAAAGCAACAACAATGAAGGTCATCCAGCAGCTCGTTTATCTATTGCTTTCCTTTTTGTGTTTGAATGTTGTTTGAAAGAAGATTGCGGAAAAATACCGCTGCAAAGAAGAAAACTGAACCACTAGCTTAGCGCTATATTGGTGCTTTCTAATGTCTTCACTTTCTGCCAATCAGCAGGTGGCAACAGCGACTCCGCCCCAACCGCTATGCTCTTTTTTTCTATGGACCTACATCGGATGAGGGTCCTCAAGAGGTACAAGTGGGAAATGTTTAATGGGTTCATTTAATGGTGGAAACGCTCAAGATACCGGATCGTACTGGACTGCTCAGTGAAAATGAGGCTTATGAGCAAAGCAGGAACTCTTTGGCCTGCTTATGGCAGCTGTATTGTCACTTTTTTAAACAGGTTTTTGGTTTCTCCTGATCTATCACAATTTAAATAAAGAAATACTACAAGAAGATTTGTAAAAAAAAACCCCACTTCTCATCGGAGTGGGTCTAGAAAGCAGCTCTGCTGCCGCAATGTTGACGGGCACAGCACCGGCGAATCAACCATTTAAAGTCTGTAAAGACTTATTAGCTTTTACTTCCTTCCAGATTGAACGAGCTCACAAAAATCAAGAGGAGTGGGTGCTACTAAGCCCCAATTTGCAGCAATTTCACCCCCATCTTATCTCAAAGAGGATGTGCAAACTTCTGTCCAGCAAACATCCCACCCCTTTCCACTCAGACGCTCGGTTTTTGTCTTTTTTTTTTTTTTTCTCCTCTGGTGTGCCACCACCTACTCCGCTTTGAACGCTTTTGAAATTATTTCAAGGGAGACAGCCCGCAGCCGAAAAGAGATAAAGCTTGAGCTCTTCATAAATACGGCGTCTATGTGTGTGTGTGGGGGGGGGGGGGGGGGGGGGGGGGGCAAAAGAGGCAGACTGAAGGGGGGGGCATAGACACGGTGAAAACGAGGGGGAGTAATGACAGGGAGAAAACGAATGAATGCTAAAAAAAAAAAGGAAATGAGGAAGGTGGAAGACAGATGCAGGGAAGGAGAAGAAGAGATAGCTGAATAGTGTGAGCTGAATGAGTTATGAGACAGGGCTACATTCATTCCTTCTCGTTATCGCAGACCTGATACGGAGCTATACAGCCTCTTCTCCTTGCCCTGCCCCTCAGCTACCTGCTGCCTGTCTCTGCTGTTGTCTTCCGGCTTCCTCCCTATCTCAGCAAAATCTGCCTAATGCCATCCTTCACCCCATCGCCACCCGCGCAAAGAATGCGCTCATTCAAGGCAGCCTCTCATTGGAAGTCTTATGAGGTTTTTTTTTTTCAACCTACTTCTCCCTTATCGTCCCTTTGTATCCTCTGAATCACGTCAAAAAAACACACACCCACACTTGGTTACATAAGGCTGGCGGAGTGTAAGGTGTCATCGGATCACGGGCACAGCAGCTGCAGTTCTTTACAGAGCTGCCTCTGGACTCCTACTTCCCCATTACAGCGGAAAGTTTCAGCCACCATAGCAAAGCGCGAAGCGAAACTGAAGCTCATCCACGGTATTAGCAGTAGAAGACATTGAAGAACAAAGCAAACTTTCTATCACCTTTAAATCATACATTTTTGCCCAACAACCCAAAACGCTTCATTTTCAACTACAAATAAACATTTAGCCAGGAGGAAAAAACACATTTCTTCCACACAACTATGAGGTATCAAAGTTAGAAATATTGATCAACTTTAAAGTCAAGCTCAAAGAACATTTGGAGAAATTTAAAGATTACTTAACATTAATAATCCCAAATACTCTTAATATGAAGAATTACAATTAAAATCTGGGCTGGCAACCTATCTCTTATCATCTTTGAATCTATTGTTTTTTCAGTGGTCTTATTACAATGATGCCATTTTTAGCTAAAATGTTTTCTAGGACATAGTTTCAGTGGGGCGGCAGGAGTTCATTAGAAATTTGCCTATGAGTTGTGGGTGGGACCACTGATGCAGAGCAACCCCGCCACCCCTTCCCATCACCCATCTGTTTGTTTTCTCTCCCACTAGCTTTCAGCTTCTAACGCCCTCAACCTAGCGTTACCGGTGCAACAAAATTCACAACCAATATTGGAGCAGGGAGTTCGTGTCTCGCCTATTGTATTGTCTACATCACAAATACAGTCATTTTTCAAACAACTTTTATTTTTATCCACTTCGGATCCACAGCAATTGAATAAAAAAATCTTACAAAAAAAGAAATGCAATTTTAAGCTTAGGCAGTTTTGCATCGTACTTAACAAACAAAAAGCCTCAACTTTGTTTCACCAAAAAACGACAGTCTGGCTCATAATTCCAACCTGATTTATTATGGTGTTTGTTTTCTGAAGTTGAAGCGATTTTGAGAAAATGTTAAGATGTAAAAACGTTAGTTTGTTATTTCACAAGTTGCAATGAAGATTAGATATCATTGTAAATACACAGTGTTAATAACAAGGTTTGGAGTAAGCGTAGTCATTGTAGTGTTTATTTTAGAGGTAAAAATCTGTTTTTTTTTACATGTTGCAAACGAGTTATAGATATTGTTAATATGCTAATGTGGCTAATATGTAGCATGTCGCAGAAAAGTTCTACTCTATGTTGGAACACCAAACCCAATCTCTAACTATTAAGAAACTATAAAGTGCAGGACTATCAAGCGCCCTGGATTTTAAAAGCAATTCGGACACCATGCTCACTACTTTTTTTTTTTTAAACTACAAATATGACGTCACTGATATCACGAAGTAAAAACCCAATAAATACGAACACTTTACAAATACTATTTATGAATTTACTGTGTTCTGATGATGAAGCCACTCGGATGCTTTATTAAAAAAAAATCTCCCAAAAATGGCTCAAATACAATGCATTGGGGTCTATAATTGCCAATCTAGTAAGCATAGATGCACTCTGGTTTTTCGCTGAGACTTCTGGGAAATTTCTATGGCACTCGATTTTAAAATTGTAGATTTGGACAGCACTACAAAATGCCAAATGCACTTTATAGTGCACTCATAAGTAAGAAGGTGTTCGGACAAAACCCTAGAGTTACTGTGAACGCATTTAATTATGACTGACTGACTTCCTTGTCTCGCTTAATGTGCCTTATAGTTTGGTGCACCTTATATTTGACATAAACTCAAAAATAGACAATTCACTTGACAGTTTACCTTATATTCCAAAGCACCATATAGTGCAGAAAATACAGTATATGTCTCCATTATTGTAGAACATGTTAAAAACACTAAAATACAATTTTCATCAGAGCGGGTCTTCAAATTGACCAGATATACTTTGCTATAAAACTAAAACAAATGACATAATAATGCATAATTTGCTATATGTCCTGCAGTTTTTCCTCCACATTGAAAACCCCAGATAACTGTTGGAGTGATTCCTTGTTTCCTGTTTAATAAACAAACATTTCTTGGTTTTCTTTTAAGTAAATGGGATTCTTGTGTTTTCTGTTAATAATGAGGGTTCATTTTATTGGGATTTTGTTGTCATTTGGATGTAAATTTCGAACTTTTTCCTGATCCCATAAGTGTACACATGCTGAGCACTCACCCTCTTATTGGCCACACAGATGATCCTGGCGTAGCAGCAGATCATCAGGAAAATGAGGCTGAAAAGAGGCACGTACCATCTGCAAAAACAGGAAAAAAACAAGCCATCAGCAAGCTAAAGATGTGGGCAGCTTAACAAAAAATATATAAATTCTCCGGCGCTTTCTTTCTTCTGGCCCTTTCTTTGCTCTACTTGTTGACCTGCTTTATCATATCGACCTAATGATGTGTTTGTCTTGCCAGCTTGAAGCAACCCACGAGTGCTGGCCTTTCTACACACAGACACATTTTTGTAATTAATACCTTTATAATAAAGTCAGAAAGTTTAATTCATCACACAGGCTTGAGAATTGATGACTTACGAGGAGTGTGTGTGGGCATATTTCTGAGATTGTTCAAAGTTTTATTATTTTTGAAAGAATACAAATGATCATATGTTACAACATACTGCTCATTTTTTTTAACAAAAAAGTCTGAAACTTCCACTATTTGATAAAACTGTCTTGTAAAAAAGTGGTTCCATCCAAATTTCGTCCTTTAGGTGCAGGAAAAATATCAACTAAAAAAAAAATTACAAAGCCAAAGGTCAGAATGGGTATGGAAAATAAAATCTAGATGAAATAAAATGAAAACAAAGCAAGAAAATTTTTTTAACACTTATAATTTTTTACACTTTCTATGCAGCAACTCTTTTATTTACTTAAATATTACCTCCTTTTCTTTGTACATATCTTTTATATTTCAGTGATCCACTGTGGACCTTTGTGGTAAAAGAGTTATTGTTCTGCAAATCCTATTTGATAGATCTCTTTTTAAAAAATCCAGCCAAAAAATATATTTTTATTTAATGCTTTGAAAAAATCAAGTTAGAAGAAATTCCTGTTTGATCGTCATTTCTGTCTTGCATAGGTCAAAGGTTAGCGCCAGAAACAATATAAATGTTTGGTGGTAAAAATACAGAATTTGAAAAAAAAAAAAAAGGAACTTTATATTTGAAGGCAAGTACTAGTATTTAATAATTAGGAGTATTAAGGCCACCAAAAAAAAGTAACATTAAAAATGTATGACTTTCTGTTTCATATTTTTATGACTTTTTTCTCGTTAATTCCTGACTATTTTCTCGTAAATTTATGACTTTTTCCCATAAATTTATTACTTTTTGTCTTGTAAATGTATTACTTTTTTCTCTTTAATTTATGACTTTTTTTTCTCATTAGTTTACGACTTTTTTCTCATAAAATTTATGACTTTTTAAAAAAAAATTATGACTTTCTTTCTTGTAAATTTATGACTTATTTTCTCGTTAATTTATAACTTTTTCTTCTTGTAAATTTATAACTTTTTTCTTGTAAATTTATTACTTTTTGTCTTGTAAATGTACTACTTTTTCTTCTAAATGTATTACCTTTTTCTAGTAAATTCATGAATTTTTTTCTCATTACTTATTTTCCATTGATTTAACGCCTTTTTTCTTGTAAATTTACGACTATTATCTCGATAATTTTATGACTTTTTTTCTAGTTAATTTCCAACTTTTTTTGTAAACTTACAAGATTTAAAGTTATAAATTTACAACTTAAAAAATGTACATTTATGAAAAAGAAGAAATAAATTCAACCTATGTCTTTTTAAGAGATACATTTTTAACTTTACTCTTGTAAATTTACGAGACTTGAAGTCTGAATTAAAAAATAAAATGTTATTCTTTCTTGTAAACTTGCCCTAATACTCCATCGTAAGGACGGTTTTAAGTGTGACTGAGCAGTGGAGAGATTAAATGAAACTACAGAAGTTAAAAAAAAAAAATCTGTTAAGATCCAGAAGCTCAATAATATTAGCAGTTAGCTTTTAATCATCAAAAGCATGGTCGTGTAGTTGTTTTTAAACTTTGTCTGCTGGTCAAACGTGAGCCGAACTGTAACCAGTTTAGATAATATAACTAAAATAAGGATTAAATTAGGAAATTGAGGCATAAAGTAATAAATAAACACCCAATCTGGCTAAGGTCTTTAAGGCAACAGTCTTGTTTAAAAAAACAATCACCTTTAAATTAAAGGAAATTAGACTTCGGCCCAATTAATGTGTTTAAATTTCCTACTCAGAATTGATGCAGTTTATTTTAATATTCTGATCTTAAAACTGAGCAAGATGAACATGAACTAAAAAATCTGGAAAATTTTGATTTTTTAAAAATAAAAGTATTTTCCATCAGTCATGGTTGATGCTAGAAAAGCATAAAACTCAAAATCCTAATTTAAAAATTAAATTGCTTTTGTGAAGCGGGGTGGTGGTACTGCATTATATCAGCTTTCAGAATTAGAAATCAAAGCTCAAAGAGGTTGTTGCATTAACCTTTGACCAAGAGGTTAACACTTAGTACCTTCAATGTTTTTTTTTTTCCCAGCACATCAATTAAACAGATAAATTCAACTTGAAGGACATTCTATCCTTTTTATTATTATTATTAAAATCAAATTAGAAGTAAACATTTTGAGTCAAGGTAATTTATAAGAAACATTTGAGGTTTAAGACAGTTTCATTAGACAAGCTAATATTGTTGACCTTGGCTCTTGGAGTCATGAAGTCAATCAAACAATAAAACAACACAATGCATTGCTTTAATCATCAATTTTGAGGTTAAATAAAAAAAGAAAGATGGTGCAATTAAGCATGAAACGTATTAAGAGTGTAAAACGAGTCTTCATGCATTAAAATGACCATACATGGGATGTTTTTTGGCTTGGTACGCCTTGACTTATCTGCACATAGTTTCAGTGCCTTAAAATAAATAGAAAAAAATGCTGCCAAGGTGACAAAACCAGAAAGAGGCAGCGCTCCTATGGGATTGATGTTTGCCAGTCAGCGAAGCGTGAGTGAATGTCAGGTATTTCTGAGCTTATAAAAGAGCTCAATGAGCAAGAGAAAAGGCATGACGGCTTTGTTGGAGAGGCAGCTTTTGTATTGTGCAACCTCTTGGGAGGTGATGTAAGCTCTGAGGAGTTTCAGCTTCTCTCTATAATCATGAAACAGTTCTTTGTCTCACTTTGATAGGCTGATTCCTAACCTACATCTTCTGTGTTCGTTCTCCTTCCGTCTCAAGCAGGGGCTGCCCAACCTGGACTACCACCTGCCCAACTCCACAATGATCGTCTAGAACAGGGGTGGGCAAACTGTGGCCCGGGGGCCACATGCGGCTCATTAAACTATTGATTCTGGCCCGCCAAACTGAAGCAATTATGCTGTCTCCCCATAAAAGGGGCACTGCAAATAAATTGACCTTTGTTCTTTTGCATAGGTTCATCCTGCATTCAAGTAGTGTGTGAAGATTTGTTGTTTTTTCTGACGTTCACGTGTGTTTTCTGAGTCGGATGATCATTTTTTTCTGATCTTTCCAACACTACGTGAACACAGCTTTTCTCTAAGTTCGCATTTTTACCAGGGAAACAAAAACCCATCGGTACAATTGGCACTAAAATGAAAATAAAAAATCATAGTTTTGAAATTAAAAACTCCAAAATGTTCTTTGTAAATAATATATATTTATTTTCTATCAAAATTAAAACAGGTTTTTGTCTAGATTCCATGTTATGTCTCTCTCTTATGACGTGGATTACCTAAACACACTTCGCACATGCTCCTGGTCCGGCCCTTCGGACAAATAGAACCCTTTGTGGCCCATAAGTCAAAATGTTTGCCCATCTCTGCTCTAGAACAACACCGGCAAAGAAATAAATAGTTAGAAAACAAGGAGGGAACACTTTTCTTTTTTTTTTAACTTGTCCTGTCCAACAGCTGAACAAACAGATACAGCCTCTAGTGTTGGGCAGATTTTACAGTCACAATAGGGGTTTATTGAGTATAAACCCCTGTTGTATTTCGTGCTAGACTTTATTTATATTGATTATGTTTGGATATTTTTTTTCCAAAAAAAAAAAAAAAAAAAAAAAAGACAAGGAAGCCTTATCTAATGTATTATAGCTGTATTTTGTAAAGTCCCACTCCAATCATCTTTTGCTCTATTTTACAACCATTCCCATTTACAATTTGATTAAAATTATGGCAAATTCTGCTAAAAAAAAAAAAAAAAGTGTTGTTTTCTATGACAAAGTGTCTGCAGTGCGGCAGGAATTCATCAGAAATTCAATGCAAAGAGCATGCCCACCCCTTTTCCCATCATCTATTTGTCTACACCACGGGTGTCAACCGTACAGCCCACGGGCCGCATCCGGACCGCCAGCTGGTTTAATCCAGCCCAGTCGTGAAGAGAAAAAAATATAAGGATGTTGGGGGCAAAAAAAAAAGTTTCTAGCCCATTTCTGTGGCGAGTTATGGTTATTTGAAGAAATGGCTGCAATGCACAATTCTACCACTAGGGGAAGCAAAGGAAACAAAATAACTAGAGATCAAGAAATAAACAGCATTTCTTTGCAAGCACATGCCATGTCTGGGTAACATGCAGTTAGGTTCCGTGCTAGCCTCACCGCTGGTAAGGTTCGATAAAAATGACCAGGTGTGACACAACAACTGCCAAAATGTCAAAAACATAATAATAATGATAGCTCTAATATTATAATAATATGTGAATAGACTACTTTTTTTCCAACAGAGAAAAAATGCCACAGATAACAAGTTGACCATTGGTTATTTTGCTATTATGTACCTGGTCTGGCCCACTTGAGATCTGATGGGTTGAATGTGGCCATGAACCAAAATGAGTTTGACATCCCTGACCTTCACTCTCTCCCTCTAGCTTACAGCCTCTTACACCCCCAACCAAACATCACTGTACTGGTGCAACAAAAAGGGAAAACTATTGTGGATATCCAGCTGTACAGTTCAGACAAGAAAAACAAAGACGTTAAAGGATCTATTTGACTGCATGAGGATGCTTCACAATAGAGGAGGAGGGGAGCTTGCGGCTTGCTGTAGTAGCCTCTACGTTACACCTACTAGCTTTTTCCAACAATCAATTTTTTTCTGCTACTAACTAACTAATTTGAATAAAGAAACACTCAGAAAAAAAAATGTAAAGTTAAATTTTCTTCATATATGTCCCTTCGTCATGACAAAAAATGCCACAAGAACATGTTAAAAACCCAATTCTAATCAGTAACAACCGAACCCAAAACCTTCATCCAAGTGGACGAAGGATCCAAAAGCTGACAGACGAAACTGACGAAGAGAAGTGTGAATCTGTGTCTGACCTACAAATGCGAAACTTCCATCAGAAAATGGTTTGGGAATAAATGCCCAACACTGCGCCCGGAAAGTCCTTGGCACGTGCTCTAAAAACTGAAAACTTTAGATGCATCTCGGAAGACAAATTCTAGGTCCTTGGCCTAATTTCGGTTTGTCCGTATTTCCCTTCCATGCCTGAGGACTGACAGAAGCTCGCCATGCATTATCAAATTAAACTTAAAGCATCCGTCGGAGAGAGATGCTCCATTACATATGATTATGTTTTCACGGGGAGCGGTGCACGTGCACGTGCTCGTGCGCTCTGGTTGAATAACAGCACGGGACGGTGACGGAGGGAGACCTGCGCGAGCGTCACCCCGACGTGATTTAATAACCTGCTCTCCGGAATAAACAGCGTCCAATTACACCGGAGCGCGTACTGTTAATGATGGAAAGACGAGCTGGGGGGTGGATGGGTTGGTGAAGAGGGGAGAGGAGGGGGGTGGCCTTTTTAACGATAGTGTAGGGGGCTGAGACGAGGAGAGAATGACGGGCGGCAGCTACAAAGTGCTCTAATTAGCATGATAATGATCTGCCATTAGAGTCCGCTGTGCTCTACAGCTGAGCACTAGCCGGGGAGCAGGAGGGAGACGGAGTGAAAGAGAATGAAATAGAAGCAGAGGGAGAAGATTCAGAGCGGGAAGCGGATGATAAAAAAAAAAAAGGAGAGATGAATAGAGGTGAGGATGCAAAGGTGGCGGGATGGCGGCAGGTTTTGTGCAGGGAGGAGAGAAAAAGCTGAAATTAGAGACATGTTCCCGATGATTAAAAACAGGAAGATGGAGGGAATCAAGGGAAAAACGGAAAGATATTGCTTCTAACGGATCAACAATGGAAGGCTTGATGAAATACAGATTACCGGAGAGCGGTTCTGAATGGCCTGAAAGTGGCTGGAAGATCATCACAAAAGTGAATAACTTCGATCGCTCGGCCCGAGCTCACCCCGCTTTTCTATGCCGCCCTGAAGTGAAGGATGACGCTTGGATGAAAGACTGCAAATTAAAGCGTGGTGGGGGGGGACCTGCTGATAAATTCAAGCTGCAGCTTCAACCTGAACCCTCAAAATGTCTTTTAAAACTGCCCAATCTCTTTTGGGGTCACTGTGTTGCTGGAGCCTATCCAGCTTGTTTGGGGAAGCCGGACAGGTTGCAGGGCCAACCTTGACTAATATAATCTCAGTGTAAAGTTGGTGACTTGCAAAACCTCTTGCAGTAGAGATGGACAGAGGTGGAAGGCAATAGTTTGGAAAAAAAAAGTAAGAATTTTGGAATACAAACATTATAAAAAAAAACGAAATTAAAGATTTACGGCTCTACTCGTGATTGCAGAAGAGCTTTTTAAAACAGAGGTCCCCAACCTCAGAGCCACAGACCAGTACCAGTCCAGGGCCAAAATAAAAAAATAAATAACCTATATTTTTTCTTTTTAATTTATAATCTAATTCTAAAGGAAGTTTTATTTTGAAAAACTACTGGATTCTCCCTATCACATCCGACTCATTCTTAACGTATGTCCAGTCGCTTGGTTGAAAATACACACATGATTTCCTTAAATTGAAAGCAAAAAAAATAAATAAAAAATCCGACTCCCCCTTGCATTAAAGCGGTCCATGTCCTGAAAAAGGTTGGAGACCACTGCTTTGAAATACTGGTATATGAATAAAACAAAAGCCGTTTCTAGAAAATATTTGCAGTAATTTAGAATATAAAGTGACCCTATGGCTAAAGGTGATGCAGTTAATCTTAATTTGTAAAAAGCTCATATCGTTCAGACCAGAATAGTCCAAGGAGAGGAATGCAGACAAATGTCACACCTTCTCTTGGTTTGCTTTGATGTTGCACTTTTCACACAGTCAGGTTGAATTCGCACAGAGGTTCATTTCTACGGCCAGCACTTTATGAAGCAGGTGCAAAAGTTCACCTGAGCCTTAAAAAAAACACTGCTGTATAAAAGCACAATAAACCAAATCAAGGTTAGAACATGAGCAGGATTCCCCATCCATTCAAAGTGAGTGCGAAAGCAACCCAGAGGTCAGACAAAAATAACTGGACAGAGACGTAGAGTTATGCCTGCTGCTCACTAGGGGGGGGATGTCACCCAAACCAGCACTAAACAGGAACAAAAGATGGAAAAAAAAGAAGAAACAGGGTGATTTATAGAGTTAATCTGTGGTTTATTATTGATCACTGTTAGGTACTCACGCAAACGATTACAGTATATCCCCCTTTTTCGCGGAGACCTCCGCAAATACACCGGATCGGCGAATACAGAGTACGCCCAATCTACGTCCCACCCCCCCACAGTCAAAGAATGACTGTAGCCAATCCATACAAAACCCTTCCAATCATGCTTTGTAAACATTTATTAGATAACAACTTGAAGAGTTTTTTTTTTTTTATCCAGAACAGTACACTGCAAACTTTTCATAAGGACTGTCTCTCTGTCTCTGTGCCTTTACAAGCGCACGGTTCCAACATCATCAGTAAAGTGCTATAGGGCATATCTATCAGAATTTTAGAGTTTCATCCATAATAAACCCCAGCTCCTGATGATAATTATCCTACGCGATCATTAGGATATTTTTGAGCTGCTTCTAAGTCATCTGATGCCATTTCTCCATGCAGGCTCGCTGTATGTGCACGCCAGTATGTTTGTTCGAGTGTGCGCCTCTGTGCGTGCGTAGCGGACAATTCTGGCGTGCTCTTCAACTGCGCTCCCCTCCTAGGAAATTCCCACAGCACCTTTGTTCATTCAAAGTTTCATTCAAGCATCTTGAGGTGTTGGAGCTTTTGTGATGAACCCGAGGAGTCACGTGACTGAAAAAAAAATCTGCAAATAGGTGAAACTAAACAAATAAAGAAACACAAATAAGCGGGAGAACAATGTATGTAGTTTTTTCTGAAGCTGCACATTTACTTAAAAGTAAATAGTGTTAATTATTGACTGTATAAGAGAACTGGACCAAGTTCCTGTTTGGAACACTAGGGGCGAGGGGTCACAGTCCAATTCTCAAATATAGTCAATGGTGCCAACTTTTTTTTATACTTTTCTTTTTTCTTTTTTTTTTTTGGAATGGATAGTCCAACTCATGGGTGTCCAATTCTAGGGCTCAAGGGCCGGTGTCCTACGTGTTTTCCTACCAACCTGCTATTGAAGCTCCTGATTGGCTAAACATCCCCGATCCAGGTAACCAGCAGCAGATAAGGCAGGGTTTCTGGAAAACCAGCAGGAGGCTGGCCTTCAAGGACTGGAGATGAGCACCCCTGGTCTAACTGCATTCACACTGTGTTTAAATGGCACCAGAGTCACTTGCAAGTTAACAAAAAACAGCTGTTTCTAGCAGAGCAGAGTTTGTACGATTGACCCCTATGAGACTTTCACACCAAATGAGGCAAGTTTATCAAGCAAAATAGCAACTACAGTAAGAATTGCGATGGACTTCCCAAAAAACAAAGGGTAAGTAAGGTAATGAGAGCAAGTGGATTCAATAAAACCCCAAAAAAGGGAAAATCATGAAAAAATTGGAAAACATCTCTTGGGGAGAACTGGGAATTTAGATGGTACAAGTGGTAATCGACCATAAACCATCTCATGCTTTCTTTTTCTTTGTACATTTTTTACTATCCTGGTGTAACCCCGGCATTCCTTTGAAGGAATCTTTAGGGATTTTCAAGGAAAAAGTTTTTTTTTTTTTAAAAGTGTAAAGTCTTCCCAGAAAACATTAGCATGGTCACGTCCCGAGAGTTCATTTGGTAATGTAGTTCTCGCAGCTGCATGTCAGCAGCACCAACGGGGACTCGTTAGGAGCAGTGACTCAGCTAAGTTCCGGCTCTTCCTTTTGCTGACTCAAGCCCTGAAACCCAGCACCTCCATCACACACACGAGCAGAGCTGCCCTCTGCTTCTCATTCCGCTGCCTCTGTCATCTCTCTCCTACGCCCTCCATCTCATCTGTCCCTCCGCTGCCTCCTCTGTTCTGTTGACGCGCTTCGCTGAGCTGTGATGAAGACACACCACAGGGCGTGAGCAGAAACAAGGACAATCTATTTGCCTGACTCTCCTTCCTCTCCCAGCTGTGGGACCCTCTTCCCTTACATTTCCCCGTCCCTCTAACTTAACCCCGTAAAAGCGCGACCCCCGCTCCTATCCTCTCTTCTCACCTTTAACACCATAACCTCTGCCTTCCCGCAAGCTGTCAGCAGGCTGTGCGCGTTGACTGCGTCTTTCTTTTTCTCTTGGCGGGTGCTGCCTTGGCCTCTAATCTCTTGTCTGGTTTGATGTAATTAGAGCTAATGAAGATTCCCTGATCCTCTGAGCGGCTCGTCCCCCTGGGCCACAGCAGCGTGGAAAACTAGACAGAGCCGTGGAGCGGAGGAGAGCTGATAAAAGAGACACGGCCTCGTTTAGCACCGCTGATAGCTATGTGTTTTTCTCCATTTGTCTATGTGTGTGTCTGTGTGTGCGCTTATTTGCTTTAAAAGATTGATTCCCCGCTGATGGTACGAGCGGCAATGTGATTACCTTGGCTCAGACAGGAGCGTGGCGCAGAAGTGCGTTTATGTGCGTGCATCAGGGGGATCGGTGGGGGACTTGTAATATTAGGGCCAGCTGCAGAAGAACAACACGGCATAGCTGCCTTATGCTATGTTCACACCAGCTTCGGCAATGAGTGTTCTATTAACCACTTCCATGGAAAAGTCTATGGGTGTGTTCAGACTGGACATGGTTGGTTCGCTAAAGTTAAACCTTCAATAAACACAAGCAAACCCTGGTCCAAGTCCAGAAACCGCTCTCGGAACCATATTTTGAGGTGGCCACGATTAGCGCTGGTTATCGATTATAATTTACAGAAACGTTTCGATTCACAAAAGCCCGGATCAATTCGATTCCAATTTATTTCGATTCTTCAATTCTATTGAATTTTGAGTTTACAAATGTATACACATTTGTTTAGAAATACATTAATAATTTATATATGTGTTTAACATATTTATATTAATCTGATACAGTTAAGATACTGTAAAATGTATTAGTGAAATAATGAGATTGTTAATAACATACAGTGTCACATGGATTCTCAAAAGAAGAACAAAAATGTGAAGATAACTAATATTGTAAACGTTGTTCTGCTTCTCCTGGAAGGCATTTCAGTTTGACCACTAGGTGGCGATCTCACTATTGCATTACACCTTATTCCATAAGAAAACAAAAGTATGAGCAAAAAACTTTGTTTTAGACCACAAATGTTTCCTTTAAAAAATATTTCCTTAAAAGAGTTTAGAAAATGTATGCCTGTGGGTTAATAAAGCTGTTTATTTAGTCAGAAATGTATGTTTAGGTTGACCGAGCGTTAGCATTAGCTGTCCTATGGAAAATTCCATTAAACGTTAGCATCAAGCAAGCAGACTTTAGCTTTATTTGCTAAATTGATCTCTATTTTTATGAATTGATTATTGATTATTAAATCCATTAATTGATTTTTTTCAGATACTCGTTGTTCAATTGGTTGACAAAATCTAAAATTTAAATAAGTGAACTATCCCAAAAAAGTTGCAAAGCTTAGGGTTTCCATTATTCTTTTTCTCGTTCTTTTGCCCCGCCCTTGTTGGCCAATGACCGAAGAGATTTTTAGTTACGAGGTCATATCACAAACTTTGGTCCAAAACAGAAATGTTGGGTTTGTGGCGGTTAGAATACAAACCAACTGACTTTTCCGGTCTGAATACACCCTATCACCCTATGTACATGCATGTTCTGGGCCTCCGTATTCAAAATTCTTAAGTCTGTTTTCAGGCTCTACATAGAAACGCGCAGCCATTGAACGCTTGGTGACAGTTAAATAAGTTGAACTTTGACCAATCAGCTACTTGGATTTAGTAGTGACGTGTGGATGCCGTCCCATAAAGTGCCAACCGTTTGAAATTGATCATGTGACAGAAAAAGCCTGGAGCAAGATTGATGAGATTTGAACCGCTTCGACATTTCGCACCAAACCTCTTCCAACAATGAATAGATGTGCTAGCTTAGGGTGGCGTGAGCGCCGTATGCTATGAAAGTGTTCAAGAACCCGCGATCAGTGAACATGCATCACCTACATGGTGTGTAGCATTAAACAGTTGAATGCTGAGGCCCAGACAAACTTGAGCCCCGTGCACACTTATTGGCCCGGCACCAAGAAGGGAAGGACCCCTACAAGCTCCCTTGACACGTAACCCTTCCCATTCCCCCGCAGAGACAGACCCCCCCATCCCCTTCAGTGGGGGAAGCTTTGATGGCAGCGCTGAAAGGGTCTACTTACATCCCAAATCTCCAGGCTACGTGATCGTCTGTGATCCAGCTGGGGAAAGAGAGAAAGAGAAAAATGAGCGGGTTACAAAGGAATGGGAGAGCCTGAGCGGAAGCGAAACTTGTGTGACAGCGGAGGGGGAAAGCTGTGCAGCTGCAGCTATTAATAAACCCGGAGTGGAAAGAGAGAACCCAGCCCGGGGATTAAGACTCTGTCCCAATTCTCATTCCACTGCCTCCGCGTCTTCGGCCTCTTGCCGCTCCCCTTCAAACAAATCCTGCACGGCGACTCACCAGAGTGTGAAGAGGAGTTTACTGTGATCAAATTTGCTCATAACTGGCTGTTTTCGAGACGCTGTGAAGGTCACGGTAGAGCAAGAACGAGGCTCAGTCTGACAGGAAGGGCTTCTAATGGAAAATGCGCCAACAAAACAAACAAAAACACCGGACGTTCTCACCACCAGGCTCCTGCGGGACCGTAGTAACCCTTCAGCAGCGGCAAGGAGGCCATGACCAGGGGCGTCCCCCACGCCATCAGGTGGTACAACCTGATTAGAGACAGACATTTATTTCATCATGAGCACACCGGACAGTGGAATAAATAAATTGATAAATAAAAACGGAATCAATTCTCCAGCTGGTCCCCATTGTTGGCGCTGGCATCGAGGTCATTTTTCAGGTGCAGACAAACGTCTATACACCCAGACAGCCAATTACTCACAGTAATACAACCTATAATTACCTTAAGTGTTGAGAAAAGATGATTTTCACGGGAAACGTTTGCCCCGAAACCGCAATAACCTCAAATCCGACCGAGTCATTTTTGTAGAAATTATTATTATTTTTTTTTTTAGCTGGAGATGCTCGATCCCTTGAAAACTGTGAAGCGATAGCATCAGTGACGGCCTTTTCAAGATATGTGCATGTGTTCTTTAGTGACTGGGGCGTGTGTGCGGGAGTCGATACTTTATAGAGCGTACAGCGTCGCCTGGTCAATAGAGTGGAAGTCCTCCCCTGACTTGTTCCAAGTACGGTCAATCGAGCCGTAGTGACACGGCTGACACACGCTCAATCCCCCCCTCGTGTTGTGCGCCGTGCGCACACAAACGCACACACACACGCAGGCTGTCACTGTATGTCAGCAGGGCCCGCTGTGCACCTCTAAGCCCCTGACCTCCCTGTGATGGACAGCGCTGAGAGTGAAAGGGAGGAAGGGGGGGAAGAGGGGCGGGAGGAAAAAGGTGGCAGAAGGCTTAAATTGAGCGGACTAGTCTGAGGGAGGGAATCCAGGGGGAGGCTGTGTTTGGGCTGAACATGAGAGGAAGAGCGAGAAAAGGAAAACAGGGAAAAAAGAGGAAAACAGGAGAGACAGAAATGGTAAAATCAGGGCTGCCAGTCCTCTGTGAGAGGAGGACGTGGGGAGGGAGGGAGAGGGGGGGGTTGTCAAGAAATCAATGTCAAGCGCTAACAGACAGCCCCCTCCAGCACACACACCTCCAGCTCAGGGGGCCTTTGAGAGCGAGATGACGGGGTCCGGAGCTGCGCGCAACATGGGCTTAATGAGGCGCAGCAGGACCGCTCTGCTCTCTGCATTTCACACACGTGCACGCAACGCAGCAGCAGCAGCAGACTCGCATGCCGCAATATCGCTCGCCGCACCAACCGCCCCCCCATTTTCATTCCCATCCCTCCGTCTATGGCTTCATCATCACCCCTCTTCCCTCGGAGCTGCGAATTCTTCCTTCAAATACTCATAAACGCACACGCCGGCACACAGAAAGCCTCCCCACTCTCTCTTGCACCCACTTCAATCATTCTTAGATCATCCAGTCTCTGTTCTCCATCTCCTCTGGCGATGCGTTCATTCATAAACCATCACGCTGCGCGATGGCTGCGCGTGTGCGCGCGGGAATGCAAAGAGCTTGTGGCAAGATTGGGCTAAAGGGCCGACGGGTAATTGCGCATGCATGCAAAGCAGCGATCCCGCCTGCCTGAACGCATAAAGCTTATCTGCGCTGTCAATACATGACAGCTCCACTGACACCTTGCCTTTGCTTGGCTTTGACTTATTAAAGCCCTGCGCTGCTTTACCTCTTTGTGTGCCCAGCCTAAAAAAAAAAAAAAAAAAAAACACAAACACATCCTCCTCCTCTTTGCTCCCTCTGGAGGCTTCCAGGCGAACCCATTCTGGCTTCCTGGCGTGCCCCTTCACGCCGAATATAAAGCCGTCTCCTCATGAGTTATAGCACCATTATACTGTCTGGCTTATTACTAATCAATGCAGGAACACTCCCATGGGTGGTGCAGGTGGAGGCCAAACCACCACCAAGAACAGACCCACACAAACACACACATAAAGGTGAGTTGTGTTGTTGTTTTTTTTGTTTTGTTTTGTTTTTTTTTCCCCCCAGTTGTTTCCACCAGGAAGCTGTGCGCCAGGTAAGGCTGCACAAAAATATTACACACGCACAGATTTCACACCGGGGCTGCGGGCAGCGCTCGTGGGGGGTTTGAGCGACAGGAACACGAAGCCAAAAAGCGTGAAGATAGCAGCGCACGCACACGCGCACAGGAAGGCACACTTAACTGCTAACACTCACTCCCATTTCAATTAGAGAGCCGGCTGGCTGAAAGAGAAGAGGAGGAGGTGGTGGAGGAGGAGGAGGAGGAGGAGGGGGCAGCCTGTCAGTGCTCTGTGGGGAGACGCTTACTGCTGCACGCCAAACGCACACACACGTGCACGCACGCACACACGCAGAGGAGGACGGTGCAGGATATAAACACGGTAACAATAAGGGACGGGGAAGGAACAACTTAATTATACACGGGAGATAAGAGTGGAAATCAATGATAAAATGATCAATTAGAAAACATATTGTCATGTCAATACTCACATAAAAATTATTTTTTACCAACTAAATTTAATTCTTTACAGCATCTTCAGATCAGATTAAAATTGCCATCATTTTATAAAAGCAACATGCCATTTTTTCCAAACAAAAAGTAAAAAAAATGAAGCGTTCCCAGCTCACATCTCGTATCTGTTGGTGCTCATTTCCCTGACCAGGTTAAGGTACAGGTTCAGTGTGATGAGGCAAACCCAGGCCAAGGCACTCCAGTCTGCAGAGGAAAAACACCAAGGTCAAATTATAACCAGCCGGCTGCCACACAGCATGCACCTGCGGATGTGTGTGTCCAAACATGGACGTGCGTCTGTATGACAGTGTGCGTGCATGGATGCGTTCCACTTTTCTGATAAATGAAGGCCCATTCTGCAGTAATATGAGAGAGACCTGTAGCTTAAGGTGATGGATGAGAGGCGGGAGCTCGCTGAGAGATAATGATGAACTGTGAAAAAGCAGAGGGAGATTACACGGGAGCAGGGAGGAGGGGAGGCCGGGGTGCACGGGCGATGGCGAGCGAGGTGCCGGAGTGGACAAGACCAGGTGTTAAGAGACTGAGAGGTATTATTGGCGGAAAGAGAACAAAACATCCGGTCAGCAGAACAGGAATTTAGCTTTCTAACAGCTTAAAAACTGGGCCAAAAATAATTTGGAGCATTCAAATTTTCAAAGTGGATCAAACAGTCTGGACAATGTCATGCAGTTGCAACAGCAGTCTGCTTGGGGGCAGTACTGCTCAATTCGGATGACAAAAAAGAATGAAGAAGAGGACGGACCGCCATTAATTGGCCAAAGCATGCAACCCAAGCATGAGCCTTTAATATGGTTTGTTTTGCAAAACCAAGGAAAATCTCTATATTTAGTCCTCAGGCCAAATATTGACAAGTATCAATACCATTGACTGTATATGAGAATTGGAGCAAGCGATTATGATGTCATCCATAAAAAAAATACTTAATTCTAGTTCCAAGTAAATTCAGTTGCCTATTTTTGTAATACAAATGTTGCCATGTTGGAACCATGGACGGTACATAGAGAGAACTGGACTGATCATCCCCTCCCCCCTCGCGTTTCAAACAGGAAGTACCTGCTGGTCCCAGAAAGCCAAAAGCTCATAGACTTCGAATGAAAAATAAAGTCATTTTTGCTCTGGTGTTTCTTTTTTAAATCTTCTTGCTAAACCTTGTTATTTTTTTTATTATATATTTTCTTTGGCGCAAGTTATTGAAGTTATAAACTAGTCAATCAGATGTCTCAATAAGAGCATGTGGTACCCGCTGGCCCCACCTTAAACGTTCAAAGCGCTTGATTGACAAATTCTTGGACCAATCACTGCATGCTAACTTCGTATGGTCCCAGAATGGTGAAATCGGGAGATATCCGTAACAAGAAAAAATGGCAACTAAATGGACTTTATTTAGTTGGAAGGTACAGCCTTGTTTTGACCATCTCTATTCATGTCAATGGTTGGAACTAGAAATCGTCAGTATGAGTCAATATTTTTATGCCAACAACTATCACCAATCAGGAGTGAGCTTATTGGGAGGCCCCACTCCTACCACTAGAAAGCGGACTTAGGAGAATCTGTCAAATGTTTTAATGTGAAACCACGTCTTTTTTTTGAGGTATCTGATTAGTCAGTTTCTAACTTGAATGACTTGCACTAAAAAAAATATCATGAAAATAATATTAGGATTAGCAAGAACATGTTTAAACAAAAGGTACCAGAGCAAGAACTCAGCATTGCAACAACACAAATTCACGTCTGCCCGCCTCTTTTTTGACACGCTTCAGAGTCACTGCTCAACACTTTTCCAACAATGTGTTCATAAACTTGTTGCTCCCAACGTGTGTGGAAGGAGCTACTGTCATAGGTTCTTCTCCTTATTGATACATGGAAGTATTGACAGTATATCTCACCTACAATGCATGGATGACACAGGTAATGTTAAGAGATCTGATTGATTTATTTTGAAGAGCTCCACAAAAACATTGGTAAACACGTCTCCATGTCTGGACTCATGGCTTCACTCAGAGATTCTCCCTGTACACTAATGTTCACTATTTACTGCAAGATATATATCTGAATGATGGTCGCTTTCAGCGGTACTTCCATCTCTCTGTGACCCAGTTTGATGACTTTCTGTCTTTTTATTTCATTTAATAGGATTAAAATAAGAAGATCTTTTTTATTATCATCTTGATACAAATAATAAAAATATCATAACGTTCAAGGGGAGAATAATCAGCTCCTCCTCCATGTTTGTTTTGGACTCCACCTGCTGATTGACACGTCACGGGTGACAGCCGTGTTCCAGACTGGTTAACGCGATGCAAATTCTTCATCAAAGTCCAGATATCCACTCGATGCACAAAACATATCACAAGACGTTTGAACACATCTGTACATTGACTTCACATTGAAAAGCAACGGTGTATTGCATTTGTTAGGAATCCGAATTCCTCCTCTGTCCCTACAGCTTTTCTCTACTTGTCCAATTGTTAGGGCATTTGGAGGAATAGGGGTGTCTGAAATAATTTTTTTAATAGCTAAACCTCCCGGTGGAGGGATGCAGAACCCTCGGCCACGAGGGTGATCCGTGTTACGCTGTGCCGCAGGAGAAATGGATTTCTTCCCACTCTAAACCACATAGGTTTACATTAAAATGTAAATAAGTACTCCTTGTGTATTAACATGACTTTTTAAAGTTATATTGTTGTGTATTTCCCGAACACTGGCAGCTACACGCCAACATGGATGAAGGCAACTTTTGATGATGTCATCAAGTAGGAGCGACGTTAATTTTTTTTTCCTAACTCTGTTTGGAGGGCTAAATGTAGGGGTAGGAGAAGAATTCAGATTTGGGCCAGTAGGCTACTACTTTAAAAATAGAAAAAGTCCTTCTTTTTCTTCACACTTTTTTTTGCTGTTAGTCAATCCTCAGTTTGTGAAAGATTATCCTAAAAAGAAGATATCATAAGGGTATGATGCTTTCCAGATAATGTCTTTTGCCTTTAATAATTTTTTTTTGCCTTTTTCCTGACCATCTGAACAAATGCTGTCCTGGAGTAAACTTCATAAATGAACTGAGCTTAATTTTTAACACTTGGACTTTGAACGAGCTTTTATCCATGAACCATTCCAGAAAATGATCTCTAGAACAAACTGGGTAAAAGCACCCTAAAAAGCATTTGGAAGCAAATTAAAAAGACACGCAAAACACAAATGTCTTTGTATGGTATCATCACAAAACGCGCAATTATCATAAAACCCTAGTCTCCAGTAATTAGCCGAAGCCTTTCTTTAGC
This sequence comes from Oryzias javanicus, assembly GCA_003999625.1. NCBI lineage: Eukaryota > Metazoa > Chordata > Actinopteri > Beloniformes > Adrianichthyidae > Oryzias > Oryzias javanicus. The sequence continues at coordinate 21,947,770 of CM012457.1, forward strand.
TTGAAAGCTCAGCTTCACCTCTTGTTGTGACACTGCCCCCGCTGCCGCCTCTCCCCGCACCAAACGCATTTCCCAAAACCGGATTCACGGATTCAAAGCAAACGCTGAGACATTACGCTTCCTTTTGTGCGGCGCCGCGCAGCAACCGCTGATCTAATGTTTATGCACAGCCACTTGTCCTTGGTGTGAGAATCCTCCTGATAAAACCAAATGCGACAACCCTGCAGCTCGCCACCTATCAAACTGTTCACGTGTGTCAGCCAGCAAGACCAATAAACCCGGCCTAATAAAGAGTCTTTTTAGCAGCCTGCCTAATTAAAAATCCTTATGCTAATCAAAAGAGCTGTGACTCTGATGCAAGCTTTGCGCAGGCTAAATTCTTCTGCACGAGAAACAGGGAGAAACAGTTTCACTTTGGCACGCAGATCTCTCTGATAACGTCTCAGGAATATGGGTACTTTCCTATTGTCTATTTAAATATATTTCACCTGAACCATAGTTTAAAAAAAAAAAGCGCCTTAAGGACTTTTTAGCTGTAAACATATAAAAAAAATGTACTTTTAAGCTCATTTTATGGCCTGCAACTCTTCTCAAGCCAAAAAAGTTAGAGCAATATTATTTACAAAGGTGATATTTCATCTCCTCATCAGATGTCAGTGTCTGAGCTCTTTTTTTTTTTTTGCTTACTTGCTTCTACTGCAAAAAAATTGCACGACCGAACAATTAATCAAAGTCTTTCCTTACCAAAGTATGTCAGCCACCAGGCTTGGAAGTCACAAAGAGTTCCCTCCGGATGTGTCTCCCCCTGGGGAGTAAAAGAAAAGCATCATGGGAGAAAAGAAAAAAAAAAAACAATGTTGGACCAAAAAAAAAAAAAGATCCAGGTGGGCTTTTAGTGTTAAATGTAATAACTCACCATAACATATGCTACACTGTCGAAGAAGGCTGCTACAGTCAAGCAAAGAATCATCTTCTGCAGCGGGAGAATTAAAAAAAACACATGAAGGATTCACTAACAAAACACCTTGAGTGAAAATCCCAGTGCATTTATATCCACTTAGTAAGAAGGACAAATTATAGCTCAAATGATCACTGATGTGGCTGACAGCTTGGCACATGCTGGTGACAACTCAGTAAAAATACCACAGAGGAGAGACTTTTGCACATTTCCTCCTGTTCTCTAAGCTCAACAATAACATCTTATAGAAATTTGGGGGTGAAGCGGCGATGGGCGGCAGTTATGCTTTGCTGCGGCAGGCGCACAAAGACACAAACCAACAGGCACACAGAGCCCTTTATCAATTTGTGTCCGGCGATGACCCTGCCAAGGCTACGAAAAAGAAGGAGAGGAGGATGAGAGAGGCGAGGAGGGGGATGGGAGGACGGAATAATAGCGGCAGGAGGGCCTTGAGAACACTAAAGACTATTGACTGAGATAACCTTTGTGAGTGGATGCAAGAAAGGAGAGGCTTTATGTGGGAGGCAGACGAAGGGGGGGAGGAGGATCAGGGGGATGTGCGGCCGCTCTCCGCAATGTGGTCCCGAAGTAATGGGATCCGTCAGAGCCCTACGTTAAGCTGTCATTTACTTGAGATTAGGAGGATAACATGCAGCACTGCCAAACCTGACAGACCTGCTGGACCCGCTTCAAAAGCACAAAATCTCTCAAAAGCTCGCAGCCACGCCGTGAAAAGCCCGCTTCCACCTTTAAGGAAATCTGCTTTTGGATATAAAATGTAGGCCGTCTATTTTGCTTAATTTGAAGATTGAAAACGGCACGAGAAGGCAGTCGCTATCACAAAATGACCGTGAGTCAATTAACTCCCCAATTCATTAATCTGAGCATTTTAATTGGCTTCAATTATGCCAAGATTTGCTATGGCTAATTGAGCATATTTCCGGTGGAAATGAAGCAAACACGAGTAGAAAGGAGGCGTCAAAACGTGCTGGGTGGCGGGGCTGACATTTACCTGAGCCAAAGACTGATACCGCCGCAGCAGCCAGATCACAAACAGCATAAAAACACTGAGAGAAAAAAGGAAAAGAAAAGCCATAAAAACGCTTGATGACAGCAAAGGGGCACTGTGAGCGTTACAGGCTAATTACTATACAACATTCATTACACAACACGTCTTTGGTTTTTGCTTATAACAAGTACAAATCCATAAAAAAAAAAGGTTTTTTTTTTTAAATAAAGAAACCTCAAGTTTAAGACTTTTAATCAACACATCTTATGAATCACCATAACTTTCCGGTCCAAGTCGATTCTAAGAATTACGCTGAACAATTGCCTAAAAAGGAACAATGCAGGATGTGGCGCGAACACACAAGCACCGCAAACCACAGCCTTTAAAACTTTTAAGGAAATAAATCAGTGTGCCGTAGACGCAGCCCTGAAAAAAAAGAAAAAAAAAAAAGTCACTCGAGCTGATAGCGAGACTTAAAGTCATGACTAACCCTTCCATCCGCCTAGACACACCTCACAGCCAATACTGATTGTGTGAAGGATTACCCGAACCCTGCTTGATAACATCCATTGAAGGAGTCATGATGAGGTGTTACAGCACGAATAGTTTAAAAAAAAAGCTCTGCCACATCAGACATATTTAAGAGACTCTGGATATGCTTTAGCCATTAAAGACGCTTAAATTTTACAATAGGGAGAACATTTGGCTTAAAAAAGTCACTTTACTGGATGGAGTTTCTTTGAGAGTTAAAATCGAACAAGCAGTTGTCTTTTAATTTGGTTTATTCTGATTTTAGCCAAAATTGAAAAGATTAGTGAGGCTTTCTTGAACATAGTTTCTGCAGAGCAGCAGCAGGTCATTAGAAATGAAAAAACAGTTGGTGCAGATTAACCCCCTCCCATCCCCCAGAACTGAGAGCTCTCTGTTTACACTCTGTCCTGCTAGCTGACCTAACATTAGCGGTTCAACAAAACAGCCGTACAGTTTTGATCCAGATACCAGCTGAGACGAGGAAAACCAAGTCATTTATGGATGTGTTTGTCTGTAATTGGATGGAGCGGAGCAGGGAGCTTATGCCACACCCACTGTATTTTCTACTTTTTTTAAACTGCATTTTTCATCGGCTTCTGATTCACAACAGTTAGGAAATACTCAGAAATGCAATTTTAAGCTTAATTTTCTTAATTTATGTCCTTCATCAAAATAAAAATACCACAGACATGTAAAAAAATATGAATAAAAACAAAATTTCAATCAGAGTGGGTGTTCAAAATATGATAGTTTTTGAGCCAAAGTACACTTTTTCCTTGATAAAAATCATAAGCCACCACCAATATTTAAAAAAAAAAAAAAAACTGTTGTCTGTGTTATCAATATTCAGTCATTCTAATAAAAGGTTCCAAAATATGAGCTGATTTGAATATAAAGAAAAAATATTTTATACTTCTACCTATTAAATCTGGGCCTTTTTGGATGAACACAAAGCTGATATCTTGTCAACGGTAAAGAGTTCCAGAGATGTGTTGTTTTACTTAAAAACATTCATGTTTTTTTTTTTTTATTTAGAAAGGATTAGGATATATTCTTATAATATTTTTTACTCAGGACAACAAACTTAAACTTTAAAACCCTTAGTTTTCTGCCATGTTTTTGGGGCACAAAATTAAAGATGAACTTTGGTGATAATACTTTACTTTTTTATCCTGTAATTTGTTAGCATGATTATAATTAAGTGACAAAAAAGAAATAAAGAATCAGTTATTTTACAAATGTACATTTGATAAAGTGACAAATATACCAAAGTAAATGAGTGCAGTACACAATCTGTAAAAATATTTCTAAGTATGTTACAGGATACTTTAAAAAAAAATGATGAAAGAAAAAAAGAATTCTTCACCATCCAAATAAGGAGAAGGTTCCAGTGGCTCGCTTTATTGATAAAATCACCACCTGTAAATAAGAAACAATCAATTACTGGACAGCTTTTCAATTAGTCGTGTAAACAGGGAAGCGATGAGGAGGCTCACTGTGTTTTGAGGCTAAAAACAACCATGTAGAAACATTTAGTTCTTTAAAAATTACAATGCAAATACAGATGTGTGAACATTATAATCACAGGCTTAGTCAAAACCGAGCTGTCTAAGTGTCATTTGCCCAGGACTGCCTACTGTGTGCGTTTGTGAACGTGCATGTAAACACGCAACAGGCAGAAGTTAGGAGAACAAAAAAGAACCAGAAGACCTGCAGTCAGAAGAAGCATAAACATCTGCAGAGTGCTGACACACAACACACGTCCTGTGAAACGTTGGAGAATGTCAAGTCCCGACGCAGAGCTGTTCTAGAAGACTATAAACAAACAACGGCTGATAAATCACAGCAGAGACAAATGAAATACAGGTGGAAGGAAATATGATAACAAGGTTGGAAGCTGACACTCTCAAGAACTGAAAGAAAAGAACAAAAGAATGATGAGAATGAGAGAAAGGTGACTCAGTCCTGCAAGGTTCAGGAAGTTGATAAGGCCTTAAGGAACTGCATGCAAAGCCAAGAGAGACAGATGAGTCCATCTTACTGTTTACACACATACAATACAGAGAAAAATATAATTTTATGATGGTTAAAAGTGCATTTTATATATTATTTGTTGTTCCTTTCATGTGAATTAGATTGTTTTTATAACTCTATTTCTTACGTTGGCAATTTTTTTAATTCAAAAAAGTCAAAATTACAAAAATTTAAAAACATGGTCGATGATAACATCTATGCAAAATCTGATTTTTGAAGAAGAACATAAACACGACTAATAAATATTTAAATCCTTTATATAATATTTTTAAGTGTAAGCTAAGTAGTTAGTAAATATAGGTTGGTTTGAGCTCAGCACAGTAGTTCATCTGCTTTAATGATCACTTAATACTGCTTTATAACAGTAATAATTGGTTGAAACTAGTCAAATATTCTTAATATCTTCATACAAACTGGATTTAAATCCCTGAAAATGTTAAGAAAAATCCCCTAAAATAAAATTCTACTAAAAAAATCTCATTACAACTTCAAAAGGGAATCAAGGACGTTATTTGACTTTATAAAATGACTTGAATACCTAAGACATGGCCAAAATTCTGTATTGATGAGATATATAGATTTTTTTGGTCACAGAAGTATGTGATGTGGAAATTTACCAGCAAATATTAAGGTGACAATAGATGTTTTCTGAAAGAGAACCTTAAATAACTAGTGGATGTAATCATGCAGTAAATCAAGGGCAAACGTTGGTCAGTAGACAAAACAAAGACGGTGACGGGAAGTTTAGTGGCTCCTAAAACGAAAGTGTCAGACTTCAGTCTTCAGAGAGCAATGTCCTGCTTTCTTTCTTACTTAAGATCCACTATGATCATCTTTTGATCTATTGTAGAAGCATTTTTAGTGGTCTTCTAATTAGAAATATGTTGTTTTTAGACAAAACCGAACAACAGCGTTGTTTTCTAGGACATAGTTTCTGCAGAGCAGCAGGAGTTTATCAGAAATTCCCCTCCGAGTCCTGGGCGGGACACTTTCCTGACACTCTTCTGTTTGACATTGCTATCATGCTAACTTAAAACCCCTCATAACCCCAACATAGCATTACTGGTGCAACAAAAATAGTGAGTAATATTGGAGCAATCCAGTCATACAGTTTAGAGCCAGATGCAGCAAAGACGAGAAAAACAAAGATGTAAAAGAATCTATCAGTCTGCAAGTTTATGCATCAGAATGGAGCGCAGCAAGAAGCTTCTGGGCCCCAATCGTACTACCTCCTCATGGTGCAAAGATATTTTTGTATTTAATCACGGAGCGCTTTAACTGGGAAAAATAAAATATCTATAAATACTGTATTCACAATAAATTAAAAGGAATTTCATTTAAAATATTACATCAAATGTATCCCGTCAAAGATACATTGAGGAGATTTAAAATTAACATAGATGAGTCATTTTGAGACTTTTTTTTTTCATTTATTCTTTCACTTTTTTTATACCAGAAAATTTTGGTGTTGTGTTGAACACTTTATAATAGCAAAACTGAATGTTAATATAAGAATTAATATTTTTGATGTCATGTTGTATTTTGATTCATATGGTTAAATAAATTTAATTTTTGTTATTCAATTATTTTTTGGAAATTCCATATTCACAAATGTAAATGGTAAAATTCACAACACTATTTAAGTTTAGTCTTTCTGGACCTTGAATCATATAATAAAACAATATAACACGTGCAAAATCTGAAGGCATCAAGGACATTGAATATTTTAAAAGAACTGCATATTCTTTTTTTTTTTACGTTTTTGAGTTTACATGTATATAATGAAACTCTGTGGTTTGTTGATGTTTTACGTTAATGTGCTGGTTGTACTGTACTTGCAGTGTTTTCTGCTACCTATGGTTATAATAAAAAAATAATAATAAAATGCACAACTGAATGTGAACATTTGTAAATTGAAAGAATGTTCAATAAAGTTTATGAAAAAAAATAATCGTAGTATTAACGTCACAACTATCTTTTTCCAACTTTATTTTTGTGTCTGCTCCTGATTCACAGCGATTTGAATAGTGAAATACTCAGAAACATATAGCTTAATTAATGTGTCATCCATCATATGACAAATTCTACAAGAACATGCTAAAAACAACACAAAATATATTTTGCAGGAGTGATTCTTTAACCTTTTTTGTCCTTGTAATCCAGTAGTCTCTGAGATCCCCCATTATATGTAAAATATTTTATTTCTTCTAAATAGTGATGAATTTAGAAACTGGTTGTTACAGTAACTACCAGTTTCCAGTGCTGCACCTAAACATCTGGCCATATTTACTTTGGACAGTCACTGATTTATCATCAAAGATTTAATTTCTAAAACTGAAAAAATCCTTCATGCAATTGTTGCCTTAACTAATAGTAAAGTCACGATGACTGACAGCTCAAAACCATTACATCACAAACCATTAGATGAACATTCATCCTTCCATTACTAACTTATACTAAACAAACAATTAGCAGAGCTCGTGAAAGTTTATTTGTGTTTAAATGAGCAGCGTTGTTTAGCTAACAAGCAAATTAGCTGCGGCGCTAATATTAGAATGACTGCTTTGAACACTTACGCATCGGTAGTCCTCCGACTGTGTGTTAAAGAATACGCAGCGTGAACCGTTGCTTGTTGGGACAATATTCGTCGCTTCCATTTTCAGATAATATAAATTTTAGACACTTATTTTGCTCAAGCGTTTGTTGTGTTTTTTTCTTTTAGCATCCTCTTTACTTCCTGTGCCTACAGTGTGCGCAAAAGGACAAAAAGGGTCCGTGTTTGATGAATCTCGCAGGAAGATTATTTTTCTGGGTTTTTTTACAACGAAAACTTCTTGCTAAAATGGAAAGGATTTTTTTCCACTTTTATACATTAAGGTCATAATTTGTTTAATTCAGCCTGCATAATAATAATCAAGTTTCCCTTATTTAAAAGTTCTTGTTTTTCAAATACTTAAATCTTGAAAGTCTGATTTTATTTTAGAATAAAGGGGAAAAAACAGTGAAATTTTGCAAGGATTTACATAAAACAAAGTAAAGACTTTGAAAGTTACCACGAGAAAAAAAAAAAAAGCTGCCAAACAACTTCAGAAGTTGCTAGCCAAATCTTACAAACCAGTCAAACTATCACAACAGTGCTGAGTTACCCAACAAGATTACATAACAGCAAAACTCAATAATTGAGATTTAATAAACTTGCGTCATATCTTGCACAAGCTTAGTGGATAGTTGTTAAGGCATAGTTTTAATATAGTGTTAACAACATCTCAAAATATGCTAAACAAATAACTCTGAAGAGTATTTTTTGGCAACCGGTCATTTGGATTGCAGTAGATTTTCTGGGTCTCATTGGAAGCGTTGTGTAACTTTTGCTTTATTATAAAGAAACAGGTTTTGCAAATTCAGAGGAATCTACGATCTACATTTTGAATTCTATTTCTGACTATTCTACATCCGTTTCATCTCGTTTGTTATTGTATGTGTTAACTATGACACTAACTGTGATGTCAATGATGCCCAAACCATTCAGACAGGGGTCTGCAACCTGAGGCTCCGTTGCCACTCATGTCAGCATGTCAGATAACTACAATGACTAAAAGTTTAATCTAATATCAGAGCGTTTTATCATTAGAATAATTTCTTCTGCTGGACAACAGTATCTAGTTGCTGTTCAGAGGCAAAGTTCTTATACATGCAATCGCATTTACATTAACTGTTTTGATTTCTTAATAAAATTAGAAAATTTCAATTTGTCCAGTCTAAATTTGATATTAAACGTATAAAAAGGATATTGATGCAGCAAAGTTATAATGATGGAAAATTCTTTTTTTTTTTTTTTTACATTTTTATTCACGTAAACCTGCTGCAGCAGGAGAATCATATTTGGGTGCATTTTATTTTGAAAGGAACTTGTGTGTGCTGCTGTCAAAAATATGCTATAATTGGTGTTTTGAAAGAAACAAAATACTATCATAAATCAAATAAAGAAACATTAATAAAATTTTGTAAATGAAGAGCTTAATGGCCACAGAAATATAAATAAAGTGCCTTTTTCTAAAACAATAAGTGGGACTTTTGGTACTTTTGGGAAAAGAAGGATGCAGATCCTTACATTACAAGTTTCTATTTGAATTCAACATCAGCAATAAAAGTGAAGTGTTATTAAATCAATTAACCTAAACACAAGCCACAATTTTCATTTTCTTTCGACATAGTCTAAATTGTTGAAATTATTTCCTTTTTTTTGGTTTTGTTATTTATGTTACCCTTTTAACTATCTATTTTATCATTTGTTGCATTTCATTCCCTCACATGTACAATATTTTAGGTTTTCATTATTTTGGGACTTTGTTCAACCTTGACTTAAAAGTGCTTAAACAAACAAAGCTTTAGTTACTTTATCTCCATTAACAAAAGAATGATAAGAATGTTTCTAGATGTTTCTGGATTCTTCCTCTATCCATGCAGATTCAGCAAAAGCTTTCCAGTGCCCAAGAGAAAGACATTTACATCAAGAGTAAAAGGCAATATTAATTATGTCAGGTAGTATGAGGCTGATACACTTTTAAATAAGTTGGAAGAACTACACTCACATTGTCAAATTAAAAGGAAAACTAATCAGTTGTTTAATGGAAGATGTATTTTTAATTATAGCTCGATTCCATTTGTTTGTGTAAGTTTATATAATAATAGCTTAGGTTTTTGTACAATAAATACTTGATTTTTAATACATTTGTAAATGAAAGGAGACTGTACAGTGAAAGGTAAAAAGGGTGTGACGCTGCAATCCGGCTGCACCCTCAGACCTGTGAGGGTTCAATGAACTACTGTAGTCTTTTCTCTCCTAACAAAGCTTCAGATTGGATGACACATCCATGCACATCCCAACAAAATAGAAACCTAAAACTTTGTGCAAATGCTTTATTTAACTTTACTTTTCTTTGAAATTAGCTAATAAAATCTTAAACTGACATTATGTAAACATCCATGTTATGTAAGATCTTTTTGTTTTTCGTTCAGGGAAAAAAACAACCTGAAAGGCCTTTGGGTTTTGTGTCCATGTTCAGGGTGTTGTCAGTTGAAACCGACTGACAGGCAACATTCCTCAGCTTCCATTCAACTTTGAGTCCTCCTCCTCTATTGTCATCCACTGCTGGTTGCTGAGGGAAACCCTCTATTTTTCAAACATTTAAAAAAAATGTTGATAATTTTGCTCTTTTGTTTATTTATCAGAATTGTTGCAGAACATGCATCTACCTACAAATTAATTACAGATAAAACAAACTGTATCAATCAATCAATCAATCAAACTTTATTTAAAAAAAAGCTCTTCTCATACACGTCCAGCCCGAAGCACTTTACAGTTAAAAACAAAAATAGACCAAAAATAAATAAATGAAGTAAAATAAAAAGAGCAAAACTCATCCCACCCTTTACTCTTATGAATATGTAACAAAATATTAAGACATTATGAAAAATCACATTAAGGCAAAAGGTACAAAAAAACCTAACATTTTCATCTCCACATAAGTAACAAAATGTTGTTGACTCTCAAGTTTATGCAAAACTTTATATATAAATAGATAAAATGAAGGCTTGATAAACAAGTTTTGTTCATGTCAGCACATAATTTCTAACAAAAGCCTGTCGTCAATTCTTGCCATGGTTTGTCCTTAGTGATCAGTGAAACCTCAATTTAACATCATCAAGTAAATGAATGATTTACAGCTTTAAAGACCTACTCCAATAAAAAAAATAACGTTGGTGTTTTTATCCTTGTGAGATTTTTCTGATGATGGAGGACATATTTAAAAACAATTCAGCTTGGATTTGCATTTTTGAGTATTTCTTTATCCAAATACTTGTGAAGCCAGAGCAGACAAAAAAAAACTGTTTGAAAAAGTTTGTATTTGTCATGAGAAAATACATTGGACGGGCCACAAACTCCCTGTTTCATCAAATTCTGATACATTCACATGTAGAAAAATAGATCCATGAATGTCTTTGTTTTTCTTGTCTGAGCAGGGATCTGATTTAAAACTGTACAATTAGATATCTTAAATATTGGATGCCATTATTATTCCGTTTACCATCAGAAGTGTTAGCATGTGGGTGTAAGGGACTGTAAAATACCATGTAACAGAAAGCTCTCAGTTATCTCAGTTGCTCCACGCCAACAGTCCCGCCCAGAAATTATGCCCTAGAAGACAACAGTTTTTAAAACGTTGGCTAAAAACAGCGTTTTCATAATTAGAAGACCTCTGGAACACTTTAAAAGTACATCAAACAATCAGCGGAGTGGGTCTTGTTTCAACCAAGCAGTACAGGACAGTTCGGTACAGGGCAGTCCTGGTACAGGGCAGTCCGGTACAGGGTAGTTCGGTACAGGGTAGGACGGTCAGGTAAGGTGCGGTCTGGTTTGGTGCGGTCCGGAACCATGAAATCTGGTTGGCGTGTGGTTCCCGATTGTGATGCAGTTCTCTGAGATACGGTTCAGTACGTTATGGTTCGGTATGGTTCAGTGCGATACGGTAAGGTATGGTGTGGTACAGTGTGCTACGGTCAGGCGCGGCATGGTGTGGTACGGTAAGGTGTGGTGCAGTAAGGTATGGCGCGGTACGATGTGGTACATTAGAGGTTCTGTACGGTATGGAGCGGTACGAGGAACAATACGGTATGGTGCAGTATATTGTGGTACAGTACAGTACGATGTGATACAGTATGGTATGATGCAGTATGATGAGGTACGGTATAGTGCGGTACATTGTGGTACGGCACAGTACAATATGGTGCGGTGCGGTACGATGTGGTAAATTGTGGTACTGGTGCGATACATTGTGGTATGGTATAGTACAATATGGTGCATAGCGGTGTGGGACAGTGCAGTACAGTGCTGTACGAGGCTGTACGATGCGGTACGATGCGGTACGATGCGGTACGATGCGGTACGATGCGGTACGATGGGGTACGATGTGGTACATTGTGGTATATATATGGTATGGTGCGAAACGGTTCGGTGCGGTACAGTGCAAAACGATGCGGTACGATGTAGTACATTGCGGTTCTGTACGGTACATTGTAGTGCGGTACAGTAAGATATGGTGCAGTGTGGAGTGGTGTGGTACGGTGCGGTACAATGTGGTACATTGCTGTTCTGTAAGGTCCATTGTGGTATGGTATGGTGCAGTACAGTCTTGTACAGTGCGTTCCAGTATGGTATGGTACAGTATTTTGAGTGTTTACATTGTGAAATGGACCCATTAAACAGTCCAGAACCATAACTCTTACCTCTTGAAGGCTTCCATCCCTTGTAGGTCCAAAAAGAAGTGGCATGGAACGGTTGGGGCAGAGCCACTATAGCCACCTGTTGATTGGCAGAAAGTGGTGACGAGATTAGCAAGCTCTAGTATAGGGCTAAGCTAAGCTAGGGTTTTCAATGGTTTCTTCTTTATGCCTACAGTCTTCTTTCAAAAAGTAAATTTTTGTCATACACAACGTACTAGAAGTAAAACAAGTTGCTGAATGACCTCCAGTGTTGTTTCTTGTCTAGTCGCCGAACTACAAAGACACGCTAGTGGTCTATACCACGCACATGTTGTTAAAGCAAACTGCTCAGTAAGGCTAAACTGAGTGGAAATGTTCACCAGAATTAACTGGATCATATCACACCACTTCTTACAGGAGCGCTCAGTGAAAACCAGGCTTAGGTTTTCTCTTTCTAATTTCCAAAAGTTATATAATAATAAACTCGAAGTGTTCAGCAAATAAAACACATGTTGTTTCTCGAAGCTTTAGTGTTTCCCCAAAAGGTATTAAATCAAGCAGTTTGGTATCTGGATCTGGATAACTGCTATAGCGTCTAGTTAGGAATTCTTGTAAAATTTATATAGGGATTTCTGCAGGTGAAGGAAAAAAAACTCATGACTTTCTCTTTCTGAATATGTGTCTTTTATAAAGGCTTTAAATCCTACACGAAACAGCGATTCACCCAAGACAACTGTCAAGGTCTTCAGGAAATATTTCATGTTGCAAATACTTGTCTGCACTGTGACTGCAGCTGTCTACAGGCTGTCATACAAGCTTTTATTTGACCCTCGTGTTCCTCTTCCTTCCTCTGCACTGTTCAGTCCAGCTTTTGTCCAAATTCTCTATTTCACTGTTATTTCAAGACTTGAGAATGACCCGTTTCGGCTCGCATAAGAGCATCGATAAAGAATTCAAATGAGGACCTTCTTTGTAAAAAATAACAGTTTTATTGTAGAAACATTTATCAGTACAAAAACAGCATAAGGTGCACGCAAAATATAGCAACTTGTTTTGACAGATGGATCTATTCAAAGGCATAATGACAACATTACAAAGCACAGCATCTCATAGAAACCCTCATTATTCTTGATGCAGAAGAATTATCGGTCGTTTCCAGTTCATCGAGCATGTAGGACATGAGGAGATCATGGGCAGCTACAGTCAGCATCTGCCTCCTTCCTAACAAAGAGCCATTAAACAATAAAGCACAAACATATCAGAGGGAAAACACACCAACATCATCATCATCTGGGAGGATGCTGAGTCTTCTGTTGGCATCCCCAACCCTGGGGTGGTTCGACCAGCTTTGAAATAACGTTTGAAGGCCAACATAGTGAGGTAATAAATACATTAAATAAATATGTTTCATCTGCGTCTAGCCTGAAAGTGTGATGTGTACAACACATTAGAGTGCAAAAAGGAGATTTTTTGTTGTCCAGGTTCGACACATCTACAGTCAAGTTTGGAGCAACACCAGGAAGTTTCTTCTCTGATGCTTTGGCCCGTCCAGGAAAAGTCAGTTGAGAGTCCTGATGGCGCGTCCGCGCGCTCACTGGCCCCATCCTCCGATGCCCAGCTCCTTCTTGTACCGCTTGGTGAGAACGTCCGCCTGCTGCGTGAGCTTGGAGAGCACCCCTTGCAGCCCGGTCAGGTGGTACTGGAACTGCTTCTCCAGATCCGCCTCCTCGTCGTCTTCCTCCTCGGAGCAGCAGGAGGACCCGGAGGACGAGACGGACGCGGAGGAGTGCGCGCGGGTGATCTTCATGCTCTCCTTGCGGCGCTCGTCGGCGCACCGCACGCCCCACTCGATGTCCCTGCGGATGGACTTGAGCAGCTGGTAGTAGCTGTACATGTCCCCCTCGTCCAGGTCCGACTTGACGGAGCTCATCTCCCGCTCCTCGTCCAGCGGGACGTCCCGCAGGAGGCTGGGCACCATGATGGTCTGGTCCATGTTGTTGACGGCGCCGATGAAGCGGTTCATGGCGTTGAAGAGGGAGTTCTTCTGGTTGGTGGTTTCCGGGAGCTGCATCATCATCTTAGCGGGTTTGGAGGGTCTAGTTCTCGTCAGGTTTAGTCTCTGTAGTTTCTGATGAGCTCTCGGAAGCTTGACGATCTTTATAGAGGAGCAGGTTCGGGGCGTTCCGGCAAAACCTGTTAGTCCAGTTCTTGTAAGCGCTACCCGACTCCTGCTATGACCTGATGTAACCCACAGCTGGACAGGTTGACAACAGAAAGGGGGAGTGGCCTCAGATTGACAGCAGAATGCAAAAAAATAAAAACAGGCTCAGATTGAAAACAATCTAACTTTCCCCTCCGTCCTACTGCCTGACTTTGAGGCTCTGCTGCAGTTTTTTCTTTCTTTTTTTTCCCCTCTCATCAGCTCATCACACATTCTGTTCCGATGATAAACCGCTGAGGCACGCACGCGGCCCCGGGCTCCATGAATATTCATCAGCAGACCCATCGGCCCATGGCTCTTGCTCTCCTGGCAGCCAATAACGTCGCGGCTTTCGTTTCGGAGGCGGGGCTAAGCAACCGGAACCAATGGAAGGCGAATTATGGCTGCATGCTAATTGAGAAGCAACACGTGTACTAACTTTGACGCTTTTGAGTGATAAAGAACAGTTCTGGAGGTTTTAATTACATCCTTCTAGAAGCATGTCACTCAAACACGACAACTTTAATGATCCAAGTGATTGCAAAGCAGTGATTTATTTTTTTAGAGTGTTTATCTGCAGGAAAACAGACACCGCCTGGTTGGGTTACTGGGTTTCTGGAGTTTGAAAAGGTTCACAATCTAAAACTGGGTGGAAAAAGCTGCAGGTATTTTGTATTTTTTTTAAGTCACATATTTTGTTCAGTCTTTTTATCTCTCATAATTGAATTTCTTAATATTTCTTTACTCATATCTCTGAATCAGGAGCAGATGAAAAAAATAACCATTTGAAAAAGGGGCATATTTGTGACAGAACGTGCACTGGGCAGGCTCCAAGCTCCCTGTTCCACACCATTCTTCTGATGCATCCACTTGCAGACACATAGATCCATGAACGTCTTTGTTTCCCCAGTCTGAGCTGACATCTGTCTCAAAACTGATCGATACCTCCACTATTGCTCTCTGGTTTTTTTGCACTGAAAATGTTAGTTTCGGGGTATGAAGGACTGTGCCCTAGCAGGACAGCATTTAAACAGATGGGTGACAGGAAGTGGGGGTGGGTTTCTTTCACAGCTCTAATTGATATATAAAAGACTTGGTGACATAGAATTCCTTCCGGGGACAAACCGCAATTAATAATTTCTCCTTCCTGATCATGTCTGGCACTTCAGTGTTTTGAGAAGGACAGTAGCCGAACGTCACTACAAAATTTTAGTCCCTGATTGGTTTAGCAGTCAAAAGTTGAGTCAAAAGTTCAACGAACGCGCATTTTTGTAAGTATTAGAGCCCACGAATGGACTAAAAAGCTTTCATAGTGACACATGAACACAAAAGTTCTGAACACGGAAGCCCGAGCCAGGAGTTACGTGTGTTTACATCAACGTTTCATAGAAAGTGGCCTTTAAATGCGAGTTGATGCTGCTCTGCAGGAACTATGTTCTAGCAAACCACACAGGTGTGTTTATTTTAGCTAAAAAAAAGTCATTATCATAGCCAAAAGACCGCTTTTGAAATTAATCAAAAGATGATCGGAGTGAGAATTACAATAATAATTTTGATAGACACTTCTAGGAAAACTACTGCACCGTACAAAGTATTTACAGGATTGCTTGATTACTCCCCGACACAGGATAGTTGCAGCAGCTGGTTTTTAGCTCAGATGGTGGTAAACTTAGCTTTCCCAACTCTTCAACAGGGTATAAACAAGGATTCCCACATGCCGGTGCAACAGAAATAGCCTCACATTGCCACCATTACTGTATGTTTACTGGTAGACGTGCTCAGAAAGTAAGGGGATCTTTTGTAAATACTTCTGGTTGAGATAAAATTTCAAAAACATGTTTCAGCCTATATGGTGCTTCATCAAAACATGTCTTTAGTCCCACCGTGAGACCTTTTGCTAAACTTTCATAAGGAGATTTTCCTTTTAGAAACAAAAAAAATGACAAATTTTATTACAGAACCTTGATTTGAAACCAAAAATAGAACAGTAATGAATATGTTAGATACAAAGTAAGATTTGTTACTGTAAATTTCATTTTCTGCACTGTTCTACATTAAATCAAAAGAATGAAGAAGGCCGGAAGAAAGGTGGCGTGAGCAAAAATCCAGGAACTGCGATACAAGGCATACGGGCACAGGTTGTTCTGTATACAAGCGAATGAATGAATGAACGCCCCAACACTTGCTCAGCAAGAATGTTGGAGGGATGGTGGAACCTGTTAGGTAAGTACGCGAGTCCTGCGTGTTCCCTTGTGGTATGTCTCTCGTCTCCTAGACACGATAGTATCAATGCCGCCAACACCAAAGCCACAGGAGGATCTGGTTTTTAAGTGCATGCAGCACAATTTTGAAAAAGTTTGGTCATTTCAAAGCTTCTTTGTTAAAAATGTTGTGTCAGACGTCAGAGCAGAGCTACGTGTGATTTTTGCAGTTTCTTCAAGAAAACAAAATGCACGACGGTTTTTAGAAAGTATTTAGACCTTTAGACAGCACTCATGGTCATAAAAACAATTATTTACTTATAGTAATTAGCTAAATTTTTGGTTTTCTTTTTGGTAAAGCTACAGTTGAAATGTTTCATTATAGGATCAGAACTTAATTATTGAAGCTCAAAACCAGACAGGTTTGGCTTGCACCAGAATTTGTTTTTCTGATACTGTATTTCAACAAATTAAGCTAATTCCATTAAAAACACAAGTCTTAGTGCTCTTGCAAGTAAATTTGGGTGCGATTCACTACAGTGGGACGGCAGATGAACCTCCCAAAGAACAACAATAAACCCAAGAGAGAGGGTGAGCTCCATGCATCTATAATCTAAAAAAATCATGTCTCAGATTATAAAATGCACAAACATTAGACAATGTCTTGTAGTCTGATGAACTGTAGTGATGATAAAATTCTTTGTTTTTGTTTGAGATCACCTCAGTCAGTTTTTATCTTGAGCGGTACTGTTTCAGGAAGAGCAGCTGTTTTGACTGCATGACACTTATTTTGAAGGCGATGAACTAATTATAGGTCTGCAAGTTTCATGCTGCATTCACACCGAACACAGTTCCCTTGTCAGGGGCGTCTGGTCTCAATCAGAGGTCCTGCATCGAGATTAGGGTGTCTGGCAGCAGTGCATTACGAGCGGTGCGGCAATATGGCAGAAAATTTTGATTCATGGCATCAGAATTCAAATATCTGGATTTTGCAGAAAAACTTGCATCACATCAACCAATCAGGAACTCAGCTTTAGCTTGTAACATGTTGATGATGCAATTCTGCGGGTGGAGTCAAAAACCAACATGAGGAGAATCTGATTGTTCTCTGCCTGAACTTTATGACATTTTTCTTATTTGTGTTGAGACAATGATGAAAAGATCCTATAATTATATTTTATTTTCTCCTTTTTTGGACTAATGTGAAAAACGGCTGTGTAGACTTGCGTTTAAGCAGCCACTACTAATGAAAAGTCTATATAAACACACGTCAACCCCAATTTTGGGCTTCCGTGTTCAGAACTCTTGCCTTCACGCATTGCAAGTTTTTAAAGTCTGGTCGCGGGCTCTATGTATGAAATGGACATTTATAGAATCGCGAAAATGCTGAACTGTGACCAATCAAGGATTTGGATTTAGTAGTGATGTATGAGTAGCATGTTTTTCATTAAAGGAAGTACCAACTGTTGTAGACATGATCACAAAATAGAAATGAATATATCCCTTCCGTTGCTCAGACGGACACCAAGTCTAGCGTGTATAGCGCATTCTTGAATGTGCCACACACGGCCAGCATGCAGGTACTTAGAGATGGAAGTACCGCTGAAAGCGGCCGTCATTCAGATGCAGAGCCTCCAGTAGACGGTAGACGATATGACAGCAAAACATCTCCCGTCTTCTATGGTTGAAGTGAAAAACCAGTCGGCACAACTAGTTTCCAACCTTTATATTGCTTGGCTTGAATGGCGCCCCTTCCGTCCTCTGTGGTGTAAGTACAAAGACTCGCTGTGAAAACATGCTCAAAAACTGATCTGCTGGGCCCAGCGTCACAGCCACGACCTTTGATTGACTGTTAAAGGCCGATGCACGGTGTAGAAGTTTGGGGAACCGGGTGACACATTCAAGTATTCTAGGATATTTAAACTTTGTCAATGAAAATAATTAAAGTAATTAATGCATTATTTGACACCTCATGTGGGCTGCAATCACTGTAAGAAAGGCGTAAAGCTCATTAAACTAAATCAATCTGAACATCTTCCGTGTCTTCTATGCATTATAAATGCAGTCAATGCTTCCTGCAGCGATGAGACTTAACACCTTTCACAGTAACTTCTCCCACAAGCGACAGGAGTATCCACTTTTTGGACATATTTTTGGATAAGCGTCGGTTCGTAAATCGCATTCGGTATGAACTCCACATTATGGAAAGGTATTCACTTTTCTCCCAAAATTAAAACCTTTAGTCTGAAAGATACAGTACTATTTTTGATCCACTAAACTATTTATTTGCATTCACACTGTTGTCAAATCACATCAGGGTTCACTTGCACTTTGTTTTTAGGGCTAACTATTTAGTCTATAGTCTGTTGCTCAAATGAAAGGTGAATACCAAATGTTAAAATATCTCAGGGGTGTCAAACTGCAGGCATCACGGGCCAGTCTCCTACATGTTTTCCAACCAACCTGCCATTGAAGCACCTGATTGGCTTAACACACCTGATGCAGGCATTCAACAGCAGATAAGGCAGGATTTCTGGAAAACCAGTAGGATGCCAGCCCTTGAGGACTGGATTTGGACACCCCTGAAATAGCTCAGGAGGAAGCAATTGTTTTATCATGAGTTGAAATAAGTCATAAGTTTCCACACGTCAAGATTTCCTTTGAAACCAAACCAGAAAGCTCAAAGTTTGTCCCCCTCAAGATTACGGCAGATTCCAGCTCTTGCTAAAGGAAAAACAAAAAAACAACAACACACAGTAAACAAACAGGTCAGAGAAGGTAATGTGCACCCCTGCTGAGCAGAGATCAGACAGAAATAGGTTCTGGCTATGCTTTTCCTCAACGGGCTTGTCTATCATGAGCTTCATCTATTCTCCAGTGAAGGGCCTCTCAACATGTCAGAAAATTCATCGCGGCTGAACGCAGCGGAGAGACCCGGATCAGTTTGCGAGGGTTTCTCGATTGTGCATCATGTCAAGAGCGGAGCATCCGCAGATTACGACTGGTGTCATCATCATCATCTTCATCCCAGAGGCTTCAAAGGGGGAGAGGAAGAGAGGAGAAAGAGAGGGAGGTGGCGGGGAGGAGGAACAGGCAGCTTGAGTGGGAACTCTGCTTGGCTACTTGTCATCACAATGGCATGTTGCTGAGAAGCAGGAGGCAAGTGTGTCAGTGCGTGAAGCCAGAGGCAAAGCAGCAGCAGCAGCAATTAGAATAACAACGGAAGCAGAAACAGCAGCGAACAAACCTGACATCATGAGCAGGTGGAGGGAGACAGGCCTGCTGTGTTACTTTAAAGGGTCGTAGCTGAATCATCAGTGTGGCATCTACAAGGAGCGTCTTTCTGCTTCTCAGATGGAGGAAGTTTGGGGGATCCCTTTGTGTGTTTTCCCGCTTTTATATATAAAAAAATCCTGATGGGAATTCAAAAACCGTAGAATATTCCCTCAAACTAACTTTCCTTTATGTCTTTCTGACTGATGCTCTCAATTGAAAATGGTCTTTAGCTGCTCACTACACCAGGGGTCGGCAACCTTTAACAGTAAAAGAGGCATCTGGGTTTATTTTCCACTGATCAAAACCTAGAAGGAGCCGTATATTCTTGCAGTCATGACCTTATTTTTTTTAAATAAGAAATACTAATTATATCAATTTTTGACACAAAAAAACAAAAATGTAAAAAGATGCTAGCACCTATCATGATCATTTTTTTGTTTGTTTTACTTATGACAAAAACTCAAACTTATTTTCAAAATAAAAGATGCTCTGTACCAAACAGGATCATGTCAGTGCAGCTCTGGACAGTTAGTAACCAATGTTGTGCAGCATAAGATATGTGCTTTTAACTAAAAAAAAAGATCAAACTTTATCAAAGTTTTATTTTTGCATATTAAATCTGCTAATCTATTAGCTAAATTCGAAATTAGCCTAAAAAACGGAAAAAGTATAAATTAGCTAAAATAGTTAGCATCTAGCTGAATTATTAGCAAAACTTCAAAATAGCCTAAAAATCTTAATAAATGTAAAAATAGTCCAAAAAACAATCATAATGCTATCACGATTTCCAACTTTACTACACTCTGACTTCATATAAAATAAAGTAAGGACTAACCGACTTTTAAATTAGTCCGTCGACTATTAGCCAGATTAACAAGCAGCCTAAATTTGGAATAATAGCACATCTGCAACCATTTTCTTCACCAGACTGTTTCAGAATTGTGCATTGGCTAAAACTTTTGGTTTTTTTTTTTCAGAATTGGAGGGAAAATTTAAAATAAAGAACAGTCCAATTTTGAAGAGACTAATGCATTATGTTCACTGTTTCACACAGAGATCGGGCCTTACTGGTTTCATACAGGTGAAAATAGTCATTTCTACTTACATAACTTCCTAGGCAGTACAGTGTAACACCATCCAGTACCAGACAGTTAATTGCTTTGGTACTTAGGTCCTTAAACACCCACCTCACTCTTAATTATGTGATCCAGTCATCTAAATTGAGTAGAGCAAGTAAAAAGTCATCCACACTTTTATTTATTTGCAACATTCTTGTTAGCTCGCAGGCCGTTTGTCTTAATGAGATTAACAGCAGTTTGACTAGATTCCTGCTGACGAAACTTATATTTAACGGCAATAAGTCATTCCTGAAACCAGTCGTCACATTATGGAAGAAAAGTAGGAAAATTTGTCCTGCGAGGCACTTTTTTTTTTTCTTGGTAAAAAAGGAATGAAACATTCAGCCCAATACCTTACAGGTGCATCACAGAGAGCAAAAATGCTTGTGTGATACAATGTGAAAAATGATAAGCATCTGGGACTGTGGTGAGTAAACCAAAGGTTTCACATATGCAGGCACACGCACTCTGTTTTTTTAATGATGCAATTCACAACCTTGAATGAGCAGCAAACAGATATTTCTGGATTCTGTGAAAACTAAAAACAAGTGGAGAGAGTAAACCCTCAGTAAAAATCTAACTATTTGTGTTATACCATAAGTGAGGCAGTATGCGTAATACATTTGCGTTTATACACTATCTATGTATTGTAAACCTAAAGTTTTTAATTTAATCTGAAGAAGATTTCAGTAAATACACTTCAGCTACACGTCTATAGGTGGGGTGTGTATTGGCAAGAGGTAATACGATACATATCCTGATACATGTAGTACAATGCGTATCGCGATGTGTCCGGCTATTGTGGTACTAAAGCAGTGCAATTCACAGCAGATGCACATTTTTTCACAACAGGCGCTTCTACTAGAGCTTTTTTTTTTGTTTTTGCCATCATGAGTAAGTTAATAACCTAAAAATATTACCCCATGTTTCTGCTAAGAAGAAGCACAAAGTTAGTAAACCTACACTTCTTTAATTTATCTGTTGTTGAGACACACAGAGAGAAGTGTGTCTGTTTTTTTGTGTGAGTGCTTGTATGTGTTGTGTTTGTATGTTTAAAATCTTTGCCAATTGCAGTTTTATTTTGAAAAATTGGTTATATTTTGAAAATAAACCAGATTTTCTCGAGTAGCCTGATGTAACTTCCCGCCAGAATTGATGCGGATCGTTGGTGGCTTGCGCACAAAATAGACCAGACGGCGAAACGATCCGCTGCACGAAGCAAGCCTTCCGCGGAGGACCGCCCTGCTGTGAATCACACCATTGGTCAATAAGCGTCCCAAATGGAAGCGGCGGTGTCGCTTCACGGTGCTTCCGCATCCAGTGTGAACCAGGTGTTATTTGCTGCGCTGCCAACTAGTGGTCGGAGGTTTCATGAAAAACAAAGGTAAGACACTAAAGAATAATTGATTAAATATCGTCTAGTTGACATTTTAAATCGATATCAGTATCGCCAAATGATATATTGCCGAATTGATTTTTCCCTACACCCCAAGCCTATAGTAAACTTCCTATTCTTATACTCAGGCATACTCATTTAAATAAACTTCAAGAGTGTGACTCTTTGCAATGGGAATACTTGTGTAGTTTATGATTCTGGGGTTTGTAAAACAAACTTTACTCAAAGAAATAAATAAATTGTGTTGCATATCATCAGACTTCTACATTTATTTTGGATTTTTTGCTTGGCAACATTAATTCTCTTCATTGAACATTCCTCAGACACACACCTTTTCTTCCTGAATACCTGAGCCTGGCATGTTCAAGTTGAAATGAAAATTCCAGCAGGAATGCAACATTACGCAGGCTGCCCAACCCTTCGCCTCCGAATTCCCACCGGACTCGTTTTCCAGCCATTCCGGCCCCACCAGCTGCAGATGAACTAGATCAGGCGCGTTGAGTCGATCAGAACCAGGGATCACCTTCTGGCAGGGATGGCTGGAAAACAAGTGTGATAGATCTCGATGACTCGGGGTCGCAAACTGACAACGCAGCACAGGCGCCATCAAGGAAATGGATGAAGCCAGCTCAGCCGGAGAGAAATAGTTGCAGATCTTTGTCAGCTTCTGGCAAACTTCATCCCCTTTCAGTTTTTAGAAGTTTTATAATCACACACATCCATCTGTGTCTCTTCTTTAATCACGCAGGGAGGAGGATCAATAGTTTTTAAGGCGCCGTTGTCTTCTCAGAATGATTTTGTAGTTATGTCTGCAGCACCAAAGCGTTTGTTTTTTTTTTTCTTTCTTTGATTCAGATTTCTTGTTTAAATCTGTTGCTCTTCCACTCCCAGAAATGTGTTTGTGGTTTTATTTTGAAATTCAGGGCTGTGCAACCACCTGGATTCACAAAATGTTCATTTGTATTTTACAGATGAATATTTCTGACCTCTGCACTTTGACTGGATCTATGCAGCAGCTCGGTTTTCCCAAGCGGCTCCTTTGTTAGGGATTCTTGCTGTTCTTATCAGGCTTCAGATGGATTTACATGGATTTACACTATTTAATAACCCAGCAGAGTTTAAAGTTCAATAAGTTGACTTGTAGCTGCAAATCCAGTCACTATCATTCCTGACAGTTCCCATGAGACCTCGGTGCTCATCCGTGTTTGTGTGCCGCACGTTCTGATCAAATTACTCTCCACTTTCATCTCGCCTCGCCAAAGTCTTTTGCTTCTCTGGATTTGTTCGGATGCAACAAATTTAAACCGAAACTTGTGTGTTAATTTTTAGAAATGAAAAGCATTCCTCTGGTTTCTCTTCAAAGCAGGCCAAACCAGTTCACTTAACACACTAACCCAAACCCGAGGGTCTGAAATGCAGCTTTTGTTTGGTTTTCGACAGGTTTTCCGAACGCCGCGCTGACCCCGGGGTGAAGGTCTCCAAGTGTGAGCTGGAAGATCAACGAGAAGAGTCAAAAGCTGCAGTTTCCGAATACTGCAGCATGATGTCACGTCCTCATAGCATTGTGCAAACGCAAACCTGAATCCTGCACGCATGCAGAAAACTGCAAAACAGCTTCCTCACAGATCTGCACACCTGCCCGTGATCAGTTCATCAGGTGCGCCTGATTATCACCACCTGCCCGCCTGCAGCTCGCATGTGGTTTTATTATAGAAACTGAGGTTGCATTTATTTGCACAGCCTCAGGATTTTGTTTTGTCATGGAAATAAACTTCGCTCTATGTTAGGGATGGCTGATTTTCAAATTAAGTCTGTGAAAATGACTAAATATGTAGAAATGTGTGGTTTTTTTCTTTTTTAGAAGAAAGTATAAATTATGTTGCAATTAATCGAAACAAAAAACTGCAATGATTTCAGCTGTTTGTTCTTTGAGCTTCAATTACAGTTTGGCAAGAACATCTTATGTTCTGTTTTGAAAGTTGACGCACAAACTGCTGAGGCGTGGCATTCCAGCAGAACATTTGGAGGTGGGTTCATGGTTTTAAGACACGTGAAGGGATTTCTGCGGTGCATCGCTGTGCTGGAGAACAGCGAAACGTGCAATATGTCGTAAAACTTTGAGGATGTGATTTGATTCTGAAAAATGAAAATAAAAATGCCGTCATGACGAAGTAAAAAAAACATAGTTGGAATGTACGAGTCTTGACTTATGTAGACATTTTTGTCTTTTGAGAACTATCCTTTAGCAAAGGTTTGTAATTTTAAAGCTCCAAATATTTTCACTCCGATCATCTTTTGATCTATTTTAAGTGTTCATGTGGTCTTTTAATTGATGATTATAACATTTTAAGCCAAAAACAAATCAAAGAAGAAACTGCTTTGTTTTCTAGTTTCTGCAGAGCAGAGGTCGTTCATTGGAAATTCACCTTTGGGTTGAGGTGGAGCAACCCCACCCCCACTTCCCGTCATTTCTCTGATCTCCTGCTTGCTTCAAACCTCGCATCCTAACATTATTAGTGCAACAAAACTGGCAAGAAATATTGAAGCTATCCAGTTTTGAGCCAGATACATGCTCAGATGAGGAAAACAGAGCATACTGGGAATACTGGCCCTCCCAATGTGTGTTCTATGTCCCAAATTCAGTCTTTTTCAAACTGCATTTTTTCATCTGCTCCTGATTCACAATGATTTAAAAAAAACAAAAAAAACAAAACTCTGAAATGCGACGATAAACTTAATTTTCTGTATAAGTGTCCTCCATCATAAGTGAAATGCAATAAGAATAGGTTAAAAACATAATTTTCACACGAGTTATGATTAAAAACCTACATGTTTGCATGCTTTTTTATAAAGAGAATTCTGAAAATTATTTTTAAAGTCTAAGATGAACTTTTTTTTTACAAGTTTTCACTCTGAAAAGTAAATAAATCCAAATTTACTTACAGTTTTTAAAAAATCAATAGTTGTCAAAAAAGGAAATGCCTGAATTCAAGTTAATTTTGGACAATTTAATTTAGCACAAGTTTAAGTATTTTTCTACAACATCAACAGAACAGGAGAAAATACGAATAGTAGTTTGCTTTAAATGACATTGTAATGATACAATTAGGAACATAATTTCCTATGTTCAGTTTCCGCCCAATATTGTTCCGTTTCAGTAAAGACAGATTCATAGCTGGATGGTGTTTATCCCAATTGACTTAATTGATGACTCGATTTCTATGATCCAAAGAGTTTGATCTGTCAGAGGCAAGTTGGTCTCAAATCGGCCTATACAGAGGTCGAAACCTTTAACAGTAAAAAAGCTGTTTGGGCTTGTTTTCTACTGATCAAAACCTAGTAAACAATGTAAAGGAGCTTAAGAAATGTGCTTTTAACTCATAAAAGATCAAACCTTTGGCCAAAGTTTTGCTTTGCATACAGAATCTGTGCATTCTGGGTAGTGATGAGCAAACAAGACGTCTTCAGGTCAACAGGAATGTAAAAACATACATAGTTTATCATCTTTGTTCACTTCAGCCCTCTATTTATAAATATTTAACTTATCTAAATTTAAGAAATGCTATTAAATAATCCTCACTTTAAAAAATTGCTATTCTATTTTCTTTCCTTTTTTTGTTCTTTTTTTCCCCTCTTTGTCCTCAGCAGTCTTTCACTGCTGGGTTTTGTTATTTTAGTTTGGGGTTGGACCTTGGTAGTCTTGGTTTACGGGCTTTGTTTATTTAAGTAGATTTGGTAAGGCTGCCATAAGCAGGGAGCTGCTGACTCCGACGGTCGACACAGACCCCCGGTCTATACCATTAAAAGATTATTTAAAAATTAAACAAATAGAACTTAGAAAGATACTTTGAGATGAGGTAGGTTTACTTTACTATCTTTAAAACGATCATCTCAGCGGACAACAAACGTGATGCAGCAAAAAATGATTGCAGTCTGATGCATGGAAACATTTTGAATTTTGGTAGAATGTTCTTATAATGTATTATTTTGATTTGGCTAAACTTTATCAATCAAAATGTGAATGGATTTAATTGTTAATTGTTGTTTTAGTTGTTTGTTTGTACATAATTGATTATCTTGAATAAATTCAAGGAATCTTGTAAACTTCCCCTGTACCAGGTATTTATCTGAGTCACAATGGTTGAAGCTTTGGCTTAAATGTCCTGAATCCATTTTAGGTCAGTAAATCGGATGTTCAATATGAATCAATATCAATATATCGTCAACCAGAGATTATGAAAGGAATTGACTTGTTCAAATGAATCATGGCACACCCATTATTTATAGTGTTAGAATATAATGACATATTTTCTTGGATTCAGACTGCCTGGTCTGTTCAACATCTGTAGCATCTATTACAGGCTGAGATTTTCCGCTTTTCTACGTTAAAATGTGAAGGAGGAAATGGGAGTCCGCGTTGGTCCTGTCTGCATTTTTCGCAGGCTGCACACGGCGGCGGTGTCTGTGCGCGCCGGAGTCCGTTTTGTGTGTCTGCGTGAGTAATAGCGCTTCCCCGGTGAATGCGTCCCTCTAGCCCATAACCCATTATGTGCAGTCGGGGGGGGGAGGGGGGAGCGGCGCGCGGAAGCCAGCGGCACACACGCTCCATTAACGGCCCCACTGCCGCGCGCCGCTCCGCCGGTAATTTGCGTAACGAGGTTGGAGCGAACCCCGCGCGCTCGCTGGCTGGGCTGCTTTGAGAGGGTTTTTTTTTTTTTTTTTTGCTGAGGGGAGGGGGTGTCAGTCACAGGCTAACGAAGAGGGTGGGGGGTGGCGGACCCTGCGGCCGCCGCCGGTACAGCTGCCGTCCGTCCCCGCCCGCAGCCTCTCAGCGCCTTATCGGCTTCGCTTCCTTCGCTCCGCGGAGGAGGACAGCCTGACAGGCTCGGGTTTCCGCTCCGAGTTCCGTTTTCCGCCGGTGCTCAAGCGCCACCAAGTGGACGAAAAGAGCACGACAACGGAAAAAAAGGGGTGAAACAAAAGAAGATGAGAATTCCTCACACAAAACAGCCAATTATTGAATTATAGGAGGAGAAACAGTTGTTGCCGCCAAATATCAATAATATTAACTAAAAATGATTTCTATTATTATCTCCACCTTGTGCTTTTGGTTTTTTCCTTATCATGATGGTCGTTGCAGTATTGGACTCTTAAAGCCTTGTTTCCACTGATTAGTACACTCCAATATTATGATAGTTTCTATTGTAAAATGGACCCATTCAACAGTACCAAACCATACCTCATAGGGGGCCCCCATTGGTTGTGGGTCCACAGGAAAATGGAATAGAACGGTTGGGGCCACCCTTAGATTGGCAGAAAGTGACAATGACATCAGAAAGCACCAATTTAATATTTATTTAAGCTAATGTTTCCATCGTTTGTAAGCATTCAAGTGTTTTGCAGTTTCCTGTGTTCTCTTTTGGTCTCAAGTCTCTATTGAAAATGCCTGGAAACAATATCAAGGCCTGGTCTGCGGTTGAACTACAAACTTTCCTTGCTAACCTTGGCGGCGGTGTGATACGCTAGCGGTCCACACCACACATGCGACATGAAAAAAAACGCTCAGTGAGACTAATTTAATTAACTGGGCCGTACCTTACCGTACTGTACTAAGTGACTGAGCAGTACGGTTTAGTATATTAGGCGTATGGACTCATTAAGCCGTACCAAACCGAACATTTTTTTTACCCTTAGTTGTAGGTCTACAGAAAAATGGAGGGGAGCTGTTAAAGCGGAGCTGCTGTTGTCACATGATGAAACCTGTTAATTGTCATAATGAAAAACGAAAGCGCCAAATCAACGCCAAACGTTTTCTCCCATGTTTCCTCCAATAGTAGCCCCGGTGTTTATTCTAAAAGTGTGTCTATTAGAGACCGGAATTTATTCCATCAGAGACAAAGTGGTGATTTGGTTAATTTTGCTGTAAAATTGGTCACATAATGCAGACAACACCAGATGAACATTTCAGGATTTATTAAATGATGGGAACATTGTCTTATGTTATCATCAGCACGTTTCTTTTCTCTTTGAAGCATCATCGATCTCCGTATCAAAAATCCTCTTCGCTTTTATGCGGAACATTTTCCTGGAGACACACCTTTCCATCTTTGCTCAATAATCCACGTTCAAACCAGTTCGCAAGCTATCTTTGCATTTTCACCAGGAAGTTTGTTACTCCTTTTTTTTTCATCCATCTGCTTGCACTGTTCTTTGATTTGTTTAAGATCCATCACTTCACTGCTTCACTACCCAAATACACGTGGCAGTGCCGGACAGGGGGGGAGGATGGGGGGGGGGGGGGGGGGGTCTTAAAGGAACGAACACCTGCTTGAGCTGGAATTTATTGAAGACGTGACACAACTGGTAGATATACGGTTTTCAGAGTGTTTTTTTTTTGCTGATCACCACTAGCTATGTAGAGTGTTTTGTTAGACTGGGGGCGGTGCTGTCAGAGCAGACTCCTGGAGGGAGCAGTTGGCATCGTGCTTATGTCAGCACGATACCATTTCCCATACCCACCTTTTCGTGGGTATGGGAGGGGCTACTGCAAACGGCGCAGGTTTTTATAGGATTACTCTTAAATGCATAAACTGATTAAAATACCGCTTTGGTTTTTTTTTTTTTTTTTTTGTGAGGAATAAACAGTAAAATACACTTAAAACCTCAAAAAGTAGAATGTTCCTGGTAGGGCCCCTTTTTAAGTCCATGGTAAAGAAGCAATCTAAGGTCCTGCCGTGTGATTTGAATGGGGCGTACAGTGTGAAGGTCTGGCAGCAACACGATTTGAGCGGTGCAGTGTGATTTGGGAAAATGGTGTGAACGCAGCTTTAGATCCACCATTTTTTTTTTTAAACCGGCATCCTTTAGAGACCGGCCTCTATTGGAAGCTATACAGTGTTTCTCTTTGCAGTTGCCAGTAGTCCTCTCTCAAACATTATTAAATGTTTTGTATAAATACAAAGTACCAAAAGGGGAGAAAAATAAGATGTTGGATGACCTCCATAGCTGTTGCTGATTTGCTGTTGCTTTAGCTGCACTACTATGCAAAGCTAGCAATCGGTCTACGCCCTGACCACGACTGTCCAACTTGGAGTGGAAACGCTCCCCAGAATTGCCCGGAAATTTCTCAATCGTACTGTATCGTACCACTCGCTGGAAATTAGGCTTAAGGACCATAATTGTTTTGCAGTTCCTCTTTCTTATTGTGCCTTAAAGTGAAATTTTCCCCACCTGACCTCTTAAAAAAGTGATGACATCACCATGGCTGAAATCACCTAAAGCAATGAATGGGACCAAAATATCTTACGGGGCTAAAAATCCCTCAAAATTTCAAGATCTATTAATGAAACCAAAACAAACAAACATGTCCAGGGAATCCAAAGGAAGTTTTGAAATTATTATGGGATGACCACATGATCCACAGCTTGGCGGCTATTTGATGGAAAATTGTGAAATTTTGCGATTTTTCAAATTTTTGCACAATATGGAAAAACAAAACTTTTGTTCAAGTGATCTTTGTGAAATGTCACATGCACGAGATCTGAATTTTTACAAAAATCCACCTTTACTAGCTACAACTTTAAAATTCTCCTTGAGATTTTAACCTATCGCCTCCTAACTCTAACTATTATTAGGAAGCAACTTGGAAAAAAAAGTCAGAATTAGAAGTTGCACATTTTGAACGCCGTTAGCAATGCAAGCTAGCAAAAGTGGCGTTCCCCCTGTTGCTCACACAGTTTTACCGAAATACAGTGAAAATATAATTCATGAATTGTTAGCTCAAGCCGAATAAAACAATATGGCGTAAAATGTGAACATATTAGGAATATGGGCAAGGTTAACAAGAAAAACCCTCTGTTGCCAAGGAAATCCAAAATTTCCCTTTTCCCCATTCTTTTAAGAATTACTAAATCATGTTCGTCACCCCCAGGCGACCAAAAAATAAAATGGTTGCTATGGAGATAAATCAAACGGAAAAGCTGCCATTTTGAAAAAAAGTGTTTTTTTTTTTATGAATGTCAGGTGAAACTCTAATCAAGGTGGCTAGAGGTGGGTGAGGGGCACAACACAGACAGTTCGGGCGGGTCAAAAGGGGGCGGCGGGGGCAGGGACAACACACCTTGCAGCTTCATTATTCATTTTTGATGTATTCAAAAATAAAATAATTAAAAAATGAACAAGCTTCAAAACTTTTAATAACTTCATGCTTTTTAAGGGCCTAGGACCTAAGACTATGTTGTAGAAAAATGTTGGCATGTTTAATTATATTATTATTATCTTTGTCATTTTTGGTGGTTTTCTTTGGTAAATTTTTCTCAATTTTTAGCTTTTTTTGGTCACCATTATTCAATGTCATCAGCCAATTATCTAATGATATAAAATTGTTTTACTTTTCCAACAAGTTTGGATATTTACTGGCTAATTGAATTACATTTTTTAGGCTATATTCTATTTTCAAAATTATTAACCTTTAAGCAAGTTACTTTCAGCAATATTATAATGTTCTTATGTTTTTATTTAGAGTTTGAGGACTTTATAGGAGCGTCGGGTGCAGGATTTACACATATTTCTGCAAGGAATGCAATTTATAGTTCCTCTTTTGTCACAGAAGTGTTAAAGTGGGTTCATCCATCCATTCATCCATCCACACATCCATCCCCTGCAGAACTAACAATTTTAACACATTCAGCAGAGATCCCCAAACTTCCTTCTCTTATTCCCACTCAGCACTTCCTGGGAATACTTGAGCACCCGGGGGATAATCTCTAAAGTGAACGGTGGATCTGGGCCCAGGCCGTCACATGTCAGAATCAAGTCCCCTGGGACTCTCCTGTAACACTTAGGGGTGAAGTGGCCTTTTAAACATCTGGTTTAAGTTTTGCTGCTGAGGGGAGCCACTGCTCATTTACGGGCATCATTATCAGCAGATGGGGAATGGATGCCGGACTTCAGGAACACAAATCAGCAACATTTCCCATAAATATTTCATTCACTTTTGAGGCTTTGTTTTTGGATTTGTTTATCACATGTAAAAATTACACTTGCAGGGAAGCTTACAGGATTTTGGTGTTTTCTAGATGTTTGTCAGCCTGGTTATCATGTTAACTAAACAACTCTATCTGTTTACCTCAGTGTTATTAGAAAGCTGCTGTTCTGAAGGCAGTCTAAATCTAAAGAATCAATTTGATTAATTTTTTTTTTTAATATGTTCTTTTGGCATTTTGCTGATAATGAAAGACATGAAAATTGAGCTTAAAACTGCGTTTCTGGGTATTTCTTTATTCAAATTGAATTAGGTGCAGAAAAAGAAAAGAAAGAGATTGTATTTGTCACATATAAAATATGCACCTCTCTGCTCCGCTCCATTCTGATGCATCCACTTGCAGACAAATAGATCCACGAACGTCTTTGTTTTCCTTGTCTGAGCTGAAAACTGGATCAAAGCTGTACACCTGCCAGCTCCTATCTTGCTCACCACTTTTGTTGCACTGCTAATGTTAGGTTGGGGTTATGAGGGACTTTAAGCTAGTGGGAAAGAGTGTAAACAGAGAGCTCTCAACAACTGTGAGAGGATGGGTTGGGGTTCCTTGCAGCAACAGTCCCAGTCGCAACACAGAGGTAAATTTCTAATGAACAACAGCTGCTCTGCAGAAACTATGACTTAGAAAATGACAGTTTTTTGATTAAGCATAAAAAATGTCATTTTTCCATTTAAAAAAATGCTGGTAAAACTTTAAAAATAAATCTAAAGATGATTGGAGTGGGACTTTAAAATTTTGACTGATTGTATCCAACGCAGAACAAACAGGAACAAT
The DNA here is from genome assembly GCA_003999625.1 of Oryzias javanicus. NCBI lineage: Eukaryota > Metazoa > Chordata > Actinopteri > Beloniformes > Adrianichthyidae > Oryzias > Oryzias javanicus. The sequence continues at coordinate 21,979,571 of CM012457.1, forward strand.
AATGGTTTGTAGAATATAGTAAGAAAAACTAGTCAAATCTGTCTTAACATTGGAAGAAAAAAAGATATGACTACGTTTATGTTTTTTTCTATTGAAAATGTTAACGAAAAATTTCCCCTTTTTTTGTCAGCTAAAAAAATGAAATCAACAGATTGAATTTAAGGTTAAAATAAATAAATAAAATAACTAATGGATTTCTCATCTCTAGTTCATGCACCGTAACACATTTCTTGTGATTTTAGCAGTTTAAAGAGAATATTTTGGATGCATGCATGCATTAAAATTTTATACTTTTAGGCAAGTTTCAGCTTCAAAAGTTGTTCATCTTTTAGATCTAGACACGTCCTCTTTTCTGCTTATAAGCAAGTCATGTAAATGAGTAACCAGATAAGCTGTCACCTTTTAGCTGGTGAAAAAAAAAAACATACATACATAAAAAAAATGTATCTGTGTGAAGCAGTAATGGCAATCAATCAACGACTGTTATTCTTGATTTTTATTAATAAGAACACTGATGGTGACTTCAGTCAGTAGTGGACAGCATGTTGCAATTCCCTCTGAGGACCTATAGCGACCTCACGTGTAAGCTGGATGGTATTGCAGGTTAGTATGTACAGAACAAAAGATTCGGAGGTAAAACATACATTCACAAAATAAGATTTACAGCTTTAAAAGCAACAACGAAATACTGACCAGCACAGCAGGGGGCGGGGTCACACAATGCGGATGCTCACTCTTACACACTCAAGGTAAAAACGGTCAATTAGAATGACAATAAAAGAAAAGAAAAAAAACACAGAAAAAAACCCCAAACAAAATAAGAATCACAGCAGGGTGTTGCACTGTAAACTAAATGCTAACAAAAACATCATAAATACACTGAACCTGTGCGTTGTTCTCGGCAAAAAAGTCAGCCACTATCATTTTTTTAGTGCAAGTTTTCTATAAACTACCAAACAAATACAGATTAACAGCACAAATTGTGGATTCAAATCCATTACACAGGTACACTGATTAGCATATTAGAAGGAGAAACATTACATCATAGAAATTACATTTCTGATTCATATCTACAGATAAGGATGGAGATGGAAGCAGCAGGTGGATGCGTCACACAGATTATCGCAAACACCTGCCTGTCTCCCTTCAAACCCAGGTACTGTTCCACCAGAAGAGAGCGGCTTCTGAATTCTTACTTGAATAAGTTGGTTGGTTTTCTACACGAGTTTCGCTAAAAAATAAAAGTTTTCTTTTTAATCACGTTTATTTTTAATGGTTCAAATTAAGCGCTTCTTGGCTTGTGGAGAAGTATTTTTCATTCAATCGTCAGTTCTGGAGGAGAAGAATCACGTCCTCGCCTTACAATCAGATCTAACAGGGGTTTCTTGATCTTTTTCTACCGACAGAAGCAGACTGTTTAGTAGAGTTGGTTAGGTTTGCTAAAATATGACGGAGGATGCATTCAGAGTCTGGAGAGACCAAGTAACAACGGCGTTTTAGACATTTTTTTTTTATTTAAATGTAATTAATCTCACAGGTTTTCAAACTACCATAGCCACACAACATCACTACAGAAGCTACGCAACATGTAGCTACGCAATGTAGCTACGATAGCTACCTTAGCTAAGCAACTGCTCATTGTAGCTTTGCAACGTAGCTCCAAAACGTAGCTACATACAAAACACATGGTCATTAAACGCCAGAACACCAAATTTAAACTGGCTTCTCCCTACCTCCTCAATTGTAGGGGCATTTGAAAAGGTAGGGTTGACCGAAATATTTATATGTATTTTAAGGGCTAGGCTGCGTTGCAGAAGAGAAGCACATTTCTTTACATGGGTGAGCTCTCAAGCGCAAAAGTTTACATTCAAATTTAGGTGCTTACTTTTCATTTTAGCATGACCTTTTTAAAGTTATAAAACCAGCAGTTCTGCGCTAACATAGCTAACCGGAGACTGTTGATGACGTCCTCGAGTGGGAGTAAGCCAGAATTTGAAGACACTATTTTTCATAACTCTGTTTGGAGGGCTAAATGTAGGGGCAGGGAGAGGCTGAAGGGGTAAGGGAATATGTCTTTCGAATATTGGAATAGAGCTGTGAAAGAAAAATCCTGGAGCGAGATTCGTGACATTTAGCACTATTGCAAATTTGCGCTAGAGTCAATTAGTGACGTTTCAGCATCAACACCATCTGCTAAAAGCGTATTTTTGCATTGGGCTAAGATTTTGCATGTGCTAAAATGCCCTTTTAGCATACGATGTTGACACTGGACTTTGTCAACTGATAGATGTCGCACATTCAAGAATGCGCTTTAGCGGGGGACATCTGCCCGTTGTGAATGTAGCACCCAGTGAAGAGATATTGATCAATTAAATGTATAGATGCAGAAAAGTGAGTATGTATCACTATTTAATTAAATATTGAAATGAAACAATCAGATTTTGATTAAATTCTGCCGATTTTTGAATTAGCCCGTGAAACCTAAGCTTATGTTAGAGTTATGCCTATGAATATTTTAATGACATAACTCAAGCTTTAGTATCACACAAAACCCCCCCACAAAATGTGGCTTTCCGGGTTCAGAAATACAACTGTGGACAAAGAGGCAGCTTTGTGAGGCAAAAACAATTCACATGCTAGCCTTGGCGCTGCTCGTTAGCAGAGAAAGTCGGGGAAGGGCTGCTGTGTTTGAAAACCAGAACTTCTATGGTTACTTCCTAAGTGTCTTTTGTTTAAATTCACTGGAAAATGCCACAAGGTAAAGGGAAGAAAGTCAAGTGAGAGAAATGAAGGTACTCAGTCAATGCTTTGAAACTTCAAGAGCTCAAGGGCACAGGGAGCCAAACTCTCTTTTGCGAAAATTGGACCATTTTTTTTACCATCATGAAAGCGAATTAAGAGAATAGTTTTTATCGAGTGGCTGAATAAATCAGTATTTTTGAATGTCTCAAACAGCTTTTGTTACAAGGCCCTCGGACTCGTCTGAATGCATTTTCCCCCTCATAAAGCTGATTGAATAGCAAACAAAAGAGTGCATTGAGAAGCTAAAAAGTTTATCTTAAGTTTGTGTTGACTTGAAGTCACAGTGGAAGTTCTACAACACGATTCACATTTGTTAAATCCATCATAAAGCTTTAATTGGTATTCAAATTAATTCATAATTTCACGTCTAAATGTATAATTTTGGACAAAAAAATATCGATCTTTATCTCATTAAGGTAAAAAATACTCTAGATCTTCTTTCTCACCTGATACGTTGGTACACGACTCACAATCGTAAAAGTTTACAATGATTAGCAAGAGCAAATTTAAGTGCAAAACTAAATCATACTACTAAAGGATTACTTTCAGGCTTAAGCTACGTCAGTCTGTACAAGGATGTGCAGCAGGCGTTTAAAGAAAGCATGGCTGTTGGCGCCTCAAATGTCTACATTTTACTGGCTTGCGTTGGAGCTGCACTGGTTCCTGCTTACGATGGACGTCTTGTACGTAAAGAAGCGGTGCAATGTATGCTTGAAGCTTTGAGTCGAGGAATGGTGCTTTACAATAAGATACATTAAGATATTACATTAAGATCACGGGCTGAGAGACGGACGGTGGTAAATTCCAATTCAGATTCCGTTTGGGGAATTTCCTTGTCTTGTGCCAGGACACGAATGCCTCTTCTTCTTCAAACCCCTAAAAAGGAAAACTACAGGTTAAGCGTTTTGTCTATTTACAGGTTTGTTTATATACAAACTCTCATCTTTTACCTGCCACGTCCCAGCAGCTAGACCATCTCATACTGGTTGGCTGTGATGATCCTGGACAGACAGCAGGCGAGCAACATGCCGATCAGCTGAAAGACAAAAGGAAGATCACAAAACTGCATCTGTTGATCCTGCAACCAAATGTTTGTCACTCCTTTCTTCATACTCACCTGCGAGAAGGCGATTCCAAACGTCACCCCTGCAATGATGGCCATGTTGGTTTCCATGAACGAAGTGACCAACTCAAAGCAGCCCTGAAAGGCAGGGAGCAGGTTAGTTGGCGGAGGATTTGTGGACATGTTATATGTGCATATCAGGGGAAGGATGTGCATGTGGGAGAGTATCTGCAGGTAGGCATTAGTGCATGGAGAATACACACGTTTGAAAAGATGAAACTAATGTTTTCAGCAGATGTGCAAAAACAAAAGGGAAACCCACCTGGTGGTAGACTTTATTTGGGGCCACGGTTGCATTGCGGAGGTCATCAGAGCTGCAGTCGGAGGAGTTAAAGCAGCAGCTTGGAGGAATGCCGTTGGCGGGGTAATACACACTAGCAAACCAGCTGGTGTAGTTGTAGACACCACAGCAGCGCAACTACATCAGCAAAAAAAGAGGAAGAGAAGATCACAAAATTGTGTCTGTATGTTGCTAAAATTCACTAGTTATTTATTTTTTATAAAGCCACTCCAATAAAAAAAGTGTTTTTGACATGTTCTTGTAGAATTTTTCACATGATGAAAAACATATATAAAATAATTTAAAATTAAAACTGTAAAACTGTTTCTGATGCATCTACTTGGCGTCAAATAGATCCATGTAAGTCTTTGTTTCTCTCATCCAATCTGGACGGCTGGATCGCTCAAATGTTGCTCGTTATTTTGGTTGCACCGGTAATGTTAGGTTGGGGTTGTGAGGGGCTGTAAGCTAGCGGGAGAGTGCAAACAGGATGATGGGATATTAGCTGAGGGTTACTTACAGTCCCGCCCTCAACATAGAAGTAAATTTCTGATGAACTATTTTCTGCCGCTCCACAGAAAATAGTTTTTTAATAAAGTTATTACAATTTTGGCTAATAATGGAATAATCACAATAAAAAAACATCTGGGAGCAATTTTAAAATAGATCTAAAGATGACTTTAAAGACCCACTCCAACCATCTTTTGATTAATTGTAAAATTAAATCTGCTTTTACAATCTAGATTTTTACAAGTGTGTTTGCAAAAAACGTGTCTATTTTTTAAACAGTTGAACTAACCTACTAAGCATCAACTGCACGTCAGTTAAGGTGAAAGTTTGTGAACTTGTCTGCTAATGTTTAAAACCTCTTGACAGGTAAAATCAAACGGAGAGCACTCAGAGTTATCAAGTACTTAAAAACTTAGAGAGACACTTGAAGGAAAACACTCCCAGGTTACTTTCAGGGTGGAAGTGTTTCTGGAGTCTGTCGTAGGGTCTCCCTGGAGCCGACATGATGTGTTTTCCTCATACATGACTGCAATTTGACACATATGACAAATATGAAAAAAATCTCACATGATATGAAACGAATCTGTATACATGGTCTGCAAATACAAACCTTGAGGCGATACAATACAGTCCAAAATTTTTACCTAAATGGACATAATCTAGATATATTTTATTACATTGGTATTTAAAACTATAACTGCTAAAATAAAAAGTCGTTTTTTTTAAACAAACTAACACTTATATTTTAGATTTACTTTTCATTTTAAGTAACGAAAACAACATCTTTAAACATTAAAACCTGACCTTTTAGACTGTTCTTTGTGGTTAATGAAAAACATAATTATTTATTCAGGTATTGTTTGAAGTGCAGTTACCATATGTTCAGTGAACACAATACACATCCCTCGATGAGGTTCATCTTCAGCCAATTGAAATTGACATGACTCGGTAGAAGCAAGCTTCTGATTGGATGTTTTTTTTTTTACAAGCATCACATTTTTACATAACAAGGCAGCCATTGATTTTATGCCTTTTTCCCTAAATAATCTTGTTTGAATCTGTGGTTTTCTATCGATACAACAGTTACTCCCAGGAGTAGATCAATTATTTTGATGCGTATCTGTATCCTTTCCATCCTTAATAAAGTAGTTGGGAAGTTGGAACGTTTGAGAAATCAACGCAGCGACACTCTGCTTGGATTCATTGCATGTAGTCAAATGAGTTGGTGGAATCCCTGTGGAATAATTTAATATGAAAACTCAAACTGAGTTAAATGCGTTCTTCAGTCCTCCTGAGCAGAAACTGAACCTCACTTTGCTCAGTGCTGCAGACTCTATTGCTTTAATGTGATGAGAGAAATTGCTTCATGATGTTGGTTTCTATAACGTCTATAAGCATTAATTGTTTATAATTTAACACTGAGGCTGCATGGTGAGAAAGTAGACTCATCCTATTTGTGTGTGCGTAACTCTTGATTTGTAACTCATACAATGCATTTTTGTGTAACTTTATGTACTTGCATTTGTGTATTCACATTTACAAAAATTACAAAATACAATTTACACATGCACAACTTAAAATTACAACAGCTTGACACTAACTACACGCACAAATCTTTCAAAATTCCGCACAAATCACATGATACGCACACACAAAACCATATTTACACACAGATCTGATGTGAGACTCTTCTCGTCTCTGAGATTAGTGTGTAATTGATGTGTTTCAATGCTGCTAGAATGCTGGGTCATCAGAGTTTTCTATTCAGCTGCTTTGAACTTCAATTATGAATATAATCTGGTGAAAACTTGACATTTTGCTGCTTTATCTTAAACAGATATACCCTGATGATTAATATCAAAAATTCTAAACATGCGTTTTTAAACACTCAACATTAAAGTTTCTCTATTCTCATTGCTCCCTTGCAGCTGAGCTGTGTGTGAATACATTTTATTTTTTTAATATTTTTAAATTTTTGTGCATGGGAATACACAATTGCAAGCACATAAAGCTACGCACAAAATGTATTGTATGAGTTACAAATCAAGAACTGCAGATACACAAATTGAATGAGACTATATTCTCTACATCATTTTACACCTGAGCTTTAGCTCCAGTGTTGACATTCTTTCACCTACTGTAACTCTTAAACCGCAATTAACTTAAATCAGCTGATTCAGTCACAGAGAAAAATGAGTTTACGGCTCTATATACACAACACTTAACGTTCATGTTTTGCACTGATATGCAACAACGTGCGAACATAAAGTGTAACATATCTGTGCAAAGCTGGTATAAAAAGCTGATTTTCTCAGCATCAGAATCAGCTGATTCAAAACGAACGGTCAGAGTTACACCATGTCAAAGAGCTATTTAGATGTCCAGTTTTAATGTCCCACTCCAACTATATATATTTTTTTTTTTATAGTAAAAGCAGTTTTTACTCCTATCATGGGCTATTCTTTAAGACATGAGTTCATTGGAAATTAACTTCTGAGTTGTGGGCTGGACTGTTAGCAACAAAGTTAGCCTCTAGCTAATTTCCCATCAGAGCTTTGTTTATGTCAGGAGTCAGAGCTCTGATTCCCCCACTGGTCACCAGAGGGAGCAGTCACCAGAGTACTCACTGCACTTCATCTCCCAGAAGCTCCAGTCCACAGGTCCTGGATGCTGCTCAGCTGTCTCCAATCAGATAATCACCCACCTGCTTCTTAAGCAGCACACAGTGCCACACCCACTGTGAAGCATTGTTTGTGCCACCCTGCCTTTCTTACTGAGTGGTTCATCCTGGACCTGAGCTTCTGTGTACCTGACCCTGCTCCGTCTCTGTTTGCCTGCCTGCCCTGACTGTCGCCTGGACTCTGACCCCTCTAGTCTCTTCTCTGATGCCTCCATGCTCGTTGATGACCTCTGCCTGCTTGACCCTGATTTAGCTTTGTGGACTTTTAGCTGTGCTTAGTTCCTGCCTTCACTAATAGACCTGCTGCATGTGGAACAGCTGTCTGCCTGTTTGTGACAGTTTACGCTCTCCTGCTAGCTTATAGCACCTCACAAGCCCAAGCTAGCATTAGCATAGCAATGAAAAACAGCTGGAAATGTTGGATGTATCCAGCTGAATATTTTTGAGTCAGATACCAGCTCAGATGAGGAAAGCGAAGATGTTAATGGATCTGTTTGCTTCAGAATTGCAGCAGAGAGTAGAGACTTTGCCCCACCTAGTGCAGATGATGCATCAAAAATGGAAGCTTTTTCAAACTAAGGGTTCATACCGATGTCCTTCATTATGACACAAATGCTACAAGAACATGTTAAAAACACATTTTTCTCTCGCCTGCTTTTCATGACTGCCCTACCTTGTTCTGCAAATAGTCCACAGCTCGGCTGGCCTCATCCTGGGTGTTGTAGTTCAGGACCGCATCGGTGTACGTTCTGCGAAAAGTTCCCTTTATCTGCGTTGCACAAACACATGCGCTTAAGACTACAGATCCACACGGCTGCGCTGTGAAATGATGCTACAAGCTGACACTGACCTCATGGCGAAATACAAATCCAGAGATTCCTGCCACCAGCTCGGCAAGGAAGACGAGGGACAGGAACATGGCATACTGTGCAGAGAGGAAAGAAGCAGCAGATTTGCGTAGTTTGCATGAAAAGCCTTTATGGGTGATTATCATTTGCATTATGGTCACACTCACACACAGACACTATTAACAAAAACCGTCCTGCAGCTTCTCTGGGACGTCTCCACGCCATAGAGGTTAACCATTATCCCTGGTGTGATGTAACTTCAAGCTAATTAATCCCCCCCTGATGCTTTACTGACTCTCCATGCTCTCCTCTTGCAGCCTCTCACCAGCTTCAGCATCCATGGGCTTCCCCTGCAGGTGGCAAAGCATCCAAACAGGCCAAAAACGATGATGACAGTCCCGGTGCCGATGAGGACGTACGGGGCGTTGGTGGAGTTGTCAGCGATCAGAGAGATGTAAGGCCCGAGCATCAGCTTCCCCCATACTCCTACTGCCAGCAGGATGGCTCCTGTTATCTAAAGGGAGGGGGTTGGAGAGATGGATGAGACAGATAAAGAGCGGAAGGGTTTTATCTGGTGTCACACAAAAACAACAGAGTTTTTTGGAACGTTTCTAGGGAATGAGGAGGAAAATCGATCAAGGTGGAACAAGAAAGGAGGCGATTAAGGTGGAAAGGAGGAGACAGCAGGCATAAAACCCCACCGAATCATCTACAATGAGGTGTGGATCAGCTGCGTCGTGAATACGCCCGTCCTGACGAACACAGAGGAAGAGAGAGAAGGATATAGGACAAATCAAAGAAGCTCTTTGATCCAAGGCGAGACGCTTCCTCCTGTTGCGCCTCTCTTAGCATTTCAAATGAAGGGTACGGATGAAAGAGCGCGTTGTTCGAGCTAGCTGAAGCGGTGTGTGTCTCAGCTGGGTTTTTCTAGCTGGCACTGTAAAGAAAGTGGGGTGAGGAATGGCTGCTGATTATGTGACACCATCGCGGGCCAACTCATACTGCTAACCTCCTTCAGGCTAAGACGACGCTGCATCTTGTCCTGCTGCCGGGAAAAAGAGGGACAACAGTCTGAGCAGCATGTTTCCAAGCAACCCCAAATCTTAAAAAAGATGACGGGAATTCCCTCAGCTCTGCAGCCCAGCAGAAAACGGCAACAATGATTAAAATACACAAAAAAACACTATCTGAAGATACTCTTTACTGTTACTCTGTAATTTAAAGTCCCATTCTGGTTATCTTTCGGACTATTTTTTAAAAAATCCCAGTGATCTTTTGGTTATTATTATGTCATTTTTAGCTAAAATAATTTTTAAAAACTGTTTTACCCCATGCTGTAGTTTTGGCAGAGCAGCAGTAGTTCATTAGAAATTTGCCTCTGAGTTGTGGGCTTCCTCTCAGTTCTGTTTACATGCTTTACTGCTAGCTTACAGCCCCTCACAGCCCCGACCTAACATCACAGGTGCAACAAAAACATTGGAGATATGCGGTCATACAGTTCTGATCCAGATTCAAGCTCAGATGTGGAAAACTAAGATGTTTAATGATCTATTTATCTACACGTAGATGTATCAGAATAGAGGATAAGGGAGCTTGTGAACAGCCCAGCATATTTTCTAAGTCACAAATACTGTCTTTTTCAAACAGCATTTATTGTCTGAGTTGAATAATAAACACTCAGAAATACAATTTATTATTTTTTATTCTCTATCTGAAAAATGCCACAAGAACATTTCAAAAATGCCAAAAACCCCATTTTCATTGGAGTTGTTCTTTAAATCAACTGGAAGGACACTACCAAGAAGGCATTTATTTGTAATTCCAAAAAACAAAAAAAAAAAAAAAAGTTTTTTTGTATAAAATTTCAGTAAATGTTTGATCTGTAATAAAAAAAAAGTCAAATAATATTGTTGCTCATTCAACAGTTTCATCACACCAACGTCTTCTGTAAGACTTTTTAAGAATAGAAAAAAGAGTTTTATAAGTGACTTAAAACTATACACTCTGTACTCCAGTTATATTAAAGAGAAAAACAAACAGGTGTCTATTACAAAAGTCCAAATTTATTCCAAAACTGAACTATTAGTGAGGTAGAAAAAAGTAAAAAGATCATGAAGACAATTTTGCTTAAATCCAAAATCAGAAATGATTAAGAAATCCAGTTTATGATAACAAAAGTTATAGTTGATTACTAAACTCTTAACCTGTTCCAGTGTTTCGAGGGGTTCCTTTCAAGCTATCCATCTTCAGAACGCACTGAATCCCTTTCAGGAGTCACAGGTTGATGAACAGGTTCCCAGTCTGTTGCAGGGCAACACAACACAACACTTAGGAGCAATTTAGCGTTACAAATGAACCCATGAAGCATGTCTTTGGACTGGGAGGAAACTGGAGTGCCTGGAGAACATGCAAAATCCACACATGAAGGTCCCAGGTGGGAATTTTAACCAGAGAAGGTGCCAACTACTACGCCACAATGCAGACCCTTTAGATATGTTTCATCTTTGTAAAATGTTATTTTCTGCAGTTTTCAGTGCACCAAAACATTGGTGCATCCATACATTGACTTTATCTAGAAATCAAAGAAAGTATCAAAATAGAAATGTATTCTACAAAACATTTTTAAAGGGTAACCAAACCCTAAATCAACTTTTTTTGGCTAGTGACTTTTATAAATGGGACTTTAAAAGTGCCAAATTTTGGACAAATTAAAATAAACAGGTTTAATTCATGAAAATATGGTCAAAAACTGTGTATGCTGCGGCCTACAGGTAAAAATAAGGTTTTGCAGTTGATTTTTATGATTAGTCAACTGGTGTAAGTCCCAGAAGTCCCATGTCAACATGCTCGCTCCAGTATAAAAGCCCCGCCCATCTCTGATTCTGTAACGGTTGGTTGTTGTTGTGTTAGCTTAGCTCGTAGACAAGTGTATTGCCTTCAGCTGTCAACAATCTATTGGCTTACACAACTTTCCAGTGGACTTGGAAGTTAGAGAACAGAGGTTGATAGCCATTGGCATTATGTCCAGCAAGCTCCGTCCTGGTGATGGATTTCCAGTGAAAGTTTTACTTGGAATTAGGGCTGCCACGATTAGTCGACTAATCGATGACTAATCGACTATTAAAATTGTCGACAACTAATTTAATAGTCGATTAATCGTTACTTTATATTGTATGAAGTCAGATTGTAGTAAAGTTAAAAGTTATAATAGCATTCTGCCAGCTTTTTGGACTATTTTGGCATTTAATAAGTTTCTTTGGCCTTTTATGGAGTTTAGCTAATATTTAATCTACATGCTAGCTGTTTTGGCTAACTTAAGGTTTATTTTTTTAAGCTATTTTTAAGTTTAACTAATATTTCAGCGACATAGCTATTTTGGTTAATTTAGGATTTTTCTGTTTTTTTTTAGGCTAATTTTGAGTTTAGCTAATATTGCAGCAGTATGCTAGCTATTTTGGTTAACTTTGGCTCTTTTTATTTTTTAGGCTAATTTGGCATTTAATTAATATTTCAGCTGGTTATCAACTTCAGCGTCTTTACATCCAGTTTGCGCATGACCCGATTAGTCGACTAATTGGAAAAAATAATCGGTGATTAGTCGACTATTAAAATAATCGTTTGTGGCAGCCCTACTTGGAATTGTTTGTTTAATACATTAGCCTTTATAAGCTGTGATGCTTGGGGCATTTTACCACTCTCAGACACGGTTCTGCAAACCCTCAGTTGCGCCGGCAGCCCCGCTGTCGGACAAAAGTAGCGTCTCAAGCATTAATATTTATATATTACTGGATTGGCCCTTGCCTATTCGCTACTATAGACAGAGATATGTGCGCACAGGCGCCATTGCTATGCATTGAGTTGTGTCAATAAAACACAGCTGTTTCAATGTAAGACATGCAGGTATCAACCACAAAAATTGGGATAGCTCCCTCATTTTTTAACCAATATTCACAAAACTTTAAAACGCAGAAAATGATTGATGTCGTTGTATATTTACATTTTTTATCATTCTCTAAAATTTAAGCTGTAAATATTGCAAGAAGTGCAACTTCTAGTGTTACAGGTAACAAACTGCTGTCAAATTAACAGATTTTGTGCGAGAATCTATAGAACTGAGCTTGTAAATGTGATATATATCAATTGTCTTGAGCCAGCGGCTCAAAACAATAAGGTTCCGGACCAGGAGAGCCGGCCTCGGGAGAAGGGGGAGGAAAAAATCCTCAACTTCCACGGAAAGTTCTGGGGAAAAAATTGTATCACTTAACCCGGTACCCCTCTCCATTACTAGAACTGTCCTGTTTGGTTACCCTTTAAAGACACCATTTCAAAATGCATATGCAAATAATCTGGACTCTAAAAGAATTCAAGAAGTGGGAAACCCAGCAACACCGTCTCTCACTTCCCTGTCAGTCTTTGTAGACAGACCTTCCTCAACCCATCCCACCCTCCGACCATCAATGCTACCTTCAGTAAAAACCTACGACCACCTGGTAATCGTCGGTCAGCTAAACTTTCAAGATATCATCTCCACCACCTGTGGTGGATGCAGATTGAATCTGCAAAACATCCAGTGATGTTGTGGTTAGTGCACTCGCCTCACAGCAAGAAGGCCTGGGATCAAATCTCAGCTGTGGAGATCATATGTTATTCCCATGAATGTGTGGAATAAAAGAATAAAAAGATTCATGAAGTAGAGGTTCACTATGTCATATAGGGCTGGGTATTGATCATAATTTCCAGAATTGATTCGATTCACAAGAGCCTGGATCGATTCGATTCTGTTTTTTTTGTTGTTTTTTTTATTCTTTTGATTCATCAATTCAATTTTGAGTTTAAACATTTATACACATTTGTTGAGAAATACACTAATAATCTACGACATGTTTTGAATATTTTTATAATAATCTGATCCAGTTCACTTACTGTAAAATGTATAGGTGTATATGTTCTGGTTGACCGAGCGTTAGCATTAGCCGTCCTATGGGAAATTTCATTAAACGTTAGCATCAAGCTAGAAGAGTTTAGCTTAATGTGCTAAATCGATTTACATTTTTATTAATTGATTATTGATCTGTTAAGCTTAAATAGATTCCAATCAATTATGCAATTTTGTAGACCCAATCCTAATGTCAAAGAGTGTGTTTTTTAGATATAACTTTCTTTTTTATCCTTTTTTCTTCTAGTGGTCTAATTCTTATTTTCAATGACAGAAAAAAAGTCTGAAGAACCTCCGATTCCTCCCTTCCCCGTCTCCCCTATGCGTTTAGTTTGAAACTCAAAGCCCAGCTGCCCCCCTTGCTTACAGAACAGAGTTCAAAACAGGTCACTCCCTTTCCCTTCGCCTCCTGCGGCTCACTGAAAGAAGCAGAAGGCGAAGTGATCAAATATGCTGGCGAGGACAGCGTGCCGTCTCCACCACCTGCTCTGCATTCCGCTCTCTAGCGTGTCGCTGCTGTGACACAACTTTTCACACTCGAGACATTATTAGCCGCGCCAAGCCGCTGACGGAGAAACCAAGAGCTGACAGAGACGTTTCTCTCTCTTTGAACCCAAAAAGTCCCGGCCTTCTTTCTCCGTGCTTTGTTGTCTCAGGTGGATGAAGCTGTTCCAGCTCAGAGACACTTCTTCAAACCTGGCTGCATGAAACCTGATGCTGTAGATATCAGCGGCCAGCTAGAGTCCATCCAAGTCAGACTAAATATAAAAGCACATGTTGATGACACAAGCACATGTCCTCGGTTTTAAAGTGCAGTTCAACTGCTTTGCAATCTTAAAGCAACAATATGTGCTCTGCTCACTCTAGATTCACTTAGTTTTTTTTTAAGTTCACTAGTGGTGTAAACTATCGTCATTTCTGACTGTTTCAGGGGAATGTGTGGGAAGCAGAACAAGTACTCTTGATGCCCTAAACCCATTACAGAGAGATGAATCTCCTACACACTTTGAAATTGAATAATCCTATTTCAGAATTAAAACATAGCATTAAAACAAACTAAATCAGTTAGAATTTGTTTTAAACTTGACTAATGATGTGTATTAAAGGGTTTCTGGTAAATCTAAAACATGTTAATCAGTGGTAAACAATGGTGGATCCAAGAGAAATGTGATGAATTATGTCCAGTATTAGCTTATAGGAAAAGGATAATATAATTTCTCATCTTATCACTATAGGAAAGAAATACTGGATTTGAAAACATTATTCTTGATTGAAAATGGATTATTGTAAAAGAAAAGGTTCTAAATTAGCAATGAGAAGAAAAATAATCTAGCTGTTAGTACTCTTTAGGGTAAATTTGACGGTACGTTTAGGTGTCAAACAGCATAACTAACACATTAACAAAGTTAAATAATCTACCACAGCCATCATCTTTAGTTTTCTGAAGCTTCCAACACTTTTTGGTTTATCATTGTTTGCTATAATGTGTCCTGGTGTGGTCTTTGTCCTGTTGCAGATTCTTTTATCAGGTTTTAGCTGTTGAACAAATGGTTTCACCTTCCTTAGCTGGATCATGTGACTCCAGGTTCTGGTTGAAGGAACACACCTGATCTAGGTAATTAATGGTGGTGCTGCATTCACACCGGCCGTGTGTGGTGCGTTCAAGAACATGCTGTATGTGGTTTCATGAACGTGTTTTTACTATTACCCAGCGTTCGTCCAGCACCTACCATGGGTACAGGCTCTGAGCGAATTTCAAAGCAAATACCCAGATCTCAAGGCTTTTTGTTCTCACAGCTCTGTTCCTATAAATGTCAGTCTTATTGTCGTATTAATCTGACTCGGCACAAACCTTAAATAATGATTTGATCTGATTTGATCATTTTTACAACAGTTTCTGTGTTTTGAAGCTGACGCTACCCACACATCAGTATTAAATCCAAGGCCCCGATTGGTAACAGTTGCCGCAGTGAAACGTGCAATCAATGAATGCCCAATTTGTACAAAGAGCCCCCAACCGGACTTAAAAACTTGCATAGCAATAATTTTACGAGCATTTTGGTCTACCCACATTGCATAGATTTTTATTGAAAGGGGCCGCTTAAACACAAGTCGACGCAGGGTGAGCTGGCTGGAAAACAAGTCTCGAAGACCAGGGCAGCCCTGTGCTTTGGAATGGTCTAATACAGGAGTGTCCAAAGTCAGTCCTCGAGGCCCCGTGTCCTACAGGTTTTCCAACCAATCTGCCATTGAAGCTTCTTATTGGCCAAACACACCTGATCCAGGTAATCAACAGCAGATAAGGCAGGATTTCTGGAAAACCAGCAGACCTTTTTAGATTAGACCCCTGGTCTAATATAAAGAAGTCAACTCAATGACCAAAGCTCTGCTGCAACATAAGGGGTACACACCATCACTCTCACACCACCATGCTGAGTTTCAGTAAAAATTCTGTGCTTGAATTAGATGCCCAAACAGTAAAACTGTTCGAATGATTGATCAAAATCAATGCTTAAACCAGCATTTTGATGACACAAACCTGTAAGCTCCATGGCGACAAGCCAATACAACTTCTAATTTCAAAACAGTCTGCTCGCCTTCAAATGTTGAAAGACTGTCTTCAATTGTTGATTTCAGTTTTTATGTTTTTTTTTATTAAGTTTTTTAAATATCTTATTAAGACAAACTTATGGGTTGTAAGGTGGTGCAATGGTTAACGCTAGTGTCTCCCAGTTCAAATCGCCCTGGCTCAAATCTCATCTGGGACCTTCATGTGGAGTTTCCATGTTCTCTCCAGGGTTTTCTCCAGGGACTCCAGCTTCTTCCCACAATACAAAAACATGTCTCATAGGTTAATTGGTGAATCTAAAATTGTCCCTAGTTGTGAATGTGTGTGTGGGAGAGATCGAGTGACCCTGGAACACATTGGCAACCTGTCCTGGGTGTACCCTGCCTCTGCCCAAACAGTAGCCAGAAAAGGCTCTGCCGACCCCATGACCCCGAAAGGGATAAGAGGATGGATAGACGGTGGACTACCACTGTAGTAGACTGTAAGCAAAAAATAAAAAATACATTCACATACTGGGATATTGAAATGTTGGTGTTATTTATTATATACAGTTGCTTACTGGAAGTTAGAAACACAACGCTGTTGCTAAACAAGAAATAGAGATACAAAATGTGGCTTTTCTCCTTTTGTTTTAGGGAAATTTTTTTTTTTTTCTTTTTGTTTTAGGGAAAGTAGTTTATGTTATAACTACTAAATGGTTAAAAGGTTTTAAATATCAAGTTTAGAGGCTGTGAATTTGTTGTTTGTTAGTACTGTAATAAAATCAAATAGGATCAATTTTGAAGAGATCATTTCAGATCTATTTTCATGTTTTCTTAAAGACTCACTTCGGTGAAAATTGTGTTTTTGGTGCTTTAACATGTTCTTGTGTCCTTTTTCTGATGATGGAGGATATATATAAAATATATATATATTTTTTAAATTGTATTTCTGAGTATTTCTTTTTTTCAAAGTTCTCTTGCACTGTCCAGTACCAGGTATTTATCTCTGAGTCCCACTGATTGAACTTTTGGCTCAAAGATGTTCTGGTTCGATTTTAGGTCCGTGATTCGGATCAAACCGGATCGTTCAAATTAAACCAATATCAAGCATGAATCATGATATGAATCGAATCATTGTAAAAATGAACTGTTACACCCCAACGTGTTTGGTTGAATGGCCCTATTATTACTCACCATTTTTGTTGCACGGATAATGTTAGCTTAGGGGTGTGAGGGGCTGTAAGCTAGAGGGAGAGAGTGTAAACAGAATGCTCTATTATGGATGATAGAGAGGGTGGTGCTTCACCTCAACTGTCCTGTCCACAACTCAAGGGTACATTTCTAACAAACTTCTTCCGGTTTATAGAAACTATATACTACAAAAAAAATAATTGTAATTTAAGGAACACTGGGAACGATTTTACATTCAATGGACACATGATCGAGTGGGACTTTAATGCAAGACTAGATTGTAAAGACATATTTTCACTTGTTGACCCTTCTTTTTAAAATTGTATTTTTTCAGTATATGCTTTAATGGAAAGAGGTGGGTCCAAATGATCAAATTTCTCTAATGTATTTTTTTACACAACTAAAATGTAAAATGTTTGAAAATGTAAAGATATTTAATTACTTGGTTTGGATTGCATGTGAAAGTGCATCCTGTTGTTGTGTTGCACTATAATTGCTCTGTGGTTATTTCACTGATCTAAGATTCAGATGGTACAATATTAAGTAGTTGCACAGCTCTTACAGTGAAGTCATAAACAATCAGCTGTGCTGCTTCAGTCTCAACTGTTTTTTTATATGTTGAATTTCAGACACTTTTTCCTTTAAAGTTCTGCTCTAATCATCTTTTGAAAGTGTTCCCAGTGGTCTTTAATCATCATTTTGCTTTTTTTTAGTCAAAATTTAGACGTTCTTTTTTTTTTAGGACATATTTTCTGCAGAGCAGCAGTAGTTCATAAGAAAATTGGCTCTGAGTTGGGGGGTGGAACTGTTGGGTACGGTAAGACAGCTCCTAATTTCCCGCTAGCTTACAGCCTCTCACAACCTAATATTAGGTTAGAAAACAAAGACGTGCATGGACCTATTTGTCTATGTATCAGAATAAAGCAAGGAGGTTGTGGCCCACTTGATTGTAGCATTTACGTCACTGATACCGATACAAGCTTTTTTTTTATTGTTTGCTCCTAATTCACAACAATTGTAATAAAGAAATAATCAACTTTAAGCTCATTTTTCTTTATATATGAGAAAAATGCCACAAGAAAAACAATTTTCCTTTTTAAAACTGGATTGATAAATCAAAACGTTAGCTGTTTATAAGGGTTTGCTGGGGGCTATTCTTCTCACTGGTTGCTTTCACAGGGAAATGCATGGAGGCTTTTCTAAGAAACTGCTCCATGGGGCCCCGGGGTAGTTCGACATGCCCACCCCCCACTCTTAATTCCTTTCTTTTTTTGAAGAAAAAAAATAACAGGTGTTTATGGGCCAAAACAGCTGTCAGTTATCTCCAGCTACAATTTCCAGGCTTCATAGCCCCTTTGTGCTTGAAGAAGACCCCCCACATTGCTCCAAAACTAAAATTAAATACATAATTTGGACAAAAGCACCATAGTAGTATATGAAAATGTTTAACGGATTGACCAATACTGATAAAACACATGATTTCTATTATATAAAATCGAGAGAATAAAGAAAGGCTTTTCAGTTGTGAACAGCTGTTGTTGGGCTAGACAACCATAGCCCCCTCCCTTACATGTTGGGGCCCCATGCAGCACCCTATTGTGACACCCCAGACTCATTCTGTCGCTTTCAACACAAGTAAAACACACATTAATGTCCAGCTCGGAGGCTTCCCCGTTCACCACGCACGACAGCGGCTCCAAAATGCGGCCACAGCATCCAGAGCAGGCCTCTAGCGCGGCTCCCATCAGTCGTTGCGGTGATGTTAACATCCTGCACCTCGCTAACTCACAACAACCATGATGCTAGGATGCGTGGGGCACGCGCTCACGCCCAGCAGCTCCAAAATATGAGTAACCCTAACCCCACTTATGTAATTTAACCGGCCAAATCTCCATGTTTATGTGTGAATGTTATTTTTTTCTTTTTTTTTTAAGAATGGGGGTTTATCGTTTTTGTTAAGTGAAAGTAAAAAAAAAAATGTAGTCCGTCGGTGATGCTGGCAGTCTTTCATCAACAGAAACACACACGGCGGCGGACGGAGACGGACCGTTATTGTCCGCAGCGCTGATAGAAAAACAACAAACAAAAAAAAAAAAAAAAAAAAAAAGGAAAGGAAAGGCGGCGCGCGGGAGGATACATACCCAAAACACGAAGGAGTAGACGATGAGGAGGGTTTTAAGGCAGGTGATGACCGGCTTTGTCTCCATGGTGGACCGACGTTCGAGCCGCTGTGGCGATAACCGAGGCGGAAAAAAACTGAAATGTCTCCGCGAGCTGTCGCGTTGCGCCCTACGCGGATGCGGCCGCACGGCGTCACTGGGTCCGTCAGCAGGTTATAGGCTCCCGCGATGTATCACTGCGTTTAACAGCAGACAACACCCTCCGCCGCTGCTGGGGAGGGACGGCTTTAAAGGGGGGTGAACGGTGGACCGAGGCGGAAACCGAGTTTTATAGAGCCCCCTGTTTGGATTATAAAATAGGTTTTATTATATATATTAAAAAAAAAAAAAAAAAAAAAAAAAACCAATAATAAATAAATATCTTTAATTTTTACATAAATAAAATAAAATAGGGCATTAAGGGTTGCCAGATTGCCAAAACATATTTTTTCTACGCATAATTCAATTCAAAGTAACATTTCATTCTCAATAGACAATTCAATTTTCATTTTAGTAATTCAATTAAAAAATTAAATACCCACTTAACATTGTTCTTTTCTATTGTAAAATTGTTCCAGTATATTTCTTTATTTATTTAATTTTTAAATTATGGTTATGTTATTTATGGAAAAAAAAAAAAAAAACTTGTGTCAAAAGGCCTATACCATGCAATTCTTAGGCCTTTCAGAGTAAACTAAATCCATATGTATAATAATTAATTTATTACCTTTGGCTAAGGATTTAAGGATTCTCTTAGAATCGGTAAAAATCGATTCAAAGTCGTCAAAATGTTCATTGATGCAGAAAATTAAAAAATCAATTCGACAGCTTCCCATGCAGGCGGGCGCCTGTGTGTGTGTGTGCTTACTCACCGGCCGTGCAATCAATCAATGCAAACGTGGGCACACCAGAATTCCTGGCCTCTGTATGGCAATAGCGTGCTTTGAAGCGAACGCTACCCACAAATCGCTCCAGAACAAAAAATATTTATATTTTTTAATTAATCGCATGAGTTAATGCATTAACGTTGGTAGCTCTAACTATAACACATGTACGATATACAGTATTCCCCCTTATTCCTGGGGTTAAAGACTGGAGACATCCGGGAATACTGCGAATGTCTGTTACCAACCATACTCATTAAAAACACTTCGGATCATGCTCTGTAAAACTTTTTTTTCCTTCATCAAATGAACATGAGAGAGCATCTTCTTCATCAAGAGGCCTGTTTCATCCATGATAAACACCTGCTTCGCATGTTCCTTATCTCCACGCTTCTGTTCTTCGAGTGGAGATACACCTCAGCACCTCTCTCGGATGCAAAAGTTTCATACAAGCATCTTGAGTTGTCTGAGTTCTGTGATGAACCGGAAGAGTCACGTGACTGAAAAAGAAAAATCTGCAAATATTCGAAATAGCAAATAATGAATCAGCAGGGGAACACTGTATTTTCTACAGAGCAGCAGGAATTCATTAGTAATTCACCTCTGAGTTGTGGGCAGGACTTTAGGCACAGATAGCCTCTGGTAAATTTCCCATCAGCTCATTGCTTTCATTCTCCCCTACTTGCTTATAGAACCTCACAAACCCAAGCTAACATTAGCAAGAGCAAAAAAGAAGAAAAACAAAATATTGGAGCTAACAGAGCTGAAGAATTTAATAGATCTATACAGTTTGTCTGCAAATGGAAGCCTCATAATTGTAATGGAGAAAGGAGACTTTGAATGAATGAACAAATTAATTAAATTGTTTATTTCAAGCAATCGGGTAACAATACTTGAAATAACATATTACATCAAAATCAAAAGTAGATCGCTTGAAAGGGAGTGGAGGGAAGCAAACTTATATAATCCCACCCCAGCTTGACCAAACCGTTTCCTCTACATGAGTTATCAAGGACTTAATATCAAATCTTTATACTCTGCCATGTCCAACTCTCCTTGCTGCAGTAGCTGTTTTGATTAAAGTCGCTTGTGAGCAACTTTAAAAGACTTTAAAAGCCGAAGGGTTGAGGAGAGTTGGAGACGCGTCTGCCATGGGCAGTTGCTGCAACCCAAGCTTTTTCAAACTGCTGGTTTTCATTTGCCCCTGATTCAACACGATTTGAATGAAAAAAATATTCTGAAACACAATTTTAATCTTGAATTATTTTCTATATTTTCTAACAAGATTTGTTTCAAAGTGTTGACTGATGAAAGTGAAGAAATGTCTGCAACAATCTGAGTTTATTTTACATTTTCAGGTCCTCATTTTCTCTATACAAACAACAAAAAAAGGACAAAGTCATATTTGTTCATTTTAAAAATCTGTAAAAAATGCAGCTTGAAGTTATATCTGGACACAAAAAGTATCAAATACAGACATATAAATTAGAGAGCAAAATGTTTACGATCCAGGAGTAGGAAATGATCATGGTAAAAAAAATTACACATCTAAATCTTGATAAAATTTAAAGTCCTGCAGGAACAATCATCAACATGTTTTAGGTCAGAGATGTATTAAAGTACAGGGAAAAAAATAGCAAAATGGTGGAAAAAATTGTGTTTTTAACTCTGTGAACAACTTTGTGTTGCTCAGGATATGAAAGGTGCTTTATTAAAAGAGTTTAGATTCACTTAAAAAAAAAATTCCACCCAAATTTGAGTTATGTGACAAAATAAACATTACAGTCTTTCTTATCTCAGATAACTAAACTTTTAATAATGGCAATAATTTATATAAATATAGCACAAAAAGTGAATACGCTTGTGTTCGATTGATTACTTCTTTGGTGAAGAAATGTTCTACGTTTTGTATTCTTTTGAGTCATTTTAATTACATTTTCTGTATACATTTTAAAGGAGCATTCATATGCATATCATTTCCAGTATATTTTTCAAGTTTTTTTTAAGATTTATTTCAAGTTTTCCATTTTTTTGTTTTTTTTTCCCATTTTTTTTCAAATTTTGTTTTTTTTCCATATTTACAATGTCTCGTTTTCAAAATTTCAACACATTTTTTCCAGTTACAATGCCTATTTTTAAAGTTTTCAATCTGTTTTTTTGTTCACTTTAAGATGATCCCGATTTGACCCCATACCGGTAACTCAATCTCATCTAAATGTTTCTCTTCTTTGAGTTTGCTTCCAATTATGACAAGTCTGGTATTTCTTTTGATGGAAGATGGAGTCTATGAAAAACTCAAATCAGTAATTAAATGTACCTTTTATTTTGTTATAACCCGTTTATTATCTTTAGGAACCTTATAGATATAAGACATTGTGAATTTCAAATTGTATTCTTTTTCTTCATTACCCATTCATCTCAAAGTCATTGGCAGCAATAATTGCTGCGTCAGCACAATCCAAAACCAGCTTTGCGATAAATTGAGGTTCAATTGAGAACCTGCTATACCAGGAGTCTGCAACCTGAGGGTCTGGAGCCACATTTAGTTTGCTTAGTCTGCTCAGATCCGGCCTGCTTAGGCAGCTTCCACCATCAACCTGACCTCCAGCTCCAGCCTGCTCAGCCTGCTGCACCGGGCTACTTCTCCTGCAGGGTGATCTTTCAAAGTTATTGTTTAAGCTTTCTCATTATATTTTTCCCACATTTCCCTGCCACATTTTGAAATGACTAGCTCAGGAAGGAAGATTAGCTGGTGTTTCTATCTTGTAATAGTATATCTCTACACGCTCACCTCAGGCCCGATTAACATCTCAGGAGAATATGATCTTCCTCATTCGGATACTAGCTCTCTCAATCATCTTCAAAGAATATAGAGAGATTATTAGACTCGCAATCTGTTAAACCATATTTGCTATCCACTTTTGTTCAAAAATGTTGTCATGTAATAATAGTTTCTTCAAGCAACTTAAGAAATTGGTCAAAGAAACAATACTTTTCACTATCTATTCCAACACGTTTGCTTATTTTACTTTTGCTCATAATCTCAGGAAATGTCCACCCAGGTCCTGGTGTTGAATCTGTTCTGGATCAATCTACATCTAATCTTTCTAATGAAAATTTCTGTGCTCATTGGATTTTTGCATATAAACTGAAGGAGTCTTTTGCCTAAAATTGACCAGCTGAAAACATGGGTGCTTTGCACAAATCCTGAAGTATTTGTCATCACAGAGACATGGTTGAGAAATTCATTTTTTTTATTCTGAACTACACATCTCTGGATATAACTTGTTCAGGCAAGACAGATCATCTAAGGGCAGATGTTAAAGAACATTACTGATGTTCTGTTGTACTTTAAAAGTCAATTCCTAAGCAAGTTGATTTGCTTATCCTAAAGATTTTCCTTTCAAACAATTATCCATTATCTGTGGCTGGATGTTATCGTCCACCATCAGCTCCAGCCAGCGCCTTAGAAACACTAAGCTCTATATTGGTTCCTTTTTGCAGATCAGAGCTAGTCTTACCAGGCGACCTAAATTGGGATATGCTAAATGTACCTGATAAAGTACATTTACAATTGGATTCACTAAATCTTAACCAAATAATAAAACAACCCACCAGATATGACACAAAAATCCTGAAAAGGCATTTATTGGCATAATTCTCACAACATCCCCTCATAAGTATCAAGCTGGAGTGTTCTGCAGTGACATCAGTGACCATTGTTGGATTGCATGTACTCAGTCAAATTCAACAAAAAGCAAACTACTCCTAAGTTATTCAAGAAAGGTAATTAAAAAACTTTAATTGTCAAGCCTTTAATCCTGACTTGTCAAATGTTGATTGGTATAGAATAAATCTGGTAAATGAAGCCTGGACGATGTTCTATGAACTGTTTAATTCTGCTACAAATAAACACGCACCCATCAAGGAAATGAGAGTTAAAAATCGTAGTTTCATAATGAGCTTGTATTTCTTCTACAGCAAAAAAACGCTGCCTGCATGGTGGAAAGCTAAAAGATCAAAAATGTGTGCTGATCGGCAGGCTTTCAGACAAATATGGAATAAAATTACACAAGCCATCCGAAATGCTAAATCCTGCTATTTTAAAAACAAATTCACCCCGAATGAAACTATTCCCAAACATTTTTGTAAAACACTAAGAGAACTTGAAAATAAGTCCTCATTCCAGCTGTCTTCATCAATCAAAGTAGGTAATGTAATAATATCTGACAAGGAACAAATTATTAATATTTTCATTGAACATTTCATAAAATCAGGCTACATGTTTGAATCTACAAATAATTTTACTCATCAGCATAAAAATAGTCAGTTACAGTTCAGTCCTGTAGACAGTACACAACAATTTTGGTTTCAGCCAGTCTTAGAACAGCAGGTTCTCGAAGATCTGTTAAGTCTTGAAAAAGCCGGCTGGATCTGACGAACTGGACTCTTTCTTTTATAAAACTTCTGCATCTATTATAACATCACCAATTAAAGATATAACAAATCTGTCTTTTGAAACAGCTGAAATACCACAGTTTTGGAGAACCGCAGTTGTACATCCAATCTTTAAGGGAGGAGATCCTTCTGACCATGATTGTTATCGACCCATCTCAGTTTGGCCATGCACATCCAAAATAATCAAAAAAATAGTGAATAAACAACTTAAAGATTTTCTTAATCGATATAACATTATAACTGCAACCATGTCTGGATTTCAGCCAGGTCACGGCTGTATCACAGCTACCGTGAAAGTCTTTAATGACATAACTCTTGGTTTAGATAAAGAAATGTCTTGCACAGCAGTCTTCATAGATTTGGCCAAAGCATTTGATACAGTAGATCATTCTACTAAATAAATGGAAAGACATCAGTGTTGATAATATCTCACTTGGCTGGTTTAATAGTTATCTTTCAGACAGATCACAGTATCAAAAATTGGACCTTTAAATGTCCCAACTTCTTCCTGTTACTTGCGGAGTGCCACAGGGATCTATCCTAGGACTTACCCTGTTCTCACTTTATATAAATCAGTTATCTGCTGTAACACGTGCGTCATCTATTCATCTTTACACAGACGACACAATTCTATATACGTCAGATCCATCCCCAGAGGCAGTAGCAATGACACTCCAAGAGAGTTTTAACACAATCCAGGAATTTTTGTCTTCATTAAGACTTGTATTGAACACAAGATTTGGTTTAAAAGAAAAAGCAATTCTCAATCATGTACATGTCAGACATGAGCCCCTGCTGCTTTGCCTGTGTTGCCTTGCTTGGTTTTGCTTTCTACCTGGTTGGTGGTTGCCTGATCGCTGAGTAGCCTCTGCGTGGGCGCCAGAGTCTTTACCCTTTTTACCCCATGGCTAGCCGCTGCCTCGGTGTGGATGGCAGGATGCTACATTGGCTTGCGGTTGCCACGTCAATCCACTGGACCCTGGATGTGCTGACGGCATCATGGCACCGCCTCAGTAAACGGCCGACTGCAGCGTCCAGGAGCGTGCAGTGCTGGAAGTTTGAACTGAGGCGAGAAGTCAGCCACCTCCCAGGACTGTTGGGACAACCAGCCATCTTAACCACCTTTTTGTCTCGTGTGCTTGTGGATTTTATAATTTTGTATATCTTTTTAAATCTATTTTAAAGCCAGCCCCCTGCAAGATCCTTGGGTTGGACTTACCCCGTCCCTTCAATATTGTATGGCATGTTGTTGTTGATTTGGGTATCCCTCCCCACCTGTTGACCCGGTCTGTTAGGTGCAGGAAGACTGAGCATATTTTAATTGTAATTATATCTTTTAAAAACTCCCAGAACTCCCAGTGTCTAATACCCCGCCCCCTTAACCGCTTGTGTTGCCTCACTCGGCATTTGGCTGGATAACTCTTTCATTTTCACATAACATAGGAAGGTTACAAGCACATCAAGTCTGAACTTGGTTTTCTTTATCACATGCGCTCATCCATCACTTTCTCTTCTAGAAAGACTTCGGTCCAAATGACAATCCTACCAATGCTCGACTACTGTGATATCATATATAGATCATCCTCTAAATCTTCACTTCAGAAACTGGATGTTATGTATCATTCCACTTTGCGTTTCATAACAAATGCGTCCCACCGCACTCATCACTGCTCTTTGTATTCAACCATAAATTGGTCTTCCTACAGACCCACTGGTATCTGGTCATTTATAAAAGTTAGATTTGTATCCACCTTATCTTTGTGATTTGCTACAGCACTAGTTTAATTATAGTTTATTTTTAATTTTAAATCATAGTTTAATTTTTGTAAATTAATTAACAGCTACATTTTATAAAAGAGTGGATTCATGGCCACAAAAGTATGAATTACTTATAAAAAAAAGAAGAAGAAAGTGGGACTTTGCTGCTCTCGCTGGTCCAAATGGCTCTTTTAGCAGTAAAGGTTGCAGAACTCTGAGCTTAAGTAAAAGAAAAAAAAAAAAAAGTCCCCAAGTTACTTAAAACCACTTAAACTAATTCATATAATACGATAATCTACTGTAACTGAATTCATACTTATAGCAGTGGAGTGCATTCGATTGCACTGGAGTCCCAATTAAAGTGTGTTTTTCTGGGATTCTCTATGAACTGAAAAGAGCTAGAGACATTTATTCATCAACAGTTTTAATTTTATCACCAAACCTTTAAGTTAGTATTAAAAGTTTAATTTAACTCAGAACAAGTTCACATGTCTGGGGGAACGTACTCGCATGAAGGTCAAACCAACTGCACTAAAAACAAAAAGGAAATGTTAAACCGACAAAAGCATTCTGTTATAATGACAGACACTGCGCTAAAATTCAAGTGTGTTAGATAGTTAAGAAAATACATTCAAGGTGCTGACATTTTCATGACAGGTGCTTTTAAAATAATGTATAGTCTGACATTAGATCTACATTTGCTACAGTGTTATACGCCAACATGTACGAGGCAGAAACTGGAATATTCCAGTGCTGTTTACGGAGGACGATTATCCTAATGCTTCTGAATGTTCATCGTACCACGCAAAAGGAAAACATAACCTTTAAGTATCAACCTGAGTCTTTTAATGCCAGATATTCGTCGTTGATGCCCTAAAGTGGGCCAACGAAGGAATGATTAACACCTCCACATGCAGAAGAGGAATGATGCTAACTCCATTTCACCAGTTTTTCTAAACGGACCCAAACTCTGCCATCCAAGCTTCGTATTTTTCCAGGTCAGCAGCAGAAACCGACTTTGAGATCTTCTTGAGAGTTTCGTTAAAGTCCTCCATGGTGACGGGCATCTGCAGCTCGTCTTTGGACAGGGCTCGGATCTCCTCGGGACTCAGGCCGTGGATGCGGCGCCGCATGGCCATCATGGCAGCATCTCTGGGTGAGGAGGCAGAAAAGACAGTCATCCTAAATTAAATATCCATTCCTGAAGGGAAGAGTAGATCATCACAGTCTATAAGGTAACTGTCAGTTAGAGATGTGCAGGAACTGATCATCTTTTGATCAATTGTAAAAGTGATCCCAGTGTCATTTTCTAGGACATAGTTTCTGCAGAGCGGCAAGAGTTCATAAGAAATTCACTTCTGAGTTGTGGCACAGAGTAAGCCCGCCTTCCCTTCCCGTCATCAATTTCACGCTCTCCTGCTAGCTTAACATTTAAATTAGTCTGATCGAAAAGGAGAGTTTTAGGATAAAATATTCACTTCAGAAATCACACAATAAAAAACGATCGACAGAAGCGACTAACCTGCAGACGTTGGTGATGTCTGCTCCAGAGTAGCCCTCGATCTTCTGGGCGATGAGGTCCAGTTCCACATCAGGAGCCAGCTCCACCTCTTTCAGATTGATCTTTAAAAGTTCAGCGCGGCCCACAGCTGCATGCAAAGACACGCACAATAAAAGCACTGATCATGAAAAAAAAAACCAACTCAAAAACCTGAGAAAAATAGGAACTGATGCTGCAAACTGATCAGCAAAATTGCACTTGTTAATGCAAACTTTAAACCTAGAATTCATCAGCTAAATGAGCCGAGATCTGCATGTATGTAAATATTCTATCTTTTACTTTTATTGGTTTATGTCATGAAAGCTTTTTAAATTGCCCCTCGAGGACTTGTAAAGTTTAGTGAATTGAATCCCTTTTTATTGTTTTTCTCACAATAGTAACTAATAAAATGTTTATTTATAAAAAAATAAAAAAAAATCTTGTTTTGTTCAAATTTCGTCATAGAAGTGAGTCACCTGTTGGCAGGGGGATGTAGATGCGTTTCTCCAGTCGCCTCCGTAACGCCTCATCAATATCCCAGGGGAAGTTAGTAGCAGCCAGGACCATCACCATTTTGGCAGGGTCATCATTCTCCTGGGCTCCTCCCACTCCTGCGTCCAGCACGGAAACAGTTTAAGGGAGTATTTACTAGGATCAATGCAAACATACTGGGTTGATACGATTTTAATTCAACGTCATTGTACTTCTCAAATTTCCCTTCAAAACCAATATTTTATTTGGTAACAAAAACAAATTTCAAATAAGTAGCAAAGTAAAATAAACAAAAGTGAAATTCTTATAATTAAAGTAATAATTTCTTACACTAAAAGTTTTTAGTGGCTAAAAAGTTTTTAGCCCCCCCAAAAAAAACCAACTGCTTTAAAGGAAATCCAATTCATGAGTTTGATGAATCAATAGTTATAGATTACGATCAATTTGATACTGAATACCATAATCATCTTTTCAAAACCAAGCTTTAATTGGTTACTGCAGCATTTATTTTTTACAGTAATTTTTTACAGATTCGCTCTTAATACGATTTTTTTTTTTGTTTTCATATCAATTTATTTATAGATTTTATTATCATATTCTCCAGACTATTAGTCGCAGCGACTTACACTCAGAAGCGACTTTAAAAAAAAACATAAAAAGGCTCATGTATTTGTTATTTTTACACTAACAACCTACACACTAAATCCTCTACTGTTAAAGTTCCACTCCAATCATCTTTTGATCAATTTAAAGTGTTTCCAGTTATATTTAAAATGATGACTATTCTATTTTTAGCCAAAATCTTAAAAACCTGTGTAATTTTCTAGGACATGGTTTCTTCAGAGCAGCAAGAGTTCATCAGAAATTCACCACTCAGTCGTGGGCAGGACTATTGGTGGAGAGTAAGTCCGCCTCAATTTCCCATCATCCACTTGTTTATATGCTACCTCGCTAGCTTACAGCCCCTCACACCCCCAACCTAACATTACCAGGACAACATGAATGGTGAGCATTGACGGAGCCATCAACCTGTACAGTTCTAAGCCAGCTTGCATACGGAAAACAAAGACGTACACGGATCAATAGTGGATGCATCAGAATGGCACATAGCAGGAAGCTTGTAGTCTGATGATTGTGGCTTTGTTGTCAGAACTTCAAGCTTTTTCTCACTGTGTTTTTGCATCACAACAATTTCGATAAAGAAATCCTTGAAAATGTTCTTTATAAATGTCCTCCATCCTGAGACAAATGCTATAAGAACATGATGAAACCACCATTTTCATCAGTCTTGAAACTGCTATTCCTCTGCTCCACTCACCGTCCATCTGAACCAGGAGTTCTGATTTGACCCGGCGACTGGCTTCGTGCTCATCAGATGTTCCTCTCCTGCCACAGATGGAGTCGATCTCATCTATGAAGATGGTTGCTGGAGCATAAAACCTGGCCTAGAAAACGAGAATGGAGATTTTTTTTTTTAATAACAACAACAACAAAAAAGCTGAATGCCTTGTATAAATCAGGAAATTCGACTCACCATTTCAAACAGCAGTCGGACAAGTTTTTCAGACTCGCCCCTGTATTTTGAGGTGAGGGTGGAGGAGGAAACGTTGAAGAAAGTTGTCCCGCACTCCGTGGCTACAGCCTTGGCTAGCATGGTCTTACCGGTCCCCGGTGGCCCCACCATTAACACACCCTAAGAAAAGCAGGTACGCCGTTAAAAGAAATGTTTTTGGGTTTTTTTTAAGCCACAGATCTACAAGAATGTTCTTTGATTTACTGTAATTTTATAATTGCTAAAACGATCAATTTAATTTCAGTATATTCTGAAGGAGTTTGCGCCGCTTTTCTCTTTCAGTATCTACTGGAATAAAATTGATCGTGTTAACGGTTGAAAAGTTAGAGTTTGTGTTTAAACGTCATCGGCGTTAAAGGGTTAAAGCCCATTTTCCTAAGATTTATGACTAAATCATTACAAACTTCCACCAAAAACTATTATCATCACTGCCACCGTCAAGGCTAACTTTGCTGCATCTGATTTGTGTCTGTTGCCATGGCGATTACATAAAACACAGAAGGAAGGATCAGACCAACTTAGGAGTCAAACGTGGCTGCAGATGGAGTCTCAGCAGGAAGGTTAGGAGTGATAATCAGATGTGAAGCTGGACCTAAACTTAATGCATATGAGGAGAGTTTTTCCCTAAAACAAATTTGGTGGTTTTTCATTTAGCTGCACTTCCATTCAGGATAAAAAGGAGGCTAATTAATGAGTTGGAGCTTGTGGGAAAGAGATGATGAAGTTAAAAAAAAAAAAGTGACATCCTGCGCCATTTTGGGAGTCAACCACATATACTTTTGATACATCCGACAGATAAAATAGGTGACTTTGATGTAGAGAAAGAGCCAACAAAAGTCATCATTGTACACATGCGTTACTGTTAGTTGTGACCAGTGTTGGGCATCTCACTTCAAAAAAGTAATTAGTTATAGTTACTAGTTACTTCTCCCAAAAAGTAATTGAGTTAGTAACTCAATTACTGCATCTTCAAAGTAATTAGTTACTTGGCAAAGTAACTCGTTTTAAATTTCTCTTTAAATATGGTAATATTTTGTATTTTTTCCTGCGTTACAAATAAAAAAAATAATTTACATTCAATAATAGATGATAACCGACAATAGTATACTGGTATAGTTTTCCAATGGAGTCATATTGTCTAAGTTTAAGATACACATGAGAGGGGGTTTAGGGAAAGAATTTTCAATATTTATTTGTCAGAATTATCACACAAAACACGGCAACAAGTGGTATATAAAAAATGTAACTTCACACAAAAAAGGTAAACGTTTCAACTATTAACATACTTCAAGTATCTTACCTACAACTATAATTAAACAAAATGGCTTAAAAAACTGAAAGTGCAAAACAATAAATAATTATAAATAACTCAAGTAACAAAATCTCTGCTGTCTTTATTTATATCACACCACAGCTTTAACATTGTCTTTATAAAATTTTAACAACAATACACGCAAATATAAATATCAACAATAATAAACTTAGATAAAACCAAACTTTGTATAAAAATAAAAGTAAAGGTTCCAAGTATCAACATAACACAAGTATCCTAACAAGAATATTTAGGAGCACAGTAACAATACTTTATGTCTGATCATTTAAACATTCTTTTATTGCACCTTAACCTGAACTTAAACAATGCCACCAGCATAAGCAGCCAGTTGAATGGTTTCAATGCTTTAATTTTTGAACCACTGATTGTAGTGCAAAAATAGCAACTTCTCAAATCTTTGGTCTGAGAGCCTGTTCCTCTTTGGTGAAAAGACAAGTTTTTGGACAGACATGCACACACAGATCAACGTGGATAGACTCCGGTGCGGGTGAGGAGTTTTGGGAGTTTAAAAAAACTACAACAGGGCAGAGAGCAGCTCATCTTAGCAGAAACAGGGGTCATATTATAATAAAACACACACAACACAGACAGACACGAGCGCGCACAGATCAACGTAGTGAGCAGACTCCGGAGCGGGGTTGCTGGTTTTTGGAGAGAAAAAGAGATGCAGAGAGCAGCTGCTTTTAGCAGAAATATGGGTTAATAATTTTAGTTTATTAATTTACCTACACACACACCTGCGAGCGTGTGCGCACAGACACACACAAAACAGAGACGCACGCGAGCGCACACAAATCAATACAGTGTGCCGACAGAGCGGTGGCGGGGTTTTGGTGTAGAGCAACTGCGGAGAGGCAGGGAGCAGTTTTCGTAGCAGAAACATGGGTTAATGTCTTTAGGCTATGAAATTATCAACCATGATGGAAAAAACAAAAAAATCTCTCGCAGAAGCGCCTGTGGACCGCCGCGGGAAAATGCACGTCTGGTGTGAACTAAAGAGCGGAGCGGAAGCGGCGCGGACTCCGCTCTCCGCTTCGCAGCGCTTCCGCGTCCAGTGGTTACTGGCTCATGCGCGCGAGCTAGTATCCGCCCACTTGACACTTTAACCAATCACGATCTCGCATTCGAGATCTCCCTCCGCATTACACAAGCAACTTTCGGGTGCGAAGCGCCCAGCTCCAGCAAGATCATCAAACTTTGAAGTAACGCGCCGCGATTTACACGAAGTAACTATAACGGCGTTACAGCGAGGATGAAAGTAATTAGTTAGATTACTAAATTACTTGATTTATAACGCCGTTAGTAACGCCGTTATACTTAAACGGCGTTAGTCCCAACACTGGTTGTGACAAAAGAAAAACTCCAAATTCAAGCATCTCCTTTTACCAATTTTCACTGGATGAAGACAGAAAATGATGGATTTTGTGTCAGGTCAGCCTATGGTTACACATTTTATTGTGTTAAAATGTTAATACTTAGGGGTAGGTCTCGTTTTGGCTTTTGAAAGATGCTTAAATGGTGCTGGAACCAGTACTTTTTTTTTTTAATGAGGATCAAATAACAGAAGAAGGACACAAACATTTCCCAAAACCATGCAAATGTGAGGAAGCAGCATCACAGGTATGGAGAAAGAATAGACTCACCCTGATTTGTACATATGCAATTCTTGATGTGTGCATTACTTTGGATCTGTGTGAGCGTTATTCTTGATGATTCTTGAACTCATACAAAAAAATTTGTGCATAAGTACAAAAATTATTAAATAAAAAAAACACGGTTTACAGATTTAAAAATTAGAATTAAAACAGCTTGAAACTAACTACACGCACAAATCTTTAAAAAGTATGCACCAAACTGTTGTTATTTTCCTTTGTATGTGTGGAAATTGTATTTTTTTTTCTCTAATTGTTGTACATATGAATACATAGTTGTAAGTACTTTAAGTTACGCAGAAAATGCATTGTATGAGTTACAAATCAAGAATTCTACTCACACATCGGTTGAGTCTCTTTTCTCTCCATAGACTGGTTCCTGCAGAGCATGACTGAACCTGAGCTGTTTGTTTCTCTGTCAGTCAGTCTCTGTTATCCTGACCCTCATCATGTGGACGAACACGTATTTTTGCAACATTGATTTATATGAATGCCTTTTTAAATTTTTCAATATAAAAGAGTAAATCTCAATAATATGTAACTGAGTCTCTGGTTTGTGTTTGTGTGTCGGTGCAGGAGACTCTGCAAGAAGAGACACTATTTTGGTTCTGATCCGTGACAGACAGCCAAGTGGATACCACAAAAGATCTGCATCTCTGTTTGACTCCCACAATGGTGGACCAGGGGTGTACCAGGTCTATAGATTATTAAGACAATGTGACTGGAACTTCTCTTCTAGGTGTCCATTAACGCTTTTTATTGCTGCCAATCAGAACCAGGTTTGCCTGGATCATGATCTCAAAACCTGTAATTTCATGGACCTGCTTGA